>JAGPOW010003316.1:103644823-103731781 GCA_030014935.1 Caiman crocodilus | reverse complement strand
GACGGTTGTAACATTCCTTCGGTCATCTGTCTCTGTCGGTTGTAAACGGACCAATAAACTGCTACTAACAATAACGCGTGAGTACCAACAACCTTATCTTGGCAATCTCGCGATATCTGATCTGTCTAGCAGCCAATAAAAGGGGAAATCAAAGCCTAGTGCGGGAAAACGAACGGACTCTAACTAATTTCTTTCTCGCCCTAGGGGCCTGTCGAAATTAAGGCTCCGGAGGTGCGACAGGGTCCACACGGTCTTGGCAGTTGGTGGCCAAGTTCAGTGGCATGGTAAACCATGATAATTGGGGCCACTTCTCCATTGCAGCCTTTTTCCACCTTCACAGCCATTGGGGCCACAGCCTTCCTCTGTCTGCTCCGCTGTTGAAGACTTCTTGGATCATTCTTTGTCTGGAACCTACCCCTTGACTTTGCTGCCATGGGTGGCCGTACCAGGAGCGTGAGCTCCAGATGGCATTGCTCTCGGGGTCATTGGAACACGCAAGCCTCTCCACCACGACAAAGTGATGATCCTCGGCGAGGGCTCAGTTCAAGTGCCAGGCAACATTAGACACTGTCCATAAATTTGTGACACCATAAATCAGGGATCAGATCTACTAAGTTAGCTTTGGACATTTTAGTTAAGTGTTCTTGATCTTTAGGTTAGAGCTCATTAAGAGCATTATTCAGATCCCAAGAGAATGAGACATAGCAAAAGCAAAACTAAGAGGAATACCATGGTTATGTTTATCAGCGTTACATATTAGAAAGAAAAAAATGGTAATGACCGGTAAATTACACTCAGTAGAAGGCTTCTTTCAAATCCTTTCCTCCTTTTGTTGCTTATGCCTCTGTTTTCAAAATAGGCAGATAGGCATGCCATAACACAGTGAAGCTTTTGTTATCCTTTAATAGAAGCAAAAACAGTTTAAAGTTTGGGATATCATTTGACTAGATGGTCATCACCAGTATATTCAGAAACCATTCAATATTGCACAGTCTGATTGTGGGTGAATCTATAGCTTCCATTGCACAGGGCAGAAGTAATGAACAACCCCAATCTTTTGAGGGAAGAAAAACAAAAAAAATCGTATTACATCAGAACTTGAGGTATTTAAATGAATAACAGATTCAAAACCTTCTCTTATGGAAAGTTTCAATATTGAAGAGTTCACCCTAGTATTGTGTTTGTCTTTTTTGTCTTATCTCTGATTTGGGAGAAGAAACAAATTACAGTGGAACAGTTTTATTCTCCAGGAGACCTCATTTTCCTCAGTTACATTGTATGTAAATCCTAGTTTTCTTTTGTGGCAATTCTACTGATGTAGGAGCTCCATTGGAATGTCAGCTTTCTAGATAAATATTTTCTCTGTTAGAAATATTTCCTTCTCCTTTTCATCTCATTCCTTTCTCTGAAGGATGTCACCAGTAACTCTGGAGCTGCCTTCACTCTCTCCTCCTGTCCTGTCCTGTCCTGTCCCTGACCCCTTTCTCCCCATAAAACACAATAAAGACACCTAAAGCTTTCAGATCTACCTGTGAAAAACATAATGAAAAGTGAGGTGGTATTATTAAATGCACGAAATGTGAGAAAATCAATATTTTCTTTAATAAAATCCAGTACCATAAAATTTATACTGGTCTTTTCCTGGGTGGAATTAATGAATGCCTATACTTGTGCAGTAAGGCTGTTCTCATGCACTGTAATTACAGCACATTGGAGCAGACTTGATTAATCGAGTCTGTTTGGGGGGCATGGTAAATACCATGCTCTAGCAGAGTCCAGGATCACATGTATCAGCATCTCCAACTGGAAAAGTGACAGTGGGAACACTTAATTAAAGCTCATTCAATGAATGTTATTTAAAGTGTCCCTGCTACCATTTTTCACCGTGGGGACACTGATATGCATAATGCTCCATGTGCTTTAACTAAAGCGGCTCTCGGATCCGCTTTAATTAAAGTGCCCTCTCCCTTCCCCCCACTCCCTGAGTACATGTATAAATGTCCAATATGCCTGTACTTTTTAAAATAGTAGGCATACATTCTTTCTCAGATACATGGGAACATAACCACCTGTGTTTGTTTTTTTTTAAATTACTAGGTAGGCATTTTTAAAAAAGTAAATGTAAATCTCAGCTGGACGTATGTTTAGGAGAGAGGAGAGAGAGCTGAGGAAGGGCACTGCGTGCCTGAAAACTAGTCTGGCATCTCTTCCAACTATATAGCTAGTCCAATAAAAATATCACCACAAATGTGAAAGGTGAGGTCCTGACATTGTTCAGGACTATTATGGCTACAGCATCATTATAACACTACCATCACCAAAAAACCCTTACCAGTTGTATATTTCCTGGATCATCACAACTACAACAACACTACAGCTCTTTCTCATCTGGCTGGTAAGCATATGGCAGGAATCAGACAGTTTTTATTCAATACATTGTTGTAGCACGGAAGTGAATGCTGTTCTAAAGATACAGCCTTCAGAATTCTATAAAAATGTTATAAGGGTTAAAATAATCCAGAAGTGAATGAATATTAGGTGCTGGGCTTTATATAGAGCTCAGTGCTGCTGGTGCAGCCAGCTGTTAGGCATACTTTGCAAGCCCTCACAGGAAAAGGACTGAGATGGATGTCAAGCACCTCTCCAGTCTCACATGGATCACAATGCAATTTGGGTAGAAGGTATAGGGTCTTTTTCTGGATTGTTTTTGAACATGGGTACAGGCAAAAACCAAAATGCTTAGGGTTATTTTCCTGCCAAAATGGAAAATGGAAATGATGTCTATTTCACTTATGGAGCTTGGCCTTATACCTAAAGTTATGGGATGGTATCTAACCAGGTGGCATTAAGATGAACTGTGTTGGTAGAAACGTCTCACATGTAGATATGATTTGTACTTTAAAATAAAAAATTCCTGACTTTGTTTGATTCTATTTTTTGTAGTCTTACTGTTACACTAAAACAGTACTGTTGCATTCATTTTTACATAAAAAATTGATACTGATTCATGTCTGTAATCTTGCCATGATGAAAAAAGTGAAAAAGGTGGCATACTGAAAGGAAAAAAAAAACTAGACAGGAAAGTAAAAGTAAAAATGTTAGCAAGAAAGTAATCAGCACAAATATTAACAAATATTAGATGGCACTAGCTTTAACTTTGTATGGGCTCTATGATAAAATCTGCTTGTAGATTTCATCTAAATCTTTGGTAGCTACTGGTGTATACTTGAAAACCAACACAGATTTTGGTACAGTTTTTCACAGTGGGAAGTCTCTGTTCAGGATTTATATGAGACTGAGTGTTCATGGATATTAAACTGTCTGTTATCTCTAGAGAGAGTGACACCTGATGGGATAATTTGAAGAAGGTTATTTATGCTGCAATAATTTGAACTACATTGATACTCATAGAATAACAGTTTCCAGCCCTGTTGGTCCTTTAATGTAGAGGGGGTAAAGAAATCTAAAAGAATGTGAAGAGGAAGCATAAAGTTCAAGCCTACCAACTGTTCAGCACATTAAAAAGTAAATAATTTAATTTGATTTTTTTTCCCCCTTAAAACAGCCTGTATACATTCTTTGTTAAAGGTATCATTTTGTTCAAGTAGATTAAACCAGTCAAAAAAATCTACGCCTAGCCTGATGTGGCTGAGACAGACCAGTTTCTGTAGCCATCAACACACAAGGGAGTAAGGTAGCCAACTCAAATGCTCAGGTAGTGATTCATAGGTAAGTCAAGCAAGAGTAACCCTTAGCACAAGTCTGGAGTGAAGTAGAAATCTCACTATACAGTCATAATGATGTATGTTAACTGCTTTGCCATCATATAAGTCTTCAGTAAGTTGCAGATTACTGCCACCATCTTGGGATAGCTAGTATCTTATTAGAAATTAATTTAATGCTAGTATGTTGAATACTTGATTCTCTGCTCGAGTTTCCACAGAATCCCACCAAATAATGTATTTTATGCTGCTCCTTTATAAAAACCAGCCTGCTTAGAATTTTTTATGTTTTGTATTCATATTTTGTGCCTTAACTTTATTTCTCTTTACTACAGGTGCACCGGTACATTGGTCTGATATCAGATCAGCACCGATATAAAGAAAATTGAGTATATTAGAAATTGGCTTTTTTTTTTTCCTTGATGTGGCTGATCAATGCCCTGTGCATGTGTGCAGCTGTAGCATTGCATGTAGGTGGCGTGGAGCACAGCCTGGCAGCTTAGAGAGCTGCATCCCAGGTAAGTCTGGTGTGGTAAAAGGGGAGTGGGGAGGGAATGGGCGTGGGGTGGGGCAGATCAAGGCCACCATGATGAGGGAGGGAGTGGGGCAAGGGCTAGGGAAGGCACTGCCTAGCTAGGGCAGGACAGGGTGCAGGGCGGAGCTGTAGGTCATCTGGGGGGTGCGGAGAGGGGGGATGGCTCCCACCACTGCACACACCCTTGGGAGGGCATGGGGGGGTGTGTGCCCCAGGATCTTTATGGGATGGGATGGGCTGCTGCTGCAGGCTGGAGCCAGCACTGCGCCAAGCTCTTCCAGGGGGCAGGGGTTGGGCTGGGCTGTGCTTGGGGCTGGTGGCGACTCTGAGTGGGGGTTATGGGGGGGGTTGTGGTGAATTTTGGGGTGGCTGCAGCCCTTCCCCCCCCCATACTCCTCTTCCAATGCCATCGCCGCCTGCCCCAACTCCCCTGTCAGGAAGAGCCTAGCACAGCCCCACCTCTGACCCATATCATCAGCCTGCCTCATCTTGTGCAGATCTGGTGGCACATGTCCCCCATGCTTTCCCAGGATGCATTCAGCAGCGGGAGCTGCTCCCTGCACCCCTTGGATGAGCTGAGGCTCTGTCCCATGCCCTGTCCCACCCTGGCTGGGTATCACCTGCCTCTGCCCCAGCCCCACTCCTTTCCTCACCTTGGGGGCCTTGATCTGCCCCTCCCATGCCCCTTCCCTCCCCACTCCTCTTCCACCACTACAGACTTACCAGCTGGATGCAGCTCTCTATGCTGCTAGGCTGTGTATTGGAAACTAGATCAGTATCAGCCGATATGCCTCCTTAAAAATTGGCTATCAGTATTGGCTCCAAAAATCTCTATTGGTGCACCCCTACTCTTTATGTGATTAATCTTTTCAGCATTACATAGTGTTTTAGCTGATCTTCTGTAGCTAAAGTTAGTGGGAGGCACACACATACAATTCACCAAAGTTTTTGAAAATATGCATCTAAATGTCCCAGCACTGCATTATTTTCCAACAAAAAAGTTCACTTGCTTATTTGGGAATATGAATGGGGTGGGGTGACTGGCAATGGAATATGACTCAGAGACTGCTAATGGAATATGGAGCTTTTTTGTCATCCCCATCTTACTAAGTCTGAGTAGGCAGAGGTTGGCAAGGACATTTAATCTTGATGGCCACCTAGTGACCTGTGTCAAATTACTGATCTTACATTGTTTCCTGGTGGACAGTTGCCTACTACAAACAAAAGCCAACTTCAGTATCATTCTTGGTAGTTTCAGTAACTAGGGACAGAAATGACAGAATGACTACATTCTGGGCTACATTGTCCCTCTATAGGTGAACTCTCCAGGTCAGGTTTGAGGCAAATTGATGCTGAGGAGCTGACTGTCACTTGTGTACCTGTTTTGTGAATAGAGAGAATACCTTATTTTCCAAGATTTGTTAGTCTAGCACTTTCCATGAGCATTACATTTTAGTTTAGTGAGAGGGGGACAGATTCAAGGCAGACCTCCAATAATTAGATTCTATACCTGGAAAATTCTAATAATTTGATAAATTGTCCATGTATAATCTAATTATTGGGGGTCATCCTGTATTCAAGTAAATATGGCATGTAAATACGGGAGTGTTCATTGCTTTGAACCTCTTGGATGTAGTGTGTCTTGCTTATATGGCTTGGTACCTTTTCCTCTGAACCACTTGGATTTAGCTTTTTAGAAACCGTAACAGAGTCCTTATATTACAGTCTCTTCATATAAGGGCTCTCTTTATCTCTGTTCAAGCCAGGCCTGAGTATATGTTCTGTACTTGGTCAATAAAGTAAGTGGAGAAATTTGAGACACCCTATTTTTTTTTCTTGATTGCTTAAGGCTTCTTTCTTTTGCATCTTAATACTATTTTAACTTGAAGGCAAACTGCTTTTAAAACATTTTTTAAAAGCAAGTTTTATTTTCTTTCGTTGAAATTTTGCCAACTTTCAGCCAAGTGGGCTACAAGGAATAATGCCTGACATGCCTTGTGGGAAGAATGTTGGGGAAAAAAAATCAATTGTGATATTTGTAACATTATTATATCCGTGAAGTGCTACTCAGCTTACAGTGTTATTGGAGTTTGTATGGGAGATGACAAGTACCTTATACTGAAATAAGAAATCCTAGAATCAGTTAGCTGAGCAGAGACTATAAGTGGGGTTCAGCGAACTAATGATCAGTTCAGTCACTAGAACACAACTTGTATTCTATTTTTTTTGTCCAATTTTTAGACTGTTATTTTTAGGAGCAGATGATAGGTCTCTGCTCTTCTATTAAGAAGTAATCTGAGCTCAGAGACTTAACTGAGCACTGTCTAAATGAAGAATGGTTTCTAATATCAGCTTTTTTTATCCATTGGCCATTCTGTTCAGTAGACTGATAAAAATCTTGCTTTGAACTCAGACATAGATTTGTATTTACTTTGCACAATTTTACTATTAGTATTGTTGAAATATTAGGAATGTTGGATTAAAAACAGTAGTTGGGTTTAGAGGTGGTCATTCCACAGAAGGCACCAAATATTTCATTGTTAGTAGTTTATCTTTACAAGCTCTTTTTCTTTTGCAGACCATTTGGATTTTGATCAGAATGCCTCTTTAGTCTATGAATTTTAAAAGATTTAAGGGAACTTACATTTGGTATGATTTTCTCCCCCCATGCTAATGAGCCTTTTTAGCTTGTTTTGTGATTTTTAAAAACATTGAAAGAAATATTTAAAACTTAGCATAATGTTCTGGAAAATGTTATGGGTATTTCTATTTAGAATCCATGAACTGTGTTTGAAATTTGATTATGGAATTAAAATGGTATTTTCTGCATAGAGAAGTGAGATGAATAGTGGCTACCCAACTAGAGGAGGTGGTCAGCTGTTTTCATAGGCAGATCGCAGGGCTGATTGCCATTTTCACAGGCTGATTGTAGCAGGGCCCCCCTATGCCTATGGCCAAGGGGCCCAGGCAGTTCTGCCCCTCTCTGCAGAATGACAGATGGTCCAAAACTGTGGCTTAATTGCTTTATAATATTTCTCTTATAGGCATGTGCGGGCTTAGTCAGAGGATTCAGCCCATAGAAGCCATTAATTGACACTTTATTAAGCAATCTAAGCATTTAATTAAACTCCAAACTGAAATATCTTATGAAATTAAAGCTGTACACAACGTGAATTGTAACTTAATACCATCACTCACTTTATTAAAGGACATTGTAAAAAGGAGTTTACTCAATGCTAACCTTGAAACAGGCAATTCATGCTATTAAATGATAGCATTCTGCATCCAGTAGAAGTAGCTGCAGGCATTTTTTGTTTCTGTGGGGTGAACACTTGTCTGTACACTGAGATGGCACACACAGCGTCCTTTGAGTTTGTTGGAATGGTAAGGCAGTATCTTGCCAGAGTGTAGAGGTGTGGAAACTGGTTACAGACAGAGTCCCAAAACATAGGCACAAGCATCTGGCACTCTTTGGCAAAGTTTACATAAGCAGCACATTCATTGTCATGCTATTTCTGCCACCCATTGATTGATTTCAGTAGTTGAGGGTCACAACTTGCCAGTCACCTGGTTAGGGTCCAAAATGCGAACAGTGCTAAGGAAGGAGGCAGCTAGTTGTCTGAATTGCTGTGGCAATGGTAGGTAATACCTGTAGTACTGGTTCAACTTCACAGCTGTTACCTGGAACAGATCCCTTCTCTACTGGTTTTCTTGAGGACAGCTTAACAGTTCTTGTGATGTCCTGTCTTCAGCCCAGTTTATCAAATCCATCATCTTGTTGTGTGTTTAGTGGATCACAGCCTGCAGGTCTTCAAACCACATTAGAAGCTCCATCAGCTGGGTGGCATTTTCAGCCACAAATGCCACTTGATCTTGAATGTTGTCCTCTCTTAAGAGATCATGAAGCTTAAGCATGCATATGTGCTGGGTGTGATTTTCAGCTTCTCACTCATGAACTGTTGGTAGTATTGTATATGCTCAGCATGATAACAAACCACTTTGAACCATGAATTCCACCTTGTGAGTGCAGGCTCTGGTGGCAGTGACACAGTGGCATATGAGTGCTCACTTTGTTTTGCAGTGGACTCTTGCCAGTACCGTACTTTGCTGCCTAGACAGTGCTTAAAGGATTTTTTTTTGAAGGAGGATACCAGGCTATCCACATTGAAGAACTGTGTGCACCAGATGTCACTTACTCAAGACAGAATATGTGCACTGTAGGTGACATGAACTGTGTTGGGCAGCATTCCTCGGAGAGTATCAGAGAAAGCCTTGCACGTGTACATGGCATTGTCGGACAAGAATGCTGAGATCTTGTTAAAATCTATGCCATATTTGACAATTGCCTTCACTATGGCCTGAGACGGTAGAAAAACTGACATATGTGAGGTTCTGTTTGAAACACAGGCAGGTCCTGGTCTGTTCAGCTCCCAGACACAAATAAAATGTGCAGCAGGTAGTTACCTTGAAGGTCAATGGCTTCATCACCCACAATGGAGGATTCATACTCTGCCAATGCAGACTGTGGACTATACATCTGAAACAATCACTGCAGAGTGATAGTCTTGGAAAAGCTTGTTTGCACGTAGAAAACTGCCAGAATTGGTACATTTTCGTTTGGATAGTCTCTTAACTTACGGTAAGTAAATTTCTCCAGCAAGATGTTGGCTGCTGCAAAAACCTCCACAAGGAAAAATGCCACCTCTTACCTTGTCAGACTGCTTTCTGTGGTCCTCTTAAAGAGCAAGGACATGGTCTCTTGTTTCTTGCTGACCTTCAGCTTCTGCTTCAGCCTTCTGCTTCATGTGTGCCTCAGACTCAAAGTCTATCTATACAGGTTTTCCTTGACACATCCAGAGTCACATTGCAGGTGATACAGAACAGTCTGGCTCCATCTGTGCACAGGATCCCTGTGGGATACTGCCTTGCATGGTCCAGAGCTGAAATGTATTTGGCTGTCTTGGAGAATTTCTTCTCAGTGCTCATGCTTAATCCTTCTCAGGCTGCAACATGTTTGTGACCTTTTTAAAAGTGGGTACCAAAACCCTCTCACTTTCCATCTTGCTGTACCCACTCACAACCCACTCACAGTTTCAGCCATTTTGAAGCTGGTTTATGTGCACTGGGCTTCTGTTCTGTTACAGGTTTGAACCAGTTTCTGATCACCTAAGCCAGTTTATGTGCAACTTCTGTCCCTAGCCAAGACACCCTTCTGTCCCTTGCCAGGACACCCTTGAAGGATCTCAAGGCACCCTGGGTGAGCATTACTGCTCTAATGCTTGGGAATAAGCCCTGCCGTCTGTAGGAAGCACTGACTTCCCTATTTACTCCCAAGAGATGCAGTTCGTTCCACAGATGCAGCTTGAAAGTAGGGATAGAAAATAACTAAAATATCAGCCATTTGTCATTGCCAAGAAGGTAGAAGGCAATGGCCTTCATTAGTGCTGGCTACAAGTTCAGGCACTTAAGGATTCTCTTTTTCTTTTATTTTCTTGTCCTTGGATCAGGTGAGAGGACAGCATGAGCTGCAAAGGACTGTGACAACATTATGGTATGCAGTTCAGAAGGGGTTGTGAGTGGGTACAGTAAAGAACAGGAGCAGAGATGATAGAAGCACAGAAAGTTCAAAGAATAGAAAGCCTTTGGAAGAGGGAAAGAAGGAAGGTGATGGGAGAAAGAGGAGAACAACCTGTTGCAGGAGAGATGAAAGGATAAATAATCAGAACTGTACCAATGGGAACAGTGTAGGAACTGCAGTACACTACATTGCACTAATGGGAACACAAATACTGTTTTTCTCAGCATGTCTCTTTATTCTTAGTTGTTTGTTTTACATGGGAAAGAATAAAAGAATGATGAAAGATGGGGTGGCTGATGAGAGGGAGAGAGAAGTAGGGCTATTCTTTTTCCTTCTTTTGTAGTTGACACATCTTAATCTTCTACTCTCAATTTCTTTTCAACTTTCAACATTTGCAAATGTTAGTTAGCCAATGCCAGAAATAAAGAAGTTCATAATATTAAGGGCAAAGTACAGACAGTCAAAAAGCCTGAGGCTGAATTGATTCAGTTTTTGCAGGTTAAACTGCACAGAATAAATTGAAACAGAAGTGAACAGACATTTACCTTTGATTCAGGAGATGTAGATACACACCTGCAGTGGCTCAAACCAGAAGCCAGGGGTGCTAGAGTACAGCTCTCTAGCTGTGTATTCACTTCCTCTTCCTGCTGCCCTTGAGGTCTCTGGGATTTGCAGTCCAGGATTACAACAGCAGGACTGCAGGGTTCATCACTTCCTCTTCCTGCTGCCCTTGAGGTCTCTGGGATTTGCAGTCCAGGATTACAACAGCAGGACTGCAGGGTTGTTCATCATTTCTTCTTCCTGCTTCCTGGTGCCTCTGGGTTTTGTAGTCCACAGTGGCAGCCAGCAGTAATTTTGAATGGGGGGAAGGGGTGCTCAGCCTCCCTCCCTGACCCCAGCCAGGGTTTACTGAAGTGGGGGGGATAGCCTCCCTCCCCTTTGTAGACTGGGCTGCATCCCCAGCCCCCAACCTCATTGTCAGCCCTCACTGCTTCAGCTAGGGAGCAAAAAGATTGAGGCCAACCCTGCCCTCTGGAGCAGACAGCCCAGTCCAGCCCAGGGCTGAAAAGCATGCTGAGAGACTGTGATTTAACTTGAACCAGGAAGGGGTCTGGGACAGAAGTTTCATAAACAGGTTTGATCCAAATCAGTTAAGTCTGATACTACATTCAATCAAGTTTATCTTAAACCAGTTTCAGCCATTTTAAAGCTGGTTTATGTGCACTGGGCTTCTGTTCTGTTACAGGTTTGAACAAGGTTCTGATCACCTAAGCCAGTTTATGTGCAACTTCTGTCCCTAGCCAAGAAGTTCAGATGTACACTTGTTAAGTTGAAGTAATGTTTTCTTATATTACTATATATTCATTTTCTTTTCTGTGTGCTAATGTATTAAGGGGGTAAGCACAAATGTGATACTTATAGGCGTTGTATTTGTGTTGCTATATTATGTGCAACCCCTACTGGCATCAGTGGAGTAGTGCTCCTGAGTGAAGATTTTATGTGAATCCTTGTGCACCCATGATGCATTTAAAAAAAAAAAAAAAAAAAAAATTTTTTCCTTTTCCTTTGCTGCTGGTATAGGAACTCATTCAACTTTGCATAGATAGCTCATTCTGAAGTGTGTGGAATCTACATATGATCTTCCAGTGACAGAATTTGGCACTAGGCTATTATATTCTCAATATCTGTTTTGGGATTTTTTTAAGACGGTGTTTTCAACAGCTATGAAGTCTTGGGAGTTGCTGTAGTTTTATGTTGGGTGCGACTGAACAGAATTTGGCGTATTATAGCTAAATCTTTAAATGATATTATCAGGAATAACAATTCAGTGCTCAATTCAGTGCTTCGATTTTTTTCCCTCAAGTTGAAATGAAATGCATTGCATATTAAACTTCATTACATGTAAAGTACAGTACTAGAGAATTTGTTCAAAATAGCAATGCTAAATTATTTTCTGTCAATTTAAATTCTGAATAAAAATGAATGTTATGTTTTAGCAATCAATAACTATGCAAATAACATTCTTTCCATTCCACTTAACACAATTAAAATTCTCAGCAAGTTAAATATATTGAATTGTTTATCTGTGGAGAGGCATGTAGGACTCCAATTAAGTTTACATGGATAAATGCAGATTTGTGTTTGCGAATGTCAAGCTGACAGAAGCTTACTACTGCAAAAGGGCTAATCAACACTGAATATGTTTAGTGTCAGTAAATATTTATAGTGAAAATCTTGCTTGTGGAACGCTAAGGCACAAAACCAATTTTTTCCTCTGATTTTTAGTGATTAAGTACTGTGATTTGTGTATCGCCCTATCCATAGACCTTCTGTAAATTTTTATTTTTTATAAAATTAAATATTAACTTGATCTTCCTGGTGTTTTGGAGAAGAAGAAATATAAGCTACATTGCAGTTTTTTAATCGGTTGTAAAAAAAACCCGTGATGAAGTTAGCAATATTTTTTATTTGGGTCTGTGAATGGAATCCATAGAGACTGAAATAGGACCAAGCACAATGCAGACAAGTAGGCTGTATGAAAACTGCATGATGGAGTCAGCAGTGGTTATTGTATCTTCTTTTCTCATGCCGGGGCCGCCTCAAAACAGAGATTACTAATCAAACTGTGCCGAATGCTGTTGTAGTTACGCAATGTGCACAAATGTTCAGTGGGGAGTAGGTTCAATAGGTTCAGACCACAAAATTAATTGGACCCAAGTGATATGTTTTCTTAGCTCATTGTAAATTAAAAGCTAGAATTTCTGACTTTTTATGAGTCTTATCTTGAAGAATATTGTATTAAAATTGAAATCTTTGTTGAATAAAGACCTCAGTGTCCATTGTAAATCAGATCTTTAGTTTTCATTAATATTGTGTGGATAATCTGATGGAAAAAAAGGAATAAGGAATGGGAAGAAATGATCTTTTTTTACACTTATTCCACTAATGTATTTTGTGATGCAGCAATTTCAACGTTGTTCCTCCCTCTGTTCTTGCTTGTACTGGCAATTGTTAACAGTGTGAAGAGGTAGAAATTTAAAAAGGTGTTTATGAATTATAGAAAATGACACCTCATTTAGTGACTTTCTCTCATAACCTTTTTTTTTTTTTTTTTTTTAATTATAAAAGGTGATGATTTTGTCCTGGGTTGATTGCAAAGCTAGTTGAAAACAAAAACAGTCCCCCCATCCCCACAAAACCCTACTGAAGCCCAGATATAATATAGTAGAGTTTAGATTCTAACTTTGCCTGAAATAAGTAATGCCTGTTGGCCTCTGTTTGATCCTATGAGAGTGTGGGGCTAATGTCTGTCCAGTGTTTTGGAAGCAGCAGGTAGTCAGGAGCAAGCTGCTCTAGAGGTCCACATTTCTGTAGCCTGGCAGTTATTCACACACAAATGGGGACCTTACGAACTTTGGCAGAGGTCATGCTAAATTGCAAATCTAAAACTTCTAGACTTCTGAAAGTTTAGGGTGACACATTATTTTTTTTTTGTGTGTGCAATTAGAATATTGTTGAAGTTATAAACTCATTTTTATTAGACAATTAGCCATGCATTCACTGTTTAAACAAGTTATCTTGGGGACAGATGAAGGCAATCTTTCATAATACCGAAACTATTGCATATAAAAACATTGATTTACATATGTAGATCACACTTGTTAGATTGCTGCCCAAACACCTCAGTTTGTTTGCTTCTATTGAGCTTATAAAAGGATTTTAAAATCTGAAAGCACTGCAGAAACCTCTGATTTTTGAGACGCATGTGGTTTGGAATGAATTAAGATATTCATAATCATTCTTGATTTCAAGTCTTTTGGGGTAATCAATTGAGATACCAAGATCTCTGTCATCTGTCATCAGCTATCATGTCACCAGGGATCTTATAGCAGCTTTGGAAAGAAAAAATGTGACATGATCTGGTTTCACATTGTAATGTATTACATTACGCATTCAGTCAAAGCCAGAGAACACTGAAGAGCTACTCCTAATTACAATCCTGAAGCTGTACTTAAAAAAGATGAAAATCTGTCATACTTTTTGTATTTTCTATTCAAATGGGAAAATTGGTGGGGGGAGCAGGGAAGTTGGTACTTTTAGACTTGGATCCCTGCTCTGTAATAACCAGGATACAGATCATACTTGTCTGCAAGTTGCTTTCTTTTAGCTATCATAATGTTCCTTTGTTTTTTATTAAAGTTGTTCAGTGGAGATATGTGAAACAAAATTAATGTTTTATGAATGTAAATATCCAAGGAGCTTAAATGTCTTAATCAACAGGTGGTATAGAGGCTGATCTTTTAATCAAATGGTCAGTGTGTCATTACTGAACTAGTTGAGTTCAGTGTGCTGGTTAATGGCTCATGAACTATTTTATAAAGCTACAGCAGCATGTTTCAATGACGTCAAAGTCTGATTCCATGTGTTGAAAGTGGTTTCAGTATCGGCCACACAGAGAGCCGGAAAATTCACACCAGCAGCAGGCTGTAAGAGGAAAAGGGTTTTAAAGCTGTTTGAACTGGGTCATGCATAAGATAACAAGAATGTTACTCATGCTTCTAAACAGGAGAAATACAAAGGGAAAAGAAATAGTACACTTAAAAAGTCCCTCATATTTACTGTACCATTGGTTTCCTTGTGGCTATATCTCTATTTCAGAAAGAAAATGTAAATAGTTAGATTTACAGTTGCAGTTTGACTATGCAAGCTAGTAGAATCCAGGTGATATAGCAAGTTTTTATTTTCATTATTTAAAATTACGTTTATGAGTAGGATCAATTAAGCAACTTCTTCTATAAAATACTTTCGTTTAACATGGTGTGTTGCTCTCTAGCCATTCCTATATTGTGCTGGCAGTATCTCTTCAAATCTCTTGTTAAAGTTTTCTCCAAATTGAAGAATTGTATATTGTATATTTCTGATAGAAGTAAGCTCCTTACCAGACACTCTTAAATTATCCTTTTTGGAGATGATAGATCTGTGATACCCTTAAGGTGATTTTAAAAAAAATCTTTATACCAAGTAGCAGTTGTATTCAAATTCAGAGAGGAAGGCATTATATTCTTTGCTACCTCATTTCCCCTTTCTTTTTCTGTGTGTTCTTTTATTATACTCAACCTTGCAGTCGAACTGCAGAGACTAAACACTCTCATACTGTTTATGTAAATCAATGGTTATCTAATTATACCCCTTTTAATTATAAACATTTCTGGCCAGCATTGTTTAGTGCAAGTTTGCTCAGAGGTATTGCCTCCATCATAAGTTATGGTTATGAGAAGGCATTTCGATTTAAATGCAGAAAAATAAATTGATTAGGTTGCTTACTGTATTCACTTGATTCTAAGACGAGGTCTCCCTCATTTAACATATGGGAAAAAACCCTGGTTTTAGAAAGAAGTCGGGGGGAGGTGGCTGCTGTGGCTTGGGCTTCAGCCCCTACCCGGCATTGGGGCCATAGCTATAGCTGCTGCTTGCCCCTGCAACCTCTGGACTCTGCCCTCTTCCCCTATCTCCTCACGACACAGCCTCTGCTCCCAGACCTGCCTCTCTTCCCCCCTCCCCCCTCCCTCCTTGCTTTTACTACTTGCTGGCAGGCTATGTCCATGCTGCACCTCAGGCACTGAGCATGGCCCCACATCAGGCAGCCTGCATGGCTGCTACATGAGTTGGGCTCAGGCAATGCTCACTGCCCCAGGCTACAAAGGGCATGGAGCCTGTGGGTGCAGAGGAAGGGTAAGGGAGAAGAATTGGGAAGCGGAAGCTATAGGGAGGGGGGAGCAGCATATGGAGGCAGAGGGAAGGCAGAGGCAGGGGGAGGAGCAAGAGTGGGAGCAGATATGGAGGGGGAAGGGGGTCTTGAGGCTGCAGGCAGGGGGCTACCTGACTTCCTCACATTACTTGCCCCACCCCTCCCACTGCCTTCCCTCCCTGCAGCGGTGGGAGGGTGAATTAAAGTTTCCAATAATTAGATTCTATACCTGCAAAATTATAACGAATTTATGAATTTCCCATAGGGTTGTCTTAGATTTGAATAAATCCAGTAGCTCTTCCTTCCTTTTCTTGGTGGTTGATTCCTTTGGTTGCATTGGGATTTGTGGCATGATGATACGGCTTTCAGCTATACTTAACCTATTAAGTCCTATTTAGCAGTCCTTTATTTGGAGAATTCTTTTGCTCAGGTCTATTTTTTTTTTTTGCAGCTCGCACCCAGTCTGGGTGGCGTATCAACCACCCAGTTTGCAGCTTTGCCATTGTGTGCCATTCTGCTATATAGCTCTACTTTATGGGTCATACCAGCACCCTGCACCAATTGCTTGTTTTTATACCCACAATGCCACATAATGCAAAATATAAATATTAAAACTTGATTAGAGATTTGGCCAGGCAGAGTTGTGTAAAAGTGTATGAAATATAAATGTAAGTTTAAATTTTTTTTGTTAAGCTTGATCATTTTTTTTTTTATGAATTACACTTGACCAAGTGATATAGAGACACGTATGACTTTTTGTGTGTGTGTGTGTGTGTGTGTGTGTGTGTGTGTGTGTGTGTGTGTGTGTGTGTGTGTGTGTGTGTGTGTTTTGGGGGCCTGTAGGGCTGCTTATTTCATTTTGTTTTGTGGCTTTCCCAGTGTTGTTTGGGAATGACATTCATCCGATTTGACTTATTGTTTTATTTTTAGGTGTGACTCATAATATTGCTTTGCTGCGAGAAGTGATAATCCATCCACGCTTTGTTCAGGGCGATATCAGCACTAAATTTCTTCCAGAAGTCTATCCTGATGGCTTTAAAGGTTTGTCTTCCCTTGAAATATTTTTTTTTAATTTTGGAAGATGATTTTCATTACTAATTTCTTGTCTTCTGGGGTGAATTGTTCTCTAATATATCTTTCATATTTTAGAGTATGTATTTATTTGCAGACTGTTTGACGTTTTTAACAACAGGTTGCTGAATTGAAATAGTTGTTTTCTTTGAACTTCAAGAAGACTAAAATTCTACACTTCTAGCTACAAATGGACTCTAAAGGGGATGAAGATGGAGGATTCTCTGTGGCTGTAGGGGACCAGGACTAGGAGCAGTGGCTTCAAACTGTAGGAGAGGAAATTTAGGAAGGTTGCAGATTAGGAAGAACTTTTTCACTATGAGGGTGTTAAGTACTGGAATAAACTACCTAGAGAGATGTGGCATCTCCATCCCTGTAAGTTCTCAAGAGCATGTTAGACAATTGCCTGGGATCATTTAGTCACTATTTTGGAGCTGGGGGATGGACTAGATGACCCAATGAGGTCCCTTCCAGTCCTGATTTCCTATGATCTTATTTTTATGTTTATCTTTGATGTTAGATGTGATGAATAAGCTAAATGATAAAAAACTAACATATACAAAAGATAAAAGCCATTATACTAAATTCACACAATAACCAGTGTAGTGAAAGAGATTAAAATAAGAATCACTGAGTGCATCTACATGAGATGTTTACTGACCAGAGCTGCCTAATTAGCTCTGCAGTAAAATCTCAGTGTCTACACATGCAACCCTATTAGACTGTGGAGACTAATTAACTCTGCAGAATGTTAGTACTTGTACATACAAATACTAACCTGTGGTGGCATTCTTCAGTGCACAGCAATGCACATGTAGACGCTGACAGGGATGGCTGGGGCACAGTGGAGGGGCTGCCTGCCAGCCAACCCTGCACTGGAGCACCCTCGTACCTTGGCCATCTCCTCTGTAGCACCTGGAACCAGGTCAGAGCAGCCTGAGCTGGCAGGCTGACTCCTGGGGCCTGCTGCCAGCTGGGGCTGCTCTGACCCAATTCAATGGACTGTGGTCCTGGGTGCCCATGAAGATGTGGTGTCTAGGAGCAATACATTTAAAACTGGTGGACTCTCCATCTTCTAACTCTGGTTTATGACTAGAAGTCTTTCTATAAGATATGCAGTAGTTAAACACTAATTATCAGGTTCTATGCAGAAATACTTCGGTGAATTTCTATGTTGTGTGATACACGGGAGCTCAAGCTATAGATGATGTAGTGATGATGCTTTGTAGCCTTGACATCTGTGAAATTATCAAATCTTTTTATGAGGAGGTAATGAAACCTCATAACTTTATGGCATCTCATTAATTGCATGTGTAGATGCATCCTGTAAGATAGAGGATTCAGGAAAGACAGAACGTGGCAAACTCCTGTCAAGCAGTTGATTAGTTCTGGAAGATTAGAAAACCAGAGTTGCCACTAAATGTGGGAGTTCCCCAGATGTATGGCGGGGCAGTACTTAGTTTGAAAAAATGGCTCTTTTAAGCTCTGTAAATATAAATGACCAAGAACACATTTAAAACTAAAAGTGTTTAGCAGTTAGCAGGATTTTGAACCTGGGGGGGTTTATGCATGTGCTGTGTGAGTGGGGGAAGGGGAAAAGTGCTTTAATTAGAGTGGCTCTGAGATCCGCTCTAAATTAAAGTACCCGGAGTGTCTCTTGTATCAGTGCCCCTATGCTGAAAAATGGCAGCGAGGGTGTTTTAACTACAGCTCATTTGACGAGCGTTGGTTAAAACATCCCCCCTACTATTTCTCAGAGCAGGGATGCTGATACAGGAGATGCTTGAGTCTGCTGCAGTGTGGTAATTACCATGCTCCAGCAGACTCAATTATTGAGTCTGCTCACTGTGTTGAAGCAGCCTTGCTGCTTGTGTATAGGCACCCTAAGGGACCAGTAAAATTTGTTATGGAGTAATATATCAATTGACATCAACTGTAAATAAAGGTGGTAGCAATTTATTGCTATGGAAAAAGGCAACTGCAAGCCTGGGATGAACTGGGAAGGATGTTTCCAGATGGAATGTAGTTCTGATCATGTCTGTTGGAAGAAAGATGAATTTCCACTGGGACAGGTGCAGAGAAGGGTAGGCAGGATATATGGAGGATTAGAGTGTAGGGACCATGTGTATCACTGTACTACATGAGGAAGTACTGTACAGAGACGTAGAACACTAGCTTTGTGTGCACTAGATCCAGGACTGAAGGTAAAATAAATGTGATAATTTGGTGCTGGGCCAATAAGATGTCTTGAGTCTTATAGACCTATCTAGAGGAGGTTGGCTTGTTTTAGCCTAGCAGAATGAAGAGTGAAAGAGGATTGTAAATCCCAGGCTGTGAAAGGGACTGTTGAAGATAAAAGCCAATGTTTTTACAAGAACAGATGGACATCTCAAAGAAAGGGAGATAATGAGTTTTATTTGTTTGTATTTTTGTGTATTTTAAAATATTATGTGTTGTATATATTTAAGATGCTATATTAGCTTAACTGCTTTTTTTTTTTTGCATTTAAAATTCTGAGGAAAAATGCCTGTTTATGGCTAAATTATTTGACCCCCCCCACTTGCCACACATAAATGGCTAATTCTGTTATAGTACCACAAGTAAAAATATATTATTGTATTAGCAAATTTTTAAGAATAGGAGGATTTTGCTCTAGACACTGATCAAAATTGTGAACATTGTGGTAGTTCACAGTAGAGGCTAATGAAAGATACAGAAAAGATGATTACACTTTGTTCCCACAATATAAAAGGCTATGCTCCCCACACCATCAAACAAACACATATTAACTTTTTTAGAGGTAAATGAAATGTAGGTAGTGTTATAAGAAAGATTGCATCATTCAGGTCAAGAATACTTAGGCCCTGTTTCTAGTGCACCTCACAGAAACTTTCAGCCTTAGAAGACGTTTTTAGGTTGCTTCTGTTGAACTCCCCTCTATGTGACATTCATCAATTTGTAGTTTCTGGATGTAAGGTCAGGCTTGTTTTTAGTTATGTTTCTGTATTTTAAGAAAGAGTAGCATAGCTCAATTGTTAATTTTTCCTTTAATGCAAAGTCTCCAAATGTTATGTAACAGTCATTTGCGACCCATTCAGAAAATAAGACAGCCGAGGGCCAGGATAGAATTCCTGGTTGTCTCCCACCTGTGGGCAGTGGTGCCTGTGCCAAAGCCTGTCGACATCAACGAGAGCCTCTTTAAGGATTAAGTGGGTTTTGGATTGGGCCCTTGCAGCTTGAAAGTGAATGATGAGTCTGTTGATTTAGGGGATGGTTGTTTATGCATCTGTAAAAATAGTTGTATTAATACATAAGCATCTCTGATGGGAACTGTTGAAAACCACAGTGGCTTGTGGGTGGCAGCACAGGAAATGTTGCAAAAGTAAATTAGAATTGGACTGTTCTACCTAAGTCCTCTGTCATCTTTATTAAACTTTTATATATGATCCTGGGTAAAATTTTGCTAGGAGAAGTATTTAGAAAAATAAATGTTATGTTATACTAACTTAGGGATAGAACCACAGCTTTGAAAATTTCTTTGCTAGAGTGGCCTGTTGAATTATGCAGCTACATTAGAATTGGAAAATATCTGGGAGTGTTGCATTCTTAGAACATCTCTGAAACAATAATGATTTTTTTTTTTAAGATTAAGATGTTGGGTGGCTTGGTGGGCTGAATCCGGCATGTGGGCCTGACCTAGTGTGGATAAGGTTGTAGTTATATTGTGGCCAGAACCTTAGCTCCTGCGATGTATTGGGCCTCCATCTCCAGCCTTGGCCACACGTACACTGAATAGGGTGTTGCCCCAGCCCCAGGCCAGTATGTGCTAGATTAGATGCGCTGCCTCAGCCCTAGCTCAAATCAGGCCCCATTGCCCCAGACCTATCACTGGATTGGGCCTACTGCCCCATTCTATGAATGCTGGATAGGGCCCACCACCCTAGCCAAGGCCCTTGCCCTGTGTGTATTGGATTGGACCTCTTGCCCCAGCCCTGAACCTACATGTGCTAGGTTGGGGCTGTCACCCCAGCCCCTGACATGCCATGGATCTGGTCTGTGGTGCTTGGAAATTTGGAGGTGGAGGAGTGCTGGTGGCATGAATTATCACTTCTCACCATCTTTCAAATTTCCAGAGCCTTGGGGACCCTAACAGGCTGAATCACATGGCTCCGTATGCTAGATCTGCCATGTGAGCCAAGGGCTGATTACACCTACTAAAATGCAGTTGAACTAATACATTTTAACAAGACAAAGTTTCTGTATGTAATTTATCAAAAAAAAGTCAAAGGACAGATTTTTAAAGGCAAGGTGTCTAAAGATGTAAATAGGCACCTGGGATCTTGTGGAACTGACCCTGGAAACCTAACTCCCTTTTGATTTCCATGCCTGAACGCTTTTGAAAAGCATGCTGAGCACTCTTCAAAATGTTGGGGCCTTTAAAAATCTGGCCTTTATTTATTCACAAATTTTGAGGGCAAAAGCGATTATCTATTGCCCGACTGGCTGAATAAAACATGATAAGGCTCCTCTGAATTAATTCTTGTTGAACTGGGGTATTATTTTATTTTATATTATTTTATTTTATTTTTGGAAAACAAATCTGTTGTTGATGTAAAACATTAGTGAGCAAGTACAGGACAATCATAGGCAGCCAAACTGATTTGAGCTCTTTGCATCACCTTTGAAGATACATTTTCTAGTCCTTTCTTTTTTTTCCTGTAACTGTTCTCTGAAATATCTTCAATTTATCAATATCCTCCTTGAATTGTGGCATCACAGCTGGATGCAGCATGCCAGTGACAGTTCCATGTGTTCTGAATAGACAGGTAAAATAAAGTCTTATTCACTGCTCCCATTTTTAAGTATTTGACTAGCCCTTTTGGTCACAGAGTTGCACTGTGAACTCATCTTTAGCTGGTTAACTTCCCTGGCCCATAGGTCATCTTTGGAGATGATGTTTCCCAGGATAATCCCTGGTCCTGTAAGATTGGCTTATATGCTTTTATTTCTCAGTGCATATCTTTACATTTAGCTTAATTGAAATGTATATTGTTTTGTTGTGCTCAATTTTATTGAGTGAATCAGATCACTCCACATCAGTGATAAGGCCAAGGACCAAACCCTTGGTATCTTGCTTGAAAAACGATGTATTGTTATTTACAGCTACATGGTGAGACTTATTAGCCAGTGTTTAAACCATTGTTTCTCTGTCAATGTCATGGAGGACCACATCAAGTGGTTTAAATGGTACTTTACATCAGCACCATTACCTTTAGCAACCAAGCATTTGACATGACCTTTATTCCTTAAATTCAGGTTGATTGACATTAATTGTTATTCTTCTTTAATTCTTTGTTAAGCAAGTCCAGTAGTATTTTGCCTGA
Organism: Caiman crocodilus; assembly: GCA_030014935.1. Taxonomy (NCBI): domain Eukaryota; kingdom Metazoa; phylum Chordata; order Crocodylia; family Alligatoridae; genus Caiman; species Caiman crocodilus. The sequence continues at coordinate 103,709,742 of JAGPOW010003316.1, read as the reverse complement.
GACTGCCATCAGGTTGGCAATCCTAAAATTCTTTGGTCATATCACTTTGCTGTGTTAGATGTTAACTTTTTCCAGTGTTTTCTGGTATTCCAAAACTTGAAAATCAGCCTTCTGATGGATCAGTATGTTTTGTTCTATTTTTGGGGGGAAGGGAGGAAGGGTTTGGCCAGCTCTTTTAAGAAGCACTTCAATATCATTTCAACATTATTGACCATGTTATCTTTGCCATTAGGACTCCTTTTATTCCCAATACATTTAAAAGATCCTCTTCCTTACTCTTCTTAAGTGTATTAGCCATTGCTCTCTCCTTGTCTCCCTTTGTTTTTCTAATCAATTTTATGCAATTTCTACCTTTTAATTTTATATTATTAAATGTTATCACGTTTCTCTGTTTCTCTTTTCTAAACTAGACCAGTGAATCTATGAAGTTAAATCCACAGGTTTCTATTAGAAATAGAGCTCTGATGTTTAATAGTGAGGCATGATTAACCTTTGGAACTGGTGGACTCTCCATCTTTCAACTCTGGCTCAGGACTAGAAGTCTTTCTGTAAGATATGCAGTAGTTAAACACAAATGATCAGGTTTTATGCACAGATATTTTGGTGAATTTCTATGGTCTGTGAGACACAGGAGCTCAAGCTATGCCTTGTAGCCTTGACATCTGTGAAATTGTCTGATATTTATTATGAGGTAATGAAACCTCAGAACTTTATTCTCAAATAAAAGAAAGAATTTAGAAAATACAGATAAAATTACAAAAAAAAGCCCTTAAAATTGCCAATTTTTAGAAAAAGACAAAAAGAACTCCATACAATGAGAGGTACCAAGGCACTCCAGACTCATTAACCTAACTACTTCTTTTATGGGTTGTTACCCAACATCCTCTTTTTGTGCAGTAATTGAGTATGGTTGTGCTTATACATGAAGGCCAACCTAGATTTATCCCTTTAAAGAAATTGGTTGAAAGGGATAGGAGTAGACTGTTATAGCTGTTGATAGAATTTGTTGTACCTTGAGTTGATAGTGTGTCTAAAGAACACAGTGGTGGATATGCTGGAAATGTGTATTGTAAGCTTTTTGTTTTAGGAAGACAGCACAATCATATTTTCTTTAAAGAAATAAAACTGCATGAAATGTCAGCTTAGAAGACCCATTTAAATTACTGCTTTTCATAGGTGGTTTCATCTTCTTTATATAGCTACCAGACAAATAAAATGCCTAACATGAAATTGAGATCAAACAGGCTAAAATTAAACTGCTGGTCATTTAGTGGGGTCAGTATTTTAAAATTGACAATGGAGATGGAATTGAGTGAGGCACTACACTGATTCCAGAAGATTTGATCTGAGTTCTTGGCTCTGCCACAGACTTCCTTGATCACCTGGGCAAGTACATCATCACTGTGTGCTTCAGTTTCCCCTTTGTAAGAGATAATGGTGCTCCCTTTCTATGATTCTCTGTCTTGTCCATATTGAATTTACGCTGTTTAAAACTGGCACTATCTTTTACTGTATATTTGTACAGTGTTTTTCACCATGAAACCCTGAGCTCTACATACTGTTATAATATAAACAACAAATAATTTTAATTAAAAAGTACTGTATTTACTCATATATAAGAGGGCACTGATTATGAGATAGTTAGTTAGTTTGTCCCCCCACCCCTCCATAATTAGATTCTATATATGGAAAATGTATACATTTGATATGAGTTTCCATGTATAGAATCTAATTATTGGAGGGTTGTCTTGAATTTTCCCCCTTCCCATTGCTGCAGTAGGGAAAATACATCTTGGGGTCAAGCAACCTCCTTGTCCTCTGTCCCCCCCCGCCCCAACTTCTTTCCCCTGCAGCTCCTTCATCCACTTCCCTACTGTCAGACCCTGTTGTCCAGGGACAGCACTAGGGTGGAGTCTGGAGGAGCCTATAGCCACCCCAAAATTCAACATAGCCCCTCCACAGCCACCGCTATCCAAGGCCATTGCTTCCCCACCAGGCAGCTGCTGCTTGCCCTACTCCTGCTGCAGAAGTGTGGTGTTCCTGGCTTGGCCTGTGTGGCCCACGTTTAAAAGATGTATAGGAAACTCCCTTCCCCCAATTTTCTGTCTAGTCTGCCTCAGCCCCTCCACCAGGAAGAGGATGGCCCTGCTGCTGTCCCTGAGCACATGGAAGTGAAGGATGAATTTGAAAAGATTGACCTTGAATATTAGCACAGGTACTCCATAAACACACTTTTAACTAGCACTTTGGCACTTACTTGTATATAGAACAAACTGTGCATGATATTAGTCCAAAGCTAAAAGGTTCATAATTTACCATTTAATTCACTGGGCTGAGCCCTAGCAGAGTTGATATAATTTCAAGCCATGCTCAGCAGTAGTGTGTGTATGTGTGTGTGTGTGTACACATTTCAGATATATCCCACAAAGGATCAATGTGCTAATCAGCCCCTACTCATGACTGGAACCAGGTGTACTTATCATGAATCCTAGGATTCTCCAAAAATGTATACGCAGATGTGGCACAGGGCAGCCTGGTTTGGCTTCACCTTATGAAGGGTTGGGGCCAGACTAATCGTATGCGACAAGCTGAGAGAAGGACTGACGGGGCAGTTTAAGTCAACTGTTTGGGGGCCTGTTTGGTAATGTTTGCAAGACATTTAAGGCTGGTGAAGATAAATGAATGATTGAAAATGGGGAAAAAAAAGGCACAGCTCAGCTATGGGAATGAAGAGGAAGTTGAAATTGTAGTAAATGTAGTAGTTCACCATGACCTGAAAAAGGGTCAGCACTGAGAAGGAATGCACTCAATGGGCACTACCGTATGTCTTATTCAACTGCATTAATCTGTCTGTATGGTAGGTTCCCATGTGTTTTATATTCATGCTCGGTATTGGCTGCATTTAATTCACACCATAGCTGGTTTCCATTACTAAGACAAAGGGCCTTTTCCCCTATGTTGATTAAGGGAAAAAAAAACCCTTGTATTGTATTTGAGTAAATGCAGTCATGTTGTTTGCATCTGTTTTAATTATGTGCATATGACAATGTAGGGAGGTATGGATTACACTAAAAATTGCATTGGAAAATGCATGGCAAAAGATACTGTATTCCACAGACATACCTAGTGTTTCTAAGGCTAGAAGCAGACTGCTGTGATGTGTGGCAGCACAACTGATTTGCTTCACTGGGCAAAATACACATTGCTCTGTCCCACTTTTGCTGGTGCAGGACAAGCAGCAATGTGATCTCTTCACTTTTCCTTGCAGTCCCAGGCCTGCACTGTGGGTCTGGGGCAGCAAGGAAAAGTGCTTCCACACTCAGCCAACTTCATGGTGAATCTGGAGCAGTGAGGGAATGCCAGATGCTCCCTTGCCCAGTACGAGTCCAGGGCTGTGGAAAATGCTAGGTGTTCCCACACCCAGCCAGACTTGCAGGGCTGGTGGAACAGAGAAACACTTTGCCCTGCTGCCCCAGACCTATGGAGCAGTGGGGAAAGCTGTCTCAGCAGCATGAGTGTGGAGCAGTGGGGAAAAGCTTTCTCTGCTGCCCCAAACCTGAAGCGTGGATGTAGTGCAGGAGGGGAAGTGGCATGTTCTTCACTGAGCCAGCCCCATGGGCTGGCTAAGCATGGAAAGTGCGACAAGGTACTGGACATCTGAGCCAATAAAGTGGCAGAGTCTACTATTACCTTTTTTTTGCACCAATGGTTTTTCTGTCATGGCTCAACAAAGGGTATCCACATCGATTTGCTCCCCATTTGTGTGTTGCCCTGTGGGGTCAGCCCAACTCTCAGGATCTCAATATTGCGCTGTTAGACAGACAGTAGGGTGTGACACAATTGCACATATACAAACACACAAATCAGTTAGGTGCATACACACACACCCCACCAGCTCAGGCACATACACATCCAAACCAGCCTAGTTACATGCATACCTATCACCCATTCAAGCACATACACTATAACCCACACACACACACACACACACACACACACACACACACACACACACACACACACACACACACACACACACACACACACACACACACACGCGTAAGCTCCTGACTTGGATGGTACAGTGTGTGTGTGTGTGCTTGGGGTACCTGGGATACTTGGAGGAAGGTTAAGGTGTGAGAGAGTTAGTTAAAGTGTAGGGAGTGAAAGTTGCCATGACCAGGATTAGAACCAGAATTAGTGTTGATGAGGGAGCTATTTTTAGACCTACTGCCATTGTCTGTCAAGCATGCTCATTCATTCAGTAACCAAGGTACATAGGATGGGTAAGTGCGAGTCATGGGTTACACAAATGGGCCTAGGGTCAGGATGGAGACTTGACAAACAAAATGGAAACTTAACATGACTTATGCTAACTTACATATGTAGGCCTAAATCATATAGTACCAGTAAAACAGTAACAAAGAACAGTAAAAATCAATTTAAACATAGTAATTATATAATATAAAGAAGGAGAGAAAACAAAACAAATACAACTTGTACCAAAATAAAATGCTGAAGCTTATCCTATGTCTTAGCTCACTTATACTTATCTATAGGGAATAGAGAAAGAGAGACAAAGTCAGAAATGGTTGGGGAAGGGGAGGGAATGCATTTAAAAAAAAAAAAAAAAAAAGCAAAACCCCCAGTTTTTCACATGTGCTATGATAAAAAAAAACTTTGAGTCATACATGAAATATGCTTTTTCTCTCCAAAGCAAATATTAGCTTTTGTTTATTTGTAAAACATAAAATAATCTAAATAAGAGCTGATCTCAGTCTCAGGATTCCATGTTATATATTAAAAACTTAAGTTAACATTTTTTAATTATGAGAAATATCTTGACAGCTTTTCTATTAACCTGTGATGCCCACTTTAAATTAAATCTTTGACTAGAGTATCTGACAGTTTTGATAGGTATTCTTAAATCTGTCTGTTGCCCTGATCTAAAATAATTTTCATCAACAAAAATGCTTGCTTTGTTAATTTCAGGTTATTTAAAAAGTGATCTTGTGCCAATCTAAACTTTGTCAGGCATTCTGAAACTGGGAAGTGTGTTTCTTCTTCTCTCTTCCTATTATAACTTGGAATCTAGACCAGAGATATCAAACATTTTGCTTATGGGTTGGATCCAGGCCACACAGCAGTCTTTTTGGCCTGCTGGGCTGCTAGAGGGCCATCAGAAGTTGGGGGGCCTGGCCTGCTCTGAAATTTGGGGCCCTTTAGCCCCACTGACTATAGCTGTCCGTGAGGAGCTTGGTTCACTGCCACTTTACCCAGAGCCCTGCCCCCACACCACCCACTATGGCAGTTGGAGTCTTCCTGTACCTGCTAGAATCCTGTCATATCTGCTGCTGCCTCTGAACCCCTAGCCACTTTCAAACCTGCCACTGCCAAGGCTGCCACTGCACTGTCCTGGGCTCAGTCTGGCTCATGAAGAACTCCAGTTCAGATCTGGCCTGGAGCCCCAGGTGAGCACGATGCCCTTGATCTAGAGCAGGGGTGGCCAACCTGTGGTTCTGAAGCCACATGCAGCTCTCCAGAAGTTAATATGCGTCTCCTTGAATCTTTGCGCAAGCACATGGTGACCAGTTTATTTGGAAGCTGGTTACCGTGTGCTTGTGCAAAGATTCAAGGAGATGCATATTAACTTCTGAAGAGCTGCATGTGGCTTTGGAGCCACCGGTTAGCCACTCCTCAGTCTCATTAGCAGGGATCCTGGGATCCTCGTTTTCTGTTTTTCATTGAAAAACATTGCAAAAAGTGGATTTTCTCCATTAAGGGAGAAAAACATGGGAAACTACAGGATTTCCCTTACAGGCTAGCAGAGTTCCAGCCTGCAAGAGGCTGCTTGGGGGAGTGGGATGCAGGAGGTGCCTGCACACGTGTACACATGTGCACGTGGCCAGCAATGCAGTCAGGCAGCAGTGGAGAGTAGCTCCCTTAGTTGCCTGCAAGTAAGTCTGTGGTGAAGTGACATGGGTGACACATGGGGGGCATAGGCGATGGGGAGGGAGAGGGGAGGAGCAGATTGAGGCAGCCGTAGTAAGGGAGGGAGTAGGGCAGGGCTGGGCCTGAGAGCACTGCCCAGTCAGGGTAGGAATATGCAGCCATGGAGCCCAGCTGCGGGGAGTAGGATGGAGGCATGGGTGGCTCATCTGGGGACTGGTGGGGGAGCTAACTCTCTATCACAGCACGCATTTCAAGGGAGAGGGGCATGCATGGGGCACATGTCTCACTAGATTTGTGCATGGAGTGGGGCCAGATGTGGCCTGCCTGCTGCTGGCTTAGGGTTTCCTAGACTGCTGACCTTCCCCCAGTGGGCTCCCCAGCCCAGCAGGCAGGACTTGGTGTGGGAGGGCAGGTTGGGGCAAGAAGGCTTAGTGCCAGTCATGCTGCCATGATGATTTACCCTCTGCCTACCAGCAGCAGCAGGGAGCACAACTCTGTGCTGCTGCTTCCAGCACTCCTATTCCCACCGGGCAGGCAGGAGTCACCTCACCATAGTAATGTGGCTGGCATATGACTCCCAGAGGTGCTGGTAGCAGCACCAGACCTCCCCACCCAGCTCTGCCGTCCAACACCAGGTCCTGCCCACGTGCCCTACTAGGCTCTACTTCTTCTGGTTGTGCCACCAGTAGGGGGGATGGGGAGGACCATCTGTATTCTGCTCTGGCTACAACAGCTGCCAGGTCTTGTAGCCCTGGCATCTGGGGGCCCCCTCCTCTAGGGTTGGGAAAGGACAGGGGGCTGTGGATAGTGAGGGGCAATGGCAGGGGCAGGGCATTGGCATATCAGGGCTGCTCAGCACCACAAAGCAGCCATGAGGACAGCTGCAGCTCGATCTGAGTGTTGGTGAGTGAAGGGGTCAGTGGGAGTTCTGGTCTTCCATGATAAATAACCCCAAATCAAATGCTAAAATATATAGTTGCTAGCAAAATGCCAGCGCCCTACCCCCACTGCTCTGGGTCCAGCTCCACTTCCCCCTCCTTTTGCTGCTCCACGTCCCGTCCCACTCCCCCTTGCTGCCACTCCAGGGCCAGCCCTGCCCCCCCCTCCACTGTTCTGGGTTGTGTCTTGCTCCCACTGCCATTCTGGGTCCAGCCCTGCTTCACTCTCCCTCCCTGCTGCTCTGTGTGCAAGGGGAGGAGTGGTGTGCAGCTGCGTGGCATGGGATGGAGAGTGCTTGGCAGCTGCATGGTGCGGAGAGTGGCCCAGGGTGTGGTGCAGGGAGTGGCACGTGCTGTGGCATGGGGAGTGGCCATGGCAGAGGGAGCACTGCTGGCTGTGGCCACATGGCTCGGGGAAGCAGTCCTGGGGTGTGGCACATGACCTTGTGGCATAGCGCAGAGAGGGACCATGGTAGGAGAGGCATGCCACGTGGACATGTGGTCGCATGGGAGGGATGTGCCACATGGGCATGTGAGGGATACCTACAGGCTGTGCCTGCAGCCTGTGCAGGGTATGTAGGGAACTGGCATGGGGATGCATGGGCAGTACTTGCCAGCTGCAGTACATGGCCATGGGGTGGGCCCTTCATGCCCACTCACTGTGTGGCACCCTGTGGCCATGCCCTCCCCCTCCCCTGCAGAGAGTGACTGCCAGTTGTAGGTGTGGGGGGCATGGCACACAGCTGCAGGGTGCCGCACAAGGAGTGGTGTGGGGGGGGTGTGCTGCAGCCATATGCTTCAGGGGCTCCTGTACCCTCCTGTGCCGGCTCCCCATGCAGAAACCTGTGGCTGCAGTCATGCCCCCCCATGCCACATCCCACAATGCCTAGCATGTCCTGCAGCTGCAGCTGGCAGTCACTCCCAGTGCGGGAGGGTGGGGAATGGTTGCAGAGTTTCACACGGTGAGCCGGCATGGGGGCCATACCCCTCCTCATGGTCATGTGCTGCAGCCTGTGGGCGCTGCCTGCATGCCCCCATGCCAACTCCCCACATGCCTGCATACCATGCCCTCTCCCCACCACACCCTGTGCTCTTTGTGGCCACAGCAAGTAGGTGCTCCCCTTGCAGGGGGCATGGCACCGTATGCGGATCAGGCATGGGGAGCGTGCTGCAACCCTTGGCCCTGTGCTGCAGTCTTCAGGCGTTGCTCACAGCTGCCGCACTGGTTCCCCGTGTCATGCCTCCCCACACGGTGGGGATGGGGCCTCAGCATACGGCCACACAGGGGGGTGCATGGCACACAGCTGCATGGTGCTGTGCAGTCAATGGCCATGCCCCACTGTGCAGCCACATGCTGTGTACCCTGTGCTTGCTCCCTGCACAGCACCCCCTGTCCCCCTGCACCATGTGCCACACCCCAACGTGGCCATGCACCATGCCCCTCTGTGGGGCCGTGCACCACACCTTCTCCTGCCCATTGCCTTCCCTCACCCTGGCGTGGCAGAGCACAGCCTGGCTGCTTCTGCCCATGTGTCTATTTGTCAGTAAGGCTCCAAGTGGTGCATGCACAGTTGGCCCAGAGCGTTATGGACAGACAAACACATAGCAGGAAGGGCTATGGCTTTTATTGTATTATAATTTAGAATTTATTTTATTGTAATGATTGAGGCACTGGTAGGCTTCCAAATTGCTTTAAAATTGTAAGTATGTCAATAAAACATTGTGTTCAACTGATACCTCTATATATATACAGGTTTCCCTTGCTTTATGTTGCACGTGCGTTCCTGGAAAAGGGCGCATAACTCAAATTCACATAAAGGGAACACACTTTACAATGTAACAAATAGGGATATGTTCTAAGACCTCAACTGCACTGATTCCCTGACTCATTTCTATCTTTTTTACAAGCCAGTTTTGGTACTTGCCAACAGCAAGCAGTACACACAAGCACAGGACACTATCATAATGGGGACGGTAACTACAGAAACATGTCACAGATGAGCGAGGAGCACAGATCCACACAGGAGACTATATTTTGGTGCATGTCACTCCCACAATACACTGGACAAAGCAGCTCACTGTCGGCTTCTACCACACCGATCACATAAGCATGAATTTACCTTGCATTTAATGAATTTTTGGTATAAAAAGGGTGATCTTGTAAGAACATATTTGCACATACAGAACCCACATAATGCAAGGGAAATCTGTAGTGGCATTTCATTTTAATCATGGAAAAATGCAGATTTTGGAGTCTTTTATCAGAAAATGTTCAGGGTTTTTAACAGGGAATTTGGGATTTTTAAACAGAAAACCAGGGTCCCTGCTCATGAGGCTTTGATGATGGCATGATGCTATTGGGAAGTACTTATGTGTCTCATGGCTTCTGAACTTTCTCAATGTTTAATGCATTTAAAGGTCTGGTGAGGGAATGATTTAGAGGGTTCCTAAAATGCTTTTAAAGACAAAAAGACTTAAATGAAGCCTGGAAATTGTTTTTAGTACCTAAAGGTGAGGAATACTGCAGTACTGGAAACTGTTTACGATGAGTGGGAAGGAGAGATGTGATTGACTACAACAGAGGTTCTACTCCCTTTCCTAGCCATTAGGTTCACTCTTCTCTCAATTTAGCTAGTTCATGCAGACTTCTTTTTCATGCTCCAGATGTTCTATTTTTTTTTGCTTTCCCCCTCCTGATGTAGTTTAGAAGGTTATTTTTTATATAGGCGCCAACTTCTTTTTTTGTCAGTAGGCAGTTGCAGGTGTAAAAAAACAAACCTGGTGCTTTACTTTTAACTTGGTGCGTTCCTGTGCCGAGCCTCATGCATGGTGAGAAGAGGCAGTGCGTTACTTCTACCTGGCTCTGCAGTGTCTGTAAAGATTGGGTGCTTTAGTTGGATTTTTTTGGCACTTTTATCTAATAGGTGATTGAATCTGCTTTGGCTAAAAGTGCCAAGAAGCCCAGCTGAAGTACCAGATCCTTACAGATGCTTCAAGGCCAGGTTGAAATTACAGCTGCTGCTTCTGGTGAAACTCTGTTATTGTTGTTTTGTTTGGTTGTTTTTTTTGTAACATCTGCAAGCAGCTCCCTAGGTGCTGAGCACCTGTTTTTTGGGGGGTTTTTTTGATGGGTGCTTAAGTCTCAGAGCACCCATGGAGTCGGCACCTATGCTTTTTTGCTCTTTCAGCAGCCTCCTAATGCTTCAGAGCAACAAGGTCATCTTTTCTTTCCAGCACAGCACCGGTTTCAGCAGGTCCCTAGGACCTGTTTTGCTCCTCCCATCTGTAATCCAGCTAGCTCAGAACTCCTTACACAGGGACAATATTGGTTCATGCTTCATTATCGTAAGAGAAGAACACAGCTTAGACACACCTTTTGACATCAAATTGGAGCCCTTCACAAAATTAATGTTCCCCATAATGTAGCAGGCTTACCTTTCAGAGCTTGGGTTGAGTCTCAGGCTTGAAATTCTGTTGTTCCGATTGATGGAGCCCATCCACCAATCAGGAAGCAGCAAGAGAAATTAAGTCACACTCCTTTCCTGAGGGGAGGGGGAGAGGAGCTCTCCTGGACTTGATTGAAGACTGCAAGCTGTCAAGTCTGGAAGACTTCAGGGGCAGAGCCCTGGAGAGTATAAAAGGAGCTACTTGCCCAACATGAGGGAGATGCATTGGGCACAGAGAAGAAAGAAGACCGGGGCTTACAAGAACTGAGGAAAACTGCTCAGCAGGGCAAAGCAATAGCTTAGGAAGAGCCCCTGAAGACTTCTGTCTGCGAGGAGCTGCAGACGGCTCCAGTGGTTAGGCGCTCAGTGCATAGCACGGTGCACAGCTTCTGGACCCTGGGAGCTGCGTGAGGTGGCTCAGATCTGCAACCTTTGGTGTGCAGCCAGAGACACGTTGCACAGGCTGGTGCACGAAGCAGGATTTTTGGAGCCATTTGGGTGGCTAAGGTCCCCAGCCTCCACACAAGGCCGGGAGCTCGGTGCAGGAGGCACTGCACGGAGGGTGAGAGACCCTGGGAGCCACTTGAGGTCACTTGGGTCTACAGCTGCTGACCCAGGACAACAGCTCAGTGTAGATGGTGCTGCATGGAGGGTCTGGGGGCAGACCAAGCCCTGGTGCTGCACAAGGCTGTCCAGGCCTCCAACCCCTAGTACAAGGTGAAGCTCCCACTACACACAGTGGTGCATGTGGCCCTAAGCAGGGCCGGCAGCAGCAGAGTCAGGCGACGGGAAAGCCCAGTGAAGAATGGAGCTCAACCTAGAGAACAGGAGACAACCCTCAGGGACTGTGGAGTAGTAAGTTACCCTGGAGAGAGGGTGCTCACAGGGGAGGGACTCCCAGGGTTGTGAGGGGTACCACGCGGGCTGCGCCTGAGTGATAGCAGTGGGGGCTTAGGAGTCTTAGGGGTCTTCCTCTCCTTTTCTTTCCCCCCACCTCCTTTCCTGTAGTGGTACCTTAGGAGTGATGCCCCTGCCCTGGAGGGCACTCAGGTAGTCTAGGGTTGCTGGTTATAGTAGCAGACTGTGCCTTATAGTTTATGTAAATAAGTTGACATAATAGTTTGTATATTAATAGTTATAAGGTTGTCTGATCAATATCCTTTGTTTTGGGTTGTTCTATTGTTCATTTGGATTTTAAAAACTAACTGGTGTATGTATATGTATGTGTGTGTGTGTGTGTGTGTGTGTCCGTGTCCTTTCTCTTCAGTGGTTTTGTTGTGATAATACATTTGTATGTAGCTAAGTGATTGATTGACTGGGCCTGACTCTATAAGGGACAGAGGTGGCCTCTGGGCTGTTGTGTCCCTCCACAGCACACTGTCCTGCCAATAATTCCCTCAGTTGGAGAGGCTACAATAATGTCCTGCTTCATAACACAACCAAGTAAATGTCTAAGTGGCAGCAACCTCAAGTTAAAAATTTTTTAAAAACAGATGTGAAGGTAACTTAGATTCATAGATTGCTAGGGGCTGGAAGAGACCTCGCAGATCATTGGGTCCAGCCCCTCCACTCACATATTAATCTGACATACTACATATTAACCTGAACTCAAATGATACTTTGTCCGTTACATCTCATTACTTTTATATTTAATTTTAATTTTTGTTCATGTAAACAAAAAGCATATGCTATACAATTATTAGATACTAAACCGGGGTTGTGGTTTGTGTTTTTATTTAAACATTTTTCTAGGACAAAATGCAAATTAGATTGCTATGGGAAAATGACCTTTTATGTAATTTAATTTGACGTTGGCTATGTAAAGTAATTGCGTGAACCTTTTTGACTTAGCTTGGGGGATGCTGGGATAATATTGATTTAAGCAGTCATAACATCAAGGAAATTAGAGAGAAATACTTCTTCTCTGTCTTCCTCCCAAAGCAGGATCTGCCTTTTAATTGTAATAGATATATACAGTTTAGTTTTAAATAACCTAAGCAATAGAACTTCTGTCACTTTTGTTACGAAAAATAAAAAGACTTTGTTTTGTTGTTCTTTCTGTTGTTTTTCTATTCTGTGTCAGCAGCCTGGACAGTCAGTACGATGACCCCATAAATGCAAAAGCACAAGAAAAATCTATAACATTTTTTTAGGAGAAAGTGGAAGGAAGGTGTTTTTACCATCATGATTTCATAGAAGAAAGGGCTTGTCAGAGTTAGTTTGTTTGTTTATTTTACAAGATTACAGGTTTGTTTGATATTGGCAGGCAGGCTTTTCCTATAGTAGTGGTACTCAACCTTTTTCCCCAGCAGGCCAGATGCACTGTGTCAAATCTGCCCACGGGCTGGACCTGGCTGGTGGTCCTGATCTAGCACCAGTGGCAAGTGAAGTGCGCACCTTCTGGCTGTACAGAGGCAGATATGGGGCAGCCTGTGCCTTGGCCCCATGGGGAGAAAAGGAGCATGGCCCAGCCCTGCAGGGGAAGAGGATGTGGCTTGGCTCCTTTGGGTGGAGTGGGAGGGACATAGCTTGCCCCTTATCCAGATACATGGTGAGGGGGCATAGCTCAGCCTTGCAGGAGGAAGGGAGCACAGCTTGGCTCCAACCATCTGTGTGAGGCTTTGGGGTTTGGTAATTTGGCCAAGGCAAAGTGGTCATAATAATGTCCACTGTTCCCCTGCTGCCAAATTTCCTGATCTATGAGGAGCCTCATGGACCAGAAACAATGGCTATGTGAGCCTCATTTGGCCTGTGGGCAGGCAGTTGAGCATCCCTGGCCTATTGGATAAGATGGTTTATCTATGCTGATATAGTATATTTGGATTTCTCCAAGACATTTCAGCTGGTAACACATTACATTTTGATTAAAACACTTTCTTTATATGGAATTAATAGGGCAGAAAATAGGTGGATTAAAAACTGACTCACAGGCATCTTGCTGACAGGTGGTTGGTAAAGGGTGATGGCTAGAAAATGATATTTAGAGGTTTGCTTTTGGGAATTGGTTTGTAGGTAAAAAAATATATGCATTAGCACAATAGAAATCAATTAACCCTGGCTGCCACCCTGGACTAAAGGCTTGGTCACACAGTTGCACAGTTCTCACAGCCTCTAAGGCAGACAGGGTGTCTAACACAGGAAGGCCAATGGATATTCACATAGCTTGGGAAATTGTGGGAATATTCCACACTGTTCAGTAACATGAGATAAGGTGTCCCCACCCGACAAGGCCCAAGAGTCGGGGGCCTGGGAGTTCTGGTTTTGGGGGAGTAGATCAAATTAGGAGAAGACCCAGAAAGCCCAAATTAGGATGTGTAATTGTGATGGGCTTGTGAAACAAAGGAATATGCTGACAGGAGAGAATGTAGACAGTATGACGACCATAGACAGTCCAATCAGCAATAGCCATGGATGATGAGTCATCAAGAGGGAAAAAGAATACAAAAGCAGAAACTTTAGGTAATTAAGGGTCCCTTAGAAGGGTCCCCAAGAGAGGAACCTGAGGCACCATGGAGAGAGGACATACCACCACCCTGTCTCATCCACCCTATGGGGTGTGGGGGAAAGGGGGAGGGGAAACAGGGCTCAGCCTCCAACCTCCAGGCTGCTGATATCTAACATCTTAAGAGTGAAACTCATATCCTGGCCAGATGCATCTTGACTCTGATGACAGCTCTAGGATTGGTAGCTATAGAATTGTTTGTATTATTCTTTTCTGTTATTACTGTGTATCAGTAAAATACCTATTATTGAATGTAAAGCTTGTGGTTAATCTGAGGGTTTGGGTCCACCTCGGAACAAGGCATCTAGCTCATAAATCCAGTGCCAACAAAGGGGAGATATGAATGGCTATATGTAGCCCTTGAGGTCATTTCTTGCTCCAGCATTTTTCAGTCATTTTATCAACCATCTAGAATCCTAGGTCAGGAATAGGCAAGCCCCAGCCTGAGTGCCAGAGTGTAGCACACGGAAGAATTTTGCTTGGTGTACATGCATCAGGGCAGATGGTGGTGAAGGGATTTGGATGGTGCTGCCACAACAAGGATCATGCCCTTTGTGGCTCCTCAGCTGTTTGCCCCGACACACCAATACCTTACATGTTGAGGTTGCAGGTGTTTTTGGCACTGTGCCTGCAAACATTATGGACCCCTGCTCTAGGTGATGATGATATGAAAAATTATTGGTAGTAAAGTTAATGATACAAACGTTTATTGGATAGTAACACTGTTGAGGCACATTACCGTTGCAGTCATCCGAATCACTGGTTAAATGATCAAAGTTTACAATGCACTGCTATGCAGTCAAATGCAAGTAGGACAGCTGAAAACAAAGAAAGCAGGCCATACCTATAGAAGAATAGGCTCTGTGGAAAAGTATTGGCCTCTAAAATGACTTGGACTGGGTGATTATCAGGGATCCTGTTTTCTTCTGATTTAAAAAAAAAAAAATCCCCAATTTCTGGGCTAAACCAGTAACTCGAAATCCAAATCCACATTCATTTGAATTCACATTTTTCCATGATTAAAGTGAAATGTCACTACTATATACAGTGAAATCCCTGTTATCTGCCATTTGAGTAACCAGAACTCTATTAACTGGAATTTCCAGCCGGTTGGCAGGAAGCTTGCACATATTGACCATCACCGCCCATCACCCTGCGCTTTAGCCGCTCTGCATGCGGCCATTGCAAACCTCCCCCTCGCAAGCCTCCACCACTTGTGCTGGGTAACAGATTTTACTCTATGTGTGTGTGCGTGTGTGTGTATGTGTATACTATATACACATAGATTTAGTTATATAGAGATATAGTAATGGCCTTTCATTTTAATCACAGAAAAATGTGAATTAAAATGAAATGCCACTAGATAGATAGATAGTAGTGGTGTTATATATAGTAGTGACATTTCATTTTAATCATGGAAATATGTGGATTTTGGGTTACTTCTTTTAAACCCAAAATTGGGAATTTTTTTTTATCAGAGAAGGCTGGGATCCCTTCTGATTAAATAACGATCTCACCATGACTTATCAGTGAAGGGCTATGACAAGTTTATGTAATCCTCAGATGTGTAAGAGAGGGAATATGAAGTAAAAAGAAAAGAATGAATGTGAGCCTTGCTTCTATACATACTGTTGATGAGACAAAATTTAGAATATGTCCATACCTGAAGATGTAGATATCTTGGAGTTCTGAGTAGACCCATAAAAATAATTCAGAAGCTTAAAAACTCATCTTCTAATGAGAAGCGTAAGGAGTTCAGTCTGTTCATCTTGCTGAAGAGAGGGTGGAGGTGACTTAAGTACTAGCTTAGATACTTGCACATGAAGAGATATCTGATAATGGGGATGAGGGGAAAGGCAGTCATGCAGACAAAACAAGGAACAGGAACCTGTTGCTGGAAGTTGAAGTTAGATAACTCAACTTTGAAATAAGATATAGTGTCCTAGCAGTAGGGGTACGTGAAATTTGGAATAGCTTATTAAGGAAAAAGGTGGACTCACTATTGCCTGGAGTCTTTAAAATGAGATCAAATTTCTTTCTAAAAGACATACTTTAATCCAGGTTCATATGCAGGATATCTGACTGGCTGATCATAATGGTCTCTTCAAGCCTTGTAGTCTCTGAACCAAGCCCTTCCCACACTTGCCCCTGAGGCCAGACACTGGCTTGGGCAGCACCTTAGCAAAGTGGGGTCAGGGGAGCGAGGATTAAAATCGCTGTCTCTGGGTGGGCATAGGACCCCAGTCTGGGTTTGCCCAGCTTTCCCCCCTGCTCTTGCTTGGGTGGCGTGGGGCCTGGCCAGAGCCAGCTGGTATGGCCTTGCTATCTGTCCTGTGCTGGGGCTGCAGGGTTGAGCTGAACTAGCCTGTGGGTGCTGCTGAAGGCATAGGCATAGGGGCAGCCTAGGCTGGGACTTTGGGGCTGCATGGCCAGATTGCTTCTAGCTCCCCGTGCCTGAGCTGGGTGGGGCTGTCATGGAGCCCCAGAAAACTGGAAAGGGCTCCTCTGGGCCAGCCTGTTCCCCACTTCTCCCTGCATCTCCTTCTGTATCTTGAGTCCCTGGCATGTGGTCAGGCTGGACCAATGTTTCTCTGTGTTCCCGTGAACCACTTTGGGCCACATGGGTGCAGCTGGTTTGGCTCCTGCCTGACCCAGCTGCATGGTAGAAACTTGAGGTTGGGCAGGAGTTGTGCCAGCCACTCCAGCTGTGTGCAGCCTCAAGCAGCACATGAGAACACAGTGCAGCACTATGGTAGCAGCGCCCATACCCCTACCAGGCCCTGCCCTGGCTCAGCAGGGCCTGGATAACCTGCAGATCCTGAACCTTTTCCCTCTGCACCCCTTTCCCTGCCAGTGGGGAGAACCTTATCTGAACTTCAGCTCACCAGGGGCCCAACTGACTGGTCTGTGAATGGGCACAGGGTCGTAGCTGCACACAGACAACCTTCAACTACAATTTCAAATTTCTTGTTTTTTCAGTAGTTAACATCTCAAGCTTTGGCATTTGTATAAAGCGTTCTTTCTTATGTAATAAAATAATCACTGACCATTGCTAGGAAGCAGCCTACAATAGATTTTCATAAGTGAATACCTCCAAAGCTGCACTAAGGGAATTCTCAGCAAGCTGGCATATTTGTAGTAGCTATATACAGACAGCTAGCTTTGGTAAATTGTTAATAGTTTCCTTCCATTATCTTTCAGATTTAACCGTTCACAGTGGGCATCACAGCCATCCCTGTGTTACATAGTTTGTTGAAATTGTCACAGAAAATGCAAACAGTGACAAACAAGAGAAGTTAGAACCCCTCCCCCCCTTGGATTTTTTATAATGAAGAGGTGAACATAACTCTTGTTCTCTTGTTAACCTGTTTCAAGTTGCTGACTTTTATTCACTGTTTGGAGTTTGATTTTTATTGAAGATTGAAGGAGAAAATAGTTTTTGCAGCGTGGAGAAGTGCAAAAGCAGTTATTGATTTCACTTGTGATGAATGTTGTGCAATAAAACCTCCAAGTTGGGATCTTTATAGTTTTCCTGGTCCTTATATGAGTTGATGCTGTTCATGTTTGTGGGAGGATGTAGACATACATGGATTTGGTCACACCAACATGTCATAGGCTTTTTTTGGTGGGGGAGGGAGTGGTGTGTGACAGAGTTTAACATACATTTTCCTGTATGTAAGGGACTTTTCTTGTTATTGGTGGAGGTATGGAAGCAAATATTTAAATTTGCATACTATCTAATTTAAAACAACCTAATAATAGAATGTTCACTGTTGTGTTATAAATATCTGACAGCTCACTTAATCTTAAGCCTAAGAGCCAAACTAGTTTGCTCATGAAGCTGCTTAGAGTATCATATGTATACCCAATATACATAGAAGTTCAGAACTGCTGATTTTCATTTTGCCATCAGTTTTTCCACTATTGGCAAGAGAAAGATCAAGATTATTTTCTGAGTCAGACTTTCAGAAGTTGCATTGTGCATGTATTTGATAAATTTCCATTTCAAGGCAGATGAAGCAATAATAAACATTGAGCAAAGGAAGTTAGAGTTATCTGTTAGCAGAATATGTTAATAATGGCTAAATTAAAATAAATTGATATTGATCTTTTGCCTTTTGTGACTCTTTGTTATTTTTAAATTTACATTGTTTGACTTGTGGCAGCTATCCCATTGTACCATGTGAGGGCACTCATCATTACCCTACTATAATACCATTGCTGCTCTGTGGCTTCCAGGTGATACCATTCACTTCTTTTTACAGAATATGCCAACTGTAGTGATTACAAAACATTCAAGGATGCTCTCCTTGAACTGTGTCTTATGCAGAGGTCATCTGTATTTTGAAACTCTGGTGCTACACTATTTATAATAAGCTCTGAGGCTTTTGGGAACTTCCGTTAAAGATTTCCCCATGGATAGCACTAAATTAACTTACAGGTAGTAGCAGTAGTGGACGCTGGCATTCAGTGATAGTGATTGCAGGTGAAACGTGAATAAAAGTTTGATGGTTCTTTGACCAAGTACACTAGTGTATAGAGTGTAGAGCCTCTGCTTGGGTGCTTCTCCTTGATGGAGTGCAGCAGGATTGCTTGCTGTTCTAGGTTAGTAGGGTCCACTTCCTAGCCCATTTATTAGGCACCTAGATTTAGACACCAAAGCATGATCCTATTCTGTTCTGTTCAAGTCCATGAAAAGCCATTAACACAGAAGTTGGGTGGGTTCTTGTCCATCTGGCTCCTTTATGTGATTTAGTCTTAAAGTTGGATGGCACATTACAAAAATATATGGGATAACTCCTCCCTCTCCCCCTCACTCTTCTCTTCCCCCCTGACCTCCCCAGGCCTATACCAGAGTGGAAAGGAATTGCACTTAGTTGCTTAAATGAAATAGGATTTGGCCTTAAATGCTGACATTGAACTCGTCTTGCAAATCTTTAGTCACATGAGAAATTGTCAGTGCTGGAAATGTACGTACCAAAGTAATTGATAGGACTTCACAGGAAGGTTTGAAGGATTAAACTCTTTATTTTGGCTTATTTAATATTACTGCAAAGTCTCTTTATTTATTGGTCCTTATGGAAGTAGGATGTAATCCAAATGAAATGATGTAATGTTCTTTTTTATTTAATGGATTTGATAAGAATCTTCAGAGATTCAGAATGCATTTACTGTTGAGGAGTGTAGTGGGGACCATTTTTCTTGTCATTAAAACAAAGTGTTTCTTTTGACCTAGCACTATATATTGTCATTCCTTTCTGCTACCTCTACTAGTCGTCTTTTTTCTTTCTAACCTACCAACTAAAGCTTTTATTTCTTCATTATTTCCTATCACAACTACTCCTTTTTAGTCACTGCTTCCCAAACACTTTTCTTGTCCTGTAGTCCTACATTCTGAGCAGTATAAAGCCTCTGCTAAAAATTCTCTTCTGTTGTTTTCACTGTTGTCTTTGCTTTGAAACCCCCAAACTCTGCTACCCCATATATTTTAACTTCTTGTTGCTGCTTTTAAAAGAAAGCATAATTCTTCATCTTCTTACTTTAATCACTGTTGCCTCATTTCAGATCATCTTCCCCTTTTTTGACATTTCATCCTCATCCACCCATTCACTATATTTTTTCATGAATGTCTTTGTTGTCTTTCCTGCTTTCTGCTGAGCTGTTTCTGAACTATTTTATAGAGCCTGTATTTCTTCATATTTAAACCCACTTGAAAACTCATTTTTGCCACACTACCTGTGAGGAAGCTAGTTGACTTTTATTTTTTGGACCAAGACCTTGACTTCTGTACTTACGTTGTACCTCTTCTGCCTACTCTAATTTGTCTTTCTGCCTTTATGTTGTAAGACATGCTTTGGGGAGTGGAGTTCATACCACTACTTTGTTTAGAAAATGTTCAGCATAGCTTGGCTATGAGTAACAAATTAATAATGGTCTGACAGACATCCTGGTAATTGGGCTGACAAGTAGTTTCAGTTCTCAGTCTTTTCAGCAGGATAGACTAGTGTATTTATGAATCACAAAGTAGAGAAAATGTAGTCTTGAGAAGGTAAAGTATTGAAAAGAATGCAGCATATTTTGAGTAAGTTCTAATGTACAGATGGATTCTTTACCAGCATGAGCCACAATATGTCAACCAGTGACATTTTATTAATGAAAACAAGATGATGTGGCATCATTTTTTTTTCTTTCACTTGTCAGATTGTTTTAACAGAGATACCAGTGTTAACACTAGGGCTGATCTGTATGAAAACATACTATTTAAACCCTGAAACTGTGAGAGTCTGCCATGCTGTTTTTTAATTTAGGATAAAAAATATTTAGAATTTGACGATAGTGCTTTATGGTTTACTTTGCACATGTGGAGGGAGTAAATTGGCCCATGGTGTTTAACCAGTTTTAAAACCTGTTTTTTTTTAAACTAGGACACAAATTGACAGATCTTGAAAAAAGGGAGCTACTAGCAACAGCAGCATCTTTGTATGTGGCTGAACAACGGAGATCACATCAATTTCTAGGGACTCCAAGGTAAGTTCATTTTGAGAAGTTCAAATATGCTGTTGTTATAGATGTCTTTCCATGCACAAGAGGGGCACTGGTGAGAAACTGCATGATTTTTTAATATAGTCTGTTTTTTCTAAATTCAAATGAGCTTTAGCTTGCATTCCCTTATCCATATAAGTCATACATGATTATTTTTGTCCTACATATTAACAAACTAATAGGCACAAAAACGTGTTACAAGCCAGAATTGTAATTAATGCACATCAGGAGTTTCATTAATGCAGAGTGTTGCTACATTAGTAACTAACCACAAATTGAGCATCACAAATTTCCCATGTGCCTGTTTGAAGCTATCTCAGCACTTTGGGATAATATGAATATTCAGCTGCAAAGTAAATCTTTAAGAAAATTGTAGATTCATGAGTAATTTATTATGTTAATGAAAGGACTTTGGAGTCCAATTCTGTAAATGTTTGTAGAATCAGCACCTTAATTTTTTAAGTGTGGAGTCTATTGCTAGGATGCAGTAGGAATTTGGTTGCTTTCCCATTCTTTCAGATAGCAGCTGTTGGTAACATACTTTAACTTTGGCCATGCACTTGAGCATAACTAGTGCCAAAAGACTAATTCATTTCTTTGGCTTTCTGGAAGACAGTGAGTTTTATTTCCATGCTTCTCCTGGCTTTTACTAGTCTTTGGCCTGAGATTTTAAACTGCAGCCTTGCTTGGAAAATCGCAGCTCCTTGGTGGCTTCTGTTTACTCTTATATAATATGACACTGATCTAATTTAATTAATTATAAAACCTGTGTTAGGGAATTTGACATTAGTAACAGTTGTATGCAATTCATGAAAACTTCAACTGAATTCTTTCTTTTCTTTAGCATAGTTGCTCTTCCATGTTGTGTTTTGTTTTGATAAGTATCCTAGATAGTAACTTTTTTGTTCTAAGCCAGAATGCAGGGTAGACATTTTTATTCAAATTCTGTAACAGTGGTTTGACAGGATATTCTGTTACTGGTTTTACAGTGGTTAGGAATAAATAAAATGGTGGTTTCTAGAAGTCTTTATTTTTATTTGTATTCACAATGATAACTAGTACCATATGTTTTTTTTTCAACAAAAAGAAGACTTTACAGCAAGCACAGTAAGGCTTTGCAATATATGATGCACACAGAGCAAAATCACAACTTGCCTTTTGCACCCAGGGAAGAGTAAAGTAATGTAAAGCACCCCATTATTCCCTCAGTGAATTGTACATTTTATAGCCCTCTCAAGATCACTGCTCCCAAACCTTTTGGCATGGATGAAAAGCATGAATGAGGAAGATAGAGCAGAACTTTGATTGTACCCTGTACTGACCAGCATGGAGAGCTAAATAATCAGTTACTGATATAGTCAGGTAACAGATTATTTCACTCTTTAAACAAGAAGGGGAATTATGAAACACATGGCTCTCAATGTCTTATTTTGTTCTCTGACCTGATTTTTGGGCCAGTGCAGCTGTGATATCTTTTTAGAAGGCCAGATTAATATCTGACATCCTTAAAACCATAGCTTGATAGGTGGAGATGATGAATTGCCAGTGTGAAGAGAGGTGAGGCTTCTTTTCTTGGTAGGGCTGTGGGCCATGTCTACACCATGTTGGACTGTGTTAAGGAATGCTGCCAGGAAAACATGGCTGGCTTGCTCACTTCTGCTCTGCGCACAATTCATGCTGAAAAAATGTTACCTTCTATTGCTGCTAAAGTAGCCATGGGGGTGAACCAGGAAGTGGCTGTGTCATAGTCCAGCAAGGATGGGTAGTACTCCCTTGCATTATTGCACATGGTGTAGACATGACTAGGGTTTGGTGCTTTCAGCTTAGTCTTCAAGTGTTGGTCCTTTCTGCCTGTGCCCAGCAAACACAGAATCAGACCCAACTCCTTGCAGGTTCTCTCTTTAGTTTTCACTAAGTGGTAGTTTAGAAGCTAGTATTTATGTATTGTTGAACAGTTCCCATGTCAAATGTCCATATGTGTTTTGAAGCTTATCCCCTTGGTAACAATAGTAAGACTGCCTGCTGAGAACAGGCAGGAAACAAATGAATAAAAGGATTCACTTATATGTATCTACTAAATTAAAAATAAATAAATAAATACAACTGCCAGTGACTTTTCAGTCATGAAGCCCTTTCAGAAAATGTCTGTAGGGGAAATGCTGACTCCACTTACTCTTTTTTTATGCTTATGCCATATTATTCTGTTTATTTGTTGATTTCTAAATAGATCTGAAGTAGACTATATGTTGAAATTCCTAGTCTGACATTGTTAGATATTTCTTGCCTCACTGTTTTTGTCAGTAACCACACTACTTTGCTCTGTAATTTCTCTCTAACAACTTTATTTACAAACCATGTTTTTACTGTTTTCACTTCAAGTCTGCTGTGAAATGTGTCCATACTGGTTTACCTGATTCATTTTTTCTGAGTTAGAAAAAAAGATTTTGTGATCACAAAAAGGAGAACGCTAGACCAGCTCCTATGTGCATAAAGGAACTGCTAAAAATAATCTTAATGTTTGCTTTACCCACCTTAGACAATGAAGCCAGGAAGAGCTCTCTGGTGTTACTTTGGCATAGCCTCCTGCATTAGGTGGTTTGGGATGTTGAACTATTTTGGGGAGCACTGGGATGTACAAAATGCTGTAGCCTATTAAATGGTACAGCATAATCTTCTTTCTTGTTCATACAATCTCTGTTGCCTTCGAAAGTGCTCTGTATCCCACATGAATAATTAGGGAGTAGAACTGCAGGGACAGAGAGTGCACATTGCTTCTTTTGGGAGAACCATTACAAACTGCTGTGCACGTCGGAATAACGGGGGGAGTAGAGTAGGGACCCATGGTATCTGCAAGGAAGAACAACATTGTCTATTTATTTGCCTTGTCCAAGGCCATGAATTAATACGGGGAAAAATAGACATCTGGCCTAGGTACAGACAGTATACTTAGTGTGCTTCAAAGCTGTAACAGAACAAATATTCACAGCACTTAAAGCACTTTAAAAATGGTGGATCCCACTCTTAAGTTAACCTTTGATGCATGTAGTATTTGACTAAAGAGCTGTAGATTAGAATGCTTTTTTGAACACACATCCATCATGCTTCAGCATAGGTTGTATTCTGCCACCATCCCAGGGGCCCCTTGCTGGGCAGCTTGCTAGCCTCAGCAGTTACTTGTCTCTCTCTCTTCCCTGTGAAGCCAGACAGGGTGGTAGGGAAATGGCCTCTCTGCCATGTGGATCCCCTTCCCCACCCAAGTTTGTGGGTCTCGGTGGTGACTCAGCCAGGTCCACACAGCAGGAGGGTACCCTTGATTCTCCTCCTCAGCCTCTTGATAGCTGCAGCCAGGAGCTGCAGCATGGGGCTGCCTGGCTCAGCTTTTCATCATGCTGGGAACTGAGGGCAGAGGGGAAGGGAGCCCTCTTGCTGCCTGGCCCCCCCAAAAACTGCCCATCCCCCACTGAGACTCTAGCCAGGAAGCTGTGTGGAGGCCCTTTTGGTGGAGAGGCTCTCTTTTCCCCATAAGCAGCACTAGAAAATATTATTTTGGGGGGCTAGGCAGTGTGGAGTGCACCTGCCTCACCCCACTCCTCCCTCCCTCAGGGCCATGCTGGTGCTGTGTGCTTGGCGGCGGAGGAGTATGTGACAGGAGTGCTAGGCACAGCACTGTGGCAGTGGTGGCACTGGAGCCACTGTCATCAGCCCAGTTTGGGGTGGCTAAGCCCTGTTAGCCCTGGCCATAAACATTTGTTTCTGCCCCTGCCAGCCTTTTGAGTGAAAACCTAGATCCTGCAGTTGAACCCAGATCCCATGCTTGATTTTATGTATCACTAACTACAGGGTGCTGGCCAGCATCCACTTTGCTGTCCAGTAAGTTATTGTATTGTTAAGATCAAACCTGCAGTTTACCGAGCAGTTCTCAAATGGACTATACGCTTGCTAGGAGTTCTTTGAGAAGTCTCTGGGTTGACAGACTGAACACCCCAGTACACACCTTCATTATGTTAAAAAGAATAGCTCCTGTAAATGAGATTGTAATGTAGATGCGCCCAGGTAAGTTTCCTCTGGCTGTATGAACAGAATTACAGATTCCTGTAACCAATCCCTTTGGAGCAACGTACCAGCCACTAATGATGCATCAATTCTTGTAGCAATAGATGTACAGGTATTTGTATTTTCTGCAGTATGCGTTTTCTGTATTTTCCTTATTTTAGATCTTTGATTGAATATTCTTTAGCTTGCTTTCTTGGGGAACTGAAACACTTTAGAGTTGTTAAAAGCTAATTAACTAATGACGTGTTTGGTACCATGAAGGTCAGCCAGTTTTGTGACTATTTTACTGTGATATTCAGATAATAGGAGCACATATTTTGTATAGGAAACAGCTATGAATGATTAATGATTGTTTCATTGTTCAGCTTTCATTTATTTTACATAGAACTTTCCGTGTGTGTGTGTGTGTGTGTGTGTGTAAAACTTTTCAGTAGGGTAGTTTATTGTGAAAGTGGTGCCACCCACAGCTGCTAAACAGATTTACAGCATCTAGTAAAATTCTGAGGTCTCCTAGACAGAATTTGATCTTATTTCAAGTGAAAACATATTTTGGCTAAAGCGAATCCAGCTTACTTTATGCCTTTTTGATGTTGCTGAGCCTCTGAGACTAAAACTGATGTTGTATAGTTGAATCTTCACGTTTTGGCTTCAGTCTTGTTTTCGTTAGTGGCTTGGGAGGGGAGTAGGAGAGTGACTCTCCAGGTGTGGCTACATCATGCTATCTCCTGGGTCTACTAATGTAATGTTTATACTTCTGAACCCAATTGCCTGCAGCACTTCCTATGTGCTGCTTGTGTTGGCCGCTAAGCATATTTTCCTAATTTTTGTATGGGTTTTACCCTTTCATCATTTATGACTTGGAAAAAAAAGTGAGGCTACATGCCCATATTACCTGATACTGCATGTTAAAAGAATAGTAATGTATTTAAAATATTTTTATATGGTTGGCAAACAACCTAAATGTTTTCCTTGGCCACCTGGTTACAGCAGAAGACTTGAGATGGGAAGATCTGGGTTATATTCATAGCTCTTCCTTGTACTATCTGGAGCCAGTCAAGTCACCAGATAATGCTTAATTTTACCCATCTGTAAAATGTGCTTAAGACTCCAAGCTGCTAGGGCTATTGTGAAGATTCATGTGTGTTGAGTGTCTTCTGACAGTCTTGACAGAAGGCACCATAGGAGTGTAAACTATTGTTAAAAGTAAAATAACATTTTCATATAACTAAGTATAGTGTTAGTTTTATTATGTATTAGAAATAATTGTCTCTAAATGAATGAAGCTTTCTGTCATTGAATACAACATTCAGACAATAAAAACATCTGTTCTTACCTGTAGAACTTGATTTAACTGTTGGTCAAAAGCCTACCTATCAGTTGACCAAGTTCCTGGAAAAATTGACTGATATTGTCTTTAGTGAATGCTGACCTGTCCAAAGCCAGGGTTCTGGACTCAGAGTGAAATTCATGAACTGGGAGCACTGCGGTAGTTGTGTGTGTGTGTGTGTGTGTATATTTTTTTTTTTTTTTTTTGTGGATGTATCTAGATTTTTATTTCCAAGCTGATTGTGGATGTAAATGCTAAATAAAACACTTGTAAAAGTTCTCAGCTATGCCAGTCAGTAAGCTGCATATGTGAGGTATATGTAATTTAGAGCAAGCCTTTAGCTGTCTAGAAGTTGCTGGAAGGAAGCAACTTTTAGACACGCTTGTTACTACCCAGTATACCCACTATGCTGGTGAGTCTTGGAGGGAGTGCATAGCCCCAGTTGTTTGCCAGTCAAGGATTCCCTTACACTAGGAGAATGCTTCGCTGCCCTGCTGAGGAAGCCTCCTGACCTGTATGTCCCACTTGGCTGTGTCCACATGAGTATGAACATTTGTTTCCCCAGGGACAAGAAGCAGCAGCTGCTAGTTGCTAGTGTGTACCTTGTGCTGCTACTGGAGGTCCCCAGGGAACACCTGAGCCACATGTCCTCCGGTGCCTCCGGTTACCTCAGTTGACGCAAGGAAAGCTGGGAGTAGCACTGGGCTGGCCCCAGCAGCCTTACCTGGGTTCCCGGGGGCCTTCTGGGGCTGCTGCTGTGGTGATCCTGCTGCTTAGAGCCTGGCTGGCAGCTGGAGTATGGCTCTGGCTGGCCTGGATCTAGTTTTGGGCAGTGTGTGCTCCCCCTGTGTGCGCCACTCTGCTTTTTTTTACGCAGATTTTTTTGACCTTGGGATGTTCTGGAGTCGATCTCCCCCTTCCCCGGTGCTATTGCCTTGCAGTGCAGAGAACAGCTGAATGTGTGGTTTATAGTGTCACAGACATGTCCGCGCTTAGCTGGACATGGCCCTTGAGCTGAACAAAGAGACTAAATAGGAGCTAACCTGTTACTTTTGAAAAAACAGAATATGTTGACAGAAAAAATAGATTTTGGGTTACTAGACTCGTCTAAACTAGTCACTTAACATGGATGGAAGCTTCTCATTTGCAGCACGTCTTCACTCGTAAGTAAACTGTATCAATTATATAACACCATTTTTCCCTTGAACTACAGGAGTAACTTGAGCAGTTATTGTAAGCACAGATAAATGTTTGTACTTTACATTAATCTACAGATACCCCCGTAGTGTAATATAAAGGTAAGACACTTTATTTTCATTTGCTAAGGATGACTGAATACAACCCACTCGTGGCTTTCCTTTGCTCCACCTCTTTTGAGTTACGCAGTCATCCTTAACGTATGAAAATAAGATTGTCTCATTCTCAGCGTTCTGATCTCATTGTCAACAAGTCATGCACTCCATTCATGATGTATTATGATGCTACCAAAACCTCTGTGTATTTACATAATCCTTGCAGCTTCAGACCATTATTCCATTATTTCTTTTTTTTCCCCCGTGTACTACTGAGTTATTAAGATATTCTTCTCTTCCTCTCTGTAATACACTTGTAGATACTTACTTTTACAAAAGAGATGCCTCTTTTGTCTCTTTGGACAATATTTGTTGAGTTGTTTCATCTTCTAATAATTGCTTCTCAAACCTCTTGTCCTTTTTCTTCCTCTTCCTTAACTAAAGCTAAACCAATAGACTGATGTAATTTTCTACTCATCTTAATATGTGGTGACATGTTGTCCTTCTCCATGTTTGCTGTTCAGTTAGTTATTAAAGAAAGATTGTGTGTATGTGTACATATGTACATGTGGTTAGATACAAATCTACTATTTTTGTAAGTGTTGAAATCCAACTACAGTTCAGTCAAAATAGAAGTAAAATATCTGAAGTGGGTATCATGGCATAGCTTTTTATGAAAAGTAAACACTGTGAGACAGCTTCTTGATGGGAGTTTGAGTTGGTAGAAGGAACAGTATTGTACAGTGCAAGGTAAGGAAAGTAGCTCCATAGTTTATATGAAGGCATATTCCTAAAGCATGATGGTGTATGACAGTGATGGCCAAACTTTTTGGCAGGCATGCTGCAAGTTAGGTCCTACCTCTCCTTGGCCACATCCAGACAAGTGCAGCTGTGCAGTACGTGGCGCCACAGACATCATATTGCATGTTCAGCTGTTCTTTGTGCTGTAAGAGAGTAGCTTGAGGGTGGGGGTTGGGGTTGACCCCTGGATATCCAGAGGTCCAAAAAACCTGCTAAAAAAAAAATGTGGAACAGGGCACATGGGGGCAGCATGTGTTGCTCAAAACCGGAACCTGGCTGGTTGGAGCCATGGTTTGGCTGCTGGCCAGGCTCTGAGGCAGGATTGCTGCTGCTGCTGCAGCCCTAGGAGACCCCCAGGACCTCAGGTAAGGCTGCTAGGGCACAGGTGTTCCCTGGGGCAACTGGTGGTGGCACAAGTTGTCCCACTGCTAGTTGTCCCCAGGGAACCAAACGTCCATGCTCATATGGATGTGGCCTCGGAGTGTTGTTCTGATCCCTGCCCATTCACAGAGGCAGAGCTGATAGCTTGTGCCCTGAGATGCCAAAATAGCAGCAGGGGAGGATGAATCTCCAGACATGCAGAGCACAGCTACAGTCAGGGTGCTGTTGAAAAAGGAGTTGTCATCATCAAAAATCTAGTTAACCCTTCTTTGAGCTACAGCCATTGCAGTTTCATATGGTGAGTAAGGATCCTAAGCAGCTGCAGGGCTGGTGAAGTCTGAGAATTATAGAATCATAGAAAACTAGGGTTGAAGGAGGTCTCAGGAGGTCATCTAGTCTATTCCCTTGCTCAAAGCAGGATCATCACCAGATGCATCATGCCAGCCAAGACTTTGTCTAGCTCGGTCTTAAAAACTTCCAAGGATGTAGATTCCACAGCCTCTCTTGGGTAACCTGTTCCAGTGCTTTACTACCCTCCTAATGAGAGAGTTTTTCTTATTATGTAACCTAAGCTTCCCTTGCTGCAAATCTGAATCTGGCTCTTGGCAGTGATACCTCCTCTTGCAGAAGCATCCTGTCACCTTTCTGCTCTCTGCAGCTGGCAGCATGAACTTCCCTGCCTCCATTCCACTGAGTGCCTGGGCTCAAATGTTCCACACAGTGGCTGCTTTGCATCACTTGGGCTACAAATTACAAAGAAAAATAAAAACATTTTTGTAAGCATTTTAAAGAGATGTTGAAAGAAACTGCTCTGTACTAGTCATGTGCGGGGCTGGGGGGTGTTTGGCCTGTGAGTCTCAAGGCCAGGGCGTTCCATGTGCCTTATCAGCTGTGATAGCTTTGTTATTCTGTGACCGCAGCTGTAACAGGTTTCTTTATCCTGTGAGAGCTTCAGTTGAGGAACGTTTGAGGCTGCACCTAAAGATACTTTCAATTTGCCACGTGCCCAGCAGTAGCTTCAGGGCTCCATGGGGCAAGAAGTAGCATCCTGCCCTTTTGATAGAGTGCCTTTAGAGCTATATACTCTGTACCAGCTGGTGCCTCCATGGCCAGGAATGTGTCAGCACTGGCATCTGCATGACCTAATGAGGTGGCACCTTCAGAGCCCATGACATTAATAGGGAGCTTGCACCCTTGGGCAGTTGTATGCCAGAGGCTGCCTGAGAGGTTGCTGGGGTCTTCCAGAGCACTCTCCCCACCCTTCACTTTGCAGCTGCTACAGTGGTAACTCTCTTAATGAGGTCACCCCCAATTGCACTTTGAGGCCAGCTGGGTGTCATCCTCAAGGTGTGGGTGATTCCATGGGGTGCCCTAAAGGAATGAGGTGTCCCCAAAGGCTGGCTTGGGAGCAGTGCCACCCCATGGTATCCTAGTGCCACAACAGCATTTTCATTCTGGGTTCTCTCTACTCAGAGCTTGCTACAGGCATGCAGGTCCCAGGCCAGGACTGTCAGGCTGGAGTGGGCCTGGGCAGAGGTATAACTAACAAGTTTTATGTCCTGATCAGAAGCCCTCTGCACTCTGCATTGTGTGCACAGAGCTGATGAGTGCTTGAAGAGTGGAAAGATGCAAAAGAGGGTTATTAGTTTTACCTGTACCAAGGAGGTAAAGACCCAAGTTTCTGTGTCCTGCACTGAGTAGCTAGATGGGAACTATTCTCTCTCTACAGCCAGGCACTGGGGCTGTTTTTCCCCTTCTTCCCTCTTGGCTGTGTGAACTGTTCTCCCTCCCCCTTCCTTCCGGTGAGGCACTGCAGCCGGTTTTCCCCATCTCTACTCCCTGGCTGGGTGATGGGGGCTGTTCCTCTCCTCCCTACAGCTGGGTATTGTGGGCTGTTCTCTTCCTTCCTCTGGCTGGGCACAGGATTCTTCTCCCTTCTTTCCCTTGCATACCAGCCCAGTGCTACAGGGCTGTTTCTGCCCAGCCCCACCAGCTAGGCTGATTTTGCCATGGAGCAACTGAACAAAGCACAGGGGGCAGAATTGCTTCTGCTGGTCTCCCAGCTAGAGCAGTGCAGACCCTGGCCAGACCCTCTCCTCTTCACTTGTAGCCCTGCCCCCAGCACCCATGTGCCACACCCAGTGGCTGCATATGCTATTTGTAGCACATATTGGCCACCATATTGTAGCATGTATTGTAGCACATATACCCCATATTGACCTATTGACTGGTCTATGACATTTTTACTGTAGCGTCATTGGTTGCTGGCCCACCTTAATCCTGTGCTTGTCCTACTACTTTGACTCTTCTACCAGCCACAGCCCAGATCTGAGTCTATCCACATTCACATGCTTTTCACTTCTCTTCTCTCTCATACCCTCTTCTTTTCTCTTTTCACAGTACCTGTAGCTCCTTTAGTGTCTCTCGTCCTTTATCTGCTGTTTCTCTCTGTGAGGTCAACAATCATTTCTGCTAACCCACACTTCCTTAAATAGCTTCCTGCAATATAAAGAGTGTGAGCAAAATAAATATGAAGACATGGAAAAGCAAGATATGTGCTAATCATCATCCTGATCATTTTACATATAGGTTTTGTCCTCTTCTGTTTTGGTTCTTTAGCGCTCACAACTGCAGATATTTTTGCTTAACTTTATTGATGCAAGACATCTTATTGATCTCTCTCTGCTGGTTAATCACATCCATGAAGATAAGCACGAACATAAGAATTCTTAGGATCATGCCTTAAATTGGGGCATAGACTGTGGTCTTCCTGTGTGCTTATATCATGCCTGGCATATTTTATATTACAGTAACACTTGAAATATTAGTAACAAGACAAAACGCTGTGAAAATGGGAAAGAAAAAGTGTTGTTCTGTGAAATGCGCTCTGTGGAATTCTGTGTACTTCTACATGTGTGTGTGCTGATCTTTTTCCATTTGTTTAGCATGCTTATTTCATCTGTGGTTCACAAAAATTGTAGTTAGGTGTGAAACATTGACTAAGGGAATAGATCACATATTTATACATTTATTACTGAGCATTCCAGTTTTTTAAGCATTTCACTTGCCTTTGAGTCTGCTGCAGGAGTGGGATGGGACACAGAATAGCCTCATTATTGTAGGAGTATTTCTCTGTTCCCTGCAATGATTCCAAAAGCTCTTGCACACTTCATCAGTATTATTGTAATTCTTTGGCTGCAGGACATTTGGCAGCTGTTGCACCCCACTGGCAAATCCTATTCATACTTCTCTTCCATTCACCAATGCCATTGGAGAATTGATTTCTCTCTCCTCTGCTCTAACCTTTCCCAATTCATTTTGGATTGTTCAATGTGAAACATTTTAATTTCATATCATACAGCCATTCAGCTCACAATCCTTTTTAACCTGTCACCAGGGTAACAGCATAGCATGCTTTCTTTAGGCAATCAAGTTTTTATTTCACATGCTTAATGTTGCATTAAATGTTTGCATTTTGTTTAACCCCCTTAAATACTTTGAACTGCGGATATATTTTGTAGGGTAATGAAGTCTCTGATTTCAGTGTCAAATCTTCATAAAAAATTGCCTTATTTAAAATAAAGTGTCAGAAGATGAATCCAGTAATGAGAAGGTTATTAGTAAAATCGTGAATGGCTGAACAGGACAAGTATCTGAAGAATAAGAACACAATTTTTCCACTGGAAAATGCTTTCAGATGCTTATATTGTAATCACTAGACCTGCACATTAGAATTACATTTACCTGTAAGTGCTCCTAATTATATTAATGCATAAGAAATATGAACATTGCAATAACATCACTTTATGGTTTGAAAAATGACTGGCTATACCTGTCAGCTTGAAAGTTATGTACCTGGTATTGTGTATAAAATTATACTCTAAATTGCAGGTGATTTCAGTAAAGGAAAATTAGAGTTAAATATGATGGAGCTGTCTAAAGAAACATAGAATAGAAACCTTGATACTCTCCCTTTCATCAGAACATCACAACACTACAAATGTATATTGTCTCTGTGCTTTTAATGGATAATACAACATGTGAATAAAAGGAATTGAATAGAATAATATATACATATAAAGAATAAATAAATACATAAACAAAATATCTCATAAATCATTGAAAAGTATACTAAAACAAAAATCATGTTGTGATCATATATTAAAAGGCTTTTTTTTACTTACACGTGACCCTATCAATGAAATCCAGTTTGTTTAGCTTACATTAAGAAAGCCAGTAGTTCCTTCCCCATTCCCAGACCACTTTCCCCTCCCTTGTCTGGTATATTAACAACTTTTTATTTCAGCTATAATCAGTACTTTCCAAGTGACCACAATATTGTAGTCTGCTGCTTTGATAATTTGGAACTTTAAAATTACTGCTGAAAGCCATTTTGTTTGTCAAATTCTGTTCTCACTTACATGCATGTAATTATAGAGCAACTCCACCTGATTTAAATTCCTTTATTATTAATTTAAATCCACTAAAATTGGAACACTGACTAATTTTACTGTAGCAGTAATATTATGGAAAAATTCCTTATCTTTCTAATTCTCATACATATTTGAGTTTTTATTTTATCTAGCATCTCTGTCTTGATGAGGCAGACAGAATTCATACTTACTGTGGCTTAGACCCATATCGTTTGGCTTTGTGAAAATTGTTTTTAACAGCATTTAAATGTTGTTAATTTCCAAAATCTCTTTACAGTTTCCATTTTTTCCAAGTAACTGTTTAAACTACCAAATAATAGTACCTGCCAAAATGTGGTTTGGCAGGGTTTAAACTGAATTTTGCCAACAGAAGTGAAACATATGGTAGCAGTTAATTTATTGGTTCTTTTAACCTCAAGGGAACTTTTATAGAGAACATATTACCTTTTATTCTAACATATTTTAAATAAAGGAGCTATTGGCTTGACATTTGATATGCCAGTATAGAAGCTGACCCTCAATACCTTTACATTCAATTCAGACTTGTTTAAGGCTAAGAGTAAGAGTGCAAATGTATAAGATTGAACTGGGACTTTAAAAAAAAGTGTCAGATCGTCTCTGCATAACTTTAACATGTTTGTGTAATTGAAAATGTTAAAGAAACATTTTCCAGACAAGAATGAATTCCCTCTGTTTTCAAGGAGTTCTTAAAATCCTTTCCTTACTTGTGGGGCACAATGCTTTCAGGTATGTGCATTAGAGGAGGATAATCCCCAAGAGGATGCCTGATAATTGCTTCTAATTCTAATAAGTAGTGTTGCAGTAAGGTGCATTTTTCCTAGCTTCAGGAAGATTGTATATAAGAAAATGCTTCATTAAATTATGCCTATAGTAAGTATCTTTACTTGAACCCCCCCATAACTGATTTATAATATTTGTTAAGTATAATCTCCTTTGTTTCCCAGTAATGTATATTTTCTCCGTCACTAGTGGCATAGTTAATCTAAGCGATAAAATGCAATGACTCAAAACCTCATATAGCTAACTGGTTATTTTAAAGTAGACTAAACCTTAAACCAGACTACAGTTTTTAAAATGTTTTTTTATTGAGAGAAGAAAGATCTAAATGTCCTTTTGTAATCTTTTTGCAGTTTTGAGACTGAAAACGACAGTTCCTTCTTTGATTGTTAATTATTTTTATTATATTTCATATTGTTCAATGATTTACTTCTCTGCATATCTAGATGTAGTGTTTATAGCTTATTTTACATTAAATATGTTGTTAACAAAGTGTCTAATCTCAGCGAGAGCAGGGCAAGATCTTGGCTCTGTTGGACTTAGGTGATTTCTCACTGACTTAAGGAGCTGGGATGGGCTTTGTTTCTTGTTCTGTTTGTACAAATGCCTAATGAAATGAGCCAAGGTTTATCTGTGACCAAGACACCTACATGCTACAGTAATGCAAATCATTCGTCATAGTAATCTGTTTGTTTTGGCAATATTTATTCATCTATTTATCAAAAATGTGTATGACATGGGGATACTATTTCCTTTTATAAGCTAAAAGTCCAACTGGCATTCAAAAACCATGGTGTAAAGTCATGGCCTCATTGATATCAGGTGAGGGAAGTTTCTGAGAGATTTTCAGCAAGTATGGGGAAAGGAAGTATTGGTCATAATGAGACCCTGCCTGTAGCAATGCAGTGCTTAATAAAGCAAGAGAGTAGGAGGAGAGGGTTGCTACTTAAGTGTGAGCATCCTTTTTGCCCAGCTCCCTGAGCCTCAAAACCTCTTTCCTTCATGTATCTCCATCCCCTCATGCCTGCACATCTGCAAGAGTAGCAGCCTGGATTTTGAAAAAACAGTTCTTTTTTACATTCACTTCTGCTTCTTTGTCAGCTACTCATAGTTTCCATCTCACTTTCCAAGAGGGACTACCTGGACCTGTACAAACTCAGGGCTGACATTCTTAAGTCACGTGACTGTGAAATCAGTTTGGTCATATCTGCTGTTGGTTTTAAATTTTCTCCCATTACTTTTGCAAATAGTTTGATTTCTGTTTCTTTCATCTTGCAGAACACCTGTGTTGTCTTACATTTCCTAATCCAGTGTTCTTTTATCAGAATAATGCATACCTTATTTTATGCAGATTCTACTGGATGCGTTTTAGCTGCATAGAATCACAGAATGGTAAAGTTGGAAAGAACCTCAGAAAATCATTTAGTCCACGTTGGCCAGCCTGTTATATGGGTGCTGCAAGTAGTATAGGTAGCCTTTCTTTGTGGCATGTAATAGATTGGGGAGGTGACAGGTAGCAGAATGGCACATAAGATAGGGAGCAAAAAGCAGCACATCATATCTTGGAGCATGGGCAAGAAACAGAAAGCATAGCAGCAACTTAATCAGGGAGCACAGGGCTGGGACGGAAAGCTGTGTAGAAGGCTGGGTAAGAGAAAGGGATCAGAGTGGCACTTGGGGAGGGTGCAGAACTAATTTGTGGCATGCCTGCCAAAAATGTTGGCCCCCACAGATCTAGTCAAATCCCCTGCTCAAGGCAGAAGCATCCCTGGCTAATTATCCTGGTCAAGTGTTTTACATTTACTTTTAAAAATTTAGGAGGATTTTCCTCTTCTGTGTCACTGTGCATGTGTGGGAGGATCAGCAAAATT
This sequence comes from Caiman crocodilus, assembly GCA_030014935.1. NCBI lineage: Eukaryota > Metazoa > Chordata > Crocodylia > Alligatoridae > Caiman > Caiman crocodilus. The sequence continues at coordinate 103,674,405 of JAGPOW010003316.1, read as the reverse complement.
GGGAATGAAGTGTTGTAGGAAATAGGAATGGCTTTACTTAAAAAGAAAAATAAGCAGCATTATTTCTAAGATGACACAAAATGTTTAGATTTTCCCGTTTGTTCATTTCAATTAATAATTAGGCGGGGTAAGAAATCATGCTATAGAAACAATGTGTGATTTATTTAACTGATGCTTGTATTCAAGAAGTAACTTTAAACTGTTTTGTAGATTATTGATAATTAATTCTGATTATTCTGCTATTATGACAAATTTAGAACTAATTTTTTGAAGAATGATTGTATACAGAAAGGGGGGGCAGCTGAAGATAAATAGAACTTTTTTTACAATATCAATTTAAAAGCACCTATTGAAATTAAAAATAAATGTCTGTGCTTTCAAACTGGTAATCCTATATACAAATGTATGTGCAAAATATCAGGTTTTTGAAAATTTCAAGAAAAAGTTTTTACAGTTTCTCCTTGATAAATGTAGCTGTTGTTTTTTCACAGAATATAAGGTATGTGTTTTCCTTTATTCCTTCTAAATTCTCTTGCTCCTTCAGAAGATGATCTCTCTAACCATTGTCATAGGCAAATTAGTCGTCTCTTTGACTTTAGAAAACTCCTGTGTAGTGGAATCACAGTTGTCTCACTGTGATGGAGGGCTTGGTTGGAGCAGGGACTGTCTTATACGCCCAGCTCTTGATCAAGATTATTTTGACTTTTCTAGAAGACAAAGTAGATATGCACTCTATAGACCAGTTATTCTTAACCAGGATGCTGTTTTTTACAGCATATTTTTAACCAGGATGCTGTGGCATCCTCAGGTTCCCTGAGCTCCTTCCAAGGGTGCTGTGGGATGTTACACAGTGTTAGCACTGTTAGATGCAGAAACATGATTCACATGAGAAACCCAGAAATTTCAAATAGGAATCCATACTGTCAAAAACATTTTGACCTGCCGTGTTTTTTCTGAGTTCTTTGCAACAAAAGAATTGTCTTCTTATTTTTCTGTAGTGAAAAAACAAGTAAAAACTAAGAGCTTGCATTTTCTGAGGGTATCTGGAGTCCTACCATGGGTGCCTTGAATCTAAAATGGTTGAGAACCACTGTTACAGACCAACTAAATTAGAATTGTATAGCATAAGCTTTTGAAAGCAGAGGGCTTACTTTATCAAATGCAGAGAAGGGACTGCAGGAAGCAGAGCATCTAAACAGAAAACAATGATTAGAATACAAAGGATAAGGAAGAGGGGAGGAAGAAGGTGGGGGCACTGCTGAGAGGCAAGGAGGGTAGGAGAGAGAAGAAAGCAGTTAACTCTTTGAGGGACATAGGAGTTATAAAATCCGAGTAATGGGATGAGAATTTATAGTCTTGGTTCTGACCATACTTTGTTTTGAAAGTTTTGTTGTCTAAAAAAGCCACTCTGAGGTTGGCAATGGGATGTCTGGAAGCTTAGTGTCCTGCCACAGCCTTGTATGTCTTTCTGAAATCAATGTCAGATCAGTATTCATTTAGTCTTACATAAAGGAATCTGATGTAGACAGGAGAGAGACACTGTAAGCATATATTGACTATTCTAGTATTTGTGAGAGGAAAGAGTCAGAAGAAAGATTCCTGTCTCTGTATGTGTGCTTCTGGTTTAGCTTGTGTGGATATGATCCAAAAAAATTAGAAAGAAGCAAAAACTTACTTTACCAATGTTGAGAAAAAAGCATGGACTATTAAAAGTAACGTTTTTTCCTGATTGTGGTTTTACTCCTCGCAGATCTTAATCATAGTGTGACTAATCTGTTCCCGTTTGCTCTGCTGAAAAAAATTAAATACCAAATAGAAAACCCCTTATAAGATAAAAACAAAATCCTTTTATTTTGTAGTGTGTGTGATGAAGGCATATTATGTCACAGTGATGTAGAATTAGCTTTTTTTAATAATGACTTGGCTTGTGAAGTAAGTCTATATCTCTCTAAGGACCAGTTCCAAAGTTTGCTGAACAGCGTGCAAGTCATTGCAGTCATTACTTACACTCTGAATAAGTCTTTTCAGGTAGATCAGATGTGGGAATGGGATGCTTATCGTAACTATGCATTCTGCAAGTTTACATTGTTACATATAGTTTCATTTTCTGTACTCTTTTTTTGCTTTGTATACATGGCCTTTGCAGGCTCTCTTTTTAATTTCGTAAAACTTTAACAAAAGTAAAGAAAGTTTAGAAAAATAGTTCAAACTCTTTTCAATCTTAAATTTATCCTGAAGCAATCTGATAGATTCCAATGCTTTGCTCTATTTCTTATTAGATAGATGAATCACATTTATTTACAGACTAAGAGAAAGAAAAAATGTCACTCTGGGCCCATCCAGACAAGCATGCACATGCAGTATGCAGTGCCACAGACCTGTTTGCAGTGCCACAAACAGCGTGCACCTCACATGCAGTCATTTGCTATGCTGCTAATTTGCAGTGCAGTGAGTTTTTTGACACTGAGAAGTCCTGATGTAAAAAAACCCCCAAAACTGAAAAAAGCCATGATCTGAAAAAAGCAGGGTGGTGCACGTGATGGCAGCATGTGTCACCTGAAACTGGAGCTGAGCTGGTCAGGGCCATGTTCTGTCTGCAGGCCAGGCTTTGTGCTTTGGATCACTACTGTTGGAGCCCCCAGGAGGCCCCCAGGACCCCAGGTAAGGATGGTGGGGCCAGTCCAGGTGCTGGCCCCAACCTCCCCTACCCTACTTAAGGCAGCTTGCTGTCTGCACAAGTATGTACCACTGTTATTTGTCCCTGGGGAAGTGCACATGCACTCATCTAGATGCGCCCACTGTATCTAAAACTGGCAAGAGTACTTCTAATTGAACACCCCCTTCAAACTTTTGTAGGCCTGGCACACACTTTAGAGATTTTTTTGTGCTATTGTTTAGCACCAATTGTTATGTGTAGAGTACAGGAGCATATTTTTGCATATGTTGTCTTTATCCAAAACAGTCATCAATGCAAATCAAACACATGCATGGTGTATTTTTCACTCATACAAGTGTGCCATATACAATAGCAAATCATTTCACAAGGCACAAGATACTTGTTCAATGTGAAATGATTTGCCTGAGTTTGCCCTTGTATCTATAGCTCAGAATATGCAACTGAAATATGAAAGAGTATGTTTGGTCTGAAATAGTTAAGTTCTTTACTTAACTATTCCAATTCAAACAGCTCATGCAAAAATAGGAAATTCAAGTTAAACAATGCTTTATACTGGTAAAGTAACTATTTAGATCCCAATCCTTCAGTTATGTCCATTGGCTTGGGTTCACATAAAATCCTATACAAGTCAGTTTTATGTTCTGGAGAAAGATGCACAATAAAAATGAAAAAATATTTGAAATAGTGTCTCTCATAGTTGTGGTACTTCAAAAGATTTCAGAAAAAAGTAGAAATTAGATAATTGTAGTTTTATGCTTACTGTTCTAGCTTATGGTTATATTTATCTTTTCCTAGAAGGCTGTTCTGTTTCACAAATTAAGCAGCTTTGGACTGTAGTAAGCCAGTGCTTGGATGGCAGGCTTCCGGAAAAGTTTATTAGAAATATGGTATTGACCCATTGCCTCAAAATGATGGTGGGAAAGACTGTTGATGCTCAGGTGCCATTTTTCAGATTAACTGTAAAACAGTGGTCCTGATTGCTACTAGATATTATATTATGACCACTCGTGGTTCCTGCTGCAAGTACTGTTTTATGCTTTTTACATTAAACAGTCATTGGGAGGAAAACAGCAGAAAAAACTGAGAAGGAAAAACTGGAACCCAGGACTTAGTGCCCTAACCACTAGCCACAGAGTAGATTTGCTCTCTATGGCCTTTCTTCTGGTTTATTAGTCTTGCATTCTTGACTGCATAATGCCCTAGCTTCAACAGGAAGGGTAGTTTGTTCCCATTCCAGCCTTGCCCATTGTCTGGTATGGAGGTGGACATTCCTCTGGGGGGTAGAACATGTGGGTTTGAATCCCCTTAGGATGAAGAGAACCAAAATCTCCTAGTTCTTAAAGAAATGCTCTAATGACTTAGATAAAAGGTGGGTAAGTACTCTGAATGAAAGTAGACATGGCAGCTGTGTTTTGTGCTGAACTCAGTGCTGCTGACATGTGTTTGGTGTGTCTGGAGCATGTTTATAACCCCTTAATAGAACTTAGGTACCTATGTCTTTAGTTTCTGCAGAGCCAGCCTTAGGGAAAGTGGCATCCCAACTTGTATTTTGGTGTCTTTTCTTCCCTCGCCTCCCTCCATCAGAGGCAGGGAAGCAGGGGTGCAGGGCACAGTCCGGTGGGGAAGTGGAGCAGCATGGTGTGCCAGGCAGGCATTGCTGCTGCTGTTCACACATGCCTGGCCCAGTTCCTCCTGAGCAGTGGCTGGAGGCAGGGGGATGGGTTGGGTACTGCTCCTCCTGCCTGGGGTAGGGATTGGCTGGAGTAGGACAGGGGGAGATCGTGGCTGTGAGCATAAGCTGAATGTTTGTTTGTGTGTGTGCATGCATGTATGGTGCGTTTGTGTGTGTCTATGGCACCCTGGGTAAACTTGTATTTAAGTGTTGTCCTGAGCAGTGGTTGGAGGCGGGGGGGCGGGGTCTGGGCTGAGCACTGCTCCTCCTGCCTGTCATGTGGATCAGCCAGGGTTGGGGGTAGAGCACAGCTGTAACTGTGGGCTGCTCAAACGTGTGTGTGTGTGGCCCCCATGGAACCGTGGGTGGTCCCCCATGTTGCTCACCCCAAAGACTGGCTCTGAGTTTCTGTATTTCAATATGGCTTAGGCAGGGGTTATGGACTTTTCCACAGACTGAAGCAGCTCTAGACATGAAACCAGAAATTCCTAGGGACCTTGTAAGTTCAGATAGTCCCTGGGTAACAGGTTTTTTTCAAATGGTTTTGAACCTAGGTAGAATTTAGATGCATCTTTTCAGTCTGGCCCAGTGAGCTTAACTTTCCAAACTCATCTTTGACACTTTGGCCTACCATTAGTCCTGTTGAGGTTATAGTTTTGAAGAAAGACCATTGATCATTACAGTCATTTCCATCTAGTCTGCTGCTTCTCTGAAGGAGAGATTTCACTTTGCTCCCAAGAGCTATAATATTTAATCTATACGTCTCTGTGTACTACTGTATTTAGTTTTGTGCTGGGGTGGCAAAATCACCCCCTGGTGACTGCCTGGATCCTACTTTGTTTGCTCCCTCTAGCTTCTCAAGGTCCCAACCACCCTGTTATCTCGCTTGCTACACATTGATCTTATGATTGGACATAGAGGTTTCCCCTAGAGGACAAGGGAGTTTTGGATGTTAGGCCCTTGTCTGAGCTGATGCCCCCTGGCCTTGGCCCACTTTACTCTGGCTTGGTCCCTCTGCCTGAGGTCCACTGTTTTAGGACCGTAGGGTCCTGGGCCCCAGCTCCAGCTCAGCTGTCTCAGGCTCTGGGCCCCTCGGCCCCTTGTTTTGTCCTTGCCGGCTCTTAGCTTGCGCCCCCAGTCTTTGCTGCCTAACACTATAGTCCTTCCACTAGCAGTCTAGATCCTTCGAAGGGTCTAGGACCTAGGGTGTCCTTGGCACTCTTCTCAGTGGTCGCCTCTGCTCCTACATCCACAACCCAGTCCTCCAGTATTTAAACACAAATGAAAAGATATGAGCAACTGTTCTCCACAAAAGTCTGCCCAGCTTGGGTTAATACCACACAGTGGCAAAACTACCATGCAAGGCCCCAAAATACTTTTTTTTTGGCTGCCTGGTAGTGCAGGAGCTTGGAGTCCTTCCTTCTTGTCCATTTAGGCCCTGCTTCTTCCTGTAGCCTGCAGAGGCAGCCTGTCCCACTCGCTTCAAGTCCTGGGCTTATGACTCTCTCTAGGTTACTTGACTCACTACTTCTGCCCTAGGCCTGTCAATCATTAGCTGCGCTTGGGGCAGTTGGCCATTTTTTTCAAAGGCCTTCTGCCACTTTGTCCAAGAGTCTGGAGCCAGCCAGCTGATCCTTGGCTCCCTCTCTCCTTTAGTTATGGGTTTATGGGGTAGGCACCCCATTACATCTACCTTGACTGGGTGTAAGCTGGAGTCACAATCTCATGGACTCCTGATCAAGAAGCAATTTACCAGGCAGAAGCAGAGTAACAAAAATAATGGAATGCTGAAATCGTGATTTATAAATTGAGAGAGGTTTTACAGCAGCTAGTGGCAATGAATAGACATTCATTTCCACTGGTAGAAATCTTTTTGGGAGAGACAGCATATAGATGTTCAGTTTGCAGCTGCCCCCTGTCCCCCGCTTTCCCTGCCTTCCCTGGATTAAGGTGATCCCAATCTGGGACAGGTGTGGGAAGCGGTGTGTGCTCCACTCCTTCCAGTCTCCAGGAAGAGTGAGACAATGGGGAAAGACCTCCCTCCCCCACATACCTTCCCCAGAATTAGAGATCTGGGAAATGGGTGCGGAGCAGCATCCGCTACTCTACTCCTCTGCTCTTATATCAAGAGAACTTCATGTATAATCTGAAAATGGTGGTTCTCAAGGCACCCCTTGAAAAATCCTAGCAGCTAGCTTTCATTCATTTCTTAACTGTAGAAAAATAATAGAGCAGTTCTTCTGTTGCAAAGAACTTAGAAAGACAACAACAGGTCAGCATGTTTTTGACTGTATGGATTTCTATTTGTGACCTCTGGATTTATCTTGTGAATCACGTGTAGATGTTTGCACATCAAATATGCTAATATTGGATAGCACCCTGTGGGGCCCTTAAAAGGATCTCACAGCCCGCAGGGTGCCATGGCAATCTGTTTGAGAATCAGTGTTGTAAACCCAGTTCGAAAATGGCTTGGAAACAGTTTCAATATGGGGAAAAGACTTGTAATAATCTTAAGCCAGAAGAGTGAAAAATACCTCTAACCTTTTACAGCACAAGAAAAAATGAATGTTATTATCTTAAGACAAATTAGGCCAATTGGCATTGTCTATTCCAGCAATCTCTGGCTCAAGTCAAAATTAGTCCCTCACCTTGAGTACATGAGCATTATAAAATTTACCCCTACTGTGTTTCCCCCCAAAACCATTTAAAAACTCATATGGTAAAAGGTAGCAGGAAAAGGCATAACATCCAATAAGTATGTAGTGTTATGTAATTCTTGTAAAACTAAAATACATTAATTCCAAAATATGGCTAAAAAACCCACCATTTTGATGGTTGATATGGTATAGTTTTTCTTTTCATTCTATCAACTTTCATATCGTTAGGAAGATAAATCAATATTAATGACTGATATGATAAATGCATCTTAAGTGAATAATAACTGTTTTCACAGATAGTCCCATTAGGTCTTAGGTACTGAGATATGAAAATACGTGTAGATTACTCTGAAAATAAATTCCTTCTCTACTTAATTGTGAAAACATTTAATTCTGGGTTATGTATTTCATCCATGACAACCTCACAAATGCCAATGATTAGACAAAAAATAAGATATCTTATCCAGCTTAAGGTGTTTGCTAACTCTAAGAAACAGAACACTGAAATTAGGCCCTAACAAGTAAGAGAAGAAAAATCTCTCTCTCTCTCTCTCTCTCTTATATACGCACTTTAAAATACTTTTTTTTACATTCAGACTTCACTGGGTGCATCTACATGTGTGTGTTAATGCACAGTAGACTATTTTACTGCGTGATAAAGAGTCACTTAAAAAATCTGACATTACACTAACACACAGTAAAATAGTTAATACTGCACATTAAATGTCACCAAAAAAGCAGTCAAATGTGCTTAGTGTAGCCTAATACTCGTTAATTTAGTACCTTACATTGGAGATACTAAATTTAATGTGCAATAGAAAAGGCATTACATTTCCTCATAAGTCCTCTCCTTTCCTCCTAAGTCATGTGCCCCAGCCCCCAAACCATTTTTGTTGCCCTTTGCTGGACTCTGTCCAATTTCTCCACATCCTTTCTGTAGTGGGGGCCCAAAACTGAACACAAAATGCCAGATGTGGCCTCACCAGGGCTGAATAGAGGGGGAGTACTTACTTCCCTTGATCTGCAGGGAACACTACTACAAATGCAGCCCAGTATGCTGCTAACCTTCTTCACAACAAGGGATACTGGTTGGCTCAAATTCAGCTTATTGTCCACTGTAACCCCCAGGTCCTTTTTGTCAGAACCCATTAATTGAATGCCTATGGCACAGTGAAATTTCCCACCACAGTGGAAAATCCTTAAGCCTTTGTGATTGGCACAGTAAAAGTCCCAGTGCAGTGGAAAATTCTGCCATAGTGGAAAAGCCCGCCAAGTCCAACGGCCGCATCGTTCAAACGAGCGCCACCCATTGGCTGGTTACAAATTATTCCCACTTGGCAATTTGCAATTGGCTTATCGACCATATAAAGATCGAAGCAATTTCCGCCCACATTGGAGAACTCCGCACGCATCCTGGAATAAACTTGGTGGACTGATCACCCACCAACGACTGCCCGTCACCAACTTACCTGATGTACCCCCTCCCTTGTGTACTTGGTAAGCCATTTACGGAACGTCTCATCTCGCTTCAAGGGCTCTAGCTACGTTACTCTCGCTACGTTTGTAACTCATTTGTAACTGCAACCAAAGCCAGCTTCTTCCTACGCTACACACATCAGTGGTGTAAGTAAACAATCTATTTGTTACCATTACGCATCTGTGCCTAATTCCACTCCACATGTCGAAGTACCCACCTAACGTTCTGGGTTCCCGGCAAGGACCCCAGCACTTGCCCAGCCACTGCATTTTTCTGCAGAGCTGCTGCTTAGCTAGTTAGTCTCCAGTCTGCATTGACATATGGGATTGTTCTGTTGCAAGTGCAGGATTTTGCACTTACAAAAAACTAGAACTCTTGGTTTCAAAATGATCCAAACAAAACCAGCCCCAAGGCTGGACCAACCCAGCCAGAGACCAACCCCTGGGGCACTCCAGTTGATACTGGTTGCCAACTAGAAATCAAGCCATTTTTATACTACCCTTTGAGCCTGATGATCTGGCTTTCTATCCACCTTTACAGTCATACTTCCTTAGCTTGCTTGTGAGAATGGTGTGGGAGACCATATCTAAAGCCTTACTAAAGTCAAGATATATCATGTACACCACTCTCCCCTGCATCCACAGAACCAGTCTTCTCGTCATGGAAGGCTATCAGGTTGATAGGGCATGACTTGCCCTTTCCGAATCCATGCTGACTGTTCCTAATCACCTTCTTCTCCTCTAAGTGCTTTTAAATTTATTCCTTGACAACCTGCTCCATGATTTTTCCAAAGACTAAGGTTTTTCCAGGGACTGAGGCTCACTTGTCTGTAGTTCTTTAGATTCTCACAGGTTCACAGAACCTGCTCTGGGCAGGAAAGACTCACTGGCCTCACTATTGTTTGCTTAGCAGTGTCCCTGTCTAAAGCAGGCTCTACTGAGAGCCTGAGGTACAAGTCAATAAGCCAAGCAATAGAAAATGCTGAGTAGAGGGGGCTGTGTCTGAAATTTGTCTTCTCCAGATATTAGGTAGCCAACTCTGGGCTGTAGGTAGTGCTTCTTGCTCAAGTTCCCAAGCCCAGAATCCTCTTCCCACCTTCTAGAAGAGTGTCTTACCCACCAGACTATAGGCAAGACTGGGGTTAAAGCATCTCCTGTTGACATTGTGCAGCTGTATAACAAGGAACACAAGATTCATGAGATCAAAGAACAGCAAGCAAGAGTAAGCATGACTTGCTTGCTGCTTAATGAGAGGCAAGAGGTGAGGGGGAGGTAGAATGTTGACTTCCAGTCCTTCCACAAAAGCCTGTTTTTTGCATCTAAAATGAAAAAGCCATTGGAAAAAATATATAAAAGTCCTGCAATGAAGGGCCATAATCCAGAATGCTTTCCCTTCTCCTGAATCAGTTCTCTAACTACTGGGCTGCAGAACTGTACCCCATATTGTGCTGTTTCATTCTAGCCCCATTAATTTTGCATTATTTCTTGAACAGTTACATAGGATGGAGGGCAGGGATTCTTTATGGAGGTTGAAAATGTAGGTTTTAACCCTCTTACATTGAGGGCAGCACTGAACTTGGGAATCCCACTTGTGAGTTCTCTCACTGTTGAGTTGTGTAACAGCGTGGGTGAGGCCAGTATCATCACCATGGTTTTAAAAATAAAACAATCACAATTGCCTTTTTATGAGGGTCTAAATCTTGTCAGCATATGTTAGACATCTTCAAAGCATACCTAACAGATCAGGAACCTACACCTTAGGGGGCATAGGGAAAAGAATACTTTTTTCCTGGATTCCAGGTGGGTCTTTGTGAGAGGAAAGAGCCAGGCTTCTCACACGAGGTCAGTTCTGGGCATGTGCAGAAACAGAAATCTAAGCATCTAGAGAATTGTAGCATGAAAGAGGGAGACAGCTTATGAGATTAGGTATAGAAGTAGTAGCAGAACAGAGGCTTTTTATTATAATAATTTTGGACTGAAGCCTACAGTTTGCAAATCTAGGGCCTAAATTCTGCCCAAGTCATGCTTTTGGCACCTACACGAGGTGCTATGTCACTGTAGTGACATAGTGTTGGCGAACACAAACCTTGATGCTGCTGCGCAATAGGGTGGGAAACAACCTGTGTGGCACTGGGACTGTGCAGTACCAGCAGTAACAACTGTGCAGTCGGGTGCATGTGTAGACATGCCCACAGTGTCTTATTGGATCAAAGACTACCTTTAGCCATTCTTCATTTAAGCCCGGAACCAAAATCCAGCGAGGAAGGCAGCTGAAGGTTTTCCCCAGATTTCACTAAGTACTGGATTTTCAATCCTTATACTGATACAAATCTAGAAAAACTGTTATAGTTGAGGTATTCCACATATACAATAGAATGAGTGGAAAGTAGAAATTTAATTTAGTATCTTGAATCAATGTTTTGTATTCATGACATCACTTTCAGTATTACTTAATCATTGTAATAATTGTTATTCAAATATGTCCCTTTTAACTCTTGTTGGCAAAGGCTGTTGCATGTCTGTAAATGTGTATATTTGTTATTGATATAAATTCAGTATAAAAGAAAATGTAATAGAATATCACTTTGCCAGAAACAGTGAGTACTTCTTTCAAGGTTTCTTTGATATGCTGGCATGCTATTGGTTAAGATAGCTTTTTATTTGTTTCTAAATACTCAGTATTATAATATAGTTTAATGGTGGTGTACTTTAGTGCTCTGGGTAAGATAACTAAATATACACACAAACTCACACATATAGCATAGAGAAAGAATGTGTTCTTATATAGGGTTGTGCAATGTACAGTGCAGGCATACATAATATATGATAGGCTTATGTGTGAATATATAAGATATTTGAAGTGATTCAATAATGTATTTCTGGAATCTTAGGCTCCTTACAAATAATTTTAAGTTCTTAAAATAATCTTGTGAAAGTGCTGCTTTTATCTTTTCTGTATAGTGATGAACTTTTATGTTGGAGAGTGTTGAAAGTACCCAGATAGTAAAGCTTAGATTTTTGTTTTGTTTGGCAGTACACTTCTGTTTAGAATTCCTTTAATCTAGCTATTCCATGCTTTTATATTCATCTTGATAGCTGAAGGTTTTGTGAAGGATTTTTCTTTATATATGAACTTATTAAACTAATAATGCTCAAAAGTCTGAAGTTTTTCTATTCTTTTCTTTTCCTTTTTTCTTTTTCTTTATTTTTTTCTTTCGTTCTTTTCTTTTTTTACTTTTCAAGATGGACTCTTGAATGAGCTGTTAAATTTCTATTTGCCTGTCTTGAGACTTTTTGGAAAATAAAAAATAATTTATATGGTAGATCTAAAGTTACATTAAAATTGCTTATGCCCTGTCCCAGGCATTTTAAGTGGGCCATCTGTCTAAACATCTCTCTCTTTTTTTTCTGATCATTTCCTCAACTTATTCATGAGCCATGGGAGGGCTCCTTTGTAGTCTCCATGTAGCTGGTTCAGTCTACCCCCACTGAATACATCTATGTGCTTGCATAACATATCTTTTCACAGTGCTGAAAATTCTCTGAACTTGGTTCAGATGAATGGCCCACTTTCTGAAGGTCTTTTTTTTCCCCCTGCAAAGATTTGTATGCAGAAACTGACCTCAGTGGCTACAGAATCCAGCACATTATTCTTGATCATTTTACAGGCCACCTGCCGTGAAAGTTATGATGAAGGATTTCTTAATGATTCTTTGACCATTAACATTGTTTTAAGTCAATATTTCACTTTTATTTAACTGCTGAATAGGTAATTGCACAATTGAAAAACAGCTTTACTGTGTGTCACATAATGTGGTTTTCAAATGCTTATAATTCTTGATAATTGGAGAATTTGTTATGATAGTTTGGGCCTTCTGTATTTACCTAAAGGATTATATAGAAAAAATATAAAAAGTAAAGAGTATTTGCAAGACTTTTTTTTTAGACCATACAGTTCTCATTTTGAATTGTATGCAAAGAAATCTATACTCAATTTTGTGACCCTTTAGAAGCTGGTGACATTTATGATAGCCCATTACATCATCATCATCAATCAGGAGAGATGAATTTATTTGCCATGAACTACAGAAAATTGTAGTTTTATTGAGTTCCTCCTTTCTGATTGGTTGGTGACAATCAAACTGGACAGGCCTGGGGCAGAACTATTACTTGCTTTACTTTTGTGAATATCTGCTTTCCCAGGTTGTTTTTTTTGACTAGAATAGATACTAGTTTTAACTAATATCTTGTTTTCCAGGCACACAGTAAGTGTGTCAATCTAAAATTTTATCAGTTCTCACACTGAAAATATAGCAAAGAAAACAAGTAGTATAATTGCTGCTGTTATGTATAATGTAGAGTAAAAGTCTTTTTTCTGTGGGACTGGCTGGAGAGGCCCCATGCTATGAGCATATATAATGGACAAGAATATTTGTTAAATTTTAGGCTAATGTCAGAAATCTATAAGATGTAAATCAAATTATGGATAACTTTGCCGGTTATACTGTTTAAAACAATATTGAGCTAAAAATATGAATAGAACTGACTTTAGGAATTGGTATCAATTTAATTCATACCTTTAGTTCTAATGATGATTTATTTAGCTTCTGTAGCTCTTAAAAACAGATTCAAAATATGAAGGTTCAAAATTACCTTACTTGAATAATAATTGCATGGTTGAAGGAGACATACCTATTCATAGTGCCTCTGATCCTCTCTACTGCTGCTGCTCATTTCCTTCTCCTCTGCATCCTCCTGAAATACCCATCTCTAGGGAGAACAATGCCAACTCCTCCCCACATACTTCAGCCTGGCTTCCACCAGTGCTTGCCTGCTCTCAGCATGCGTTTCCATCTGCTTCCAGTAACCTTAGTCCAAAGCCAACCAATTTTTTTCTGCTATTTTAGTTGTCAGAAAGGATTGCATAATTTGCTTGAACCCTGTCAAAGGAACTTTGTGTAGATTTTGAATTAGAGATGGAAAAAAAAGTTAAGCCCTACAACTTGTAAATGATGTAAGCCCCCAACTTGTAAACTAAAATGTAAAATGGAAGAAAGTTTAACTCCTTTTTTGTATGTCTTTCTAAAAAACTTTTCCCTTGGTACAGATGTCAGATTTCAGCACAGAATAGTTTGACAGTGTTATAAACTGTAGGAAGTGTTCCTCAAGAATAGAAATACCTTGTATACCTTAACTATCAGCAATGTTGTAGGTGCTGCATAAAATATGTAAAAACTCAAGTACATATTAGTAATTTCCATATTACAAGTTACAGAGGCATGTAATAGATGCAGTTGATTGCCCAGTTTCCTTGAACCTTCAAGGTTCAGAACAGTCCCTCCCATTCCTTTCATGAGCAGCCAAGGAGAAGCAATTCATGATGATCATGGTAGAACAACTGTGTTGGAGCTGGACCATCCTCACACATTCTGTTTTCTGAGTAGATCTGAAATTAGCTTGTTGAAAAGAAACCACGTCCTGAGTTGTCTAGCAATGAAGATAATTTTTCAGGGTGTTGCAGCTAGCTGTGCCTACCAGTGAATGCCCAATGGCCCGTAATTCTTAATCGAGAAGGGGCCCCAAAATCTGGGTCAAAAGGTGGGGAAGAGAGACTTGCCCAGGGTAGAGAGAATTCTGTATTTGAATATAAGACAAGGTTTTTTCTCCCCGTTTAACATGGGGGGAGGTAGGAGAGTGGGGGAGCAGGGCTTGTCTTCAATTTGAGGCAGTAGTGGGGCAGGCAGCTGCTATGGCTCTGGCTCCAGAGGTTGTGGCTGGAACTGCAGCTGTGGCCTGTCCCTTTGCTGCCTCTGCCCCCCTGCTTGGAGACATGGAACGTGTTTTTGCTCCAGCCCCAGCCCGGCGCAGTAACAATAGTGTCACCAGTTTGGGCCAAGCCCTGGAGCTGGGGCTAGAGCTGCCATATCACTGCCACTGACTGCTACAGAGCTGGGCAAGGGCCAGAACACATATGTTCTACATCCTAGAATGGAGCGGGAACAGAGCCTGCTGGACCCAGAGCAAGTGTAAGTGGCTGGGGGAGGGGGAAGAGGCTGAAGTGGGGGAAGATGGGAAGAAGGGAGACCTGAGGCTGTGGTGGGGGAGCAGGCATAGGCAGTGTCAGGCACGGATAGGCAAGTAATGAAAGAGACAGAGGTAGGGAACAAGGTGTGGAGAGAAAGGGGTCAAGCAGCTTGACCCCCCTCCCCCACTGTCTGCCCCCCTCCCACAGCCTCCTTCTACTTTCTGCCCCTCTGCCACTGTTTTTCCTGCTTCAGCAATGTGGGGGATGAATTTAAGATGATCCTCCAATAATTAGATTCTGTACAGGGAAAATTATAACAATTTATACATTTTCTGTGTGTGGTATCTAATTAGGGGTGCGGGTCATCTTAAATTCAGAGTCATCTTGGTTTTGGGTGAATATAGACATTTTTTCCTTATACCACCTGAATCCCAGATATCATCCAAAAACTCTTTATTGTGACTTTCTATTTTCAGTGCAGTTCAAAAACTTTATTAACTTCCCTTTGGAGACTAAGCAGCTATCCTTATGTTGGACATTATGGGCATATGCATAGAAAGAAATCCTAGTTGGAGGACGCGGCAGGTTTATCTGTATGATGCAAGACATCACCATGTTGAGATATGTCAGCACAACTCTCTGCACTCTAGCTCCTGAACTGAAATCTGTCTAACAGTTTTAGTGCCATGCTTCCTGTGGATAAATAAAACTTACTTTTTTCAAATTCTGGTTCTGGAGCTAAAACATGCAGAAGTTACATGGAGCATCTCAGCATGGCAATACCTTACACTATATAGACATGTCCCATAGCACTAAATGACTCATTTGAAGGAAATTAAATTAATTAAAAAAAATGTTTAGGTTTCACATGAGCTAATTTCCAAATCCCTCTTAGTAAATACAACTGCAGCTTACTGTTCCAAAGTGAAAGGCATCTTGATTAGCTGATCTGGAAAAACCTCTTTCAACCATGGGTCCTCTTGCTATTCCATTGCTGGAATACAACCATGGTTCCTCTTTCTATTACATTTCTGGAGAGGAGGGCAGTTCATAGACATCTTTTTATACAAGAAATCAAGAAATGCCTGTTGCAATTTTCCTGGTTTCTGCAGTTCCAGGAACCAGGAAAATTGCAACAGGCATTTGTTGTATAAAAGATGTCTATGAACTGCCCTCCTCTCCAGCAATATAATAGAAAGAGGAACCACGGTTGTATTCATGGAAGCTTGAAGTCCAGGCAAACACTGATATATAGGCATGCTTTTCAGGAGGTTTATATTCTGCTTGGGGATGCTCTTGACAAAGCTCAGCAAGACAGAAGAGAATAAAAATAATCTCTGCCGGACAGCAAGACTCTCTTCTTTGGCTGTCAGATTTGTGAGCTCATTTCCAATCAAATTTAATATGAGCAGGACCAAGCCAACAGCGTGATTAAGAATGTGATACTAACAATGAAACCAATCTTCTGATGCATGTGAGCTGAACACTTCACGTCTTTTACAATAGGTAGGGAAATTTCACTGCCAGCTGTTGTCAGTCTTGTAGAATTTGGCTTGACCCAACCAAAAACCTACTTAAATTCCAGGAAACGCAGGGGGATTATTATACTGTTAACCACCTGTTAGCTAACCATGAAATTTCTGTTTCAGTTCTTCAGTATATACCAAAATATTTGAATGATCATAGCTGTGGTTGTTTAAATCATTGTCTAAATAGCTGTGGTTATCTAAAGAATTGTGTGATATATAGGGACTTCAAGATGGAGACCACGAGAAATGCCATTTGCCCCCATGAACCAGGGTTATTTCCTCACATTGTATTTTTGGCATTTTTTTATACTTCCTAGAATACTGACCTCAGAGTGGGAAGAAATCATGTTTAATAAGTTTATTATTTGCAGGCTTTGTGGATAGGGATATTACTTTATATAAGAGGAAATTGGGAAGCTGGGGTTGGCCATACTTGAAAGGAGATGGTTATGAAACCAACATTTTAAGAAATGACTAGCAATTCTTCTTCTTTTTGCAGTTTCTTACTTTGACATATCTTTAAGGGGCTGAATTTCCAGGAAGTGCTGGGCCACCTGTTCCCTGAGAATTCACATTCCTTTCATTTGTTTTAAGTTGAGCACCCAAAATAACTAATGTCTTTTGAAAATTTTGGTCAAGTTCTAGCAGTGAACAACTCCTATTGGAAGGGTGCAAGGAGCCAAGCCATTTAGGGTGAGAGAAGTGCTCACAATAGTTCTTAATGTGGCTGTCAAATGGTTAAATAATTTGATTGCAATTAGTTGTGCAATTAAAAAAAAATTAGTCGCAATTAATTACAATTTTAATTGCACAGCTAAAAACTTGGTTATATGCAGAAAAATTCAAAGATATGCAAAATTATGCAAGTACTTTGTATGGTTGGGGAGTGGGTGTGGGGTGGAATTTATGCAGGTGTGGGGGATGGTACTTGGAGCCTGGGGAATGGGGTTCCCGCATACCCTGGCAGGATGTGATGTACTGTGGATCAGGTTTGAGGAGCAGCAGCAGGGCTGGCTGGGGCTGTGGCTTGGGAGTGAGGGGCAGACAGACGCCTTCCAGCAGGTAAGTCTGTGGAGGGTGAGGTGTGTGGGGGAGGGAAGGGGCAGGGGGGCAGATTGAGGGAGGGATTGGGGCATGGGCTGAGGTAAATGGGGCCTTTGGGCTGGAGTGGGTTGTGGGACAGAGCTGCGAGTCATCCAGGGGGTGCAGGAGGGGGCTCCTCTCATTGCTGTGTGCACCCTCGGGGGACATGTGCCCCCCAGATTTGAGTGTAGGATGGAGGCGGGCTGCTGCTGCATACTGGGCTCTGCATCCTCCTGCCTTTGCCTCAGGAGCTGTGCAGTGCTGTGCCTCCCACTGCTAACTCAGCCAGCTCATGGCTCCCAATGCAAAGGCAGCTGGTCACAGAGCCCAATCTGCAGCCGCAGCCTGCGTCCACCCCACACACAAATCTGGGGGTTATGTGCCCCTTGTGCTTCCTCTGGGATGTGTGCAGTCGTGGGACCTCCCCCCTCCATCTGCATTCCTGGACAAGCCATGGCTCTGTCCCATGACCTGCCCCTTTCACTCCAGCCCCTGCCTCTGCCCCATTCGTTCCCACACTGTGGGGGCCTTGATCTGCCCCCTTCATCCATTCCTTCCCCCATACCCATTCCCCTTCACAGACTTACTTGCCGGGCACTGCTCCACACACTGCCAGACTGCATTCTTGGCAGCCTGCAGCTATGTATCTGTTCACTCCCCTCTGACCCCCTGCAGCCGCCTGGAGCCTGCGCCTGGGCTGCCCTGCAGTCCTCTGTGTTGCCACTGCTGCCCCATGGGGTGGCTCGGAGGCAGCAGTGAAACAGAGCCTGGGCATGGGCTCCAAAATCATGTGTGCGATTAATGTGTTAAGAAAATTAATGCGAACAACGATGAATGTGTTAATCATGCATGTTAATCATGATTAATTGACAGCCCTCATTCTCAACCATTTCCATGTCCCCTGTGACAATGGAGGATAAAAATTAGGACCTCCTCCCTCATCTAAATATAAAGAAAGGGATAATGGCCATAAATCCTTCAAATTCATTTGTGACGGTGTATGAAGCACCCTGCCATGAGCAGAACCAAGAAGAATTAGGAGAGGGAAACTTACCTTGGGGAACCAGAGGAACGGCGGCAAGCCCTGATGCAATTTGGATGAATGGAGGTGCTGGCTGGGGCCGTGGCAGACCCAGCCACCGGAAATCAAACGTGGAGAAAAGAGAACAGTGTAGGAAAAGAACAAAGAGAAAGAAAGAATTACCATGCTGGCAAGCATAGAAGGAACAACTGGGTCAGGCAGGGAACCAATAGGGAACTGCCATGTGGAACCCAGCTGAAGGGAGGGAGATTTAAAGGATCCTGAGGGAGCACCTGGAGAAGGACAGAAGAAGAAAGCGAGAAGAGAGAGCAAGCAAGTGAAGGAGAGCTGGTAGAAGACCCAAGGGTAAGCTCTGACCTTGCTACTTACTAGATGAGGTCTAGGAGGGAGCAAGAGTCAGCAAAGAAGTCTGAGTAACCAGTGAGTCTAAATTCAAGGGGTAAAGGGAATTACTCTGGGGACCTAGAAGAAGAGGGAAATGAAGGGGACTTTTACTCTCCCAGAGGAGAGAGAAGAAGAGGAAGAGGATGCCAGCCACAAGAGGGTGACAAAGGGGAACCTGAGCAAGAGGTAGCTGTCTTGGGACCTGTGCAGAGAAGAATGGGGCAAGCAGCCACTTAGATCTGGGCTGTAGATACAATCCTTCACGTCAAGATAATAATGAACCTTAGCAGCAGTCAACATCGACCAGAACATCAGGTATGGTGAGGGCAGAGTATGGGGATGGTGGAGCCCTGCGAAGAGGTGCAGAAATTCTGAGTCTCTAACTATTCTCTGTTGCTTCCCAGTAGTGGCTAAGCATCATCTCCCATAACATTGAAGGCATGGCAGATCATTTATTAGAACAAGCCACTACTGTTCCAGCTGGAAGGTGACATGACTCTAGGTGGTGCTGGAGGAGCTCTTGCAGTGTTCATGACTTGCTAGTGCTCTAACAGAAACATTGGTAAAAGTAAAACAATTACTTCACTGTTTCTCTTCCTTGAAATTTTGTATTAGACTGGTATCAAAATGAATGTGGTTTCACAGGTTGTGCAATGTAAAAAATGTTTTAGTACAATTTTTTTAAAACTCTGTGGCATTCCTAAGGTAACTTTCCTTTAAAATATTAGACATTATTGAAATAAATAACAGTTCAGTTTGTATTCAGATCATGAATAAGAAGCCTCACAGCCTTCAAGGAGAAAATTTAGTGTCTAAAATGTGGTGCTTTATGGATTTTTACAGGAAGCTTGTGCCATGTGCAAAAGGTGGCATGGGAGACCAAGAGCATGCACCAAGAGTCCCTAGGATGTATCTGTAAATGTATGATCAATTAATTTATTTATACTATAATTGTACCTCGAAGCCTCAGTGAAATTGGGAACCTATTGTACTTTCCCATGCTTAGATAAATCATCAGAAAGAGCGTCTTTCCTCAAAGGTTTACAATCTAAAAGATGCCAGAAAGTGATATAACAAGCTGCCAGTCATAACAAGGGCAGGAAATTTGAAACATAATATATATGAAGACTTGCAAGTTACTAATAAGTAGAATTTAAAACAAAAATCTGAAAGTCATTTCTTCTTTTCTGTTGAGTTCCATGGCTACCTCTCTGACATCAGCCCAATGGTAACACAAAGGTCCGGTGTAGGGGTTGGCAGTGTTTCTGGGCAGAGTACCAAAAAACCTTGCAACCTCAACTTCTAAGATGTTAATGCGTCAGGGATGGGTGGCAGGGAAGCCATGAGGGACCTGATTCTTGTTGTGGCAGTGCAGCTTTGGCCCTTTTCCCACTGTCTGCCCAGAGTCACATGTGCACACACCTCTGGCAATGAGCTGGGCTGGGCCTCCATGGACCCTGGTGCATCTGCTTGCAGCCACCGCACCATCTGTTGTGAGCAACCCAGGCTCCATGGCCAGCCCAGAGCCTGGGTTGGCTGTGGTGTGCCAAATAAAATGGCTTCACATGCCAGATCCTGGCACGTGTGCTGGGAGTTATCTGGTCTAGTGCCCTGTATTAAGATTTGGGGAGGTCATAGACTATTGCAGTGGAAGGTCAGAACCTTGTATGTGGGTCACAACATATAAACGGCTTCAGTTTATTCTGTCTGTGGAGGGGCTCCAGTAATGTTATGTATAAGTCAGCAGTTCTCCACCAGGGTGTTGTCAAGAGAGAGGAGATATAAATATAGGCTCTAGTGAAGAGCTAAAGTACAGGCACAGGCACTTCCCTTCCAACTCCCCACTCACTGCAGTGTAGACTGTTCCTTGTAGTTGCTCCTCTTCCTTCCTGGCCCCTCTTCAAGAAGGTAAGCACTATAATGTTATTTTTTGCAATGGATTGCCACTCCATTCAGAAAAGTTATGGAGGGGTGCCTCAGGTCTAAATAGGTTGAGAGCTGCTGGTATGAAGTATATTGGTTCTAAGAGTAATTAATACATATTAATTTTCCTAGATCTTTCATGTCTAATCTGGCCTTTAACTTATTAATGTTGAGAAAAATGAAGATGGTGGTGAATTGTTTTAGGTGCATATGCTCCTCCTCTTCCTCCCTACACCTATTCCTTCAGTTAACAAGCATCTGAGTACAGGGGCCTGGACTTCTAATACTTCTTCACTGGAAGTTTTACTCAAGGCATCAAGGCAAAGCAAGCAAAAAAAAAAAAATCTCAGAAGCAAACTTCCCTAAAAAGTGCCTTTTCATTTAATCTGACAAAAAGAATATTATCTCTGCTGGTTTTCTCAAACATGCCTAAAGCAGGGGACTGGACCTAATGATCTTCTGAGGTCTCTTCCAGCCTTACAATCTACGACTTAATGAATCTCTGTTCTTTGACTGTGTCTATAAGCCTAATGGTATTTTAGATCCTTCATGGGCACCTTGTAGAGACAAGCAATGCAACTAAAACTAGGGGAAACTTGAACATGGTAAAATATTTTTTCTTTGTTTTTCTTGCTTTAGAATTTCTATTGATAAATCAAATGCAAGTAGCTGGGAGCTGTTTGTACATCTGGGAGATGCAACTCACTCTGCTACAGTTTCAAAGACTGGTTCAACATTCTCTGTAAGTTTTGCTCAATTTCTAGAAAATAGTTGGAGTTATTGATTTTTGTTTTAAATACAGATTTCTTATTTGTTTATAGTTATTTTATTTCTTTATTTGTTTATAGTTCTATTACATAATTTGATATTCCTTTCATCTTCTGCAAAAGACCTAACTGTACATTAGGTCGTCTTATGTTAATTAAGTGGTACATTTTCAACAAATATATGAGATTTAGTTGCATTTTAATGTCTATTTTTATTTCACTTTCTTAAATTTTATTTTCTAATTCCCAAAGTTTCTTTAATGATTTATTTGGAAGTTACTCAATGGGATGTGTCTGTAAATGTCTGAGAGCAAGAAATGAAATTACAATTTGGGATATTGTTAAGAAATCAAAGAAGCCAACCAGACAACATGCATAAAATTCTTGGCAGGAATTACTTTAACAAGCTATCATAAAAACAAGGGGGGGTTTAAAAACTGCCAGTATGGTGCTTCATAAGTTTCAGGTGCACAAAATACATGAAATTCTTACAAGATTTGCAAAGTAAACCCAAATCTTGCTTGTGATATGAGCATTAAAGAATGAAAATCAAGAGCATTGTATCAGGTAATTATGGTGGAACAGTGGTTCATGTGGGGAAATGAAATTAAGTGAATATAAAAGCTGTATAGCTTGAACTGCTGTGATGGAAAGATGTGTCAGGGAAACGTTTTTGTAAGTCTATAGTGCTGATTTCAAGGCTTCTTGAGAATTTTGAAAAATGGGAAGATTTACAAGAATCACTGATTTGTTTCATTATAGATTTGGCCCAATTCAGCAGCCAAATCTCAAAATTCGAATTGAATCAGGAGACCTTTTGATCTCTCCGAATTGAATTGGAACCCTCCAAATCAATTTGGAGCAATTTGATGATTCGGACATAGACGCAGCTTTAAATGTTTTATCTACATGTCTCAAGGTACTACGTGGCTTGTGAATGCTGAGATGGTGGGGCAGGTGGAGTGTCCCATCAGAGCGCAGGGGGTTCCCAGTGTGCTTGGCAGGGGACCCAAAAGTGGACCAGAAGCACTTCTGTTCCACTTCAGGTCCACCGCTGAACATGCCGGGGGACTCCCCCATTCTCCCAGATGCTCCATCTGCCCCACCATCTCAGCATTCACGAGCCATGCCTGGTACGTTAAGGTATGTAGAAAAAACATTTACAGCTGTGTCTATGGCCAAATTGCTGATTCTTTGAATCAGCATCAAATCTTCAGATTCAGATTTGGATTAATCAGATTGGGACAGTGATCTGTATTGAATCGCTGTCTCCCTATTTGGGCCGAATCCATATCAAATATGGCCCATTTTGCACACCCCTAGTACCTACACAAGATAGACTTGAGCCAACAGAGTGGCCAATGCCGCCGCCTTTCATTTTGCAAATCTCCTTGCCATATTTTTATGTGAGCATGGAAGTTACTTTACATAGAGATCATTGGTACTCCCAGTTAATGCACTTCAGTTTTATAAAAAATTTAGTAACATGTTTAGCAGTTTTAATCATCAGTCTTATTTATTTCACTGTTGTCTAGCTTTGTCATTCACTCTCCATGTGGAACAGTGAGAAAGATTTTAATGCTCTGTCTACACCCAAACTTTCACTGGATTAATTAAGAATCAGTTTTAACCTTTTTTAATAAGATGCTGCAAATCTGTGTAAAAGACACTCATTTAGTTTGGGTGTCTTGCACTGGTTTAACTAAACAGGTTTAAAATCTACTTTTAGTCGAGCTGGGAAAAGTTTGTCAGGAAAGCTAAGCATGCATTTATGGCAAGAATTATGTTTCTGCGCCTATTGGCTCTGTAGATAACTTTGAATTTGCAAAATTGTGTAGTATTAACTTCTAGAAATATCCTGTTAATCAAAATTGGTATAAAATAAATAACAGGACTTGCAGAGATTGAACTAATTATGAAAAAAATAAAACAATAAAAACCTTGATACTTTAATTCTTAAATAAGGCTGAACTGCATTTGGGAGTAATCTGTTGCTCCCGAATGAACTTGGCAGCAGCAGTTGGGTTAAGCTTGCCATAGAACAGGGGTTGTCAACTGGGGGTATGCATACCCCTGGAGGTACTCAGAGAGTGCCAGCTGCCTGGATGGATGTGGGGGAGTGGGGGGAAGCTCACATGCAGCAGCTGCTGTCACTCCGTGTTTGGTCACACACTACCCCCACCTCCCACCCTCCTCACTCTGTCTGACCACTGGGCTACACTGCTTTGCATCTGGCTGCCGAGAGTACACTAATCCAAAAAGGTTGAAAACCCCTGCCATAGGGTATATGAAGTCTTCGATTTTACCTGTTTTTCTGCAAGAGCTTCTTCATTGCAATCAAATGACATAGACTTTGATTAAATCAGGATCACTTAAACATAAACTTATTTTGGGTACTTATTATCTTGAGTTTTAATTAATGTTTTATCATTTCACAGACCAAGTATCTGCTTCTGCTTTCCCTCAATAGGGAGCGGGTAATTAAAAATAAATAAATAAATAAAAGCACTTTTCTTCTGGTGTACCAACTGGGAGAAGTTAGACAGCCCTTGAGGGTTTTTCCTGGCATCTTTCTTGTTGTTCAAGGTAGTACACTGCTGTTTCCCCCCTGGGTTATGAGGCAGGTGCCATGCTGGGCATACTCTAACAGTGTCACAGGTGGCTCTGTAATCAAAATGAATGCAGGAGGGGAGAGAGACAGAGACAATATAACTACAGCCTGTGTAACACAAAGATTTGACCAAAATGATTGGGAGCCAGGAACTTTCTGTGTTCTGGTTTGTGGCTTGCTGGTAACATACTGTGTATATAGGATAAGATTTTTTATTTCTTTGTGCCTCCATCAACCTGACTGGAAAATTGCTTGAAATGAGTGCATTTTACTGATGATCAGAGGCTACTTGTCATTTAACTTTTCTGGGTTTAAATATATTACAAAATAAAGTACAGATTTTTACTATAAAGCAAAAAAGGTTATTAAATTTGCCAGGACTATGCTAAAGTCAGTTTTGCTCATTGTCTTAATTTAATTTTTTCCAATCATGTAATAAAAATAATTAATTTACTAGAGAATTGAAGAGTATTATTTTTTGTTAATACTAGTTTATGGCTTTTGTTCTTTTCTTTATCTGATTGGTTATTTTGGGGGCATGATCTAATACAATAAAAACAGTTCAGTCAAAACCTTCTGATATATTATTATTAAGTGCAATGAAAAAAATCCTCTTCAAATTTCAGATTTGCAAAATCAAACAGCTGGGAGAGGAGGTCCAGTTCTTGACAAGTAGTTGTAATGTAATATGGAAAATAATGGGAATATTCTAAGGTCACTGTATTGACATTCCAGTAAGGTTTTTCATGTCATTGATCAGGGTAAGCAACTATTTTCTAGCTGTAGCCTGGAATGACCCACCAAGTGCGAAAGAGTGCCTGCAACTAATATTGTCCCTGCAGTGGCATGGAGACAGCTCCTGTAGCCAGCGAAGC
Source organism: Caiman crocodilus (assembly GCA_030014935.1). Classification (NCBI taxonomy): domain Eukaryota; kingdom Metazoa; phylum Chordata; order Crocodylia; family Alligatoridae; genus Caiman; species Caiman crocodilus. Next base: position 103,649,684 of record JAGPOW010003316.1, on the reverse strand, counting down.
CTCATGTCCCTGGTTTGGATCCAGTGGTTCTGTAGGCTGCATGTAGCTCATGGGACATACGGTGCTGGCCTCTGTGATAGATGAAGCAAGTGTGAGCCATGCATTTTGAAATTCAACATTTACTACTTAATTGGCATGACTAAGGATCCTGACTTTGATTTTTGGTCAAAAATCCCTTCATGGGTTGTGACAATGGCAGCTGATTCTGCATGTAGTTAGGGAATCCAGTGGGGGTCTCACCTGCAGATTCCCCATTAGAAGTTCTGTGTCTGCTGCAGCTGCAACTGCAGTGCTGACATTCTGATTCTTCAATTAACAAATCTTTTCTTTTTCTGGACTTTTCTGCTTTCAGCTCTTTCCCATGTTGTAATGTACTACTACTACCTGAGGAGTATGAGAAACCAGCAACTCCAGAACTTGTACTCCTGCTGTTAGTAAATGGATCGCTTTTCTAACACTTTTTGGTCCATGGGTCATCTTTGTAGTTTTCTTCTTCACTATTTTCACAAGAGTCACAAAAAATATTGTGATGTGTCAAGCAATGCATCCAAAAATAATAGTTATTGCTCTTGTTTTTCCAATTAATTGAGGTTTTAAACTTGTTTGCCTGACTGTCTTACTCACAACACCATGCCATGCCTAGTTCTTAATGCAGCCTGATGAAAAAGTGAGATGTACAGGTTTCCAAAACATAGCAGATCAAGGGCCTGTATGATTCCTTCCAACATCTAAAAAAGTTCAAAATTAAAGCAAACTGTATTTACCCAAACCTAGCATGATGTTGAATTTAAAATGAACACCCCCTTCTATAATTCTGTACATGAAAAATGTATTCATTCATTATAATCTTCCATATGTAGAATTAAATAATTGGAGGATCACTTAAAATGTCATCCCTGCTACTGCTGAAGGAGGTGAGGGGGGCAAAAGTGGGGTTGGCAATGTGGGGACAAACTGAGTGAGGCAGTGGGAAGGGCATGTGGTAAGGCAGGTGTTGGGGGCCAGTAATGGGGCAGGCAGTGGGGGAGGCATAACATTTGTCCCCTGCCTCCTGTCCCCCTCACTTGTCCCTCCTTGCACCTACTCCCTACAGCCTCAGACCCCTATCTCCCTCCCCCCCGCCTTCCCCTCTTTACACTGTTTCTGCCCCCTGCATCCTGGGAGCCCTGCCCCCCTTACCCACATTGTGCCCCCCTGACAAGTCTTTGCCACCTGCATTTCCATCCACCCTTACATTTGCTACAGCACCAGCAGGCTGTGTCCCAGCTGCAGCCTAGGGAAGGCTCTGAGCTCAGCTTCAGCCCAGCCTATGGCAGCAGCACAGAGCTAGCACTGCTGCTACAGTGCCAGGCCATGTTCCACATTCCAGGCTGCAGTGAGGATGTAGCCTGCTGGTAATGAAGCAAAGGTAAGGCAGAGAACAGCCAGGGAAGTGAGGAGGAGAGGGGGAAGCAACACAGTGGGGACAATGGGTGCAGTGGGGGCCCAAGGCTAGAGCAGAGGAGCAGCAGGGGGGCAGGTAGCAGCTGTGACTCCAGCCCTGGCCTGGGGTCAGGGCTGGAACGTGAGCCATAGCAGCTGCCTGCCCCCTTGTCTCATACTTGATTCGGACATGAGGGGCTTTTTCTCCAGTTTTTTAATGGGATGAAAAACAATCATATTTTAATTGAGTGAATATAGTATTTGCTTCTCTTGGATATAAAAGGATCTGGAAACCTAAAACACTCCCTCATTATCCTTACAAATTGTCACAGATTGTCACCTCACAAATCTCAAAAAGGCTTTCACCCAACAAGGACATTCCTCCAGAGAGGTAGATTGCACTTTTGAAAGAACTGCCTGGATATGATGTGCAGAATTGCTGCAGTACACAAAGAAAATACCCACAAAATGCATAGCATTTGTTATGACGTACCATCCTTTCCTGGAAACAATACAGAAAATCCTCAGACAATTGCAACCCATAATAGAAGAAGATCCAATTCTTAATGATATCTTTCCAGAACCACTCATCCTAACTTTTAAACAAGCACTGAACTTCACTAACCTCATCACCAGAAACAAACTTCCTATGACCCAAACCACATCAAATGGATCCAGACTATGTCAGGACAAGAAATATAAAAACTGCCAATACATCTCCACCAGTCCCACAATAACTATACCCCACAACACAACTATTACCATTCCTGGATCTTACACCTGCACCTCCAGAAATGTAATATGTCTTATCCAGTGCATCAAATGCCCTGATGGAATATATGTAGGAGAAACCAAACAACTCTGTACCAGAATGAATACACACTGAAAATTCACCAAATACAAGAATATCCAATTACCTGTGGGTGCCCACTTTTCACAAGACAATCACTTGCTCTCCAGTCTTTCAGTTCTAATCCTCAGAGGGAATTTATAAAACACCTTTTGTAGATTAGCCTACAAACTTCACTTTATTGATCTACTGGATACAAATAATCATGGGCTTAATATAGACATTGGATTGACACATTACAACTTTCCTGACATCTGATACCCCAGATAACCTGCCTCCAGCTGACCACTCACATCCCTTTATACATTTCCCTCCCTTCCTCCCTTCCCCTCCTATTGCTTCCAAACATCTACTCATTTTCACAGACCTGCTTGCTGTAAATTAGCTTATTTTCTACCTTGGATAATGTATAACACCACCAGAGTCTTCATATTCCCAAGGAAGGGCTTTTGTGCCCGAAAGCTTGCAAAAATTTTTTTCCAACTATTTAGTTGGTCTAATGAAAGATATTGCATCTACCCAAAGAACCTTGCCTGCTCATTGTCTTCATGCACTCCAATACCTAAAATATATTTAATATCACTAAGATTTGTTGAGACGACAGCTCTTATGATTGCAATGTCAATATGGAGGACAAGGTTGGGAGAAAAGGTGGTGGTATTGTCTTGTATGTCTGAAACATATACTTGTTCCTTGGTTTAGGAGAAGACAGCAAAGCAGATTGCATTTGGGTGAAAATGAAAGGTGAAAGATGTGACACTGATATAATGGTGGGGATTTATTATAGGTCACTTATTAAGGAAGAAGAGGTGAATGAAACACTTTTCAAGCAGGTAACATATCACTCCAAAAGCTATGGGATGGTACTGATGAGGGATTTCAATTTTCCATACATCTGCTGAAAGAACAATGAAGCCAAACATAAAATGTCCAACTGGGTCCTAGCTTATGTGGAAGACAACTTTCTTTCTAGAAAGTGGAGGATACAACTAGGGGGTCCTCTGTCTTGGATCTTGTCTTGACAATCAGGGGAGAAATGGTAGAGGTTGTGAATGTGATGGGTAGCTTGGGAGACAGTGATCATGATATAGAATTCCAGATCCTGAGATGGGGAAAGCATGATGTCAGCAAAATTAGAATGATAGATTTTAAAAAGGTAGATTTTATCGGACTCAAGGAGTTAATAGGCATGGTGTCATGGGAGGACAGATTGAAGGATAAAAGCTCCAAAGAGGGCTGGAACCTTCTAAAGGGCATAACATTGAAAGCCAAACAAGAAACTGTACCAAAACAATGGAAGCACAAAAATGGTAAGAGACCAATGGAGCTGAACAAGGAGCATCTAAAATGCCTCAAATGCAAAAGGAAAGCATACTGGCAATGGAAGAATGGGCAGGCCACCAAGGAAGAATACTAGGAAACATCAAGAACCTGCCAGGCAAAATCAGGAAAGCAAAGATAAAGAATGTGCTGCACATGGCAAGGGAGGTTAAAGACAATAAGAAGGGATTCTATAAGTACATTGGTCAGAAAAGAAGGACCAAGAAAGCTGCAAGTCCTCTGTTAACAAATCAGGGGGAACTCCTCACCAAAGATACAAAGAATGTGGAGCTACTCAACAGCTACTTTACCTCAGTTTTCACAAAAAATTAATCTGAAGCCAGACACCTAATAAGGATTATCTGGGTAAGGAAGGGGGTACACGGAGGGTGGAGATGAAAAAAAGAGATGATCAGCGAGCTTTTGTTTGGTCTGAATGAATTCAAGACAACAGGGTTGGATGCACTTCATCCTAGGATCCTGAAAGAACTGGTAGAGGAGATCTCAGAGCCCTTGGCAATGATCATCATGAAGTCATGGTAGACAGGCCAGGTACCAGAAGACTGGAAAAGGGCCAGTGTAGTGCCCCTCTTTAAAAAGGGCAAAAAGGAGGACTTGGGGAACTAAAGGTTGGTTAGCCTTACCTCAATATCTGGGAAGTTACTGGAGCATATTCCAAGGAAGGCCATTTGCAAACATCTGGAGGAGGAAAGGCTGATATATGAAAAACAAATTATGTCAAACAAACCTGATCTCATAGATCTAAGGTTGAAGGGACCTTGTAGATCTGGGCAGGAGAAAAAACTGGGCTCAAATGACCCCAGCAAAGTACATGTCAAGCCTCCTCTTAAAGACCCCCAGGGTAGGAGCCATTACCACTTCCCTTGGAAGTTGGTTCCAGATCCCTGACTGTGAAGTAGTGTCTTCTACTGTCTAGTCTAAACCTACTCTCTAGCAACTTATGGCCATTATTCCTTGTTACTCTGGGAGTCTCTCGGGGGAACAAGGTCTCTCCCAAACTCTGCTGGTCCCCCTTAGTAAGTTTCATAGAAGTAGGGTTGGAAGGGACCTTGTAGATCTTCAATTGATCACTGAGAGGAGGAGGGGGAATCCGGGGGTTTTCAGGCTCTGCTTTTTTGCTCTTTACCATGGATTTGGCAAACAGCTGCGGGCAAAGATCCCGTATTCGACATCTAACGATCGCAAACCGTGGACCGCAAGACGGAGAGCTCCGCTCGGTCCAGCAAGGGGGGGCTTTTTATAATCGCT
>JAGPOW010003316.1:103623299-103644723 GCA_030014935.1 Caiman crocodilus | reverse complement strand
GCTTCAGGCGTTACTACAAGGGGTTTGATTTCACTACGAGGGTTTGGCTTCTTAGGTGGTGTCATGAGTCACCGCCTACAATGCAATCTGCACAGTAGCCATTATTCCTTGTTATCCTGGGGCATGCTAGGGGAAACAAGGTCTTGCCCAAACCCTTCTGGTCCCACCTAGTGAGTTTATAGACAGTCACCAAATCCCCCCTCAGCCTTCTCTTGTGAAGGCTGAACAGGTTTAGGTCCCATAGCCTCTCATTGTAGGTCTGCCCTGCTGTCCCCAGATCATGCAGGTGGTCCTCCTCTGGACCCTCTCAATGTTGTCCACATCCCTCTTGAAGTGGGAGTGCCCAGAACTGGACGCAGTAAGGGCAGTCTCCCATCCAGGTACGAACCAGGCCCAGGGCTGCTTAGCTTCCCAGATTGCATGCAACCAGTCCCATCTGGCCATAGGCAGGTGGGAATAGATAGCAACCAGGTCGCCCTTCAGCCTTCTTTTGCGAAGGCTGAACAGATTAAGGTCTCATAGCCTCTCCTTATAGTCTGCCCTGCAGTCCCCAGATCCATGCGAGTGGCCCTCCTTTGGACCCTCTCAGTGCTGTCCACATCCCTCCTTCAGTGTGGTGCCAAGAGCTAGACGCAATACTCCAGCTGTGGCCTGACCAGTGTCACATAGATGGGGAGGATCACCTCCTTGGCCCTGCTGATGATACATCTGTGGATGCAGGACAAGGTACAGTTAGCCCTACTGACCGTGTTCTTGCATTTTCAGCCCATGTTCACCTTGGAGTCAATAATGACTCCAAGATCTCTTTCTGCCACTGTGCTTTTGAGAAGGGAGTTCCCCAGCCTATAGGTATGCTGCTGGTTCCTATTGCCCAAGTGCAGCACCCTGCACTTGTCAATATTGAATCCCATCCTATTTTCATTTGCCCACCCCTGTAACCTGTCCTGTTGTAATCTGTCCTTCCCTTCTAGCGTGCCCACCTCGCCCCAAATCTTGGTGTCGTCTGTGAATTTAAACAGGCTGCTCTTCACTCCATCGTCCAAGTTGCTAACAAAGAAATTGAACAGTGCGGGACCAAGGACCGAGCCCCAGGGGACCCTTCTGCCCACTTCCCTCCAGGTCGAAAATGACCTGATCACCACCACTCTGAGTATGACCCCTCAGCTAACTTGCAAACCATCTGACTGTGTAGGCCACAGTCACCTAGCTTTTTAATAAGAATGGGGTGGAAGATGGTGTCAAAGGCCCTCCTGAAGTCCAGAAAGACTACATCCACTGTGACACCTGTCCAGTGATTTTGTGACCTGATTGTAGAGGCAGTCAGGTTGGTCTGGCAGGCCCTTCCCCTAATAAAACCATGCTTGTTGCCCTTGAGCATCATCCCCACTGCTGGCCCATCACAGATGTGCTCCTTGATAAACTTCTCAAAGAGCTTCCCCAAGATTGAAGTAAGACTAGCAGGCCTATAGTTTCCCTGGTCATCCCTCTTCCCTTTTTTAAAGATGGGGACCACATTGGCCCTCTTCCTGTCTAGCACCTGGCCAGAGCACCACAAGTGCTTGTAAAACTGTGCCAGAGGCCCCACGATAACCCTTGCCAATTCCCTCAACACCCTGGGGTGGAGAGCATGTGGACCTGCTGATTTGAACATGTCCAGCCCTTCCAGAAGTTCTCTAACCCAGTCCTCCCTAGCCCTAGGGTTGGCAAAATTTCTCCCAAGTCCGTTCTAGGGGAGTCCTGGTTCCTGCACAAGAAAATAGAGGTGAAGAAATTGTTAAAGAGGTCTGCTTTCTTCTCTGGTGCAACTGCCAGATTGCCAAGCATATCCTGCAGGGGCCCCTTATTACTCAGGACCCTCTTCATTCTCCCTAAGTATTTAAAAAAGGACTTTTTGTTATCCTTGATCCTTGATGCTAGCCCTAGTTCCGTATCTGCCTTAGCTTTCCTAACAGCCACCGTACAGACCCAAGTGGTGGAGGTATCCTCCTCTTTGGTGATAGCCCCTCCCTTCAATTGTGTGTATGCCTCCTTTTTGGCAATCGGGCATTCCTGAATGCCCTTGGTGAGCTAGGGGGACTTTTGGGCACTCTTGCTCTCTTTGCTCCTTGTTGGGATTGTCACCCCTAGGGCTCTGAGTATTGTCTCCTTAAGGAACGACCACTCATCTTGGGCACCCAATTCCCCTACTCTCCAGGACCCTAGTGCCTCTCCCACGAATCTCCTCAGCTTATTGAAGTTGGCCCTCTTAAAGTCTAAGGCTACTGCCTTGCTGCAGGCCCTTAACACCCTGCTTTGACAAAGTGACTGCTTGGGTGGATGAAGGGAATGCTGTGGTACAGTGTATTTGGACTTCAGAAAGACTTTTGACAAGGTCCCTCATGATCTTCTTGTAAACAAATTGGAGAAATGTGGGTTAGACAAAACTACTATAATGTGGATAGCTAACTAGCTCCATTGCAAGCAAAGGTTAATTCATTTTGGCTCCTTGTCAGTATGGCAGGAGTTTTCAAGTAGAGTCCTAGAGGGGTCTGTCCTGGGCTCAGTATTTGTTCAACACCTTTATTAATGATTTGGAGGCTGGCATAGAAATCTTCCAGACCAAGTTTGCAGATGAAATGGGACTGAGAAGGATTGTATATGTGTTGGAGATGGAAGCACAATTCGGAAAGATCTCAAGAGATTGGAAAGTTGGATAAGAGCTGGCAGCATGAAGTTCATTGTGGACGGTTGCAGGGTATTACACCTCAGGAGGAATAATAAAAAGTATACATCTATAATGGGTGACACCTAGCTGAAAGGTAGCACTATGGAAAAGGACATGGGAGTCTTGGTTGATGACAGACTCAGTATGAGTCTGCTATGTGAAGGAGGCCCACAAAAGACAAATGCAGTTTTGGCATGCTTCAATAGAAGCATTAGGTGCAAGATAGGAAGTGACAATGCCTTTCTGCTTGGCACTAGTTATGTCTTATCTGGGCTCCACATTTTACAAAGGATTTGGACAAGTTAGAGAGGGTCTGAAGGTGGGCAACAAAGATGATCAAGGGCTTGGGAAGTAAATCATATGAGGAGAGGCTGAAGTAGCTAGGCATGTTCAGCTTCTGGAAAAGGTGCTTAAGAGAGGACATGATATCAGTCTTCAAATTCTTGAAGGGCTGCCGTAAAGAAGAGGGAAAGCACCTCTTTTCTCTTACTGCAGAAAAGAAGACACCAATAGCTTGAAGTTGCAGAAAAGTATGTTTAGGTTGAATATCCAGAAAAACTTATTCACTGTTAGGACAGTAGGTGCCTAGGGAGATTGTGGATTCTCTATCACTGGATGTGTTCAAAAAGAGGTTAGACAACCACAGGCCAGGGATGATCTAGGTATAGCAATGTCTGGGTTCTGCCATGGTTATTTTCAATGCTTCTGGGCTTGTTGGTTGCCCCTGCCTCTTTTCTGCTATATGTGTCAGAATGTTTTTAAGCCTTCCCAGAGGCATTGAGTTTTTGCTACAGCTAAGGCTAGGAACTTTGACTGGACAATGCCAGTGTTCCTAATGAGACCATAATCAGAGGTTCCTGGGTGGAGGGTCTTGCCCCCCCACTCCGGGTCAGACAGATTGCTGTATTTGGAGTCAGGAAGGCATTTTACCCCATGGTCAGATTGGTATAAACTGTGGGTTTTTTTGCCTTTCTCTGTAGCGGGGGTGGAGTCCTCTACCCAGGGTCTCTTGAGCATACATTGACAACTCATTTTATGGAAGTAGGATGTTAGCTGCTGTGGTTCCCTGGCTCTACCTGTGGCAGGTTAGGGTTTTAGATCTCTGTTATGTCAGAGTTGATGGTAGTTTTATGTGGAGTTTAGATTATGGTTTGGATTAGGGATGTTCCTGCCTCAGGCAGGGTGTTGGAGTAGATGACTTCTGGAGGACCCTTCTAGCCCTACTCCTTTACGATTCTGTGATTCTATAATCTTTTGGCATTTATAGAATGTTTCTAATGTTGGACAGCAGTCCTTGACAATACTGTATTTACTTGAATATAAGGTGAGGGTTCCCCTCAGTTAGCATGGGGTGAAAGATTCCTCATCTTGTATGTGTATACAAGGAAACCTCATTAAATACATTGTCTGTCTTTAAACTGCAGCATGTGCTCAGTAATGAAAACTAGTTATGAAGTTGATTAAATGTAACCAACACAGAGCATTACTATAAAATACATTGCCTATACTGGGCAAACATATTAATGCAAACCTACCACAAAGATAGGTTAACGCAGCCCACCTGAATAAGAAACACTGTTGTGCCCATTGCACTCTGGCCTCTTCAGCACTGACTCTAAAGTCATGGTGAGCTACTACATTGACTACATTTCAAATTCCTCTTCATTCCCACAGCTGAGTTGCACCTTTCTTTCTCATTTTCAGTGAGTTCTTTTTCTTCACCAGCCTTAAATGTCTGGCAGACATCACCAAACAGGACCTGCAACAGTTCACCCAGAATCTCTCTGTTTCCCCCTCTCAGCCTGTGGCCCCACCCTCCAGGAATTGAAGATGTATCAGTTTGCCCTGCACCTCATCTGCATGTAAATTTTTGGGGATCCCAGGACTTGTGATAAGAACACCCATTTCCAGTCATAAGTGGAGGAGCACATGGATCCTTTTGTGGAGATGTATCTGGAGTACACACACAACCTGAGAAGTGCTGAACTGTGCAGTCATAGCTTGACATGCTGTTGGCTCTGCTGGGGCCTAGCCCAATGAACTCTATGATAAATCATGAGCCTTTTGGCTTTGTTCTCATATCATACATATTTTGTACTATATGCAAATAGGTATAAAAGTACTGCTTAAAAGCATTTTTATGGTCCTGTGTTAAAACTTGCAGCAGTTTTTTAAAAAAGGTAGTGTTAATTAATTTGGAATTAACTAAGTCTATGGATACCTGTAGTAATTTGTTTATCTTTAAATCACTGTAGGTATGTTTATTTCAAAGTCAGTGTTTTCACATTTGGTTCTTTCTTTTTTGTGTTTTGACAGTAAGAACAGCAGAAGGAGCTATGGAGAGAGAGGAGGAATTGCAATGGTAGAGAGCAAGGGGGCACCTGGCCCCTCCCCCTCCATATTTATTTTCGTTGCTGTAGCAGTGGGAGGGGAAAAAATTCAAGCCTCCAATAATAATAAGCCTCCTTATCACCTCCAATAATTAGTTCCTATATCTGGAAAATTATAACAGATATTTTCCATATATATATAATCTAATTATTGGGGAGTTATCTTATATTTAGGGTCATCTTATGTTAGAGTAAAAGTGGTACATTGCCATTATGTTTAAAAGATTACTTTGGTAAGGACTGCCTTCATGTACACCAAAAACCTCATAACTTAAGTCATGAAAAGCACCAGTCTTTATACTTTTTCACTTAATTGCTTTATCTTTTGAACTGACTGCCAGAAGAATCTGACTGACTACTTGTGATAACTATACTTTGATATTTGAAAGAGAAAACTTTATATTCTGGACCTTGGTTTTCCTATCAGTCACAATTGTTTTCTTATCAATCAAGAAATTATTTTAATATCAAGATTAGAAATGTAAAGGTAATTCTTCGAGACCATGGAGGAATCTAGGTATAAAACGTGCAACATTCAAAAACCTTATATCATAATTTACTTAACAGAAATAGCATTTATGTTATTATTTTTGAGAAAAGAAGTCTATTCTCTCTACATAAAGCCTGAGTACTTGATGGAGCCAGAAGTGACTGAACAAATTAAATTAATTCTGAACCTAGATTTAGGGTACGTGAAGATTTTACATTTAGAATGACCTAACTAGGATTAAGTCAATCTAGGTACCGAACTGTATATACGTCGGGGAGTTTAGATTGGACAAAAAATGGCTGGCCCAATCTAATTTAGTTCACCTAAGAAGGTGCACTATGTAGATTGGGTTAATCTATGACCAATCTAACCACGTGTGTGTGCACGTTCAGAGGGCAGGCCTGGGGCTTGGAAAGCCAAACTGATCACCCCAGCCTTGGGACTGTTCTTTTCCTACAGACCGCTACACCTAGCTGATAGATCTACCATTGCCTCTGGATTACTTTCAGTTTGGTCTTCCACTGTGAACTATGCAAAGCCACTGTGAAAGCCATTTGTTATGGAATGGAAAATAGGAACGATCATACTCAGCTATTTTGCTAATGGACCTATTAGTGCTACAGAGGTCTTTTAAGTGATGGGAAAAGTCTAAGCCTCTGCACCATGCATGAGTTTCAGAGTGAAAATCTTCATATCTGAGAGCTTTGTTCAGTGAATTAATACACTTTAAAGTTATAATAAAAAGTAATAGCAGAAGGACAGAGAAATTAAGAGGTATAAACAAGGGAGAATATAAATGCAATGGCCCAAGATCTTATAAGGTTCAATTTGTTGAATTCACTGCTCCATAATTTTCCTGTCACAAAAGAAAGGGCTTGGTGATGAACAAAAGAGTGAAAGATAAATAATTACATGATTGTACTGCTTTCTTCTACTGCAGTAACCCTCCCTCTTTACTTAAATATTCTTTAGTTGTATTTCTCCCTCTTATAAATGTCTCCCTGTTGAACTAGAAAACTGGAGTGTAAATTTGATTAGAATCTTTCTGATGGTGAAGATGTTGGGGGAAAGTTGGTTCTTTTTGATATTTGGGTACACTTCTCTCTTTCCACAAAAATAAAAAATGAATTCAACAACTTGAATTATGGATATCAGCAGAAAACAATTACCATTTAGAAGGCACATTACTTTTAGATTTTTGTTACTATTTTACAATGTCCTAAGTGTGCCAAATGCTTAAGAGAATAGATTAAAATATATGGTTCTGCCAATAGAGTTTGCAATCAATGTGTCCTGTTGCTTAAAGTTCAATGCTCAGCGTGTTGCTTGAGATTTTTATGTTATTGCAACAAAGCATTTGCAACTCTGCTGTTTGGTGTAGTCTGTAGTTTTGAAATATTTTTGGTGCAGTAGTTTTGTGTAGAATTTGTCTGATTCTCTGTTTGCATTTTGTGAATCCTCTGCGTTCAAACTGCATTTGAGAGCTGGTCTGCAGCTTTTCTCTGCACTTAGTTATATTTTTTCTCTTTTATCATGTCTGAACATTTAGTCCTTTCCTTTACAGTTCTTCATTGTTGTGGCAGGATACATACCTTACTAGACCACTCAATTTCACCTTTTCCTCCTACTGGTTGACAAAGAATTTCCAGATGTTTTCAGTTACAGAGTAGCTTCTCATGGCTGAACTTCTGCTCAATAAAAGTTGTAAAAGAAAGTGGCATAAACAAGGTGAAATAGTTCGGGAGTTGCTATCAGGCAAATGGAAATTTGATCTGTTCTCAGTGGAGAACAGATCAAAATATGAAATAAGATAGTTAAACCAGCCCAGACTACTTTTTTCAGATCACTGTTAAAATGGGCTTCCTTCTTTGTATAATGTTGTATCATTTCCTAAATGTTATTAGAAAAAATGGCAAATTTGACATAAAATTTTATCTTTTGATAGTGTATGCAACTTGTTCAGCAGAATAAAAGGTATGTTACTGAATACTTTAGAGAGGTGGTTTTGGGAAGAAAGGCTTACATTTTCCTGCATTGCACTTGCAAAAGAGCCAGCTAGATGACTAGTTAGGTAGACGGCTGCATTTGCAAGTGTATTCATGTTTTCAACAGCAAGGCTATTTCTCTGTACTTGAATAAGAGCACAAGGATAAATGGGATGGTCTGGAGAACTGAAAACATGTTTATTATTTAAATCAGAAGCATCACACTCATCTGGCCTTATGGGCCAGATGGGTGGTGCAGGGCTGGTCTGATCAAGGGCCAGAAGAATGAGTACCTGACCCCACCATTATCGAAAAATATCTTATGCTGTTAACTTGCAATCATTAGATAGTTAACTGTGTGCTTGAATTTAGCTGTAGTTGAGTGTAACCAATTATGATTATATTTCATATAAAAATGTAAAATATAATAAAAATTTAGCACAGCATTAAACTGCTTTAATTATTTGCTGTAAATCCAATTACAAGAGATTTAATTAATTTTGAAATTATTTTGAAAATGTTTGCTGTTTAAAATTTCCTTCTGAAAAGAAAATACTTGAAAAGACCGTCACCAAATATCAAAACAACTATTATTAAAGTATGTAAAATATTCATTATGAAATTAACACAGAGCACAATATAAATGAATGTATATCGTACATAAAGCTACATAATGCATATTAAACCTATTAAACAGGTATACGTAATAAGATATTTAAGTAATCATTAGTTTCATCTGTTTCCATCTTGTGGCCCATGCAAATATATAACAAGTTTCCCAGAACTATTTTATAAAAATCAATTATATAATTTAAGATAATAAAAAGAAAATATGGAAACACTATTTTAATTGGAAAGCCTGTATCTTACATATGCTTTAGTCATGTAGTAATGAACAATGAATTGGGAACAATGGCATAATCTTAGGGGAAACTACTATACAGGAAGAGCAAGTGTCTTTAAGGATTAAAGGGAATTTTGAGGAAAAAATGCTAATGATTCAAGACAGTGATTCTCAACATTTTTAAACTCAAGATATACCCACAGTTAGACTTGAGGTACCTCTTGGGTAATGTCAGTTCTTACTTATCCCTAATTTTTTCACTACAGAAAAATAATAGAGCAGTTCTTCCATTACAAAGAAATCAGAGAGACCACAACAGCTCAGAATGTTTTTAACACTGTGGATTCCTATATGAAATCTCTGGGTTTATTTTGCACACCTAAAAGTGCTAACATTGCACAGCACCCTGTAATACCCTTGAAAGGATCTCAAAGTACCCTAGGGAACCCCAGCTGAGGCTCACTTACTGAAGATAAGTAATGTAAGTTCTCAGCATAAGTAAAAAAGGCTTTTGCCTGTCATTACTTTTCTTTCTTTATTTTTGTTTTTGAGTCCTTCGTTAGTTTGAATGAAGGGAAACTACACATATGAGAGCACAAATAGAAGGGGAAAGGTATGTTACACAAGGGAAAATTTAGTTATAAGTAAAAAACTTTCTCTGCATTTTACAAACTGTTGATATTTTATTTGAACGAAAGTGCACTAGAGTGCTTAGTCACAGTAGGTGCACAATTGTATAAACAAAACTCCCTTTTAACAATTTCTGTAGATGCTTAAATTGTTCTTATAAAAGCATTTCTAGTTACTAATGTATGTAGTTACGTCTTGCTGTGCACTTAAAATACTTTGTACCCCAAAGTGCTGTCCTGCCACAGTTAGTTTCATAGTTTCATACTTCCCTTGGCACTGGGTATCAGTTTGTATCTTGAGTGCTGAAGGCTGCAGTTGCTATTCTTAACTGAATGAGAGCAGTCCAGCAATATATTTAAAATAAAAGAATCTGGGTAATGAAAATATATACCGTGGAATAGCTTCTTATGGTGAAGAAGCTGATGAATAGGATTCTCGTTTCTACCTACCTAATGCCTGTAGGTTGAAGGAGATTTTGCGCTTTGAAATATCTATGTGCTTTATTTAAGGTACTCAAAATGGCAAAGTGCTGTGATTTTTGCTCCTTGAATTGTATGCATCCTGATTATATCTTTAGTTCCTTTTTCTCTTCTGTGTACAAAGAAAACTTTTCACCTTTTCATAAAGCACACTGTCTGGTATCAAATGCATTGCTTTCATATGCAGACAAGGTTTTTTGGGTAGATGTGATATCTTTATTAGACCAAATAATAGTTGGAAAAATTGTTCTTTGCAAGCTTTTGGGCACAGACACTCTTCTTCAAACATAGGGCAGGTGTGATGACTTTTATAAGACCAACTAAGTAGTTAGAGCTTGCTGGTGTTTTATGTGCTCTCCTGGATAGAATAGAAGCCAGCATGCAAAATGCAGGTCTGTGAAAATGCAAATGCGTGACAGTGGAGATCAGAGGCAATGGGAGACAATAGGTGTGAGATAGGTAGGTGGCAGGAGGAGAAAGGTACCCCTTTATTTCCCCAGTGACATTCTTGTTAAATATTGCATCCAGAATTATGCACTGTAGTTCATCTCGGCAGGACGGTAGTCCTATATAGTAGCATAGTGTCTTAGTTATAGGTTTACAGTATAGAGTAGTCTTCCCTATAACTGTTAAAGTGATCTTTTGCTTTATGCCTTTTTATGACAATTTCTTTGACTTTTCCCCCTACAAAGTAGAGCCATTATGGCATGGCTTAGGGAAGTGGTTCTCAAACTGGATGATCCCTGAGTGACTATAGTTCACAAAGCCTATAGTTCACAAAGTAAGTGATCTATGAATTGTATCATCCCTTCCACTCTCCATTTAACAAGGGTTCTTACAAAATGTTGAGGGTTGACAGTGGTCCATTGGTTCAAAAGAGCTGGGGATCACTCTCTTAATGGGGAAAAGAGACTTAAAGAAGATAGAATCCTGGGTTCAGTGTAGTCATTTTAAGCAGGTATGATCCACTTCTGCTCTTCCACCTTTCTGTTTGTATGGGAAGACATTTTGAAAGGCTGGCTAATTTTTCCTTCACTTTTCTTCTCATACATGATAAGTCTGTCTCCTTTACATACTGGCAGAGCATTCCAATATGTTTTACCAATACTTTTGAGCCATATTAAATCTTTTAAAATTTTTCTTCCTTCTGGTCATTGTAGTACAAATTAAACTGAGCATATACTGATCTTGTTGCAGTTTTCTGCTCTGTATTTGGTTGCTAAATGAACTTTGAATTTTAACATTATATCAGAATTAAATATTTAATTTTATCAGAAGATTCTTAGAAATTCACTTTCATCAGATCTCATCGTCACCCTAATATAATTAAGGCCTTTTAAACATTTCCATTTAATCAGTCTCCTCTCACTGTACTGGACCAATCTGTCCCTGTCTAGTTTTAGAAAAACCTGTGGTTTGTCTTCAAGCTGTGGCTTCTGAGTTTTTCTCAATAGGAAAATAAAAAATATGAAACATAGATGTCAAATTAATCCTTTCCTTTCCTGAAGCAGCAACTCTTGTTCTTGTGAGGTGTTAAAACATCTGCAATTCCTGGCCCTTATTTTATATTTAAAAAATACCGTAATATGCTGGAATATATGAATTTATATGTTATGTATATTACATGCTATATCCTGATTTACCATGTGCTGTTTTACTTCTTACATTCTTGATCAACATGGGTTTTACCCATGCTAATTTGTAAGAATGGTAGAAGCCATACATTTTTACTATGTAAAGGATGGTGTTTGTTCATGCCAATTTATATCCATTTTCTCTACTTGTTAAACGCACAGTAATTTGTACATGGATAAAAAATGCATTATTATCGATGACAAAACAAAATGTAGAATATATGTGATGATTTTAGTAGTGGATTTTGATCTCCATTTTAGTGTAAGTTGTAGTAGTGTGTGCTGTAGTTCTAGCATAACCTCCCCCCTTCTCAGAGATCTGTAACTCTGTTATACTACTTATTGTGAGTTCAGGTTGGTTCACAAGCTCTCAAACTGTGAGCAATTTAAGAAACAAAAGCAAGAAAAAATCTTGAAGCTTTAGGACAGAATCAACTTGTTAAATGGAATTTTTGAAGCCAGATAGCCTGTATGGTAAACTAATACCTCTTAATTTTTTCAATGGTCAATTTCTAAGTTGTTAACTAATGAATACTGGGAGCTGCATATATGCAGAGTTATCTCTGTTTTCCAACTATTTAAGTTAGTCTAATAAAAGATATCAGATTCACCCAAAGAACCTTATCTGCCTATGTGCTTAGACCAACACCGCTACAACCTATACCCCTGAGTTATCTCTGTGGCTTTTTATGGTGAGTGTCTATGATGTGATATGACTACAGACACTGGTAGGCATATTTTGTGTTTCTCAGCCCACCAATGACAGGAATTCAAGGATTAAAAGTAGATATAAATGAAGTACCTGTAGCAATGTAAAATATCATACTCTTTTCTTCAAAAATCTTGTCTTTTTGTAGAACAGTATTGACTGTGCCTTTATCCTCTTCCTTTCCCTGAATAGTCCCTTATCAGATGCCAACTTCTTGGGGCAAGGGCACTATCTCTTTCATTTATGTGCCATGTTGGTCTGTGGGACAATGAACTTATTTCAGTATTTTAATATGATTTGAAATAATCCTGAGTAAATATTTTTGCGTTCTTTTGTTTTTCTGTTTTATCATCAACTTCAGATTTATGACATAAAAACCCAACATGTACCAAAATCACAAACCTACCAGCCAACTTCATAAAATAAAGGGAAAAAAATGTTGTGAGCTCCTCCTGCTGGTTCTGCAGCAGCAGTAGTAGTTACATAGGAAAGCATGTTAATATAATGTTAAGAGTCTGGCATATTATCACAAAGCAGAAGTTAACTCTACAGGTCCTGGATGGTGCTTCATCTTTAATTTTGTTGTCTTCGTATATTTCGGCACATTTAATATGCAGCCTCGTGCTCTGCTCTGGGATCTCTGACTCCTAGGCATGGTTTGGGAAAGCACAGTCAGTGTCAAGCTTGAGTAGCTCTCTCAGCTCCAGATTTCTTTGCTGTTTTGCATGTAAGGCCAAAATTAACATTACTTTAATGTAGCTTTTATGGTTTATAAAAATAATGCGGTTGTAGTGGATAGATATGCGTCAGCTGTGACTAAATGTTTTGATGTAGTCTTCTTAAAAGACAGACTAGAGCTTTTCTTTGAAATATGTGAAGCAGTTTTAGACGCAGCTTCTCAGATGGATCTAATTAGTCTTTCATAGGGACTGGATGTCCGTTTGTTGCAGCTGAATTCTCATTTCATTCACCCATAACTAGAAACACCTCGCTTCAAAAGTGTTTCTTCAAAGAAAGAAGGGTTTAGGGTTCCATGTTTTACTGCTTTTTGATGTTGGTTTCCCTTTAACTGAGAAGACCTTATGTTTATACAACTGTTATTATTAAGAAAACATAGCTTTGTTCATGAGAGTTCATTCTGTATCAGTGTTGACTATTGGTAGAAGTCAGAGATCTGTGGAATAGATCTTGCCTTACTAGACTAGTGGGACAGCTGTGTCTGGCTATTAAGCTCATTGTAGAAAGATTTGAATGGAGGCAGAATGTTCTAGTAAAACAGGAAGCCTGTGCTGTAGCAGCATGAAAATAAAGATTTAAGGGATGCCACTTATAGGACTCACCGATAAATAGCAATCGTTTACAGGTGCCAAAAAGGGCATTTTCCATATGGCTATATTTACCTTTACTGCAGTATATCTTAGAAAAAACAATGCTGCAAACACTGTGGATGGTCAAATGTCAAACTAATCTATCTATAAATATTTAATAAATGGTAGTTAGATGCCACGATGGTTGATACCTATGAAAAAGGGTCAGTCTCAGCCGATACCAACCCTTTCTGGTAGCTTTATGCCAAAGTTATAACCAGCTACTTATACATTTCCATAAAGGAAGGACAGACACCATATAGCATAAAGCTGATTATGTTGGCTTGTACCCCAAGCTCTCAGTGGAGCTTGCTTTAGACAGAGAGACTGCTGACTTGGATGTTCCTCAGTCATCAGAATGGCCATTTGGGGAGTTGTTGAAAAACTTAAAGCAGACCTAAGGCTGCTCTGAAATGTAGTATAGGGTCACAATGGCAGTTGTTAGCTAACTCAGGAGCATGGACCACAAAAGCATTATGACACTTTTATCTTCTTTCCACCACCTGGTTTTGCTGGAGCTCTCATCCAGAATTATGCCTGACATTTTCAGGATGGTTGTTATTTAAAAAGTTAGTACTTGTCAACAGTTACCATATGAAGTTGTTTGAGAAACCATATTTATTTTGTAACAAAAGTGCAGAACCCCTTAAAAAGCATCCTGTGTTAACTGATAGAAAAAATGCACTTTTTAATGATTACTATGACACTTGCTTTCATGGCATGCATACTTTTATTTAAAATGTACAATTATGGCAACTCTTCCAGTGTATCCAAGGTTTAACAGTTTTGTCTGAGAGAGGGAAGGAAGTAGATTTTAAAAAAACCTGCTCCTGCCTGTGCCCACTTTTCCTGTAGTAAATCAAAATGAATCTAGCTCAAGTGATTGCATCTGTGGCACTATGGTGTGACAGCATCTCTCTCAAATAAGAGTACAAAATCAGTGTTCTAGAGCAGTAGTTGTAAGAGTGATGCTGTAGCCACAATAGTTCAGAAATTGAGACACAAGGATTTCTTAAGGTGACATATTTTATTGGACCAACTATGTGCATAAAGTTAGACAAGCTTTCAAATGCAACCCGTTCTTCATCAGGTCTCTGATCACAGGAAGCCAAGGCACAGCATAGTAAAAAGAGCAGTTATTCTAGAGCAGTGACATTCTAGAATAGTTGCATTGCAGAGTGAATAAGAATTGGAATGGTTGGAGGGCAGAAAGTAGCTGTACATAGGAAGGTGGTATGTGAGGAGGTAAAGCTGGAGAGTAGTTTTGATTACTTTTTAGTGTTAAGTTGTTTCTAAAAACCATACTGCTTCCATAGTTGGGTGAATAGCAATAGGAGATGCTTGAACATAGCAGTAAGTGCATAAAGAAGTGATTTTTATGGAAAAGGTTGAAGGAGGACAACAAATTTGTTAGGAAAGGAGGAAAGAAATATTTCTAAAATATTAAAACTTAGCTGGATCTCTGTATGTTGTATACGTAGAGGTAAAAACAATGATTAAATAATGTCAGGATTCTGGAGAAAGCATACTTATCTCAAGGACAATCACAAAGTCTTGCATAGTCATCAGAAAGCTGACCTGGAAGTCCAGCTCTATAATTCTATATTTAACTATATGTTGTTCTCCGTAATAGCTTGCCCTTCCTGCCAGTAACAACGACTGAGTTCAAATTTAAGAATTTTATACCAGCTTCTCAAATTTAGCCTGAGCCCTCACCCAGAAACCTGGGAAAATAATTTTTAACTGATTGTTCTAATGTGAACAAACTTCACCACTTGCAGGCAAATGTTCAAATAAAACAGGATTTGTTACAAGGGAGAATGTACTTTAAGGATTAAACTATAACTCAAAACAAATCACAGGCATGGCCACTGGCAAACCAATCTGTGGAGCTACCACCTAACCATGTCAGTTGGGAAAGGAAGGCTGTACCAGCTATTTTAGCGAAAATAGCCAGTGCTCAGTAGGAAGGCCTGTCTGGAGGCCTTGTTGTTCCTCACTGCCAAGATCTGCCATTTTACTCTGGGGGCTCAACCACCTGTCCAGCTGAAGTAGCACATGCTGTGTAGGGAAACTTGCACTGGAGCTGCTGTCATTCTGATGCTGGGCACCATTATTCTAGCCACTAAAGTGCTGCTAGGGTTCAGTGCTAGGGAGCGCTGCTCTGGGTGCTACTTCCAGGGATTGCACTACTCTTCTACATTGCTGGGGTCTGTGCTGCATTGTTGCTGTCCTCTTCTGATCCTGCTTGGGTTGCTGTAGAACCCCAGGTCTTTAAACTACCGTATGTTAGTAGAAGGTTTGGGGATTTAGCCCCTAGAGAATCCTGTATTCAAAAGTTACTTCAAGGAGCTGTTTGAAACCATCTAGGGAATGCTTCATGTCTGGAATCTCTCCACTTCTTTCTTTTTGATTGCAACCCCATGAAAGAGCTCTCTACAGCTTGCTGAGGACTGACCTTTTAGTGACCGTTGTATGACTGCATAGATAACATTAATGTGCTTATAACATCACAAAACTGGAAGGGACAGCTGGTGGACACAATCTGATCCACCTGTCCATTGTAATTGCACATTTGTTAGACAAAAGGAAGAGAGATTTCAATTGCACATTTTGACCTCAAACCAGCCCACAGTGAAAACAGGTGCGGGTAGCCCCTCAAATCTCCATGCTAATGATGGTATGCAGATGAAGAAGACATGAAGCTCCCATTATGGAACATAAGCATTGTCAAACATGCAGAATATAATGGTTACAATAGTATATACACAAACCTGTATTAAAAGAATGCTACCAAGCACTTAAAAGTTAGGAAATATCAGGTTTAAGGTATCTCTGCAATCCTATATTTCAGGGGTTGGTATCCCCTGGCATGCGTGCCATAGTGTGGCACATGAAGACATTTTGCTTGGCATGCTAGCCCTTGGGGTAAATGGTTGGGGAGTCATGAGGGACCAAGTCCTTTTCTGTGAATACCCCCAGGCTCCATGGCAGGGGCCTGCTCAGAGCCCAGGTCAGCTGTGGCAGGCAGCTGGGAGGCCGGAAGCAGCTGCATGGAGTCTACAAAGCCCCGGCCTGGTTTGTAGCTGATGGTGAGGGCACTCTTGCCTTGAGGCAGACAGCAGGGAAGGGCCCAGCGCTACACTGGTACATGAAGAATTGGAGCCCTTGCGGCTCCCTCACCATCCACCACTGGCACACCAACATCTTACAAGTAGGCATTGTGTTTTCTTGTTTCCCCAAAACATTGCCAAGCCCTGCTATATTTGACCCTTCTGTATCCATGCATTAAAAAGTAATCTTTTAATTGCATTAGCACATGCTATTTTTTTCCATTGAACCCCTTACTCATTATATATACAGGGTCAGCTGGCTCTAGAGGGTCATATTAGAGTTGTGTAGTGAGGGAGATGATTATTTTTTGCACTTATTTTACAGTTAGGATGTGTGTAGCAAATGAGGCAGGAAAAGATGGAGACAGAAAGGATGATTTCATTATTAAGGCAGTTGACTGCTGTTATGGAGAGCATATCCCCACTTCTTTCCCATAGTTTCAATCTAGCATTAGGCAGATCACTTAAACTAAACTTTTTACAAGTAGCAAGTAATTTTGCATTTATCATATTCTAGGTGTGTCCACTTTGTAGAAATGCTGAGCATTCATAGCTGTAACAGAGGTCAGTGGGGGCCATGTTTTTAACATATTAAATTATATAATTCTAAGTATAGTGAAATATCCAATCCTGAGTGTCTCAGATTTTCACTGATAATTAGAGTCTATTTTTTGCATTAACCACTCTCCACCTCAATTTTTCATTTTTAAAATGGAGAAAGTTAACAGTTTAGTGTTTGACAGGATCACATATTTTATAGGTGAGTGCCAGTGATGATGCATAAGTGGTACACGGACGTGCACATGCACCCTCTGAGAGTGCTAGTGCACCCCCTCAGCAGCTGCACTCGTTGCTTAGGTGATGAGCAGGGGGGCAGACAGGGGAGGATGCCTCCCCTGCAAGCACCAGCAGGGGACTGGAGAGTTGTGGTACTCCCAGAAGCAGCTGCAGCCACTTCTGGAAGCGGCCATAGCGATTGGCTGTCTTGTGATCGGCTGCAGGGGGACCTACCCCTGGTCGCTGGGTGTGGAGGGGAGGGGGGCATGCCCTCCTCTCTGACTAAGGCGGCACCAGTTGCCCATAGTGAGTGCTGTAGTGAAGATCATTTGGAAATGAATGTGCCTGTTTTTGAAGCAGGTTTTAGAGAGTATGCAGTAAATAGGGCTTGGGACTATGAACTGTTGAGTATTTGTAAGCATCTCAGTATTGATATGCCCCATGATTATTGGCAGTCTTGGACCCTTTGATCATTCTCAAATGTCTACCAGTAGGTTTCACAGATATTTGCCAATAACAGAGGAATAGCGAGGCTCAGGAAGTTTGGAGCTCTGAATGGGTGTGTGTCCTACTGAACAAAGATTCTGCTGCCCATCAGCTCCAACCTGTCTGTTCCAGTCCCATTCTTCTCACGTAGCTGGTCCAGTCTCTGCTTCTCAGCCTTTTTAGTTCAGAACAGTCGCTTGAAATCTGGGAGAGGTGACCTTTGTCAGGGGATGTACATTTTAAGATATTCAGGAAAATTTGGCCAAGTTGCAAGCTTTTCAAAACAAAGCAGCACAACAAAAGAAAGCACCCCCTTTGTTTCTACACTGATAGTGAAGACTTACTGGTACATCACATCTGCATTTTTTAAATGTTCTAAATTTCTAAATGTTCTGTCCATGCTGGGATTGAGGAAGCCTTCTCAATCCTCCTAGAATTATATACCTTCTCTCTAGTGATAGTTCTGGATTTCTTCAGGCTTAGTCAGGTCCAGGAATTAGAACTGGAGGGCAGGGAGTCTTTCTTCCCATACTCCTCAATGCTCGCCTCTGCTGGGTCTACAGTCATGGAGCCTGAAGTTGCTTGCCCTTCAGTGCTGAGGAGACAGCAGCTAGGCAAAGGCAGGACCTGGGGGGAAACAAAAGGAAAGGAAATTGAGATAAGGAACCAGGGATGGGAGAGACTGAGATAGAAGGCTGGTAAGATGCAAACAGAGACTGACTGCACAAGACGACTGGTACTGAAAGACAAGGAGCAAAAAGTGGAAAGTGGACTTGGAATTATTGGTTGAAGGAGGAATGAAACATAATGGGAAATTAGTTGTATGACTACAGCTGGTTGGGTATGAAGAAAGCAGTTAAAAGGCGGTAGAAGAAATGAGTGACATCTGATCAAGTGTGATGTGGTATAAGAAAGGAAAATGGCTGGGAAAAGGCCTGCAAGGGCCTACATTTGGCATTCACTTGAAACACCTAGCCTTGTTTGGTATCTCCTTAACTGTTCCGTTTTATTTTCTACCTTCATTTCTGTAATAATTCTGTTTTCACAAAGTGACCTCTCTTTCACTGTCGGAGCTGCACTATTGCTTCATCCCACTATTCTGTCCACCAGCTCCAGTACCTGTCATATTTTATTTGGCTCCCTGGAGAGTATACACATATATACCAGAGTTTATACCACTCTGAGAAATACACATTTAATGTTACCATGGTGTAGATCCAGGGCGGGCAATTATTTCGAGTGGAGGGTCACTTGATGAGTTTTGGTGAGGTGTCTAGGGCTGCAAAGGTAGCCCTGCCCTTTGACAAGTGTCCTGCCACCTGGTGGCCATTTTGGGACTGGAAGTCCTACCCCCTAATCCCTGACATTTGCCCCCAAAAGTACTCCTTTTGGGAACAGGGTTTGCCATCTTGGAACCAGAAAAAAAAAAGACAAATTATGTATTAAAAATCAAACATTGACTATAACATATTTTGATTTTATTTTAAAAATACTTTTGTCCTGATTTGTGTGTTGGTGTAGTGTACATAGAATTGATTGCATAATAGTTTAAAATGAAGTCTTACTCTTGTATATTGTGGGGGAGGGTGGGATGGGGGCATAGGTGGGTGGGTATGGGGTTTGTTGGGGGCTGTGTGTATGTGTATGGGGTGTCAGGGTTTGTGTGCATGTTGGTGTGTGGGTATGGGTATGTGGGGGATGTGATTGTAAAGCTGTGTGGGTGGGTATGGGGTTTGTGGAGGGCTGTGGGATGTATGGAGGGGGAGGATGGCTGGGGGGGTGTGGGGTGCGTGTGTGGGGGGACACAGCCACACTCACTGCGAGGTATCTCAAGAGGCAAGGGTGTGTGTTTGTAGGGGTGTGGGGTTTGTGAAGGGTGTGTGTGGGCATGGTGTTTGTGGGGTGTGTGATTGTGTGTGGGAAGGGTGTAATTGTTGCATTTGCTGGGGAGAGTTTGTGGGTATGATGGGGTGTGCATGCGAGCCCCTGTGCACACCTCTCTGAGCTGGTCAGCACCTGTCCCCAACCCACAACAGCCTGGAGCACACACACTCCATGATGCATCCCTACTGCCACCAACAGAGCACATCTCCAGCACACCCTGTGCCTGCTATGGACTTATCCACCCTGGAGCAGATCAGCTGGAACCTGGGCATAGTCTCAACTTGGCCTGCCCTGCTCCTGCTCTGCACCGCCAGGCTGTGGCACATCCTGCCACTCCCTGGGCATGCAGCAGAGCTGGGATGGCTCTGCAGCTGGACTGCCTTCCTAGGCAGCCAGGTTTTCAGAAATAATTCAGAATTTTTTAAAGATTTGTCATTTTTCTTACAAGAGAGATGGACAGCAACATTTCCAATTTTTTTTTCAAAATCTAGTTCTTTTCTAATTTTTTGGTGATTATTTCTTACCAAGAACACTAATCTAAAAAAAAACTTAATGCAAAATATTGAAGAAGCCTCCTGATTGCAAATATTAAACAATAGCATTTTTCTGGGTTTTCTTAAATTAGACAAATTAATACTAAAACTGAATATTTAGACTTGAAATAGTCCAGGACTGGAAGTGGAACTTGGTATCCAGGCTTCCAGGATGCCTAACATGAGTATCAGCTTTAAGGAAATCTGAATCCAAACTTCGCAAATTGGGGACCTAGTCTGAATGCTGCTTACCATGTTAGGTGTCTTCGCCTAACTGGATCTGTGTAGTATCAGACTTACTTGATTTAGGTCAAGCTGGTGCAAGGAACTTCTGTTCACTTCCCCTGTGCAGCCCTGGGGCTGGGAAAACCCAGTCACTGCCCCAGACCCAAAGCTATTGTTTCCCCTTCTCCACCCCACCCCCCAACTGTACTGGGCTATTTTTTGGACTCCGCCCCCCCCACCAGGAGTGGTCTTAGGAGAGGGCAGTTGCCTGGGGCCCCAAAATTTTGGACCTAGAATGAACCTATAAAATAGCTCAATTTTTTTCATAGATGTTTGGGTTGGAAGGGTCCTCAATAGATCATCAAGTCTGACTCCCTGCATAGGCAGGAAAGAGTGCTGGGTTCAGATGACCCCAGCCAGATGCTTATCTAACCTCCTCTTGAAAACCCGCAGGGTTGGGGAGAGCACCACCTCCCTTGGGAAGCCCATTCCAGATTTTGGCCACTCTGACTGTGAAGAGGTTCTTCCTAATGTCCAGTCTAAATCTGCTCTCTGCTAGCTTATGGCCATTATTTCTTAACCCCTGGGGCGTCTTGGTGAGTAGACCTTCACCAATTCCCTTCTGTGCCCCTGTGATGAATTTATAGGCAGCCACAAGATCGCCTCTCAACCTTCTCTTGCAGAGGCTGAAGAAGTCCAGGTGCTCTAGTCTCTCCTTGTAGGGCTTGCCCTGCAAGCCCTTAACCATATGAGTGGCCCTTCTCTGGACCTTCTCCAGGTTATTCACATCCCTCTTGAAGTGTGGTGCTCACGCAGTACTCCAACTGCGGTCTGACCAGTGCCTGATTAGAGGGGAAGTATCATTTCCTTGGTTCTGTTTGTCATGCATCTGCTGATATATGATAAAGTACAGTTAGCTTTGCTGATGACTTCATCACACTGATGAGTCATGTTCATCTTGGAGTCTACTAGGACCCCGAGATCCCTTTCTACTTCCATGCTGCTGAGCAGGTAATTTCCTAGGCAGTAGGTGTGTTGGACATTTTTCCTCCCTAGGTGCAGCACTTTGCATTTCTCCTTATTAAACTGCATTCTGTTGTTTTCTGCCCACTTGTCCAACCTGTCCAGGTCTGCTTGTAGTTGTTCCCTGCCCTCCAGTGTGTCCACTTCTCCC
>JAGPOW010003316.1:103520622-103618737 GCA_030014935.1 Caiman crocodilus | reverse complement strand
CTGAGCAGAGGAAAATATTTTTAATAGTCTTCTAAGAGATGGCTCTTATTTCAGTATAGTTATAAAAATGCACTGAACAGTTTTAGCTTGTTTGGTATGTAGTTACAGCTTTTTTAGCACCCTTTCTGATTGCTTCTTCCTACACATGAGACCTTTTAGCCTGCAAACACACAAGTTTGGGTGTGCCCTCCAGTTGCTGGGGAAATGGAAAATCTCAGCACTGTGGAGTGGTGAACATGTTTGCTTTGAAAGCAGATGTAATTAGGTAGCCCAGTTTTTTCTGTACAGAGGAGAACAAAAGCTGTTTGGGTCTCCTGTCATCTCCTAATCTCTATAGTGAAGGGGGTTCCCTCCCGCCTCTTCTTCTTTCAGCTGTATTTAAAATATAAAACTTATTAAACCCAGAAATT
This sequence comes from Caiman crocodilus, assembly GCA_030014935.1. Taxonomy (NCBI): domain Eukaryota; kingdom Metazoa; phylum Chordata; order Crocodylia; family Alligatoridae; genus Caiman; species Caiman crocodilus. The sequence goes on along the minus strand of JAGPOW010003316.1, from coordinate 103,618,327 downwards.
CCAAATGTTTCCACTATAACGTCCACTGATTGGCAAGATACCATATCCATACTTACTTTATCAATTTTTGCGAAGCCAGCTTTTCTTCCTTCAGTTCCTTCATAAAAATATTTTCTATCGTGATGTCTGCAAAAAAACTCAACACTGATTAGGCAGCACATGTTCTGTGATCACTGCTTGTTATACGGTAACCCATATCCTCTCATTATATCTTTTGCTTACCTTGTCTGTTTGCAGTTGTTATTTGACTTTCATCTTTTAGATTAAAGCTCTTTTTAGGACATGGACTGTCTTTCATTTATGTATTTGTTCATTGTCCAACCACTATGGGGCTTTCCCTCCAGACACTACTATCATACAAATAATGAATAACCAATAATCCTCACACCCCATATCTAATCACCTGAAAGGCTGGTATTTGGGCCCAGTTTTGACCATACTTATTTGAATTCCCTAATAGCTGACAATTCTTCTTAGTAGGTCTGGGTATCTGACACCTGGACACCCATCTTATGCTTAAGTTTTTAGGGGGGGGGCGATCCAATAATCATGCTCACACCATGAGTAACACATGCTGACAGCATTAAGACTAACCTATTGGCAGCTGCAGTGAAATCCATTAAAAACATGGAGGGAGAAGGAACTGGTAGGGCTGCTGCCCACTTTAGAAACACAGTGCTTATAGGAAACACCCAGGAACTGGGAACTGTGAGTTCAGTGCCGCCTTTACCAGGAGAGCATTCACACCCACATCTTTTACTTTCCATTTCCCTGCCAATCATAGGCTAGCCAGGGATGGGGGCATTCTATGCTGCTCTGATATAGCCGTGCCATTTTGCAGGAACAAAGGTGCAATTACAGTGCTGGATGGAGAAGAAGCACAAGAGGAAATTGTCTAGTTGTATGTCTAGTTCAGTAATGATGTCCCTTACTTGAGATAATAGAGATAATAGCTTTGGTCCATGCTCCAGAATTATTTTTGCATTTTATCCAATAACTATTTAATTCAGAATCCAAAAGCAGTCCTGCAAGCATGGACCACAGCCTTGAAACTGTCCTCTTCCAGGTGAGTACTCTCATTATTAGCCTAGAGAGTCATGCTTCCTCTTGTGCTCTCTGTAGTCCTATTAATTTACAATTCTTTGCTGCATAGTGCCTCAGCTTCATCAGGAGGGCGTAGAAATACCTCCATCCAGACCAACATATAGCCTGGTGAGCAGGAACCTTTTCCGGGAGTAGAAGTTGGTCTTCCATTTCTAAAATGCTTGATTTGATGCAGGGAGAGGTCTATGAAGAAGAACTGGGATATACCTCTCTCTTCAACATTTCCTACTAGGTAAAATAGGTGGCTCTCCACTCAACCTGTTGACTTTTGTGGATCCCTTTGGCCCCCAAATCTCCTCAATCAATGATGTGGTAAATTTAGATGCCTAACCCAGGATTGTAGTGTGGGAGCTGTGCTTCTGTGTCCCATTGTGAAACTAAATCTAGTTTCTGTGTTAACTTTGGACATTCTTATGCTTGGTTACAGCACAGTGTATTACTGTATACAGTGAAAGACAACCAAGGCCTTTTAAAATTATTTGATGTATTGGTAATTGTTCTGTTGTCAGTCTAGTTATTTATGGAGGTTTATAATACGTTGAAGCTGTTGAAACCACTGTTATATTAAAGCATATATTTCTCATGTTTGCAGTGAAAGTATTGTGTAGTAATTAATTTATGCAGATTATTCTTTGAAAACTAGATTTTTTTAAATTTCCACTTCTGAAAATCAAGTGAACGATAAAAATATCTATATTAATGCATAAAGACACATATTTAGTTACACTTCAGATTTTCTTGTTTTGCACTTTTTAGAACGCACTGCTAAAATTAGTAATTTATTTCAAACTAGTGGAAACTTTTTTATTATGTAAACAATATGGTTGTAGAATACATGCATATATTAAAGCAGTCAGTATATTTTTTTTAGACCTCGTCAGTTTTGTACAGTACCAAATTAAACATTTCTGGAGTTGCAAGACTATATTTTTAAACCTGATGATTTGTACAAGTAGTTTTCTGCTGACATAGTCCTCATGGTCTGTATATCTCATCTGGAAAGGCAAACAGTTATTGGATATTACTTATGCTTGTGAGTTGACAGTGCATATGCTATAGATTTTTAAATGTTTGATACAACTTGAATTGTAGACTTACGGTAAGTAAAACTATCATTTCCAGGTTGTTGACTTTGGAGATTTGTTTTACTCTTGTTCAAGATCAATACTAAAGATTGATTCAGTTGTGTTGTGTTGGGTTTATTTATTTCTTTAGGCAAAAACCACTGCTATTTAAAATAATTAGTTTACTTAATGTTGTTAGTTTAAGACACATAACATAAAACCTCTGGCCTCTTTTTCTTTTATGTTTGCTTGTTCAAGATGTGTATATTTTATTAAAAATTGTGTGAAATATTGAATGCTTTAAAATAGTGATCAATCATAATATTAAAATTAGCTAAACTTAAAAAAGGCCTTTTAAACTATTCTTTCTGGAACTTCTGAACAGGTTTTAACCTATTCAAGTAGACACAAATACCATGTTTTGTAACTGTTAGATTTTATCAGCAAAGATCAGACTTTCTGATCCTACCAATATCATCCTTCCTGCAAGGACATAAATAATGTAGTCAAGTTTATTTCTATGATCGTTTATTCCAGTTTCCAGACAAGTTTTTGTTTTTTATTTAGTAGCAGTGAAAATTACAATTATTATATTAACTGAACTTGCCAGTAAGTGTTAGTATGGCAAAGAACACTTTTCTAGGTTGTTAAGAATAAATGTTTGTTTTTCCTGGTAGTTGTTTGCATGTGCTCCTTAAATTATATTTTAAAGATGAATATTTATTTATAGAGTGGAACATTTTTTTTTTTAACTTTAGTGGAATCATTTTTTTAAATCCAAGATTCAGTCATAGACAACCAATCTTATGACGATTGTATAATGTTATTCATTGTACAAAACTAATAGGTGTGGGGTAGTGAATCAATAAAATATCACCCTGCACATTAGATCCAACATTACGGCTGCAGATTCTTCATCAGGAAGAATCTGTAGGGGGAAAAAGGAAACAAAAAAGCTAGATCAAAAGCAATGTGGAGAATTAATGTGGAGAAGATGAAAGGGAAAGAGACGAACAATAGAGTAGATGTAAGTGGAGGATTAAGTAAAGCACAAGCAATCATTTTTTATGGGACAGATGAAAAGAAATTGAGAATAATTGTTATAGGAGGTGCAAGTAGTGGCATCAACTTGAAAATGACACGTCTTTAATGGCCCTATGAAAGCCAGCTTGTCCACAATTTGCAGTATCATTCATTTCCTAGGCATAGCTCCTTAATAGCTCTCACTGTAAAGTATACCATCTTTACTGTGGTGCTCAAGCTTATCAAATCCTTCCAGAGAGTAAAATATCAAGAATGCCCCATTCAGCATTATTTAGTTAGTGATAACTGTTTTATTTTAATTTTTTTGAGCTGGTAAAAATCATTGTAGTTCCACCAACTTTTAGCTCTCTATACTTGCAAAATTTAAGTTTTTAGCTAGTGTATTTTAAAGTGTTTCAACAGAAATAATATACTCATATTGCTGGAATTCACAATGATTAGTATTTATTTTACTTCATAGAAAATATTGCAATACAGAATACACCTGAGTCAAATTAATTTCTTTAAAAAAAACCCATTATGGTTAGGGCCAGGTTGAGCCTTTGCTCCCAAGCCCTAGGGAAGGACTGGTAGTAGGTCACAACATCCTAGGAACAGTCCCCCGAAGGAACCGTGAATTTTGGATGGAATTGTTTCTTTCCCCAGTTCTACTTTGTGTCCCTTGGGAAAATAACTTATTGTAGCCCCTCACAGGATGTAGCACATTTTCTGCTCCTCATATTGTCAGTGCTTAGGATTTGCCCATATGGCTGTAGGGGAGAGCAACAGCTGCATGGAACTTGTTCTCCTCTTGGACCTGGGAAAAACATATAGGATGGATCAAGAGAGGAGGGATCATACTGGCCTGCGTTTTAAGTCATGCCTTTTTGCATCCATCCTTCCTCTTTCAGTGCTGTCTGTTCCACTGGTAGTGTGATTAATATCCCAGCGTCCAGCACTAGGTGGATGTTGGAATTAGCTGTGGACATAGCCAGCTGGTTCCTGCTGGGAATCAGGGCGTCTACCTGGGTCCACAGGTTACACTGCTGCATCATTCCATCAGCTTCAGTCCCAGGCCGTTGTCCTAATCTCCAGCAGGAGCCACAGTTGATGCCGGAGTGCATCCAGCACTGCTTCTAGCACATGCCAAGAGCTGATGTAAGCTGGGGCTGGAGCTGGGATGTGCCGGCCTACCCAACCTGACACAGCACCTGGAACTGCTGGCTCCCCACAGGCTAGATCCTATGACTTTGCAGCTGTCGATCTGCAGGCCAGGTGCAATCAGTTGGTGGGTCAGATCCAGCTTGCAGGACATGTTTTGCCCACCCCAGGTCTATATGGTTACCTGTAGATTCTGCATAGTGCAATCTGAGATTCAGTTTTTGGGAAATAACTGTGGTATTTTAGGTATTTCAGGTATTTCTGAGTATATTGCCTCTACTTTATGGTATTTTTGTCATTATTACTGTCTTCATTGAAAGGAAATTAGAGCTGATTACTTAAAAGATCCACCCTCCCCCCATCATTAAAGGTGAAGACTGTTTTTTCTCTTATAGGATATCCTTCTAGGGAAAATAGTTTATTTTTGTCTACACAGGGTTCCTAGCATTGGAGGTGATGTGGTGTCATTACACAAACAAGAGCAAGATAAATTCAGGAGTAAATTAACCCTTGTTTGGCAGTGAATTCTGAAGGAGATAACACCTTCATGGGAGAGAAGCCAGTGGCTCTGCTGTTATGAAGATCCTTTAGTCTTTTGACTTCTCTTGAGTCTAAGGGAGCTGCTTTTCTTTGTGGAGTGACTGGCATCTGTGTCTGCTAGGTTGGGTAGTTTTTCTGCAAGTGGCTAAAGTCTAGCCACTATGCTTGGGGTATAGTTGGGACACTTACGCTTTATTTGGCTGAAAGCAGAAAGAAATGTAAGCATCTCTGTGGACAGTTAGAGCTTTATATTTAACAATATAAATGTTCAGAGTTAAAGTTTCAGTGAAGGAAAAATTTACCCTGTGGTTCCTATCAAGAATTTGAAACTATTGATGATGATAGACTGAAATGAATTTCTGTTATTTCCTTAAGTTTTAAATAAGATCTAGTAGGTTAGCTGCATGAGTATAAATAGTAAGACACCACATGGCATGTTTTGACACTGGGCTAAGGTAGCTCTCTAAAAAATCATTCTTTAGAAAACAAACTTCTTGTTTTGCTACGATGAAAACACTCAGGAACAAAAGATGAGTTTGTATTAAATAAGTGTATATATAATTCTTCTGATGTTTGGCAGTTCACCAGGATAGATGAACTGAGATTTGAGGTGTCAAGATGCACTGTTCTTAGTGAGATTCTGGTGACCAAGATACAGAATGCATTTTTGTTCTGTGAATATCCTATAAGTTGGAATTCGGCAGTTTTGCTGCTGAATTAATGCCTCCAGAATTCCTCATTGTTGCAGCAAATATGTCTTTCTGATTTCATGTATAATGTTTTGCATGTTTAATTTAGTGTCCTGTAAGACTCATTCCATCCTTGTTGACAGCTATTAAAAGGATGTGTATCATTGATTTGTGAAAAAGTTTTGAATATTTATAGGTGATTAAAATAAAGAGGTTGTTTAACAGGTGCTGACTGCATTTTGTAGTTACAGTATCATAGTGATATCATGAGGTTTGCATGTGGAGGAAATTTGTTTAATGCTAGAGGATGTAGGTAATCTGTTTCTACTGCCAAACTGTTTCAGGGTGTGCACTTTACTTTTTCCCCTACATTTACGTAGTTTGGAAAACTGAATGTTCCAAACAACTAATGGAAAAGTTTCCATATCAGCTCTTATGGACCAAAAATGCAATTACATTTGTTCAGCCTATTATATAAAAAGAGCTAGAATGAATTAATGTGGGAAAGATTTTCTAGTAAAGTAACATTTTTGATTTTCTTTTAACTTGGCTGCTTAGGATGGCAAATTTGAATTTAGCCTTGGTTAAGAAAAAAAGTTGCAGTTCCACTAGCACCTTATTAAACTTGACTAATTAGGGCCTTGATATAACACAGAATGTATACAACATTTATTTGCCATAAGAAATTTCTGTTTCTATTAATGAGTGCTTGAACATTACTTTACTAATGTAATCAATGTAACTGGTAAGACTAACAGCGATGAGTGTAAAAAGTCTGATATTCACAGTGGCTATATAATTTTGAGTCACTATTTCCTATGGTGGAACAGCCAATCCGTGGCACACGGCAGATTGAGGATGGAGCAGAAAACTAAGCAGCAGATTAGGCAGGGAACATGGGGCAAAGAACAGATAGTAGAAACAACAGACTGACCAGGAAGCAGAAAGCAGAGGAGTAGGTTGGGTGGGGGATTGGAGTGGAACTCGAGGAAGGTGCAGACCTTGCATTCAGGCATACTTTTCAGAACAATTGGCTCCCATTGTCCTATGGGATCCATCTTGCTTAAGACTGCAGTCATTTCCAAAATTGTCTTAGCTCCATTGGTTTTGGGAAGGTGACTCTTAAATCTCTCCTGACCATCCTTCCATCTTGTTGTTGCTTAATCTTTTCCTCCTGTCCTTAAACATTGCATGTGCAGCTGGGTTCTTTTAATTTTTGACATTCTTCTTCCTTTCCCTGTGGTTATTTTAAAGGCTACCTTAAGCTGGTTCTACAACAAATAGATGGTATTTTTACTCAGAAGATTTTCATGCAGTCATTGTTTTTAAAAAATTATGTTGATTAATTTAGTGAAAAATGTGTATTACTGTCATGATCTAGGCTAATGGTGCCTAGGATAAATTATGCAGCTCAGAGTATTTTTTTTGGTATGGCATATTCTCCACAAGTGTTGCCATTTGTTTTATGTGTTCTGCTCTTCCATTTTGGTGATCTTTGCAGGTCCTAAAGTGAAATCCCTGCTTCAGTTTTAGGCTTAATATTTTAAATTTATCAAAAGTCAGAAAAATGGACTTCCAGTAACACTTCACTTCAACTAATCTCCTCTACTCATATGCTTTTGAAGTAAAACTGTTTAGGGTGCTTTTTGCATCTGAAAATAAATTAGACAAGGACTCCTGCAGCCACTGTGTGTGATAATTGGTGTGACATGTAACTAGCACAGCTGGCAATAGTACATTTTTCCCCAGAATATGTAGTACAGATACATTCCCTTGTGTTTTTTTGTAGAATGGACATATCTTGAGTCTGCAGTGGGCAAAGACAAAGTAGGATCAAGTTGAGAGAACCTGCTTTAACTAGTCTCCCCATCCTAGCTAGGAGAAAGGTGATAGCTGGGTTTGTAAACTTAAGGTTTTAGTGTTTTTGAGTTTCAAATAACTGCAGATCCATCTGTTTAAGGGACTGTTGCTGCTCTATGTCTTGGCATGACAAATGAGACCAAGAAAATTAGATATTGAATGAAATCAGTGCCTAGGATAACTATCTTTTGTCAATCCAAAATGTCAGATCCATCTTTTTCCCTTGTCCTTATTATTTACTAATTTAAAGAGAAATAGCTTTGCTGCATTCAGTTGAATGGGGAAAATAATTGAAATCCTTGGCACACAATGTCCAGTATGACCATTTACCCTGTGCACCTAACCCAAGAAGCTATACAACTTTCAAGTATAAGCAACAACACTTTCTTTCTCATTACCTGTTTTGAAGCCTGCTGACTTTTTTGGATCTGGGTACCAAGTTGTAAATGATGTGTGAAATAAAACATTTCTGCCCAATTGGCAAGACATGGTAATTGCTGTTGTAATGCTCTGCTGCTTGCTATAAGATGCATTCTATATAGGCCAGACACAGATGCCCACCAATACATAATTCTCAGCTTTTGTAGATTCTAATGATTCCCCGCCACCTCCAAGCCTCCCCAGAAGTCTCTGTGTGTCTGTTAAAATTGTCCTGCTTTTCTTTTGTTGTTTTAAATTTTATTTCTGTCTTAGCCTCTCTCCTAGCAGCAGCCAAGCAGCTACTAGATGTCCAAAGCTGACTTCCTCTATAATTAAAGCATCAAAAATTTGAAACTTAGGCGTTGCCTATTGCCACGTAGCAACTCAGTGACAGAACCAGGCTGGGAATTCAGGAGCTCTTGGCTCTTAGCCAGAGATCTAACTGTAAAGCATGTTATTATTAAAAATGATTTGTTTTTGCCTGTCCATCCTTTCTGATTATGAAATTTACCACAGAGGTTTAGTGGAGATGCCTGTTAAATTCATGATTAATGCGGTTCTGTTTCAAAATATTATTATTATCTAAACTGTAAGTACTTCTTTAAGACAAGATTAAATAAATACATACATGTTATTTAATGGGGTGGGATGTTTGTTTTTTGTCTTGCAATAAGGCCATTATATTTTGGTATCATTTTGCAGAGTCAAGTGTGAAAGGTCTTGGGATCAATTGTATGCCTCTAACGTGAAAAAATGGAAACTTTGCTTCTGGAAAGCAGGCAAAGATTAGATTTGCTTTTGTTTGCAGTACATAAGTCTGAATTGTGACTTGTAATAGTCTCAAATGGCAGCATCCACTAGTTGTGGGAACTGAACCAAATGTTTTGTGTTTACTTTGCAAGCCCAATTTGCATTTCATTTGGGGTCAGAATTATTGCTGCATCACATGTCTGCAGAGAAGAGAGGACTTCAAGGATTTGTTCTGCTCATTTGTGTTTAGTCCTGCATTATATCTGGTGCTAGAAACACAGAGTCACCCTCAAGTTTTGCTAAAAACTGTATTACCTGCAATGTGCATGAACAGTCAGTGGCAATCATTTAAGAACTAGCTTTACACCCTGTGTGCACTTATGCCAAAACAGACTTTAGCAGAATAGGGCCCTATTTGTGCTGCCACTGGTGGGGCAAAAAAAACAGAGAGGGGGACAATCTGTCTGTCTCTTCCTGTTCTCCCATGATCTTGGAAGGATGTGAACCATATTCCCCGAGCTATTGGCAGACTGGTAGACTGAAGCCATGAGGATTGTTACAAAAACGCTACCTGACAAACTTTAATAAATTCTTAGCAACTGATTTCTTTATCTGCTATAATTTTTTTTTAAGTGCCTACATTATTGTGGCTTTTTGATATAAGTGCATGCAGTCAGCTTACAAATATAATCTGTCTTCTCAGTAATGACTCCACAGGCAAAATTGAAGCAGCCAAACAACAAAGGCATTTGCCTGAGTAGAGTGCTTTTGGAGTATATATGTATATGTATTCTCTCCAGTTTTTCTAAGGGGACTGTTGCTCTGGTACACACCAGGGGCAGGTAGAGACATTACATTTTTACTGGTAGAAGTGCTTGGAAACCAGTCTAAACCTGTAACAGTACAGAAATTTGGTGCACATAGGCTGGTTTTAAAATGGTGGAACCTGGTTTAAGATGGACCTAGATTGATGTGCCCTTAGACTTCATCAATTTAGGTTAAACCAGGGAATTGAACTTCTATACCAGGTCCTCTATTGATTCATGTTAGGTCACTGTCTGCTGGCATCTCAAGTGCCTTTGCACCCCACTGCTAGCCTCCCCTCACATTGAGGCCCCTGTTTTTGGCTGCATTGTTCGAGTTTCCAGCTGGCCCTGCCCTGGGCTCTCACAGAACTGAGTCAGCACAATGGCTGATGGTGACAGGGCAGAGGGGGAAGGAGTGCTCAGCTGTACACTGCAGCCTAGTCGGGCTTACTGGGGCTGTGCCTGTTGTGGGGGGCATGTGAGTCCTTGGGCTGGGTGTTCAGGAGCCCACCCAGAACCCATATACCTCCCTGTGAGGGGGAATAGCCCCAGAGATCACAACCACGCTGCAGGAGACGGTGAACATGGGTGACTCCACTGCCTGGCTGCGGGTGCCATGCTTGTGGATGACTATGATTGAGGAGTGGTGGGATGAAGCGGGGCATGCATCTCCATGCCCAGCAGCCAGTCGTGGGTAGCCTGGCTGCTCAGTTGTCTCTGGCAGCCCGGGGAGTCTGAACCTGCTTGCTTCGGCCAATTCAGGCAGCCTCTGTGCCCACATACCTAAGGGTGAATGTGCGCTCTGTTCATCCCCCAGTTAACTTATATATACTGCTTACAGAAACCTGCATAAATTTGATCAATTCTGCCTCAGGCTTTTTGAATGTCTGTACTTAGCCCAAAAGTAGTGTCTTGTTGATCTGAGGTGTTAAAGGCCATTCCTTTTCTTTTTGTTTTGTTCCAATTCCACTGCTACTGAGTTGATGAGCTAATCCTCATTATAGTCTTATTCTCATGAGCCTCTGGATTGGTGTGCTGTTCTTTCCAGTGCGAGACATCCCAAAAACATCCTCTGGTGATTTGCATGCATCTGTTACCTTACAGAAAAGAAATCTAATATGGAGCTGTGTGTGTGTGCTTGGATAAGGGGAGGGAGCTATTCTTGCAGTTATGTGCTGCCTATTCTATAAATGTTCTAAATACTTTGAAAATTTGAAAGGAGTGATGGCACCTCATGCAACGTAGAAACATGCATTTGAAGTAAAAGCCCAGCAATTCAAGTCTTCTGGTCTTATTCATAGCAGGTAAAAGGCTGCCTTGATGATAGTTAGAGCAAATTAATTTCTCTCCTGCAGTCATGCACAGAATGAATTGCTTGATCTAGTTGGGTACAAAAGGGCAAGATCTATAAATAGTTAACTGAGCTTTCTTAAGGGCAGGTGATGTATAGACAGAAACTCTCTCTTGGGGGCTTTTAAAAAAAGTAGGCACAAATATGAACAAAAGTAAGTTTGTAAAAAGAGAGTCTTTACTGAAATTGCAATCTTACTTATTTTGATTTCCTTTTGAAAGTACATGTACAACCACATTAAAGGTATATGACGCTGACTTTAGATTCACTTGGAGGGAAAAGAAAAAAAAAGCCATTTTCTGAGACATCAGTGCGAATATATTTTGTCAACGGTAAGTGGACATAATGCCCCTTAACACTGATGAGTTAATTTGTATGAAAGATGTTCTCATCTCACAAGCTTTTATTGCTTTTGCTTTTATTTGACAGTACTTAGTTACTGGCTTAAAGTAAGTTCTCCTCCTTTCGGCTAAGTACAAACTGTCAAAAAGCCCAAGGCTGAATCAGTTCAGTCTTTGCAGGTTAGTCTAAGCTGCACAGGATAAATTGAAACAGAAGTGAACAGACATTTACTTTTGATTTAGGAAATGCAGCCACATGCCTGCAGTGGTTCAGGCCAGAAGTCAGGAAGTGCTAGAGCAGGCTGTGTGTTCACATCTTCTTCCTGCTGCCTATGAGGTCTCTGGGATTTGCAGTCCAAAATTACAGCAGCAGGACTTTGCAGGGTTGCTCATCACTTCCTCTTCCTGCTTCCAGGTGCCTCAGATTTGTAGTCCACAGTTGCATCCAGGAGTAAGCGAGGGAAGGAGTATTTAGTCCCCTTCCCTGGCCCCAACCCCCAGCCTGGGTTTGCCTAGGGTGGCATTCCCCCTCCCCTTTCCCCCCGTAGACTGGGCTGCATCCCTAGCCGGGCTTGCCACCCCCACCCCCGCATCAGCCAGCCCTCACTGCTGCTGCCAGGAAGCACAGGAGTGAGGTCAGTCCTGGTATCTGGAGCAGACCGCCCAGCCCAGGGCTGGAAAGCATGCTGGGTTGCTGAGGGACTGTGATTTAACTCGAACCAGGAAGGGGTCTGGGACAGACATTTCATAAACTGGTTTGACTCAAATCAATTGAGTCAGATACTACATTCAGCTAGTCTTAAGCCATTTTCAGCCATTTTGAAACTGGTTTAAGTGCAGTGGATGTCTGCTCTGTTACAGGTCTAAATCAGTTTCTCATTACTTAAACTGCTTTACGTGTAACTTCTGTCCCTAGCCTTAGGAGCATTCTCAGTTTGTCCTTGCTCTGTTTATTTTTTTTATGCACTTTTTCTGCAGTTAGTCTTACAGATCTTAATTACTGCTGTTTGCATTAAGTGATGCTCAGTACTTAGTCTTTGTTTAGCTGTATGTTGTCTTCTGCTATCAGTTTATCTGCCAAAATTCAGTTTGCTCATATGTATTCCCAGAGTTGAACATAATAAGAATATTGCAGAAATACTGTAGAGAGGCTTCTGATTTCCCTGTGGTCTTCCAATTTTAAAGGTTTTCTAAAAAGGAAATGCTATTCTTTAAATATGTGTTTGTGTGGGTCACACCAGCAGTGCACATGTGCCTTAAGGATGGGAGGTTAGATGTTTGGATTTGTAGGCTATATGTGCCATATGCTTTTTCAGGCTGTCTCAAGAGGACGTGCCAGGGGTAAAATGGCCAAGCTGTCCCTGAAGTCCTTTTTACCACATTATTCCTTGGCAGTGAGAGAGAACATTGCAAATATTCAACTGACTGCACTTCTTTGAGCTTCTGATAAGTTATTTTTGTGAATACATCTTTCTTGATTATTCATTTTGGCTGATTCTTTTAATTGCATGATCAAAAAAAGAAATGGCAAAAAGTACCCTCTTACAATGAAGTAAGGCCTGCCTTTAAATCATCTGGCATGACAGACTGGAAGCCTTCAGGGTTTTACCCTTGTCTGAGGTGAGATGGACTCATCTGTTGTCAACAGGCATAACTGATGCCTTTTCTGTTGGTTAGTCACATCATCTCTGATAAGTGAACAGTTTGCAGATCACTCTCATTGGAACACGCCTGTCAAACAATGCATGGCTCAGACTTCACCTACCTAAGCTGTCAAAGCACATCACCTCAGACCCAAAGGAGACTTTTGTTTCCAAGGAACCTCTTGGTTCCTCCTAAGTGAACACCTCTCTAAACAGACATCACATTCTGGGCAGCAAGAAGAAAAGAGACAAGAAAACCCACTGATATAATCAGTGACTACCTTGGTATCAGTAAGAAATAGAAGGGAAAACCCCTTCATATTCAGGATGGTAGTATTTTCCTCCACCATTCCTCCTCTTCAGACCCAAGAATAGTTCTTGGTTCTTGATTTGTAGGTTGTGCACTCACACACACCCATCCACTCAGTTCATATGAAATGCCAGGGATTCACAGTGCGGTGGAATCATTACCAGTACAAGGTTACTTATCACCACTACTCTCTGTGACACTGATGAGAGTATTCAAAACATGCTCCAGAGTGATAGCAGCTTCCCTGAAGTGGTGTGCCATTTCAACCTGCTCGGTTATGGCTGATGAGAGGGGACCATAATGGAGACACCAGCAGGCTGAGACAGACTAGTCCATGATATTCCATTAGCTCAGGAGCCTCATAGTAGACTCATTATGCCCTCCAAGGGCAATGGACAATTGGAAAATCATTGGCTAAAAAGGTGTCTAAGGCTTATTGTCTAAAAAGAGTTCTGAGACTGGGTACCAGATGTCTTTCTTTTTCAAAACAAAGACTTGCTGCATGTTTTTTTCACCAGTTCCTCTAATTTGTTTGGCCAACTTCAAGATTTAGAGAGACAAAGTTGTAATTATTCTGATGTGTCCACACTGGTTGGGGCAAATCTGGCAAAGAGGCCTGCTGAAAGTGTTCACTCAGCTTTTACTCTGCCTTGTAGACCATGTGGAGTTGATTTCTCAACAGGCTCAGATATTCCATCCAGATAAAAATTACTGTATCTGACTGCCTTGTGGTTGGCTGGCTGAATACCACATACAGGGAAAGAAATCCTGTAATAGATCAGGAGAACATCTGCCAGGGTAGTATGTTCCATCTGAGAATTAGCTTAGACCTGTCTCAGAACAAAATAAGAACTATCTTTGACTATGTATTGAAAGAGGTGTGTTTCATGCTCATCTCTGGCTGAAGGTCACCTTGCACTGATTTTCACCTCATTACCCTGCATTTAATCATGTTTATTGCTATTCCTGCTCCATCAAAAATTCTTAAAGTTCTGTTAACTATTCAATGATCAGAGAATGTTTGCGTACTGGGCAACATGGGTCATAGGAAAATAGGACTTGAAGGAACCTCGTGAGGTCATCTAGTCCAGCCTCCTGCGCTTGGCAGGAACATCCTGGGCTAAACCATCCCAGTAACATGGAGTATCTGTCTAAACTGCCCTTGAAAAATTCCAAGGATGGAGATTGCACAAATTCCAGTGCTTGACCAACCTCAGAGTCAGAAAGTTTCTTCTAATCCCAAATCTAAATTTTCTCTGCCCCAGTTTTGGCTATTGATCCTAGTCCTGGCCCTATAGCCACAGAAAAGCTTCTATCTCCATATTCTTTAAAATTACGCATCAGGTATTTGAAGACTACTAACAAATCCTGCCTTTGTCTTCTCTTCTCCAGACTAAATAATCTGTATTCTCTAAGCCTTTCCTTCATACACCTTGCTATCCTCTGGGGAATTATGCAATTATGTGCCTGTGCATTTTTCTGCATAAAAGGCATGCCCACGTTTAATCACATAATTTTGCATAATTTAACTGCAGCAGGCTCTGTATCTCTACCTCCATGAATTGGAGGCACAGAGCCACACAACTGGACAGCTGGATAAGTAGGGAGGAGAGCTGCTGCCTGCAGGACAGGGGGTGGGTGCATGTGGGTGGGTGTGCAGCTTCTGGGTGAGTATGGGCTGTGAGCCATTGGGCCAGGCTGGGCAGCTTAGTGCCTCCATGCAGAGCTTCCAGCACTCACAGCAGGAAGCTGCACGTGGTGGCAGGGAGCCTGCCCAGCCTGATGGCACACGACTCCATGCCTTTATGTTCAGCTTCCCGCTGGAGTGCTGGAAGTCCCACATGGAGGGCTAGCTTGGGTCTATGGGGTGTGGATTGGGAGCTGCATGCCATTGAGCTGGGTGGGAAGCTGTACATGAAGGAATGAAGTCATGCGCCATAGGACCAGGTTGGTTTCTGCTTGCCTTTACATGTGGCTTCCTGTTGGAGTGCTGGAAGCCCCATGTGAAGGCACAGAGCCTGCCCAGTTTGATGGCATGTGGCTTCCAGTTCACATGCCATCGAGCCAGCCAGCCAGCTCTGTGCTGCCACATAGGACTTCCAGCTTTCCAGCGGGAAGCTTCACACATCTGCAGTGCTGAGAGCCCCACATGCTGGCATGGAGCCAGCCTGGTGTGGTTTGAAGGCATGCACCAGGTTGCACCAGTGGGCTGAGCCAGCACCATGCCAGCATGTGCAGGCCCTGCAACTCAGCCAAAGGTGTGCGCTATCAGGTGCTCTGCCTGCTGCAGCCATGAGCACCCTGAGGACCTGCTGCTGTTGCAGTGGTGGCAAGCTGTGCACTAGGAGCGGGGGTAGATGTGTGGTGGGGGGCCCACACCCACCTACAAACCCACCCGCACACATCCACACCACTTCACAATCCCCCCAACACTCTCCCACAAACCCCACATACTCCCACACCCACACTCACACTTTCAGAAATCCTGCTGCAAACCCCATACCCCTGCACAAAATCACATCCCTTCACAACCCCACCACCCACAAACCCCATACACCCATACCTCCGCACCTTCACAAATCCCCACATCCCTCTATACCCCCTCACAAATGCTCCACAAACCCTACACCTCTCCAGAAATCCCACACACATACCCACACCCCCACCACCTTCATAAATACCTCCCTACATACATCTCCCAACCATAAAAAGTACCTGCATATATTTTTAAAGAAGTTTCAAATAGTGTTATAGTTCATTTAATTTGTAATAATAATAATAGTAATTTTGCATAATTTCAATTTTTTTTTTTGCATAATTTCCTGGGGTGTATCTTGCCTTCCAGGCTTCTAATCCTTTTAGTGACAGTCTGCTGGACTCTTTCCCGTCCATTCACATCTATCTTGAAGTCTGAGGCCCCAAACTGGACACAGTACTCCAGGTAAGGCCTCACCAGTGATGAATAGAGTAGAAAAATCACTTCCCTTGATTTTCAAGTGACACTCCTGTTAATATAACCAAGTATGCTGTTGGTTTTTTTTTACAAAAGATCACTGTTGGGTCATACTCATTTTATGATCTCCTGTCACCCACAGGTCTTCCCTCCAGTACTGCAGCCTAGCCAATCATTTCCCAATCTGTGTTTGTACATGCAATTATTGAGTCTCAAGTGCAAGACTGCAGTTCTTTTGCTGAATTACATCTAATTGATTTTTGGACAGTTTGTCCAATTTATCCAGATAATTCTGGATCCCAGTCCCACATAGTGTCTGCAACCCCACCCAACTTGATGTCATCCACTTACTAAATACGCACTTGATCCCATCATCCAAATAATTAATGCACTCTTGAAACACATGTAGCCTCCCATTCTGCCCATCTCAAGCCTTCTTAACACAAGGTTATTGCATCTGTGACAGAACAGCCACAACAGGGAAAACCCACATAACTTTCGTTGGCTCTGTGCATCTCCCTAAGCCATAATCAGTATGCAGAGATCCCGTCTAAAATTCATCCCCAAAGTGCTTTTAGAATTTCATCTGAACCATGCATCAGCCCACCCATCTTCTTCCCAAGCTATTCTTGGTGGTGGAAGGAAACAAAATTGCATATGCTAGATGTATCCAGGACTCTGTTTTAATCTTTTACAAGCTCCAAGCCATTCAGACTGTTTCTTTCTGATTATAACATGGCATTATAGAATGTCATAATAGAATGTCAAATTGTCTTCTCATCAAGAATCTCAAAATGGATTAGCTGAATAGTGACCTCTGCCCCTGATTTTGAAGCCTCACTTCACCACAGTTTAAGTGACTTATTCATCCTGTTGCAGACATATGCAGATATGAAAGTTCTGGAAAGCACTGACCTGGAGTACTCTGCTGACTGTTATCAAGAACCATGCCTTGGACTTATTTGCTAAGTCAGGGATCAAGTTCAGGACAGCAACACAGTAATCACAGTTGAACTGCTGCAAGTGAAACTCCTCATCCCTGCTATCTGAATGGCATACTGCTTAGCAGTCACTTACAGCATGATTCATCCTACTACTGTCTGCTCAAAGAAGAAAGAGAAGTTGTTTACTTTTAGGTAGCTGTGATTTGTAGTCGGTATGGATTACATGGCTAGCTCTTCCTTTCCATATTCTGAGTCCTCTGTACCAAGGTCTTCAAATTCTGAGATGGCTGGGGAGAGACCATAGTTAACCCATTCTTATGGCCTGCCCCAGTAGATGCTGCTAATCAGGAAATGTTATTCTTGTACACATGACACATGCACACCTTGAATGGGATCCAATATAGAATCAAAGAATTGTAGAAAATTAGTGTTGGAAGGAACCTCAGGAGGTCATCTAGACCAACTCCTTGCTCAAACCAGGACCGTCCCCAACTACATTCTTCCAGCCAAGGCTTTTTGTAGCCTGGTCTTAAAAACTGCTAAGGATGGAGGTTCCATCATCTCTCTGGGTAACCTGTTTCAGTGTTTTACTACCCTCTGGGTGAGAAAATACTTTCTAATATCTAACCTAAAACTTCCCTTGCTGCAACTTGAGACCATCACTCCTTGTTCTGTCATTTGCTACCACTGAGAATACTCTAGCTCCATCCTCTTTTGAACCCCCCTTTAGTAGTTGAAGGCTGCTATTAAATCTCCTCTGTCTCCTCGTCTCTAGACTAAATTAGCCCAGTTCCCTCAACCTCTCCTCAGAAGTCATGCACCCAGTCCCCTCATCATTTCCACTGCACTCTGTTGAATTCTCTTCAGTTTGTCCATATCTTTTCTGTAGAGGGGTGCCCAAAACTGAACATAGTACTCCAGATGTGGCCTCACCAGTGCTGAATAGAGGGGAATAATCACTTCCCTTAACCTGCTGGCAACACTCCTACCAGTGCAACCCAGTATACTGTTAACCTTCTTGGCAACAAAGGTACACTGCTGGCTCATATTCAGCTTATTGTCCACTGTAACCCTGAGGTCCTTTTCTGCAGAGCTGCTGCCCAATCAGCCCCCAGCCTGTACTGGTGCATAGAACTGTTCTGTCCTAAGTGCAGGACTTTGCACTTGCCCTTGTTGAACCTCATGAGATTCAGTGTGGCCCAATCCTCCAGTCCTAGCCCTGCCTTCCAGTATATCTACTCCTCTTCCCAGCTTGGTGTCATCTGCAGATTTGTTGATTGCACACTATGCCATCTTCCAGATCATTGATAAAGACATTGAACAAAACCGGCCCCATAACTAACCCCTGGGGCAATCCACTTGATACCAGCTGCCAGTTAGACGTCCAGCCATTAATTACTATCCTCTGAGCCTGAGGCCAGTTTTCTATCTATTTTATAGTTCATTCATCCAGCCTGTACTTCTTTAGCTTGCCTGTGAGAATGTTGTCAGAGATTTATCAAAAGCCTTGCTTAAATCAAGGTATACCACATCCACTGGTCTCTCCACATCCACAAAGCCAGTCATCTCATCATAGAAGGCAATTAGGTTGGTCAGTCTTGACTTGCCTATGGTGAATCCATGCTGACTGTTCCTAATCACCTTCTTCATCCAGTGTTTTGAAATGGATTCCTTGAGGATCTGCTCCATGTTTGTTCTAAGGAGTGAAGTAAGGCTGACTGGTCTGTATTTCCCTGGATCCTCTCTTTTCCCTTTCTTAAATATGGGCACTATGTTTGTTCTTTTCCAATCAAACAGGACCTCTCCTGATTGCCATGAGTTTTCATGACCTAATCAGATCATCGAGTCTGACCCCCTGCCATTTAGCTCTTTGTTTGGCCAAACATGCGTACTTGAATGGAGAATACATGATAAAGACAATGTATTGTTTGCTGTTTTCCTCCTATTTCATGCTTTCTGAAATAAAAACTGCAACATTTATTGAGCTGTGCTTCACCATTTGTTCAAGCCAGATCTAGGGCTCTTGAACTCATTTTTGGTTCTGCCAGATTTAAGAAAGTTAACTTAACATGGAATTGCAGATGGCTAGATTTGTATGAACCCTTGTGAAGGCTCGAAGACTGCAGTAAATTTGTTTGCTAAGTAGAGATGTAGGCTCATACTCTAAGATCATATTTTAGTCATGAGTTCTGCTTTCTACAAGGCTGTCCATGTACTAGTACAGCCCTAAAGCACAGACTTAATTTTTTGCTGGCCAGTATTCCAATTCTGTTCTGGTACCTGTTTTTCACTGACAAATGTTGCAAGATGGTTTTGGGTGCTTGGGAAATGCAACCAATTGTTTCTAAGTGGTGGGCTTAAAGTATATCAGCAGAGAAGGACTGGCTTTTCTATTGGCTGCCATTCCAAAATGCAGTTGCCAGTCAAACATGCATGTACTGTTCTAAGCAGAGATAATATTTGCCAGTGTAGCTGTATTGACTTTGGGCCAGATCCATTGATATGCTCTAGCTGCTTCACACTGCTCTGGCAATGCAAAGCAGCTGTAAAATCTGTTTTAAGTTAAGAAAGGTTTATGGCTGCTTTGCCTAACTGGAGCAGTGCAAAGCACCTGAAACATGCCCACTGATCTAGCCTGTTTTAAACCATTATAAATGGCTTGTTTTATTCATAGTCTTCACACACAACCTTATTTTTAGACAAAACCTGTTTAGCAATTGAGTAGATCATTCTTACTGAAGATAGCCTTTATATTCTAAAGCATATGTCTGAAGTCAGAGTTTTCTCAGTTAGTTTTTCCAAGCTAAAATGCAATTCTACATGATAGTTTTGCTGTTTGTTTATAGTGAGCTTTTTAAGATGCAGTACAGTTTCTATTGCCTGAGCCTACTGCCAAGTAAATGAAATTAAATTGTTGTTAACTTTTAATATATGTATGGTGTTTTTGGTATGCCCTTGCCTATGTCTTTCAAAAAAGATGCATCTTTTATTCTGAATACAGGTTTGCTATAGTGGTATTTACTTTCAGGTTACTGGAACATTTGAGGTGTTGGTTAACTTGAAATTATTGATTGAAAATATTTTAGGCATTTTAGGAGTATAAGAAGGTGCAAAGTAACAAACAAAACCCCAGTGAAATCATATTTACCTACCTTTGTTCTTCCATTGGTATCTTGTAGGTGCTCAAAGCACTCTATAAATAATACTATAATTATATATAGTAGTTCTTTTGCTGTCATTTTTTAAAAATTTAATTGATAGCCTTATGGCACAGTACAATTTGCAGAAGTTTGTGGTGATATTTAACAGAAATTTGAATAAATGGAAGGGGAGCACAATCAGGATTCAATCTCTTATTAACTTTGTTTCAGAACCCAAATTGTTTGTCCTTTGTGTAGAAATATTCCCTTATAAAGAGACAGGTGATGGCAGTTTTTCTGAGTGCATTTCTGCATAACCATAGTGGAATGTAAGCATGAAATTACAGTCCCCTGATTAGTGGTAGTTTGAGAAAAAACATGACAGAACTTGCAAAGTTTGACTGGACTTTGAGATTCAACATCAAAGAATTAATTACTGCCTCACGTTAATTAAGATAACAATGCAAAACCCCTCATTAGAAGCCTAGGAAAAGTTCTTCCTTGGTCCTTGGAGAGAATATTATATGCAAGCCCTGTTGTGTGGGTTGCAAAGTGTCACTGAAATTTATATGCATTACTTGTCTAATTGCAGTAAATGTAGCATGTCCAGATAGGTTTAAAAGTTGGATGACTGTTTGTTACTTGCTGGAAATCACTTGAAACCTTGCTACTCAGAGGCAGCTGTTCACGGGTCCTTCACCTCTCCCCAGAGATGGCTAGAAGACTCTTTTGTTGGACCCTGTCTTTTATGGCAGAAGCAGTAAACATGACAGGTTGTTTGGGAGCCATCTGTTTTAAAATGGTCGCTGCTTTGTATGCAGCAATGAACTTGAGATCAGTTTTCTGTCCGTCTTCACGGTAACAGTCTTGTTTTGTGTTACAACAGGTGGAAGTTGATGGGACGAAACTAAACGTGACCAGTGAATGGAACCTGGCTTCACCCTTATTGCCTGTCACTATTGATGGCAGTCCGAGGACTATGCAGGTAAATTCAGTGTGGCATTATTTGTAGAACTGAGATACCTAGATCTTTGTAGATCAAAATTCATCACCCATCTCTCTGAACTTCAAGCTTCCCATGCAATAGGAAAATATTAAGTAGTAGCAATAACTTACTGTACTCCCTCTGTGTTTAATATGTGTAAAGCTTTGTTGAAAGATACCATCTTGGAATGCTCTTCCTGTTACAGATAGATCAGGAGTTGGATCAGATTGTAAATAACCCCTGTGATAGCACTGGAAAACAAGAAACTGTATTGGCACTTCAGTATTAACTCTTTTTAATTTCATCTTAAGATAATAGTTTTTACTTCTTTATTAAACAGCCACTTTACTTATGAGGCCAGAATGTTGGTTAACCATAGCACTAGTGGAAAGCAGAAGAAAATTGTGGAACTCTAAAATTACTTTTCAAATGTAAAACTAGAAATGATTCTACCTTTTAAAAAGTTAGTATTTTTTCTATATTTTTACATATTTTCTATTCATGGAAGTGAATATTCTTAGCTGTTATATTTTTCAGATGACTGAATTTAAATTATTGTAAGTTTGTGCTTCCAA
This sequence comes from Caiman crocodilus, assembly GCA_030014935.1. Lineage (NCBI taxonomy): Eukaryota > Metazoa > Chordata > Crocodylia > Alligatoridae > Caiman > Caiman crocodilus. Next base: position 103,596,668 of record JAGPOW010003316.1, on the reverse strand, counting down.
AAAATGTGACATGTTCTAGGGATAACAATGGCAGAAACATTGGGCGGATGAACTTTATACCTCTTTTGAGATGTGAGGAAACCTGAGTGCCCATCGTTTGATACATTGTAACTGTGTTGTCTGTCTACATAATCCCACAGTAAGTGAAGATAGATTTTAGCAACTGAAATTTGTTTTAAGACGATGCACTTTTTAACATCCACTTAACAGAGGATCACAGTAAACACATGAAATAGTTGCAATGGATTCAGTTGAACTGTGGTAAGACTTCCTCCTTTTAAAAGCAGCATATTTCATCTGTCCACATCCAGGAATGAAATTTCCACTGTATCCCTAAGCAAATATGTTCAAACAGGAGTTTGTAATATATCTAAGGGTTTTTTTAGGGATTCTTTTATGAATTTCTTGCAGCATGGTGTCGTTAGAAATTATCCTGAGCTCTTAGTTTATGCAAATAAATTATTTATTGAAAGAAAATATTTAATTGTAGTACCCGCTTACTTTATTAAGGTATTTTGTAAAGAACATAATTGGTACTATTCAGGAAAATGAAGTTTGTGTAGAAGAACTGAAGAGATGTTTAGAAGAAACCCAGTGTATTTAGCACGCTTGTTTTCAAATGAGGTTATCACAGACTGTGGGAAGTTACAGATGAATGTATTGCAGCAGCTTGACTAATACAGAGGACTCATGTTTAAATTTACAGCTGCATTTAATTCCAAATTAATGGAATTATAGATTGTCAAAGCTGCACGTTACACCCAGAAGGCCAAGCCAGCAGTTGGGTGTCCTTGGACTTTCGAACATAACTGAATCATGCAAAGTGCTGCCCAGGTTACAACAGCAACTTGACAATAAATAAGTTTGAGTGTGTGTCATGTAACAAAAAGTAGAGTAAATTTGGTTTCAAGACAGAAATAATAATCTGTAAATCTTTCTTTTGTGGAAAAATATCTGTAGCCTGGCAAGCTATTAATATTGTGATTGTGCATGTAGTCTGCATGTGTGTAAAATTTTACTTGGCTTGGTATCAACTTTTGGGAGTCTAAATTGTTGTGGGTTTTTTCCCCCTTTTTTGGTTCTATATTGCAGTAGAGTTGTTTTTCAAGGACCAATTTAGAGTAGTACATTCTCGTAGGTCAATTTGGCTCCAGAAGCAATTGACCCTTGAGTCTTCAAGTATCTTCCTTCCACAAGTTTAAGCCCTAGAGCCATTTAAGTAACTAACATGGATGAATCAAATAATTCCAGCTGTGCTTTATTAATTTTCAGCCACTCTAATTTCTCTTCGTTGTTGATTTTATTCTTCTAAATCTGTTCACCCAAATATATTCCTTATGAATGTGACATTTCTTTGAAGTTTTGATTTATGCATGTTCATCTCTCTCCTGCAAGGTGCTGATATTCTGGCCCCAATCCAGGAAAGCGCTTGAGCTTATAAGCAGTAAAGAAGGGAATACATTTCAAATATTTTGTTTTAAAATGTATTTATGTAAATTATAGTCTAGGTATTCAAATTGTTGCATATCTGTCACACATTTAAAAATAAGTAATTAGGCATGCAAGTCTATTTTCAATTTTCTGCCAGAAGATCTAGGCTCAAAATGTGTGCCAGCTCTGCTAAAGTTAAGGTTGAGGAACGCTTTCTGTTTAAAGGTCAGCTTTTCTAACTATTCTGAAATGTGCCAGCTTTCTTTGGTTGTTATAAAATTTGCTGAGTATGAGTATGTGAGGTAGGGTTATGATCCATATTTATGGTCAATTTATCAAGGAATTCCTGAGAGAGAGCCCCTGAGAAAAACAGTGGCATTTCCTAAAATTCACAATTTCCACAAGTGCTTTCTTGAACACACTTGGTGTTCACACCATGGTTCTGATTTTCCCCAACGGTCTGTAGTTGCTCAGCAATTATTTCAGTTAGTACTGGCATCTACAGCTCCTTGGGGAAAGCAATACTGAAAATTTCAATAAAGAATGAGTTGTACGGTTAGTTAACATGTGCTAAATACTAATGGGCCCAAAAATGTAACTGTAACTGTGCCTGTGCAGAAAGACTAGCAAGAGGGTTCATTAAGGTCATTGATAACATCTTGATATAGAGAAATTAGAGGAGAGTGACAGAGATGATGAAGGGGTTAGAATGCAAGCCATGTGAGCAAAGGGGCTAGATATGTATAATTTGGAAAAAAGGAGATTGGTAGAGGACATGACAACTGTTTCTAAAATATTTGAAAGGCTGCCTTAAAGAAGATGGAGAAAAATGGTTCTCCCATGCCATGGTGGGCAGGATATTAGCTTAAAGTACAGTGAGACATATTTAAATCAAATCAAATTAAAAAAACCTCATTTGAAGAGCAGTTGGACAATGGAAGAAGCCATCTAGGTAAGCTGCAGCCTCACCCACATTGGAGAAGAGACTGGGTAGGCATCTGTCTGGATGGATTTAGAAGCAGTAAGTTTTATGTCTGTGCATGGGGTTGGAGTAGACGACATGAAGGGGTCCTGTTTGATCCTATACATTGTTTTTTTTTGTTTTTTTGGGTTTTTTTGAAAGCCAGTTTCTCCATGTGATGTAGGTGACTCAAGGGGACATGCTATGGCCATGAAACCTGAGTCACATTCAGTCAGTATGAGACTGATGCTTATGCTTGTTAAAAATCTGAGAATGAATGATAGACATTCTGTCAAGAAGAGGTGTGTTCTTTTGTGGGAACTGTAATTTGAACATAATGGGTAATTTGGGGTAATGTTTTTGAAAAAATAAATCCTATGTGCTAATACTTGCTAGGAATAGATTGGGGGGAAGAGTAGTGGGGGGAATAAGTGAATAGAGGACGACTGGGGAGCAGGAGGGAATGCCTTGGGGGAAGAGTTGGGAATGAATTGTCAGGACTCAGATCTGAAGGCAGAGATGAGAGGGGGGTATAGAGGTGGAATACTGGTAGGAGGCAAGAAGTGTGGCAGGAGGAGGTTGTATGATCACATGTCCCTGTCCCCTGTAATGTGGGAGCCCAGAGTTGGGGGTCCTGCTGCTCTGGAGGAAATCTGAAACCTTCTCCCTAGCCATACTGTCAGTGCCAAGGGGGACTCTGCTTATAGGAGAAGGGTCTTGGTCTCCCTTTTTGTCTGCTCCATCTGAGCTTATATCTGCAGGGGGTGGGGAAGGGGCCCGGTTCTGCTTCTACATGGGGGTCTGAGTCCCTCTCCTTGTCCAGCCATCTGGGCTAGGATCTGACCCACTCTTCTTACTCTCCCAGGATGAAAAAAAAAAAAAAATCATAGTCAATTGTGTATACCCATGCAACTGCAACCTTAACTCTGGCCTGACATCCTAACTCTTAGTGATGTCCAATGTACCCACTGTTTACATTAAACTTTAATGTATCCATCATTCATCTCATAGACCATTCTCATATCCTGTCTGGCTTCAGACAGTCTTGGGGTTAATAACCTTGTGCATTGTTACTGAAATGTTCACTGACTGTAGAAGCAAGGCATACTGACTCTCCCTAATACATACACACTGCTTTCCTCTTTCTTACATGTGTGACAGTTAAGGGGGTAGGCATATGCTCCCTCAAATCTTGTCATATTACATTTACAACTCTGTCAAGCTGTTCAAAGTAATGCCTCCATAATTCAAGACCGCTATACCTGACAGAATGAGTATAGCTGCATTGGTGCAAAAAAAACTTCAGTGTTTTTTTTCAGCTCCAGAAAATCAGAGTTAAGATTGAATTGGTGGTACCTGACACTAGGGCTAGGTACAGACATTCATAAAGCCCAAGGTAGAATCCATCTAAGTTATGTAGTTTTATGTAAGCAGCATAGTTTAGATCAGTAGCAAAGAGAACACACATTTACCCTTTGGTGGTGGGTGGGAAGAGGCAAATCTTAGACTTGGTTCCACCATTTTTAAATCAGTCTCTGTGCCAAACTTCTGTTCTGTTATGGGTGTAGGCCAGTTTCTGATCACTTATACCAGTAAAAGTTTAATGTCTACTCCTGGGCTAGGTGTTCTGGCTTTTATTTGACTGAGTTTTCAGAGGATTCTACTGGATAACCTTAACTCTGAACTAAGAGAGATTTTTGTTACTGAATAAATAACACCTGAATCCTGTAAGGTTCAAGTCAGGGGCTTTATATGCTTGAAGTTAATCATGTACTTTAAGTGTTCTGCTGAGTAGGGATCAGAGTTGCTAGTAAAGTCTCAAAAAGCTACAACCTGCAGAGAAAGAGAGAGATTAGAATTCGGGGGTTTTTTTTGGTTTTATTTGTTTGGTTTTTTACTTTTTAAACCTCTACTGTACAAATATTAAAAACAAATGGTGAAAGTGTAAGGGTATATGGCCCTCTCAGGCTGAGCAAGAAATGCTTGTTAACAACAAAAACCACCACGTCACCAGAGATTGAAATCACCTCACCCATGCCCCTCTGCACGTGCAGGTAAATGCGAGATAAGAGCTAATGTGTGATTGTGGGATCATGTATTAGATCCCATCACACCTTATTGCTGGTGTGGGGGGAGCCTGGTCTGATGTGAAACAAGCTCATGCATGTGGAAGCCTCCTCCACTGAGGGGATCCTAGCCATGGGAGAGCCCCATGTACCCCATGGGCCCTCAGGGATGGCAGCAGCCACAGTCCCCAGGACCTGGGGGATTCACATATCCCTGAGTCCTAGGGATTGCAGCTGCTCTGATACCTTGGGTCCAGGGTTTTCATGTACCCCTAAGCTATAGGGGCAGTGGTAGTCATGATAGTTAGGACTCTGGGGTTTTCATGCACCCCTGAGCCCTAGAGATGGCAGCAACCATGATCATCAGGTCTTGGGGGTTTCACACTTTCCTGAGCCCTAGGGATGATGACAACTGTGATTGCCAGGGCCCAGAGGTTTCATGCACCACAGAGCCCTAGGAATGGTGGTGGCCATGATTCCCAGGGTCTGGGGGTTTCATGCTGGGCATGAAACCCCTGTGGCTGGGAGCTCTGTTAGCTGATGGGTCTCCCAACTGCAAGGAAAACCCTGCTACATGTGCAAATTAAAGCTCTACAGCAACCAGGTATAAAATTAGTACACGTTTTTGAGGTCTGACTTCATAGCTGGTTGAAGCGTTTTATCACATGATAAATATTTTGCATATGTAGCTGGCCTTAAGGTAATTGCATAATTTAATCTAATTTACATATTTAAATGTAATTATACTGCGGGGGGGTTGCGAGGATCAGATTGGGTTGGGGCACTACAGCCATGGACACTGGGGTACCCTGCAGGGAAGGGGGCTGCACAGGCGGTGGCCCAGAGGGACCCAGCTGGGACTGCCTGCAAAGAAGGGGCTCCACTGCCTTACCTAGGAAGAAGTAGTGGAGCTGCTTCCCTGGCCTCCACCCCAAGCATTTCCCCACCCACATCCCCTCCACTCCTAGCTGCAGGTGAGGCTGGGGAGAGTCCTGCCTCTGGCCCAGTGTGGGCACTAATACCGCAAGGTGCGCAGGCATCACCTGCTGGACATGGCCATGGTGGTGGAATGGGGTACACAGAGCTGACTACCTCCCTCCACCCAGCTTTAACCTCACATATGACTGCTAGCAGCAGAAGCCACAACTTGGCAGCCAACCCTTCGTGGCCTGGCACTGGGGCACGGCGCAGTGGTTGGGAACCTCTGCCGTACCTTACCTTAATTGAGCAATACCTGTAATGTGTAGAGGGGGCTGTAGAAACAGCTGTCCATCTCCCACCTCGCAGAGGTCCTCCACAATGGCCCAGTGCAACACAAACTGATTCATATTTTGTTGCAAAGTGAAGTGTCAAAATTCAAATGTGGCATGTTCACCAAATGTGCTCCAAACATTCACCATCAAATGTTCACCCTTCCAATGTGCAGGAGAACTAGCAAGTATGACAGAAGACGAGGGTGGCTTAGCAGGGAACTCTTCTTTAAACTATATCACAAATGGAAGCTTATAAGAATTGGAAACTTGGACAAATAAATAAGGAGAAGTTATAAGAGCATTGCTCAGGCATTCAGGGATGAAGTCAGAAAGGCCAAAGTGCAATTAGGGTTGCCGCTAACAAGGGATGTGAAAGATAACAAGAAGGGTTTCTACCAGTTTGTCTGCAGCGAGAGGAGAATGAAGGAAAATGTGGGTCCCTTACTGAATGGGGGAGGCAGTCTTGTGATAGATGATGCAGAAAAGGCTGATGTACTCAATGCCTTCTTTGCCTCTGTCTTCACAGGTAAGGTCAGCTCCCAGATGGCTGCACCAGGCAGCACAGTTTCAGGGAGGAAGTGAGCAGCCAACAGTGGCAAAAGAACAGGTTAAGGACTACTGAGAAAAGCTGGGGTCGGACAAGTTCATGGGGTCGGATGGGATGCACCTGAGGGGGCTGAGGGAGTTGACTGATGAGATTGCAGGGCCATTGGCCATCATCTTTGAAAACTCATGGTAATCAAGAGAGGTCCCAGACGATTGGAAAAGGGTAAACATAGTGCCCATATTTAAAAAAAAAAAAAAAAAAAAAAGCAAAAGGAAGATCCAGGGAGCTATGGACCAGTCAGCCTCACCTCAGTCCCTGGAGCAATCATGGGGCAGATCCTCAAGGAATCCCTTTCTAAGCATCTGGAGGAGAGGAAGATGATTAGGAACAGTCAGCATGGATTCTCCAGGAGCAAATCATGCCTGCCTGACCAACCTGATTGCCTTATAGATTCATAGATTGTAGAGTTGGAAGGGACCACAATGGATCATTGTGTCCGACCCCCTGCCCCTGACAGGAAAGAAGACCGAGGTCAGATGACCCCAGCCAGGTGACTATCTAGCCTCCTCTTGAAGACCTCCAAGGTAGGTGATAGCACCACCTCTCTTGGAGTCCCATTCCAGATCCTGGCCACCCTATTTCTTCCTAATATCTAACCTAAATCTGCTCTCAACTAGTTTACACCTGTTATTCCTAGTCACTCCCTGGGGTGCATTAGTAAACAGCGCTTCCCCTATTCCCCATTGTCCTACCCTAATAAATTTATAGGTGGCCACAAGATCTCCCCTCAGCCTTCTCTTGTGAAGGCTGAAGAGATTCAGCTCTCTCAACCTCCCCCTGTAGGGTCTATCATGAAGGCCACTAATCATGCAAGTGGCCCTCCTCTGGAGCCTCTCAAGATTCCCCGCATCCCCCTTGAAGTGCGCATCCAAAACTGGACACAGTACTCCAACTGCGGCCTGACCAATGCTGTACAGAGGGGAAGTATCACCTCTTTTGTTCTGTTAGTCATGCACCTGCTAATGCACAACAATGTGCGATTGGCCTTGTTGATGGCCTCATTACACTGCTGGCTCATGTTCATCTTGGAGTCAGTTATGACTCTAAGATCCCTCTCTGCCTCCGAGCTGCTGAGAAGGATACTTCCCAGCCTATAGGTGTGCTGGGGGTTCCTCCTTCCCAGGTGGAGTATCTTACATTTATCTTTATTAAATTGCATCCTATTTCTCTCTGCTCATTGATCCAACCTGTCCAGGTCAGCCTGAATCTGCACCCTGCCCTCCAGTGTACTAACTTTGCCCCATAACTTGGTATCATCAGCAAACTTGGAGAGGGTGCTCTCCACACCCTTGTCCCTAATCGCTAATGAAGATATTGAATAATATCGGTCCAAGGACCGAACTCTGCAGGGCCCCACTCCTTCCAGGCCGAGCAGGAATCATCCACCACCACTCTCTGGGTGTTGTCCCTAAGCCAGTTGGTCACCCACCTAATCGTGTAGGTATCCACTCCGCAGTCTGCTAGCTTCTCAATGAGGATAGAGTGTGAAACTGTGTCAAAGGCCTTCCTAAAGTCCAGGAAGATGACATCAGCCTCAGTTCCTGCATTCAAGCAGTGTGTGACCTGGTCCCCTGGTCAAGCAGTGTGTGACCTGGAAGGCTACAAAGTTTGTCAGGCAGGATCTACCTGAGACAAACCCATGCTGGTTTCCCCTCAGCGTTGTTTCCCCTACTGGGCCTACACAAATGTGATTATTTTCTCTAGCATTTTCCCAGGAATAGAGGTAAGACTGACTGGTCTAAAGTTAACCAGCTCATCCCTTCTCCCTTTCTTGAAAATGGGCACCACATTGGCCATTCTCCAGTCCTCAGGGACCTGGCCGGAGCACCACGAGTGCTCAAACAGCTGTGCCAGTGGCTCAGCTATGACACTGGCCAGTTCTTTCAGCAGCTGTGGATGGAGGTCATCCGGGCCTGCTGACTTGTACCCATCCAGATCCTCCAGGAGCTCCTTAACTATTTCAGAACTAACCGTAGGCAGACTGGTGCCATGTGGATGTCCATCAATGATCGAGGTGGGGGAATTGGCTTGGTTGGTACGTAGAACTACAGAAGCGAAGAACTCATTGAACAGCTCTGCTTTTTTCCCCACGTCAACCACCATCTGTCCTGATTTGGCCTGCAGGGACCCTGTCTAACTGGTTCCTTGCAATAGCACGCCAGGGAGATATATTCCTCCTTGGTGGCTGCTCCCTGCTTTCATTGCCTATACATCTTGTTCTTTTACCCCACGCTCTCCTGGAGTTTCCTGTTCAGCCAAGGGGGTTTTTTTTGCCCCCTTCTCTCCTTTCCTACGTAATGGGATAGACTCCTTTTGAGCCCCAAGGATCACTCCCTTGAGATGCCTCCAACCCTCCTGGACCCCCATATGCTTTATGTTCTTGAGTTGCATCCCCTAACTAACTAGCCTTCTAAGCTTGCTAAAGTTGGTCCTTCTGAAGTCCAACACCTTAACGCCACTCATTACTTTACTCACCCTTTGCTGGATAGTGAACTCGACCAAGTGATGGTCACCATCTCCCAGGCTACCATGAACTTGCATGTTCCCCACAAGATCATCCCCTGTTGCTAAGACCAGGTCAAGCAAGGCGCTACCCCTGGTGACACTAGACACCACCAGGTTAGGTGGAGGTCCTGCACACAGTGTAAGAACCTCCATGAGCAGCTTGTTTTGGCTGTCTTCTCCTCCCAGCAGATATCTGCATAGTTTAGATCTTCCATGAGCATTGCCTCCCTCGCCTGTGTGGTGTCTGCTAGCTGCCCAGAGAATACATCGTCTAGCTCTTGATCCTGATGAGGTGGCCTGTAGTAGACCCCCACAACCAAGACCTTTTTCCCTGGCCCCCCCGGATCCTGACCCACAATGCCTCAGTGTTCCCCTCCTCCACCCCTGCCTTAATGGTGGAAGACGTATACTGCTCCTTAACATAAAGTGCTACCCCCCCACCTTTTTTCCCCACTCTGTCAGGCCTATACAACCTATACCCCTCAATGCCTGCCACCCAGTCATGTGTAGAATCCAACCTTGTCTCAATTAGTCCGACTAGGTCTTACTGGGTGCTAGCAAGCAAGAGTGTGAGCTCCTCCTGCTTGTTCCCTATACTCCTGGTGTTTGTATAAAGACATTTTAGTCCCCCAAAGGGGTCTCTTGGTGCCCCTGTGCTTTGATGGTGTTCTCTTTATTACTTAGCTGGTGTGGTCTGGGTGCCTTGTTTATGGCTTACCAACCCCTTAATACTTAACAGTGCAATCTGGCATCTTGTTTGTGGCTTACCAGCCCTGGGCTCTCTTTGACCACCGGTTCCCCAACCCCTGTCAAGCCTAGTTTAAAACCTTCTATGATGAGGTGACTGGCTCTGTGGATTTGGGGAGACGAGTGGATGGGTTATACCTTGATTTTAGCAAGGCTTTTGATACAGTCTCCCACAGCAGTCTCACAGGCAAGCTAAGGAAGCACCGGCAAACTAAGGCTGGGTGAATGGACTGCAAGGTAGATAGAAAACTGGCTGGAGCATCAGGCTCAGAGAATTGTAATCGATGGCTGGATGTCTAGTTAGTGGCAGGTATCAAGTGGAGTGCCCCAGGGGTTGGTCCTGGGGCCAGTTTTGTTCAATGTCTTTATCAACGACCTGGAAGATGGCATAAAGTGCACCCTCAGTAAGTTTGCAGATGACACCGAGCTGGAGGGTAGGTAGATATGGTGCAGGGTAGGTCTAAGATTCAGAGTGACCTAGACAAATTGGAGGATGGGGCCAAAAGAAATGTGATGAGGTTCAAGAAGGACAAGTGCAAAGTCCTGCACTTAGCACGGAACAATCCCTTGCACCAGTACAGGCTGGGGCTGACTGGCTGGGCAGCAGCTCTGCAGAAAAGGACCTGGGGGTTCCAGTGGACAATAAGCTGAATATGAGCCAAGAGTATATACTTGTTGCAAAACAGGCTAATGGCAAACTGGGCTGCATTGGTAGGAGTGTTGCCAGCGGGTCAAGGAAAGTAATTATTTCCTTCTATTCAACCCTGGTGAGGCCACATCTGGAGTACTGTGTTCAGTTTTGGGCCCTCCACTACATAAAGGATGTAGATATATTGAACGGAGTCCAGCAGAAGGCAAGAAAAATGGTGAGGGGGCTTGGAGACGTGACTTATGAGGAAAGGCTGAGGGAACTGGGTTTATTTAGTCTAGAGAAGAGGAGACTGAGTGGATTTAATAGCTTTCAACTACGTGAAGTGGGGTTTGAAAGAGGATGGAATTAAACTGTTCTCAGTGGTGGCAGACAGAACAAGGAGCAACGGTTTTAAGTTGCAGCAAGGGAAGTTTAGGTTAGATATTAGGAAGAATTTTCTCACCTGGAGGGTAGTAAAACACTGGAACAGGTTACCCAGAGAGGTGATGGAATTTCTGTCCTTGGAAGTTTTTAAGACCTGGCTTGACACAGCTTTGGCTGGGATGATATAGTTGGGGATGGTCCTGCTTTGAGCAGGAGGTTGGACTAGATCATATCCTAAGGTCTCTTCCAACCCAAATTTTCTATGATTTTTTGTGCCCAGAGTAGGAAACCCCTGTATGCCAGTTTGTGTAGCTTTTCAGTGTCTCCATTTTGGGCTGACACAGCAGGTAATGGCCAGGCAGATCATGTTCCCCTTGGCTGCTTGGTATGAGATGGAGAAGAGGTACAGAATCTTAGAGAAGTCCAAATCCAGCATACCAAAGAGGTTGATGAGGGTATCAGAGTGGCTGCAGCTCGGGGCAGACCAGGAAGGCATGGAAGAGAATCCTCTGTTGCCTTCTCAGAGAAAGGGCAGGCCACCAACACCACCAATTCTAAGTGGAGGACAAGTGTCCATGGCCAGGGCCCCATGCAGCAGTTGTCACTGGAAGTCACCACTTTCTCTTGGTGATAAGTAGCTTGTACAGGGTATGCCAGGCCTGGTGGGCTTGCTTTGTTGCTACTGTTAGGCACCACCTCCTAGTCACATCAGGGTAGGTAGTGAGGACATGGACATGACACACTTTGACTGTCCACACGTGCAGTGCCTTTACAGACAGCATCGTAAGACAAATCCCACCTCTTTTCTTGTTGGGCATGGGGAGAGACAGGAGAGTGCCAGGCCTACCTACTACTTATTGCTGTCCACAGCTGAAGAAACAGGCAGTTTCCCTCCTCCCATCTGTCTTGTGAGCTGCCATTGAAGAGGGCATGTCATGGGCAAAGGTGGTCTTCTAGTGAGGCAAGTTCATCCATGGGGAGAACAGCTTTTGCTTCAGCGACTAGGTGTGAAGCAAAACAGACAGAGTTCCAGCCCAGCCCATCAGTCATGGCTTTGGCTAAGAGCCAGTCAGACTGAGCTGAGTCAAAGAGGTGAGTCAGCTTGATGGGGTGTGACCAGACCAAGGTGGCAATGAGGTTTTGAGAGGCAAGGCTCAATGCTCACTACTGCAAGGCCAAGTTATAGACCAGGGACTCCTGCAGCAGCTCTTCATAGGGCGGGCACCTGCAATTTCGTTTCAGTTGGAGATATACCTGCCAGGGCCAGGCGAGGCCGCATTACAAGGGTGGCAGTGAGATCTAGCTGAGGCAATTGGGATCCAGTAGAAAAAGTGTCTGATTGGGGTTGAGGTCCCCAACCTGACACAGGAAAGCAAAGGCCAACCATTTCCAAGAGATTGGGAGTTGCTCTCTTTTTATGTTTTGTTCTGCGAACCTCAGCCATCACAACAAGAGTGCAATTGCCACTACTGAGAACTATTTTCAGCAAAGTACAAGAGATCCCTGAAATTCCTCTTTTAAAAAAAAATCAAAAAATCCTCTAACATATCATTTGGTGTTGCAGACATATGCAGGGTTACATTTCAGGCTTTTATGAACAAAACCCCTCAATCTCTGTTTATTGCATTCCATTGCCTGAGTTGTCCCTCATTATTTCTCTGTCTACCATTTCACAAATAGAGTAATGGCTCATTGTTTACTTCTTATCGGTTGCAGTTGTGGAATGATACGCTCACAGAGTTGGATGAAATCTGGAGGATTAACTGATCTACTTAGTGAAGGTTTTCCTTTTCCTAAACTGGCTCAAAGAGATATCTATCCAGGTCTTTCTTTGAAAATCTTTAAGGAAGGAGATTTCAAAACCTCTCTCAGCATCTTATCCTAGCTGTGAAGGCTGATTTTATGGCAGAATAAAAAACATTTTCCTGCTTTATCCATGAGAGGCCAAGAGGTTGCTCCTCTTTACTCACGCTGTCTGTAAAGCACTTTCCCTCCACTTGTTTCTGCACTTCATAGTGGTGGTACAAGCCAAATGAGGCAAGCCAAAGGGTTAGTCCATCTGTGAGGAGTCCCTCTGAGAGCTATGGAAAAAGACACCTGACATGACTGTTTCTAGCTTGTGGATATTCACTGTGCAAAAGGAGGAGCCTGGAACAGGGGTGGGCAAAATGTGGTCCATGGGCCAGATCTGGCCCACCAACTCATTGGATCTGGCCTGTGGGTGGGGACTTGCCAAATGATTGGATCTGGCCCAAGGCTGCCCCCTGCGATGCTTTGCATGAAGCCAAGCCCTGCCCACTCCTGCCCAGGGGAGCCCATTCTGCACTCCTGACTGTGGCCACCAGCCCCAGCCAATGTACACAGCTTCCCAGCAGGGCTGTTGCCTGTGCATCTACAGGTACCTAGGGAAGTGCTCAGCTCCCCCTGCCTCTAGCAACTCCTCCTTCTCATCCTGACCCTGCTGCACTGGTCCAGGCAGCAGGTAATCTGGGGAAATTATGGGGATGCATGCTGAGCAGATGCCCAGCCAGGTGGCTCCTGCCCCAGTGTGGCTCCTGCCCCAGTGTGCAGGACTCCAATTCCAGCTCCCAGCTGCCTTTCACCTACTTGACAGCCCACAGGTGTCCACTCATTACGCCAGGTAGATGGACCGGATGGCAGGCAGCTAGGAGCTGGAGCTCGAGCCCCATGAGCTGGGGCAGGAGCTGCCTGACTGCAGCTTCCCTTCATGTTGCTGGCATCTGCTGCCTACCAGGCATCCCCATGGCTTCCCCACATTACCTGTTGCCCAGAGCAGTGCAGCAGGGGCAGGAGGAGGAGAAGCTGCTGGAAGCAAGGGAAGCTGAGAACTTGGGCAGCTGCAGCAGCATCCCCACCAGAAAACTTTGCACGCGGGGCAGGACTGGGGCAGTGATGTCTGCCAAGTGTGAGCAGAAGCACAATGTGGGCTACCTCAGGCAGGAGCAGATGGGGCTCAGCAACCTGTGGAGTGCCATAGAGGCAGCCGTGGGCTAGACTTGGAGAGAGGGGATAGACAGACCACACCTGCACTGCATTGCTTGGGTGAGCTCTGCTGCACGTGTACCTTACCCCTGCTCCTTCCCCCTGCCCTTTGGCCGGCCCTTGGGACCTAGCATGCAGGTAGCCCTTCCCTCCATACCACCCAGGGGAGTTCTGCTGCATATGCCCCCTGCTCCTTTCCCTCCTCCCATTACCAGCTAGCTCCTGGGACCTAGTGCATAGATAGCCCTCCACACAGCCCCATCCCCTCACCCCCCCCAATAATATTCAAAAGTAAGACTTTATTTTGAGCTATTATACAGTCACCTCTATATGTACTACTCAAACCATAAATAAGGACAAAAATTATTTTTTCAGGTAAAATTAAAACGTTATAGTGCAGAGATCAGCAACCCTCCGCACCCGTGCCAAAGCATGGCATGGGAGGCCATTTTCCTTGGCACACCACAGGCTATTTGGGCTCTAGGCAGCAGCCACCAGCCACAGAGCCCAGGCTACTCCCAGCAGACAGCAGGGATGCTGCAAATAGCCAAGGCTCTGTGGCAGCCAGGTGGGAGGCTACAAACAGCTGCACCGTGCTCCCTAACCCCGGCACTGGCTCTGTGACAGTGGTGGCTGTGCACAGGCCTCCAGCTGACAGTTGGGAAGAGGCCTGAGGGTTGCGCAAGCCTGATCTGGCCCCACTCCTGCTGTCCACCTGAAAGCACGCATGCAGCTGCTGCTGCCACACAGCCGGTACTGTGTGCTGCAGAATCCAACACAGCTGTTTGCAACCTGCCTGCCACTTGCTGTAGCTGCCCAGAGCCTGGGCTGTCTGTAGCAGGCAGCTGGGAGGCTGCAAACTGCTGCACTGGGTTCCCCAACCCAGCTTCATTATGGGGGCAGTTGCATGTGCACCTTAGGCTGGATAACAAGAGAGGGACCAGAGTTGTGCACCCAAAGGTGTACATGCAGCCATGACCATGGAGTCAGTACTAAGGCCCAGCGCAGTTGTTTGCAGCCTCCTGGCTAACTGCCACAGCTGGCCCAGGCTCTGGGCAGCTGCAGCAGGTGGTGGGCAGGCTGCAAACAGGTGTGCTAGATTTCACAGCCCCGGCACCAGCTTCATGGCAACGGCAGGTGCATGCACGCCTTGCAGCACATGGTGGGGAAGGGCCTAGGGTAGCACAACCCTGGCCTCTCCCCCACCGTCTGCCTAGAGGCACACGTGCAACTGCAACAATAAGGATCGGGCCCCTCGCAGCTCCCCCACCACTGGCACGCCAAGCCAAGTCATGGGTGGAGGGTGGAGGTTGGGGTGTTTCTGGCTCTCCAGTCAGAAATGCTGCCACCTTGTTATAGTGAATTTTTTATTTTTAGTCTATGATATCATGTACTGTATTATTATCTATATTTGTTAAAATGATATCTTCTGAAAGATTTTATGTGTAGGCAGTCCTTGACATCCCACCAAAACTCAGTAAGTGGCCCACCAGCCAAAATAATTGCCCACCTCTGACCTAGCGGATGGATACATTGATTGAGCTTTTAAATTTCCTTTCCATCATCTTACAGCAACAGAGTTTTTCCTAGAGACAGCATCACAAAGACAGTTATTTGTCTTTCTAAACTCTTGAATCTCAGGAAAGTAGACCACCTTTGATGAACAGAGACTCTACAGAAGTAAGGCCAAAATTCTCTAGGCCCATCTACCACATAGCAGAGCTGTCTGACATCCTTTCAAAAGTGCAACCATTGAGACCTACCACAGGAAAAAGAATTGATATGGGAAAGAGACAGTTCTAAAACTGCGGGAAAATCTCTCATCAGAACTAGAATTTGGGTCCTCCTTTTTTTCCCCCTATTTCTTCCTAATGACCCTTTGAAGAGGAAAACCTTGGCAAAGGAAAAATGTTCAATCAGTAAACTTTGAAACTCTACAGCATCTTAGAACATTGATGCTCTTATACACCATAAAATTGATGCTATGATGACATCCATATAAATTACATGGTGATAGTTTCTGTCAAGTGGAATTTCTATTCCAAAGATCTCACTAACAGGGGAGGGAAAGAAATCGAATCCATATTTAGAAGGAATTACTAATCCTTTATCAAAATGTGTTTAGAGATTGTATGTAAATAGTTCACTGCATATTAGATAGGTGCACTTGCATAGATCTGAATTATATGCTTCAGTTCATTAGATAATTTGTCCAACTGAGCTTGTGAAAGACTGTTTCTGTGCAATAAAATTGATAATTCTAGCATGAAGGTCTTGTTGCTTGCCAGTGGATGATCTGAGAAGGGACTGAAACTTTTTTTTGTTTTTGAGTTGAGGAGACAGGGAAAGCAAAGGCATTTAACAGATGATATTAAACAAATAGTGGCTTATTTTTTATGGTAATCACTATTGCAACAACCATTAAGAGTGGGGATATGATCAGTTTTTGCTGTTATGTCTCTGCTGACATTGGTTAAGTAGTTTACCAGAACTATCATTATTTCTTTTTATAAAAATCAGTTCTGAATATGGGCATGTGGTCAGAAGGAAAGACAAATGTGTAATTCTTTGTTACAGAGCCTTAAATGGTCTCATGTCATAGATCTTCAGCTATCAGGATGTTAAGCAGTGGCAGAGGAGTCCCCAGAGGTCATGACTGATCTGATGATTGGCTAACAGCAAGTTTAAAAATACTCTGCTTAATGGTTAACTCAACATCCATGTTCATAGTATAAAAGGAGAAGGGAAGGGATTAAACTCAAGGGAATTCAAATTATCAAATATCAGAAGCTTACAGAACAGTACTGCCTTAATAATTACAGTATGTTATGAAGAACAATAGCTATTCTTCTAATCCTGGAAGGAAAAGAGTTGGTAACTGCTGCACCTGCCCAGATGTTTTGGAATTTGTTGTTCACCTTTATAATGAGATAGGCTTTATGCTGTAAAGCTCCACTTGTTTCATTTTAGTTTAACCTAATTAGGCTGATGACACTAAGCTATCCAGAGTAAATTTAAAAACACAACATCACAATACCCTTGATCCTAGTGGTTGTAAATATCTGGTATCAAAGCTGACCAGGAGAATGTGCATATTTAAACCCAGAAGCATATATAATATCAAAATGTTAGGGAGTTATTTAATGGACAACAAAATTGTTCATGAGCTTTCCTCCTTGACATGTTCATCCACAAAAGTTAGGACAAGCATTCTCTTGAAAAGAGAGTAGCAGTACAGATACCATGAGTAAAGACAATTCAGTGTACCAATGTGGGAGAAAATGGAAAAAAGAGAAGGGAACAGGTGAAAAGATTTGTTTTCAGATCAACTGGGGCCATGTTAGTTTTTATCATGAAATCTAGGACTGAATAGGTATATGTTGTCTGCACTGTGTTTCATAACAAAATACAAGGCCTTTCAGCATCTTGAAATTCATGTAAATTTTTTAAATCTTGTAAATCCATTAAACCTTTTGCTATTTAGCATAATAATACAGAGAGAACCTACTTAAACAGGTCACAAAGAGGGCTAAACCTTAGCAGCAAAGCCTGCAAAACAGCTTAAAAACTGGGTAGAACTACTGGACTGGAGTAATTGTTTCTGAATTACTTTCACATCTATTGTAGAATTCATAGGGCAAGCCTCACCCATCTTTTCTGTGTTTTATGGGCCATGGTTTATAATGGAGAGAATTTTACTGGGGTTGTAAAGCATATAGAGATTCTCAGATGGAAGGTACTATAGATGTGAGCAATGCAACAATAGCGCTAGTAATAAACATTTATTAAAAAGGGCCAAGAACAGCATACTGGGCTGTATTAATAGGGGCTTCACTGACAAATCAAGGAAAGTGATTCTGTCACTGTTCAGCAGCTGGGAAGCCTCCTCTGCAGTATTATGTCCAGTGTTGGGTCCCTCACTTCAAGACGGACACGGACAAATTAGAAAGAGTCCAGCATAGAGTGATAGGAATAATTAGATGCCTGGGAAACATGGTTTATGAGGAAAGCCTGAAGCAACTGAGATACTGAGATTATTTAGTCTGGATAAGAGAAGACCAAGGGGAAGTTTGATACCAGTCTTCAAATACCTAAAGGGTGGTTATATGGAAGACTGCAATAGACTATTCTCTGTGGCTGGGGGCAACAGGGCAAGTAACAATGTTTTCAAATTTCAGTACAGGAAAGTTAGGTTGGCTATTAGGAAGAACTTTCTGATTATGAAGCAGTGGAACAAGTTCCCCCAAAGAGGAGGTGGAGAGGTTCTCTTCACCCTTAGAAGTTTTTAAGAGCAGGTTAGATAGACAGCACATGATTGGGATGATTTAGTCAAGGATGTTACTGCCTTGAGCAAGGGGTTGAACTTGATGACTTTCTATAAAGGGATAATGAAAAGAGGTAACAAATCACAGATAAAAAGAAATATGAAGATGATCTTATTCCCTATTTCTGTTTGTGTGAGAACGGAGGTTACTGTAGCACCTACTGTAATTGAACTTGGACATTGAAAGAGCAGTCCTATGTCTGAAAGCAGCAAGACCTTAACCATTTACAAAAGAACTGCTGTTGTTTCTGTGCAGCAACAGAATACCATACTTTCCCACATAACACATACACCTTTCCCCCCTAATATAAGCCCTCTAACATTGGGGTGCATATGTTAAGCAGAGAACCTGATTGGTCTTTGCTGGAATAGAGGCAGGATAGAACAGAGCAAGCAGATGCTGTGGGCAGTTGTACACGTACCTTTGTCTGCTCTGATGCACCGGAAATCCAGCATATCTGAGCAGACTTAATTAATCGAGTCTGTGGAGCATGCGAGCTGGCATGCCACTGTGTCACATGCATTTATATAAATAGCAAAATGCACGTCAGTGCCCAGAAAATGGCAGCGGCACACTTTTCATAGATTTTATAGACATTAGGACTGGAAGCGACCTCGGAAGATCATCAAGTCCAGCCCCCTGCCCCAGGGGCAGGAAGTCAGCTAGGGTCAAAGGATCCCAGCAAGATAGGCATCCAAATATTTCTTGAATGAGTCCAGAGTAGGTGCTTGCACCATGTCTGGAGGGAGTCTATTTCAGGCCTTGGGGTCTCAGATAGTAAAGAAGTTTTTCCTTATGTCCAGCCTAAAATAATCTTGGAGGAGTTTATGACTGTTGGAACTTGTCATCCCTTGGGGCGCTCTGGTGAACAGGTGTTCCCCCAGATCCTGATGCACACCTCTTATATACTTATACGCTGCCACCAAGTCACCTCTGAGCCTGCGCTTTTCCAGGCTGAAGAATCCCATGGTTCTCAGCCTCTCTTCATAAGGCCTGTTTTCCTGCCCTCTAATCATACATGTGTCTCTCCTGTGGACTCTCTCAAGGTTCTCTACTTCCTCTTTGAATTGTGGAGCACAAAATTGGATGCAGTACTCCAACTGTGGCCTTGCCAAAGCCAAGTACAGTGGGAGGATAACATCCTGAGATTTGCTTGAGAAGCATCTATGGATGAAAGCCATCCATAGATGGGTTCTGAATTAAAACAGCTTCCAGATGCACCACCACCATGTTCTCAGCGCTGATGCACATTTTGCCATTTTTACAAATACATACGCCGCAGTGCTGGGCACTTTTAAAAGCGCCCAGTGCTGCAGCACATACATGTGTACATATGCCTCGTGAGTTGTGGCTCCCAAGACAGCTGCTGCTTCTCCCTAGGGCTGCACATAGCAGGGGCACAGTCTAGTATTAAACCACTCACCGCTGCTGGTGAGGCAACAGCTTTTGGCTGCAGAGCCACTTAGCTGGCTGAGGGCAAGTGAGCTGCTGCATGCAATATGTAGTATGTTTATGAGTCTTGTGATGTCAAGCATATGGCCTGCAGACTGGATGCAGCCAGCAGATGCATTGCATCCATCCACTGTAGTCCAGTGGGCTACCAGAAGTGTTCTGCCTCTCACCTCTGCACAGCTACAACCCCTGACGCTGCTGACCAGCCATGGCTCCATGCTGCTGCACACCCCTGGCTCCTTGCAGACACATACCACAAACTCCATACTGTATGAATGCACCCCCATGTTGCTGCATGCTTTCAGACCAACCAAGACCCACACCGCCATCTAAATGTAGCCCCATGGATCTAGCCTGGGAGGAACTTGTGTGATCTGTACCCAGCCTAGGGGAAGTTTGACAACCCTGATTTACAAGAACTTTTATAAAGAACGATTTACAGTAAAGGAGCAAGAGTCTTGCTACTGCCCTTGCAAGGGTTTGAGGCCTAGCCTTGCTGCTGCCCTGGCACAGCAGGAAGTTCCTGCTGCCTTACTCAGACTGTCTCTTGGGATGCCACACTCCATGGACACTCTGGGCACTGACAGAAATGATATTGTCATGTGGTTGGCCCCTTGAAAGTGCTCTACAGTACCCTGCACACCTGCAGAGTGCTTTAAAAGTGCCTGATCCCATGACAAATTAACCCTCATTCAATGAGGGTTCAGATGAAGGCATTCTAAAGTAGAGAGCCCTTACTAAATTCTGTTTGTCCCTGTGCATGCCACCTAGCCCTGCCCCTGGTGCTGATATTAGGATGGGAGGGAGCAAAGGCAGGGAAGGGAGCTCTGTTCTGGGATCTGCGCAGCCTGTGCTGGGGTGGGGGGTGGACTGGAGCTCTAATCCACCTGATACCCCCCTGCCCCAGCATAGGCTGGGCAAACCCCAGAATGGAGCTCCTTCCCCTGTCTTCTCCCGCCTCCCATTCTGATGACAGCAGCAGAGCTGGGGGAAGGGGAGGTTAGGGGAGGAAAGGCTGAAAACGCTCAGTTGCTTTTCTCTGTATAGACTCCAAAGTGGACTTGGATTCCCCGCCCCCAACCAAACAGCAATTATCTGTTGGGTCAGGGGAAATCACCATAACTCCTAGAGCTTTGTGGGAAGCATCATGAGTTAGTGGGGAGCTGCATGTCTGTCTGCGCCTTCTGTGTCACACAGTCACTTGTGACCCTGAAAAAATCTTTTTCTTTTACATTCTGCCTTCCAAAAACAAGGTTGTGTTTCATTTGGGCATGCGTTATGCAATAAAACATGGCATACCTGGAGCTGCATAAAGAGAATATGCTTTGTATAGTCCATGTAAGGGGATTTATATATTTTGCTACAGGTATCACTGTAAGGCCAAGGTTCTATTAGGGATGACTATGAGGAAGAAAATTATATTTTTCCCAATCTCCTATTTAGTATAGTCTTTGCAGTATTTCAGCATGTTAAAATGTTTTGTGCTCTACGAGTTCTGTTCATCTCTCCATAAGCAGGATGACTTCTTTCCTGTTGGGATTTAGAAAATTCAGCATCCCTGTATATGAAGAAAACCAGACTGAGGCTTCATTGATTTTAACACTCAGTTTTTAAACTGTTGGTAGTGGTAGGTAGAATAGCACACAACAGCTAGCTGAGTTTCCATATGTGGTATAATGCACTTACAGTTAAATAGTACTACCACCAATGGAAATGCAAGTAGTAGTTTGAGGCAAAATTGCTGTGGTTCTGCTGGGTGGAGATGGGAGGAGGAAAGATATTAAACAGGCTTCACAGAGCCTGCCTTCCTTGCGTGTTACAACGTTCTTCTCCAGCCTCCCTAACATATAAGAGAACTTGGGGATATGACTGGTTTACCTGCAGTTATTCATCTCCATGGTCTATACCCAAACCAATAGAAGAAATTATAAGGCATCTACTTTCTGAGGCTGTACAAGTAGTCAGCCAGGGCTCTATGATTCCAAGAGAAGGTTTTATTCCCATGACACTTCATGGAGTTTTCTCTGTGAAGCCAGTACTTAAGCTTTGCACACAGTTTGGGTGTCTTCCCATTGTCAGAACACAGAAAGGCTGTTTAAGTTCCTTTTGAAAAGAGTGTAGAATATGTAGAATATTTCTGAGCAAAGGGCTCTGGAAGGTCAGAGAGAAACTGATGTTGATACAAAGCAAAGCTGATCTTCAAATTTTCAGAGAAATGTATAGCTGAAGGAAAGAGAGATCAAGCATCCACCAAGACTGAGTGCTTCCTCACACATTATCATGGCATCTAGCAGATTCCCCAAGGTCCATGGGGATCTTGGGAGGGCAAGGTCTTCTGGTTATGCAGTACACCCATGGTCTTATCTATGTTGAAGGAGGAGAGGGAAGAAAACATGATGGAGGAAATATGGGGAAACTTTGCAGGGTAAATTACGATTTTTCCACTCTCTAATTGGAGGAATAATTCACATACAAGTATGGTTCTAGACCTTATTTTCCATGGTTTAATTTTTAAAAGTGTTCATTAATTTGGAGTGAATTGATGTTTGGGTTTTCATCTTGCCACTCCCAAAAACCAATTTTCAAGGTTCAGCTGTACTGCCAGCCACAAGCACAGCTGAAGCCAGCAAAAACTACATGTGCTTCATCATTTCTGGAAATCTGCTCCACTTTAGAACTTGAAACATAGGTTCACCCAATGTTAGTGAACAAATCTTTTAAAAAAATGTACCTGTTGCTTTCACACAGGCTCTAATAATACTGTAATTATTCTATCTTAGCTACTTTTTAATGTGTCATATTCTGCATAGTTTTGTCTTGGTGCCATAGGTTGCCTAAAACTTCCTGGAATGGCTGCATGACAGTAATGACAATAATGATATAATTGCATTCAAATACAATCATTTTTAATATTCCAAGAAACAAGATTTCTGTTTAGGTTTAATATACTACTTCCCATGTTAGGAAACATGGCAAACTATTTGTTCATTTGTTAGCAAAGAAGACCAACTACTTGCTTTTGGTCTGTTTTAGTTTCTTTGTTTGGTATCATTTCTTCTCTCCTCCTGCTCACAGCAGGTAGTTTGCAGGTGCAGAAGTATCTAAACACTTTCATAAAATATCTCAGGATCTTGTTAGGTTCGAATAATGTCTCTGTCTGTTTAGTCTCTTTCTTTCCCGGGTATTTTATTTTCCTTCCTCTCTCCCTTTATAGCTTCTTATCATTTTTATCTGAAGGTACTCATCCATTGCAGGCTCTAGTACTAAGCTGATTGTAACCCTACTGCATCTTATGTTGAATAGGTCATTGATACCCAATTAAGTGGAAATAATTTTCTATGGCAAAGCAGGACAATTTGGAGTAGTGTCACATGAACCTCTTGTAATTTAGTGGGAAACACCATATTAAATTGATTATTTGTTAAATAATTGCAATATTGCATATATTCAAGGTCATAAGAAAAATCAAAGACATCTGAATGCAGGTGCATGTACCTCTCTAACTATGTACATATATGCATACTTATATATACATTATTTAATTACACAGATTGTCATGTATGCACATACTCTTTGTGTAACTATATACACACAGAATACAAAGCAGAGTACACAAAGTTTTGTGTACACAAAACAGTAATTATATATTACATGCAAAATTAATTGTACTGCATATAAATTTGATATCTTCTGTGTTTTTCATAGATTTTTAAAGTAATTTTATATTTAACTTATTTTAGGTTAGCTGTCTACTCTGAGTTTCTAAGGAAACAGTGCTATCATTTTTAATGGTATTTGGTTAATTAGCTTAGAATCTCAACATATAGTAAATGAATCAACCAAATAAAAGTAAATTATTTTTAAAACCATAACATTAATTCATACAATATAATTTTACTGTTTTGTGAGGGGAAAATATAGTTTTGTTTAGTCTTTGTGAAAATGGTAGACGTGCTTTGTACTGAGTATTTTTCTGTGTCCGACTCCTGAGTAAATGTTTTGCAAGTTATTTTTAAAATGTTTTTCTCTGTTACACATAATTAGCTGTTCTTTCTTGTTTCATGTCTTTTATTACTTTCCTCTTATCACATGTAATATGAAACCCTCTATTACAATGTATAGTATATGTAAATATATATGTTAGCAAGAATAAGTAGAGACTTGGAGACTGGTGTATTTTTTTTTAAAAAGGTGGAAAATAAGAGAGTAATTGTTAACCATCTCCTTTCATTTTTTGAAAACATCAATTACATTTACAAATCTCAGAAGCCAAGCTCACCAGTGGAACAAAAATAACTCCTTTCAGTATGCTTCAAAAAATCTAATCACATTGAACAACTGAAATTTATTTACAGTTGTAATTTGAAACATTAATTTTGATAATACACTGACTCCTTTTGTAAGATGGTGCTCAAAAGCCTAGCTGTTTTCCTTTGGGTCTTGCTAACATATGCTTTATGATTTGGAGAAACTGTCCACTATTTTTTTAGTCTGCCTAGAAGAACATTCCTTTTTCCCCATTTTATATTTTTTATTCTTCTTTGCCACTCTCCTCCCCCACCCCCATATACTTTTCTTTCTCACTGTCTTAATTTAAGGGACAGATTTTAGTGCTTACAGTGTAGTCTTGATACCCTTGAAAACTGAATGTAGTGTTGAATATTGGATACAGTATAAGCAGTTGCAGTGGAGACTTACCACACACTACGATTCTAGTGTCCTTCAACAATGTCAGGCTAGGGAAGAGGCTATTTGCATTCTTATCTTATCTTGCTACTGTACCATGGTTGGCAACTTTTGGACACAAATAGAAATTGATTTTAGCTTGTAGATTCTAGTCCAAAGGCCACTGAACTTATTTTCTGTGTGAATTGATAGTTTCTGAGTTAACTAGAGTTTGACTACGTTGAAATATGGTGAAGTACTTGCTTTCTTTTAATCTAACTTTGCAAATCCCAAAGCATATAAACAGACCTTACACATGAGTAGTCATCTTTTAAATCAAAGGGACTACTCAAATGAGTACAATTTGAAACATCTGGTCATGATCTATGAAAGCACACACATTCATCCCAGGTACCCAGCTAGGCTTTGAAAGTATTTAAAGAAAAGAATAGAGGCAGAATTGCTGTTGTTCTTTTAAAAATGATATTATTATCTGTAATGAGTGTGTGGGGGAAATTTAGCCAAAAAAATGGAAATGTTATCAGTATATGAAATGATCTCTAATAGCTCTTGCAAGGGGACAAAAGGGTAGTACAATAAGTGACAGCACTCTAATGAGGCTGCAGGGCATTCCAGGAAAAAAAGGAATTAAGTCCTTTAATTCTTTTTCAGCTTGCCATTTTCTGACAGCTTATCAAGTGGTCAGTACTTGTTTGTTTTGGCATACAGTTCATTCATTGTAGGCAGCCGGCACTTTGTTCTTCTTTGCAGTTTCCAAAACTTGATTGTGTTTATCCTAGACTGTGGGAAAAGTGTATATTCCTGTTTCCTTTAAATTTCATACAAAACCTGACGTTTACTTTTATAATTTCCCATATTTTCCATTCCATTAATCATCATTGTTGATGTATGTAAGGTCTTAGCACATCCTCCTTTGTTTTCATACGATTGTACAGATTGCAGTGTCAGTATATGACCTATTAGTTGAAAAATAAGCATAGGCTCTGGTATGTAATAGTACATTGAAATCTAGCTGCGGAATATATCACATTAAGCCAAAAAGGGAAGGGATTTAACTTGCTGCTACTAAATGGTTTGCAAGGATTTCTTATTCTTATGTAGCAGGTTGCAGGGAGCATTTTGTTACTTTATAGTTATTATCTTCTAAAATATAAAAGTCCTGAATGTCACTTACGAATGTTTTTTACCAATCCTTGTAAAATATTGTATGTGCTTCACATGAAATGGCATATCTTATATGTATTTATCACTATTAAAATATAAAGATTATTTGTTTATTTATATAAAAAAGCTTTTAAAATTAAGTCTTGGCATACACTCAGTGGATAGCTGTGAAAGAAAGGTACAATAGGATGAGTCAGTAGCGGTACAATTTCTGTTTAAGCTGAATGTAGTTACCCGGACTTTTCTCATATTATAAACAAGAGATGGGTGGGCCTACTTGCTTAGTAATTTTGAAATTAACTTAAGTGAAAGGGTTACTGTTCATGGAAATGTTTTAAAAGTATATTGTAAAATATAATTGTTGTCTAACATATCTCTGTGCCACATATATTTTACATGTGCAGTAATCTTTTTTGCACTGAAGAAGGAAAAGACTCCCGAGAAGCAATAATGCTTTGTATCTTTCCCAAATTGAGATGATAGATAATATGAATTTTATACAGACATTACAGCTAGCTCAGGGGTTAGATCAGATTGAAAATATCCCTCTAATCTAACTCAGTAATTAGCTTGATCTTAGGTAGGTCAGTGTAGAAGGAGGGGTGCATGGGATGGGGATTTTTAGGGGGATTGGAGGACTACTTAGGTACACAAAGGGGTTGGGGGAGTCAGGGGCCACGATTAGGATCTGCAGGGGGGTATTGGGGAAATTGGAGGGCTAGCGGTGTCTTGGGAGTGAAGGGCTGGCTGGACTGTCAGTGCTGGTGTAATTCGCGAGACTTTCTAATCTCACCAAACCCTCCAGCTTCCTCTCCTCCCCTCTCCAGTGCCACAGAACTGCCTCAATCTTGCACACCACTTTCAGAGCCAATTTTACTGGAGTTAACCAGTCCTGGGAGCCCAATTTGAAGTACGTTAAGATGGAAGAGGGTTGGGTAGATTCGGGGGGCTAACAGCTTTATGACAAGGGCCTAAGCAGGACTGAGGCAGCTGGTGGTATGTGGGGGGGATTAGCTGCATCAGGGGCTCTTTTCCTCCACAAGCAGTGGCTATTTTTAGCCCCCTGACACCTCCCTCCTGCACTGCCAGATGAATAAGCCCCCTGACAAAACCAACCCCCTGATCCTGCCCACACCTTCTTCCACAACAACTTATTTCCATCAGTTCCTGGCTCTAGTGAATACCAGTAAAGCCAGCACTGGGAGTAGTTTGCAGGATTTGGGGAGGTTGGCAGGCTTGAGGGGGCTGGCTGGTCCTCAATGGGGTTGTTCATCTGGGGTTGGGGGAGCTACTAGCGAGCAAAAAATAGACGATTGTGAGGGTAGTGGAGGGAGAGAGGAAGCAAAAAAAAAGTTCAGCCCTGGGGCTGGGGCCACTGTCTAGGCTTTCCCAGCCCCAGGGCTACACTCTGAAAGTGTACAGAAGTTCACTTAGATCAATCTACCCATACCCAATCTAACTGAGTGAATCTTTGAGATATAGTTAAGTAAAATCAGTTGGTCCTTTTTGACTGATCTAACCTGCCTGGCACTTCTTTACAGTTTTCTCCTTTATCATAGAAGTAGGGTTGGAGGGACCTTGTAGATCTTCAGGTCCAGCCCCCTGCCTGGGCAGGAGAAAACTGGGCTCAAATGACTTCAGCCAAGTAGGCATCAAGCCTCTTCTTAAAGACCCCCAGGGTGGGAGCCAGCACCACTTCTCTTGGAAGCTGGTTCCAGATCCTAGCTGCCGTAATTGTGAAGTAGTTCTTACGGATGTCTAGTCTAAACCTACTCTCCAACAACTTGTGGCTGTTATTCCTTGTTATCCTGGGGGGTGCTAAGGGAAACAAAGTCTCCCCCATACCCTTCTGGTCCTCCCTAGTGAGTTTATAGACAGTCACCAGCTCCCCCCTCAGCCTTCTCTTGTGAAGGCTGAACAGGTTCAGGTCCTGTAGACTCTCATTGTAGGGTCTGCCCTGCTGTCCCCGGATCATGCAGGTGGCCCTCCTCTGGACTCTTTCAATGTTGTCCACATCCCTCTCGAAGTGGGGTGCCCAGAACTGGACACAGTACTGCAGCTGTGGCCTGACCAGTGTTGCGTAGAGGAGGAGGATCACCTCCTTGGACCTACTTGAGATGCACCTGTGGATGCACATTAAGGTCCAGTTAGCCCTGCCAACCGTGACCTTGCATTGTCGGCCCATGTTCATCATGGAGTCAATGATGAATCCAAGATCCCTTTCTGCCTTCGTGCTCTCAAGATGGAAGTTTCCCATCTTATAAGTTTGCTGCCGGTTACTACTGCCCAAGTGCAGCACCCTGCACTCGTCTGTATTGAAACGCATCCTGTTTTTGTTAGCCCACTCCTGCAACTTATCCAAGTCTTGCTGCAGTCTTTCCCTCCCTACTAGCGTGCCCACCTCACCCCAAATTTTGGTATCATCAGCAAATTTAAACAGGTTGCTTTTTACCCCGTCATCCAGATTGCTGATAAAGAAATTGAACAGTGCGGGCCCAAAGACCGAGCCCTGGGGGACTCCGCTGCCCACTTCCCCCCAGGTCGAATATGACCTGTCCACCACTACCCTCTGAGTACGACCCTTCAGCCAGTTTGCAATCCATCTGACTGTGTAGGCATCAGTGCCACAGTCACCTAGTTTTTTAATGAAGTCTCAGATGATCAACAGAGGTCGTGCTGAAGTCGAGAAAGACTACATCCATGGCAACACCTGCATCCCGTGTTTTTGTGACCTGATTGTAAAAGGCAATCAGGTTGGTCTGACATGACCTGCCCCTAATGAAACCGTGCTGGTTGCCTTTGAGCATCATCCCCAGTGCTGGCCCATCACAGATGTGCTCCTTGATGATCTTCTCAAAGAGTTTCCCCAGGATTGAGGTAAGACTGACAGGGCCTATAGTTGCCTGGGTCCTCCCTCCTCCCTTTTTTAAAGATGGGGACCACATTGGCTATCTTCCCATCATCTGACACCTGGCCCGAGCACCACGAGCGCTCGTAAAGCCGTGCCAAGGGCACTGCAATAACTCCTGCTATCTCCCTCAACACCCTGGGGTAGAGAGCATCTAGAGCTGCTGATTTGAACATGTCCAGCCCCACTAGAAGCACTTTAACCCTGTCCTCCTCAGCCTTAGGTCTGGAGGCATTCCCCTCAAGTCCGTCTTGAATTACAGTGGGGGAGTCCCAGTCCCTGCACAAGGAAACAGAGGTGAAGAATTTGTTAAAGAGGTCTGCTTTCTCCTCTGGCGCAACCACCAGATTGCCCAGAGTATCTTGCAGGGGCCCCACATTTCCTGGTGCCTTCTTCATCCTCCCTATATATTTGAAAAAGGGCTTTTTATTATTTTTGATCTTGGATGCTAGTCCTAGCTCTGTCTGCCTTAGCTTTCCTAACAGCCCCCCTACAGGCCCGAGCAGTGTAGGTATACACCTCTTTGGAGATAGCCCCCTTCTTCCACCGGATGTATGCTGCCTTTTTGGCAGACAGCATTCCTGGACGTCCTTGGTGAGCCAGGGAGGCTTTGGGGCACTCTTGCCCCTCTTGCTTCTTGTTGGGATCGTCATCCCTTGGGCCCTGAGTATTGTCTCCTTAAGGAACGACCATTCAGCTTGGGCACTGAGTTCCCCTGCCCTCAAGAACCCCACCACCTCTCCCACCAATCTCCTCAGCTCGTTGAAGTTGGCCGTCTTGATGTCTAGGGCTACCTTGCTGCAGGCCCTTGACACCCTGTGCTGGATGATGAATTGCAGGAATCGATGATCGCTATCACCCAGGTAGTCAAGGACCTGGAGCCCCCTTACCAGATCATCGCCTGTGGCCAGGACCACGTCCAACAGGGCATTTCTTCTGGTGGGACTGTCCACCTCCTGGGTTAAGTGGAGGTCCTGTATCTTGGCGAGGAACCTCCTGGAACGGTCCGACCTGGCTGACTGCTCCTCCCAGCAGATGTTCGGGTAATTTAGATCACCCATGACAACTACATCCCTTGCCTAAAGTGCCTCTGCAAGCTGGCCTGAAAATTCCTGGTCCAGCTCCTCCCCTTGGTTGGGGGGTCTGTAGTAGACCCCCACCATTAAATCCCTCTCCCCACGACCCCCTTGTATCTTGACCCAGGGCACTTCAACTTGCGCCTTTAGATTGACCTAACTAGGGTTATAATCATAGATCTGTATGTGAGTCAACTAAGTTATACCAGGTGGCTATATTCAACATGATCTAACCACCCCTAACTTCCCTGAATGTCTGTACATATCCACAATGTGCAACCAATAATTTTCTTCCTTTCACTGTGCGTGCTGTTTTGATAACAATGCAGTATTCCATGAACGATTAGAGACTTGTGCCAGTAGTCTGAATTCTAGTAGATAACTAATGTTATGTAAAATTATTCTTTTTTCAAAGGAGACTCATTGAATATTTATATTGACAGTGGTCTGTCTGAGAGAGGGAAATGGGAGTGGTATGCTTACTGTTTAAAGAGAGCTAGGATAATGCCAGAATACATGTAGTGAAAATGTATAGATGGTGGGCATAAAAAAGTGTCATAAAATAGATCTCCCTGAAAATACAAGGAAGTTCTCTGTTGTCAAGGATGACATTTGTTTTCATTAATCTTAAAAATAAATTTGAGGAGAACAGAATTTGAATAGAGTCTAAATAGAAATTTAGATCATCTGTCAAGATAACCACAATTTGAGTTTAAATATGTATTGTATGCTTTTTTATTGTATAAAAATCTTATTTAAGAGTTTCATTGTTCTTTCTGCTTATAGAAAGACCCTAAAGTTCATGTAGGTTATTTTTTTGCACATTACAAGAAGAAAATAGGAGTGCTTCAACTAACCGAGAATTTCCTAATTAGATTTTACATCTGTCTCTTTCAGTGCCTTTCTCGAGATGCAGCAGGAAACATAAGCATTCAGTTTCTAGGCACAGTGGTGAGTATTCAAGAATTACTTTAATGTAGTGGGCCTACACTGTAATATAATGCAGCAGGGAAATTGGCAGTCAATACTGACCACACATGAGCCTAAGCTTGTGGGTTTTTTTACTACATTAAAACATTTCATGTATTTAAAACTAGTGAGAGGCAACTCTCCAAATCTATCCTCTGATGACTACTGCATAGTGTTTGCATTCCACAGTTCACCTGATTTGAGCCTGTAACTTTTGGCTCTTAAAAGTTTAGGTATAAATTAAAATACACTTGTAAAGAGATTCTTGGTATAGAGCCTATTGGAATGCATCCAGGCTTTGTACAGATGTTACAGCTAGAAGTTTGGGGGTTTAGATTGGGTTAAAAATGCCCCCCAGCCTAACTCAGTAATTGGGTATTGGAAGCTTAATTTAAAAAAAATTGGGGTAAAGGGAGGGGGGGTGGACAGGATAGAGGTGCCTAGCAGAGGGGCTTGAGCAGATGGAGGCATAGTGGGGTCTGTTAGGGGGTTGGAGTGGTTTGGGGTGATCAGAGAGACTCTCTGATCTCACTAAACTCCCTTGGATCCCCCTAACCCTTCCCAATGCTGTCAAACCATCCCTGATCCTGCAGTCTGCTCTTGGGGCAGGTTTTACCAGCCTTCGCCAGTACTGGGGCCTGACTGAAGTGAATTAGGGGGTGGGGGAATGACTTTGTGAAAGGAAGTTTAGCAGGTTCTGCTAGGTGGAAAGGGTTGGTGGGATCAGGGGGGCTGTCTCCTCCAGCCAGAGTCTATTTTTAGCCTCCAACCCACCCCCATCTCCACACCCTGCCCACTTGATCCTGCCTGACCCTTTCCACCGCCTTGACTTACTTACATTGGCTTCTGGCACCAGCAAATGCTAGTAAAACCAGCACCAGGAGTGGCTTGAGGGATTGATGAGGACGGGCTGTCCATCCAGGGGTGGGGTGAGTGGTTGAGGGGTGGCGAGAGGTGTAGGAAAAGCACAGCCCTTGGACCGGAGCCAATGCTTGGGCTTGCCCAGCCCTGAGGCTGCGGTCGGACTATGTACAGAAGTTTGGTTGATCAGTCTGCCCACGCCCAATTTAACTTAGTGTACCTCCAAAGTACAGTTTAAAAGGTTTCTTTTATTTCCTTATTGCATTTAATTAAATATTCTTTATTTCTACTGACTTATCTGTGATTACTTTATAGTTGTCTATAAGGATGTCTTGAAAAGTTAAACTGCCACTAACACTGAGTGTCCATGCATTATGCCATTATTTATGTTTTATTATATATCAGGCACTTAATGATTATTAATAATTATTAAACAACAGTGCTCAGTTATATATAGATATAAAATAACATATGCAGGCAGACTATATATATATCCCTTTCCCCCATCCCTGTGTCAGTATCTTTTGTTTAGACTGCAGCCTCTTTGGACAAGAAACAGCATCTTCCTGTCTATTTGAATAGCACCTAGTGTAGTGCATGTGTGTAGGAGGGGGCTATTTCTCAATGGGGCTTTTGACCACAGTCATCAATGACAGTAGCTACTAAAAATAACTCTAAAATCAAAGAAGTGCACCTGATCTTCCATTTGTAGAACTTCTTTTTGGGTTCTCCATTATTCATGTATTACTGCCTGCCACAGACAGGCGGAAGGGCAGTTAGTGTAATTACAAGGTTGCCAGTGGGTTGTTTTTTTTTCTTAAAACTAAGTGGTGGAAAATAATATTTAATGATATGATCTTCAAATTTCTCAATATTCTGATTGCATATGCTATCTGTTGCTTTAATAAATAGTTTGTAAAAATGTATTTAATTTTTCTATCTTCAATTGTGCAAATCTATTCTTAATATTTTCTTTCTCAGTTTTCACATGGAGAAAAAATTCAGACTGAGTTTCAGTGTGATGTTACTTAGCACACACACCATGGATCTTTTTATTAGCACATGTTTTTAGAGCATCTGATTGGTAGCATCCAGCTTGTCATGAGGGCATCAGCTTAGATAAAATGGTTCACTTGATTTCTTGACTTTAAACAGTAAAAGCAGTTCTGCTGCTGGTTTTTGATAAGATGTGAGACTTAGCTTCACCGAGCCAGCTGACAGACACTGAGAAGAAACCTCATTGGTATCCTGTTTAACTAACTGAAGTACAAGGGAGAGCACGTTCCAGCAATCATACTTGACAATTAAAAATTTAGCTAGGAGATTGTGGCTGATGAGACTCCGTCCTATTGTAGCAGCTGATATCCTGGCCTTTTATTTATATACTTTCAGCTGGACTTCATCAATGTGCTACGCCTTTAGCATTTAGAAAATTCCAGTACTAGGATGCTACAGTGCATCTCCTTGGTGACACAGGCTACTGTGAGTGCCTCAGATAACCAGAGGTTTTTAATTAAGTCCAAGGACTGTATGTTCAAGTGCTACATGGCCAGAAACTATGGTATCTAAATGATCTCCTAAAGCTCTCTAGGATGAAACCTGTTGTCAACCTCTATGCTCTGTTTGCTCTATTGATCTATCTAAAAATGGGTAACAGTTTGCCTGGGAGACAGAAATTTCTTGGTGACCAGTGCTAAGGTCTATTCCTCAAGATGTAAGAATGGGATCCTTGTTTTCTCTGATTTAAAAAAAAAAAAAAATCCCCAATTTTTGGATTAAAAAAAATAACCCAGAATCCATATTTTCTGTGATTAAAATGAAATGCCACTATATACATATACATACATACGCGCGTGTCTGGGGAAAATGTGGATTTTGGGTTACTTTTTTTTAATCCAAAAATTGGGGATTTTTTTGAATCGGAGAAAAACAGGGTCATCACAAACCTTACCATCTTCCACTCAAAGTGCAGAGCACAGTTGAGTTTATTTTTTACTTTATCTTTGACTTTATCTTTTTTAGCATAAATTCAGAAGAATGCAAATGCTAATTAAAAAAAAAAAAAAGCAAAACCCCTTACCAAAACAAAACACAAGTGCACATAGTGGTACATACTTGTTGCCCTGGGTAGAGGATGAAAACAGATGTTCTTCACATTGCTTAATACAGTACAGGAAGATTTAGAAATGCGTTTAGAAACATTGAATAAGAACTGTATAGGCTACAATCAAAATGGTTCAGTTCCAGTGGCCAAAAGTTTACCTATGTAAAGAGCATGCCCTTTCTAACAGCAACTTCTAGCTCTTTTGGATTTGCTGCAGGAGCAAATATTTAGCCTTTCTCTCTCTGGCTATGGCCTGCTGGGCACACATTTCCAGATAGAAGCATATCTAAATATTCCTCTTTGCATTATGGTCCAGTTACTCCGGTATCCTACCCACTGCAAACAAGTTTGGAAAACTGGTATCTTTTAGTGTGGCTGCCCTCCTAACATATTTACTATTCTACAAAAGCAGTATCATTCACTGATAACAAGATTGTTAAACAGGGCTTGGGAGATAAATGACCACTTTTTGCTACAGTTTGACTCAGTAAGCTCCGAGGGTTGGGTGGAATTATTACACAGAGTTAATAAACTCTGGTGGAATTCCTACATTTTTGAATGCACAAGACAGATTCACTAAACTGTCGCATCCTGTTTATCTGATTTATTGTATATTTGCAACTTTGTGGCCATACAGTAAATCTGTAAATTTCTTGCAGATTCATGTCTTTTTATTCACAACTTTACTTCTCAGTTCTGGTTTTTTTTTGGTGATGCATTTACTGTTGTCTGTGTTCTTTTCTTCCTAAGCAAATCCCTACCTTTCCTGCACTATTACTGGTGCTCACAGATTTGTTTGGAATTTTTCATTTTGTGTGTGTGTGTGTGATCTCATCAATTTCCAAATCTGTTTCCATTCTCTTTCATGTCTTCCTCCCTTCTTGCACAGTCTGATTAGGGAGGTTTCCATTGTTTGAGATGCTAACTCAAATCATAGTTAAAAATGTTTAACAACCTGTTTTTTTTTTTTAACTTTTGCCAGAACATTTCAATTTTGAGCAGTTTTTCCTGAATGTTTTTCAGTATATAGTACTTCTGAGACTTAAGATGTGAAGGCTTGCATAGATTTTCAAACATAACTTTGAAACCTGTGAGAGTTATAAAAACTATATGTAATGGAGTATGTAGAAACTATTCATAACAAGGAAGTAAATCGTATCACGTTCATTTTTATTTTGCAAGTTAAACTCGGCTTTAGTTTCCCACAGTTTTTTTTTATTTCTTCTTTTCACAAAATACCTTTTTCACTGGTTTGGTGCCTACATCCTAAAGATCATTGAGCACTGAAAATCTGAGGGGAATTTTTCTGAGGTCTCTCTGTGGTGAAGGTTGTACCTGTTGAGTGGAGAAGCAGTAGTGAAACTAGGTCAGGGTTACTGGGGCAGCTGCCTCAGGTACCAACTTGGGGCAAAATGGAAAAAAACCCATTGCCTCTGCCAGTGACTGGGCAGCAGTAAGAAATGTGTTGCAGTATCCCCAGACACCCAGCTGCATTGTTTCACCTCTGTGGAGGACACTTATGGAAAAAAAAATTAAAATGGACTACTATAGTCAAAATCCTTATTTAGGCTCCTAAATAAAATGTCTAATTTGCAGAAGTGTGAGAATGATATAACTTCTGTTGGTTTCAGTTTCACAAAACATCTGGCTGCCCAATATTTTTGGAAATTGGGCCACTTAACTAGCTGTCTAAATAAGTATTTGGGGACTTAACTTTAGGATAATTTTTGTCCACTTCTTAAATGAAAGCTTGAAATTTTCAGTGATGTCAGTAATGAGTAGGAAGGAACTCCATCTAATGTCCATAATATCTTTGTTTCCTGCCGCAGTATTTGCATATATTAAATTATACCTGTTGTCCCTATCAGGAGGACTTTCAAACTCCTCCTGTATTCTGCACAACTGGACTCCCTCTTATTCAGCTTGTTCATTCGTTCTTCAGGAAGGAAAAGGGTTTCAATTAATTGATGTTTTAAGAGTAGGTTAACAGATTACAAAAGTATAGTTCAAATATTTATCCATGATGGATAAAAATTTACCAGTAGTGGGGATCTGAAAAAGAGTGTTTGTGTCATTTAATTTTTTTAAATAATTGGTATTGTTGTATTTTGCTGTATTAAGAATATTACATCATAGTAACGATGGAGCCTTTCTTTTCTGAGGAAGATGTCTGCTGCCAAAAAAATAAACATATGTGTAGCCTGCATTTTTTTAAACAGCTTTTTGATAGCTGCAGCTTTGGCATATACCCAAGAATTGTTGAGGAGGTATTCATTTATATGGCTTTGAAGCTTAACCAGGGATCTTAATGGAACAAGGGCATGGTGAAGTTAGTAAAGCTAATTTAAGTCTCAGAATGTACATTTTAAATTAAGTTTTTATTGATAATAAATATACTTTGTTTCTCATTAGTCTTCAAAGCTTCAGTGATAATATCAGTAAAATAAACATGCTTTACAAAGATTTAACATTAAGAATGCTATTAATATGACCCTTGGTACACCAGCACAATTAGATTTCAAAGTGAGCATTTAGGATGTAACAGCGATTAATGACAACCATCGAAAACAATTTTGAACTCCATCAGTTTAACTCAGGAGGGTAAACTTAATATGATAATTTATCTAGTTGAATTGTATCAGCTTAGCAGGAAAGTATGCAAATGTGTGACCCTTACCTAGCATCTAAATGGATGCTGTGCTGATAGATTTATCAGTTCCATTAAAGAACTTTAGGGAACTTTGGAATTTCAGCAATTGTTCCCTTGGAGGCTGAAAACCAAACCTGATCTCATACTGGGACCATTCTGGTCTGCATATTTCCATAATTTGCCTTTGCTACTAATATGACAGCAAGACGCAAATAACTGTTTCTAATAATATCAAATGGAGTTGTGGAGGACAGCATTTTAATGTAGTAAAAGACCTCCCTGTGGGGTTGTTATTGCCACTATAGAACAGCAGTTACACAGTTGCAACAATAGTCTCTTAATTGATTCGTTTAATTAGCAAGAGATGAAGCTTGTGCTGCATCTTGTCATCTGTTATCATGGGGGCTGCTACAGAAAGAATTTTTGCATTTGTCACAGTTTACATATAGGTTTAAGTACAGTAAATGAAAAATTCTAAATGTGCTTCAGTTGTCAAGGCAAACTTAGTGAGAATGTTTTCTGTTTATTGTTTTAAAGCTTTCTCTTATGATTTTTAACCTGGATGAGTCTTTTTTATGAGCTGTTTAGATCTTTGGAGTTGAGTTTGTAGCAAAGCAGTATTGTATTAGGAGAAAGAGAGGAGAGAGATTCTTAATCCAGATAGTTAGGTTTGAAATGCCAAACCTATGCAAATCTAAGACTTGTAGGAATAATGGATTATTTTTGGGCATATAGTGAGTGACAATTCACTTGAATTAGTCTAGAAGAAATAAAGTGAGATGTGGGAAAGTGGTCATCTGCCTAGACTGCTTTTTAGTGGTATTTTTTTCTTATTGTGGACAAGAATGAATTACATAACCACACATGGTCCAGTAGGTAGCATGGGAGAGAAGAGACAGATTATTTTTTTGTGGTTGCTTTCCCCTGGGGTAGATTTAAATAGGTACTGTGTTTGCTTTGGAAAAATTAAATACATTTTTTTAACTGCAAATAAGTGTATTTTAGTTTCAGTTAGGTTTTTTTTTCCCATGTGCTTAGCCTTGTCTCTTGTTCAAGGTTATTCTTCCTATGCAAAGGGAAACATTTCTAAGAACAATGCAAGCTTCATTAAGAAAATGAAGGTTACTTTGGCATACTTCCATTGTCATAATACAGCCCTCAAATAGAGGATCTCTTATAAATCTAAAATAAATCAGAATGGGAAACAAAATGCTTCTGTGTACTCAGGATATTTAAGTTTGTATCTTTGCTTCTGTTTTTAAAATACATTTACATGTGGACATTGTGGTGCAGGAGATGCCATCTAATCTGGAGGCATTTTGGTGCTGTAACTATGGAGCAGAGTCAGTGTACTTTTAGAAGAGCTATCTTTTGAGACAATTTAAATGAAGATCCAGTCCTCTTACGATCATTAAAGATCCCATGGCAATTTGCACAAGGCTGATAGCACTTCATAGTCTGAGTGTCTTGGCTAAATTCCACTTTTTGTAATTACCTTATGTCTACATAAATTCCCACTGCAGTTTCAGCTGTATTTGGGGTTATTCACTTCCTGTCCTAAACAGTTGTGATGCTGATGCTGCTGTGCTCTGTTAACAGATGCTGTGTCTGCACTTCAGGTGTGGGCAGTGTGATTCCAGTACATTTCTTTAATGATTTTTTATATTTTCATTGACATAACATCTGGATGCATGACATAAATGAATAACAAGCCAGACACTAATTCAAACTAGTCACAGTAGACAGCACAAATAACTTAATCTCTAGACTTCTCTTCTTCATTGTAAAAATCAAACAAAATATTTGATAAAAATCTTGACCTTGAACTGCATATTCTAAAGGTCAGTAGACTTGAGTTTTTGGGGACCACTAGAGGGAGTGAGGTAGATGATCACAAATGCACAAAAAATACTACTTCCAAACCTCATAAAGGCATTTCAAGAATCTGTGAACTTTTGTCCTTTATCGTCAAGCCCTGTACTGTTGTCTGTCTTAACTAGTGTTTTCCTCATTCTTGATTTCTCATTTTATTTGCTTATTCTAAACATCTTTCTGACACACTTATCTCTGAAGCTAAATTTGCAGTGCTCATTTGCTCAGACATTCTATGTGCCAGTCAGCCTCTTTTTTTTCTTTTTCTTTTTTTTCCTTTTAAAAACACACTTTCCCACAAAGATTTTCTCTGTCTGTCCCTTCGAACTGTCACCATTGATCTGAGCTTGCCCCATCACCTGATGATTTATGTACTTACTGTTTCATTTGGTCCAATACCCTACTGGGGAGAGGCTGTGAAGAAAGGAGCAGGATGAGAGCAGAGAGAAAAAAATTCAATAAAATGAGAGGATGAAAAATGAAGTATCCAGGGTGGAGTAAAGGTAATGAATGAAAAGAAATGAGGGCAAACAAATAGGCAGGAACTACACTGTGCTTGGCACCAAAGTCAAGGACAAGGAACATAAATTTAATGCAGAACGTGAAAGAAAGAACAAAATTGAGATGGTCTGAGTGGCAAGTAATGTAGGTTTCTGGATTAGAATTCACAAAAAATGTAAGAGTAGCAAGCTGAGAGCCGAGAGAGAGAAGGAGTTTGTAATAGTCAGAGAAATGATCAGCATGTGGGAAAGGAAAGAGACAGGTTTTTGGAAGTGTGTTGCATGGTAAACCTGGCAGAATGTAATGACAGTGTACATGTGAAGGGGAAGGAGAGAACACTAAGGTTCTCAGGTAGATAAATGGGCTAGATACTGAAATAGGCAGTGTCCCCTTGTGATAGGAGATTGAATGCAGGTGAGTGAACCTATTGGCTCTAAATTCTCTCTCTATCTCGGCAGAAATGCGGCCTGTTTATCAGGGAATGTAATATAAGTTACTTAGCGTAGATGGGAAGGTATAAATTGATCCTGCTTGTGTTTTATTCGATATTTTTCATACCTGGAAAGCCATGATGAAGATGACTTTTCTTGCCTGCAGATTGCATAATTAAAGAATATTCTGGTTCTGGGCTTTGTAGAAATTAACATATTCTTTCATAATGATTTTTCCCACTTCACTGTTCCTAAGTATGTGGCAATGGGAGCACATTTCTGGGTACAACAGTACATAACTGCTGCATGGTGATTATACTGACTCTCAGTTTGTTTTCTGTTATTACCTTCTAATAGCATGAAAAGGGAAAATTCTGCTTCCTAACAGAAATTAAAACTCTTTCCTTTCCTTCTGTTGCATTTCTTCCCATGCCCACTGTCCAGTTTGTCAGTTGCTCTTGGGCTCTGATATCAACTACCTTGGTATACATTTTTCTAGAATTTTTATGCTAAGCATAAACAGTAGAGTTGTGCTCCTTTTCAATAGCTTTTAAACCTTCTCTAGTCATATGCTGAACAATTTTGCTGTTTCTGAAACTAAAGTTCTAGTTGCTTGCAATAATATATATTCTAAACTACTTTTACATGGCTGTAAGAGGCCTGTTATGAATCTTCTGTTTACCAGAAAAGCAGCCAAACCACTCTGCAGCAAGCAAACACTGGCACAAAGAGACAATCTATTGCTTCAGTTCATTCATCCCATTTAATATTTATAGCTGTTGCCCCTCACACATGAAGAGTGACAGGGGAGGTGAAGGGCAGAGCTGTTGTAGTGAGTCCTATAGAGCAGAGGAAGTATCATACTTGTGTGACCATCTCCAAAGCGCTCGTCCTTTGTTTTGGAGAGATGCCATCCTGGCTGTATGTACAGGAAGTATTAGCATAGCAAATTATGTTATGAGCAACAGAACCACAACAAGGTTCTTCCTGCATCTGATGATAATTGTTTGTTTTGGGAGGAGGGAAAAAGGAGGGAGGTCAGGGCAATGTGGATGGAAGGAAAAGGTCTGCACTATTGTATTAACAGCAAAAACA
The DNA here is from genome assembly GCA_030014935.1 of Caiman crocodilus. NCBI lineage: Eukaryota > Metazoa > Chordata > Crocodylia > Alligatoridae > Caiman > Caiman crocodilus. The sequence continues at coordinate 103,556,986 of JAGPOW010003316.1, read as the reverse complement.
AACTGCCTAGTTCCAGAGTGTTTCAGTGCTCTTGGGTTTGATGGGATATTGCAATGCTGAATGGAGCAAAGTGGGATTCCATCAAGGTTGCAAAGTCCTGATGCGCCAGGCTCCCATTCCCACCTCCTCCAAATTCCTTCTAATGGATTATTTCACCTGCAAGAGATGGCACCAGCACATTGGCCCTCACAAACTCAAGAGGAGTGTTAGTTTCTTAAAATACCTAAGTTAACATCCTGTTACATGTGCTTTTTGTTTTCTCTAGATTCGTCTTTTAGTTAAGATCTTTGTAAATACCACTTAAAAATAATGGATAATATGAGGATTCTTGTAATGCCTTTTTGCCCCCTTAATAGCAGGGAGAATATCAACAAGCAGTGTGATCAGTGCTGTCTGTCTGCCAAAGACTAATCTGTATCCAGACTGACAAGGACCAAAGAAACAAGACCTGTTTTTCCAACAACTTTCTTCTACATTTTACCACATTAAATCAGGATATAATTGGCAAGATTATCTGCCTCATATGATAACCATATGAAGCAGAGGTAGCACTGATGCTTCCTGAAAACCAAGAGATGGCCTGGCCTCTCTCCTTAACAGTGATTGCACTCTCCATCATCAAAAGTTTGCTCATCCAAAGTCTGAGTGAATTCATGGTAGAGACATGGTTTAGAACTAGGAAGTTTCTTCATCTTTGTTCAGCAGACTGCCTCAAATGTAGCAACTCTACATGTTAATTTGATTATACCTTGGAAATTTGGACAGGCCAGAGCATAGTCTTAGATGTTCATTTACTATGTAAAAACATAGGAATTCACGTTGTAACAGAAGTGTCTATGGGGGCAGTATAGAACTATACCTCATAAGGAGAATATCAGTGTAAATGTTTTTTAGTTTGTGCTAGTATTGAGATATGTAGGTAGGGAGTATGTAAATAGGCAAAAGCAACTTTTACAAGTATTCATGCGAGTATAGTGCAAATGTCCTGAGTTAGGAAAGATCAGAAGTTTAAGAGGTGCTGGAGACTAGTTAGAACTGCATACATGCTGCAGAATGTAACTGCAAGATATTGTAAGGTATTTAAAGACTGAGAGATCTGACAGGTTGATGCCTCTTAACATGTCAAAATCCAGCTGGAAGGTGGTGATGAAAGCTGTAGAAAAGGTTAAGAAGAGATTAACACCAGAGATGAGCGGGATTCTCAACATAATCTACCATTAGTGCTCCTAAGAAATAAAAGGCTTACTAGAAACATCTGTAGGGTGCTCAAAGAACTGTGAAGCTATCAGAAGCAAATGGAAATTGTATCCCAAATAGAAAGCAGTTTTTCTTTGCTGAATATTAAAATGGAAAATATTACTTTCAGTGGTCATCTGTTAGATCACTACTTTTCTTCTGGGAAGTGATAGACAAATTGCTGCAGGAAGAAAAACTGCATGAATGCTGGATCTTTTTAAAAGCATGAAGCAGTAACATGGGATCTCAATGAGAGGGTAAGCAGAAGAAAAAAAATATCTAGGTATTATAATTTGATCCTTTTTTGGTTGTTGGAGGTTCAGACGTTTTGTTCCTTGCTCTTGGTTCTGAAATTCTTATAATCCATATATTGGCTCCTTTTTCATTTCAGCAAGAGATTCGCTACTTTTTTGTAGTATAGTAGACAGTAAGCTCAGTGTTTGGAAAATACTTTATTTACTTTAGATTTTTTCTGATTTCCACCCTTATTTTGGAGAATTCAATGGGAGGTATAAGTAATCAATCATCAGCGATTTCCCTAGAATTCAGGAACAAGTTTTCACAAAACACTGCTGGATAATTTGGTAGCATCAGCCAATTTGCCAAGAATTTCTATAGTAGTGTCACGGATCATATCGCTTTTAAAAGGATGCTGTGCCTTGGGCTCTCCAAGAAGAAGCCTTATTCAGTCTCCCACTCTTGAAGGGCTCCCTGAAGCCAGCCCTGATGTGGTTTCTTGAGAGGCAAGCCTCTGGCTTTGAGACCCCGGCTGTTCTCTGAATAGTTTCCCAGGGAGTTTCTCAGAGAGATCTGTTGCACCCCCAGTCTCAAAGAGGGAGAGTATTTCCCTCTTCAAACTGGTTAGTTTGCCAATGTCCCAAACAGCACAGTAGACTGTTCAGTGCCAAACATTCTCCATTGTGCCACTGCTGTTCTCTCTGTCCTTCCTCAGACTCTGCTCCTGGGGACTATTCCTTTCTCTCTACTTGGTCCTCCTTGAGACTAATCTTTCTTCCCCTCAGCTCTCTCAGAGCCTCACTGTTTCTTCTTAGCCAGTCAGCCACTTGTGCAGCAGAACTGTTACAAAACTATAGCATAAACTATAGAATCATCATTGGATAAAATCTGCCAGTGCTGCCTTTGCAAGTCTCTGAAACTTTATCTTTGATGATCATGACATCAGGACCCAAACCAAACTTCTCTTCTGCCAGGCTGTTGTCATGCCTACTCTGTTATATAGGTATGAAATATGGATGATGCATCAGAAAAACTTGAATGTGTTGGAATGTTACCATCAGTAATGTCTTCAGAAAATTCTCTTTATTGTTTGGAAGCACAGAAAAATGAATGGCACTTTTTCTGGCTGAAGGAAACACCACCAGCATTGAAGCCCTGTTTATACAGCACCAGCTTTGTTGGACAGGACGTATCATAAGGGTGTCTGTCAATTGGATCCCAAAACAGGTCTTCCCAACTCATCTGTGGTCACCACTCTAGAGTTGGACGAAAGAGATTTGAGGAAACCTTGGAGCCAATCTGAAGAAAAGCAATATTAACATCAGTACCTGGGACACTAAAGTTCTGAAACGTCCCTGATGGTAGTGTAACATACAACAAGGTATTTGACTTTTTGAGCAAACTTGCCTCACTATGGAAGCAGATAGACACTAGCCAAGAGGAACAGGCTGTGACCTGACATCACCAGGATCTGCTCCTTCCTTCCAGAACTATTAGCCTCATTTGCAGTCAAACATGGAAATGTCAGATTGGCTTCCTTAGTCATCTGTGGTCTTGCTGATGATTTTCCTATTTACTGGAAGAAGCTGTGGTCCTTGTATGGCCTAACAGTAATGATTAACCTGGGGACAACTGTCTCCAGAACAAAGTTGCCTTTGGGGTTCACTATGTGGCATGCATGGGTATTCTCCTGAATTAGATTTAGTCCTGTTGGTGTTTAGTCTTTATTTGTAGCTAGAATGAAGCTGGATTAAATTTTGTCATTTTTTTTTTATATCTGTATGTATTGTAGTATTTGATATAAAGATATTTTTTCTTTCTTTACATTATAGCCTAGGCTGTTTTGTGAGGTAGTGATTAACATAAGTGCTCCTCACCTGTTCACACTTTGAGACACACTGAGAATTAGCATTTGACTTGAGTTGATTATTGGCTCCCTTGAATTTATATTTTAAAAGAAGTTTGACCCCTGCCTGATCAGACTACTGGGGAGAGAGACAGTGAAATAGATTAGCAAATTTGCATGTCTGAAAAGATGTGCACATCCTCCTGGTCTGAATATGATCAGGAATATTGTGTAGTCTGTTAAGCATGTACCTATGAGGGGCAGAAAGTTACTGACATAGTGTGAACCCCTTTAAAACCTGATGGGTGACATATGTGAATAAGCAGAAGGGCAGCTGTAGTTAAGCCTGCATTGGGAGCATGGCTTTGCCTTTAGCCTTTCTGGGTAGAGGGGAGACTGGATTCCTTTAGCCTAAGTTGAGCTGGAAAGTAAGCTGACAGGAGAACTTACAGGAACCCTTGACAGAGAGGTCAGAGGTTGGGTCTGCTTTTTAACCTGTTTAATTTGGCTAGGGACTGCATCCTTGGATTTCAGATAACAGGGTAAGGACAGACTACTGTCCTGATACTTTCTTTTGTTTGTTTACTTCTGTATATTTCTGTCTGTATCTCATCATATGCTTACTAATTTCTTAAGCTTCTCTTATTTTTTATGATAAATCCTTTTTGTTATCTTTTTTCAAACTACTTGCTGCCAGTGATACTTATTTCCTATAAGGAAAGGATCCATTTTTTTCTGAGCGCATGGCTAGACAAAGGTGTGATCCTTCTTTTTGGCAAAATCCCCTTTGCTGGTAAGGCCTGACTGAGACTGGTGGGACTGAGGTGCACCTCCAGTATTTCTCAGTGGTCAAGCAGCTGACAGCAAAGAGGGCTTTTGGGAATGAAGGGTTCCCAAAGGTGTGGCAACACAGTAGGAGTGTGTGCATCAAGGGTGTACCCAGGCTGCATCTGAGGTGAGGGTGCATCATAATAACATTCACCTAATTAAATGAAACATACAGTCATGGGGAACCAATTAGAGAACAGTCTCTGTGGTTTGCTGTCAGCCCTTGAGTCCCATCTGCCCTTGGGGTGAAAAGGCATATAGGTGTTCTTCTCATGAAACTATTTATGGGAACTATTTACAGCAAAGTGAGCTCACGCTGAGCCCTTAAAATGTTCCCCACAGGAACTGCAGGCAATAACTCAGCTCACTTAACCTTTTTTGTCACAATCAGTTATTAAAATTATAGCAGTGCACCAAAGAGTGCTGTAGTTAAGTTTCTGTAAGGCACCTGTTGTACTCTAGGAAACTCCCCAAATATCTAACTGTTTTTAAGGCAGTTTTTAAAATCACTTGGAGCTTTAGGTGAGATCTCAAAGTTTCAGCTTTGGCTTGCCTGGGTCATGTGGCCATCCATGGTAGTTGTCTCCTACTCTGCTTTGTTGAATTAGTTTGTGAATGTTATTGCCCTGGAGTACTGGTGTGGATTGGCTAGCTGGACTAACAGGCAATAGGGCAGTTGACTCATATGGAAGAAAAGTAACATGATCTCCCACAGGTTTTGCTATCCTAGCATGCTACTGTGTGCATAGAAGGAGTTGGTAACAGCATCAGCTTTCTGGTATAGGGAAGAAGTAGAGAGGTTCTTTGTGCACTTTTCTCTAGGAGAAATCAAGGTGAACAGATTATAAATTTATGAGTTGGAATTCACACTGGATGCTGTAATTACTACTTATGCTCAAATGCTTGATAATGTCACATGCACAGGACTGAGAAAATCCTTCAACAGGGCTTGGCCACCCATAGCCAACAGAGCCATTGAACCTGGCCTTTGGACCCATGGGACTTCAGCGGTGTGGAGGCGCTTTGCCTGTGCTGCATCACAGCTAGGCAGTGGGGAATTTCATCCCTAATGAGGCTGGGCAGCATGGACAAGTGGCAGTGACAGTGGCATCAGCACCAGCTGGGTCTTAGTGCTAGTGCATCTCAGACCCAAACCAGGTTATTTCAGCCCACCCCTGGAAAAAAATTGCCACCTGGTGGCTTATGTTATTAGATGGAGTTGAAAGTGATTGGAGTTTCATACCAAGTGGCACCTATTTATGTTCTGACTACTTCGTGAAGGGCAGTGTTCTGGCTCTAAATTAGAGGGGCTCAGATTTATACCCTACTCCTTTGTGAGTTTTATGAGGTTATATAATCTCCAGTCATGATGTTTGTCTCAAATCTAAAATGAAAAAATAAATTAAAAGCATAACAATATATTGTTTTAAGAATGGTATGCTAATTCACTGAAAGGAGGAGAAACTATATCAATGCACAAAAAAGCATGGAGGGCTCCAGTCCTTTGAACACTTTCGTCTCCTCCCCACTATAGCCCACTTCCCATACTCTAAGCCTTTAAAAAAATATTTTGTCTTTTTTCAGGCTGTAAGAACTCATGTAACCCTTTGCAGTTTAGCACTGAAGTCCTAGCAAGCTGTACTCAGGCTCTAGAAATATCTTAAATTCAAAAGCCCTGAACAGGTGCCTGACAAGTGTATCTTTCAGTTATGAAAACAGATGACTTTTTGCTGTTGTATATCTTTGCCTATGCTGTGCCTTAAAAGACTGCTGTCTGCTAGTCCTTGCGCTGCTGCTGGTGCAGGATCCCAGTGGTGGCAGCAGCAGCAAATCTCGCAGCCTGGCGATACTGTCTCACCAGGTCTCACCCGCTGGGCTGTGGAGGTGGTTCCTGCCTCTGCCAATCCAGCCAGGCTGCAGCCCCACACCTGCTGCTGGTGCAAAAATCTGGGGGGTACATGCCCCCACCCCACACTCCCCCCTCTACCACACACGTTGGTGGGCTGGGGCTTGGGGGTGGAAGGTCGTGGGTCAGGAGCAAGGGGAACCAGCAGGGCTAGTGGTTGAGGGGCTGTGGCTTGGGAGTGAGGGGCATGGACAGGTCCAGGGACCTGTTTTTTATTTAAACGATTTACTGAGTTGGGACTGGCAGTCAGTGTTTACAAATGGTTTCTGGTACAAAAAAGGTTGAGAACAACTGATATAAGAGGATTGATATCCAGGAGTGACTACATCTTTTTAAAGAAAGTAGCAAGGGATCTTTATCTTGAGGAACTCAGGTTTGTAGTTTTGTATACATTATGGCAGCTGAATAACATATGCCAATTATTGCTTTACATGTAAAGAGCCATAATATTCAGTCATCTGTGGCCTCTTGCCCGCTGATGATGACTAGCAGAATATTCCCAGGTGCAGAATGAAATTTTCTATTGGGGTAGTCATCTCCTATGCCTGCTGCAACCAAAACTCCCAGTCTAAGGCAAGGGAGGGAGCTTAGAAGAATGGAGTGTGGTTAGGCTGGGGGCTGCACTATATCCATTTTTTTATTAGTGTAAATTTTCCTGGGAGTCTTGAAATGAATCCCCAAAACTCCATGCACTCCTCTAGCGCAGAACCTAGAAACACCTATAGAGTAAATTACTTTTATTTAGTGTGCAGGTTTCCTTGTATAATCAGAACTGATTTTAAAATATTTCAGCTTAATATTGTTTTCATTCCCCAGCCCCATCCTTTTATGTTTCAAGGCTCCATTAGTGTCCATAACAGTGAAGGAGTAACACAGATGGTAAACATTTTTACCACAGAACACCAACAGTGAACACCGTACTACTGATTTAGTAGTCTGTGTAGTGTGCTTGCTCAGCTGTACATAATCATTCTCATTTCCTTCCCTTGGGTTTCTGGCCAGCTTTGGGAAACTTCGCCAGTATATTTAGTGAGATTGCAATGGCATCACTTAGCTATTGCTCTGTTCCCACATATGCTGCGCTTTGGAGCTAGAGGCTCCATGCTAGAGATGCTAGCATTAAATCCCTTCATGTGGTATTCTGTGACTGCTGAAAACAAAGTTCCAGTGCTCTTACTATATTTGATTTTAAAACTCTTTTAGGTAGGGACTTTGTCTACTTCTGCATTTGTATAACAAGTACAGTTATTGGGCCTTTGCGTGCTTTCATAATGTAAAGAATGGAAATGATCCTCAGGAACTGTGGTTAGCCTTCCTTTCTGAATGTTGTGGCCAGATGCCATAGAGGAATCAAGGGAGCATATTTATTATGGCTCAGAGTGGTATTTTTAAAGTTTGTTTTCTTTTGGAGAGTGTTAATATAATTGTTCACACTGTGATTAGGGGGTTATCACTCTATTTCAAATAAATGTACAACTTAGATAAAATTGTTATGTTTATTGTGGTACTTTACAAGGCTTATTAGATGTGTGATTTCTATTTTGATACATTTAATTTTGTTTTCAAAAACAAAATGTACGATGTATTTTTAAGGTAGATTATCTTCCTGATCTGGGCATAAAAGATCATCTTTGAAAAAAAAATCACATTAGTATTTTGTATGTTTAACATTTCGTTTTAGGTCAGATTTCTTGTAAGCAACCACAGCTACCATCTTGGCCAGTTATTGGTGTTTGTTTGCTATACTAGTCATTTTGCCCAGGTTCTTGGTTATAGACAAAAGGGCTGCATCCAGATGAGTGCGGACATTTGGTTCCCTGGGGACAACTAGCAGCTGCATACCTTGTGCTGTCCCTGGAGAAAGCTTATGCCACGCATGCTCTGGCACATAGCAGGTTACCCCGGGTGGGTTAGGGGAGGTTAGGCCTTATCTGGGGTCCTGGGGACCTCCAGGGGCTGCAGCAGCAGCAATCCTGTGGCTCAGAGCTTGGTTGGCAGTGTGGCTCTGGCCAGCCAGGCCCTGGTTTCTAATGGCACGTGCTGCCCCTGTGTGCATTGCTTTGCAATTTCTTTGCACAGGTTTTTTTGAACCCTGGATATATCCCTCTCCCCCACCTGCCCTTCCCCCTGCTGCTGCTTCCTTTTAGCACAGAGAACATGAGGTATGTGGTGCCATAGATGTGTCTGGACATGGCTAAGGGCTCTCCAACAGTTTTTTTTTTTTTTATTTTCAAATGAAGAAGGTCAAAACTGTCTGAATTTCTAGGCAAGATCATGCTGGAGTAACATTTCAGTTTTTGAAAGGACTCTCTAAAACAGAGTAAGTAAAAGCTCTAGCTAAGTTTTTGAACAATTTAAGCTTAAAGAAGAAACAGCAAAACAAATACTTTTTAATTCTTGTTCTTTTTATATTTATATTGGCGGTGGTGACTTCCTCAGATAAAACATTTTGATATTAAGCAGTTCCTCTAATTTTACTGGGCTCTGTTTCTTTTTATGGCAATACACACTGTGCAGGAAGGTCATTATACAGAGGAAAAAAAAGCTGTCAGCATAAAAGAGAAAGTTAACATAGCACATGTTGTCTTTGTTTATGGGGTTCCTGGAATGTGTTGAGAATCAAGCCAATTGATGGCTTAAACTGTTCTTTATAATATGCTGCATGACTTCTTTATGGGTTCCTCCAGTAAGATGTACTGCATTTTTCAAGTGCATATTGTAAAAATATCAATAAAAGTATCTAGCATGTTTCCTTTATGTGTTACTGGCATATAAAGAAAAGCGAAACTGGTTCTAAAGACCACCTACTTATATTCTTGCATTTTGAAGGATCTGACTGACATTACATTTAATTTATTCCAATTCTGTATTGTGAAAATGTTGAGACAAATATTAAAACATTTGTACAGGTGCAAATCCAGTTACATAGTGAATAAAAGTCAGTATTACTTGTTGGTCGTTCATCACAGTATCCGGTGCAAATCTCTTTTGCTAGTAGGCATGTGTCCACTTAACAAATTTGAGGGAATTGGTTGGTCTTCATGTTTGTAGTTTCAGAAGAGAGGCCAAAGATCATATTTGTATAGAAACTTACCTTTCATTTCTAGACAGCTTCCTTCTAAAACAGATTTCAGACACACGAAATTACACAGTGCCTACATGAATAGTTGATATGGATGGATTTTCATTTTTTTCAGTTTATTATATAGAAATTGTACTCCATCTTATCTAATCTGAAAACTTCCACACACAGTTTCTGTCTGAAGTACAAAAAATTCTGTCAAGCATGTGAAGCTAATTGAAGGTCAACTAGACTTAAGAAGTCCTTTTTAATCTACATGGGAAGGAATGTGGGTCCTTAATTTCTTGATCATAGAGGGCACATTCAGTTGGTAGGAGACATTAGGAAGTGGGGAAAAGAAAGGAAAAGTGACTGCCCAGGAAAGATTAACCCAAGGAATGAACAGATTTCTTAAGACTTCATTTTGGAGCAGAGGTAGCATGCTGACCTATAGGGTCAGAGAAGGAAACTGCTGTTACTGCCATCAGGTCCCCTGTGCCAGCCATTCTGCCAGAAGCACAAGTAGTAGTGGATGGAAGGCGGGGGGCCTATGCCACCCTCACCTCCCACCACCAGTCACATGCATGGTGGGCTGCTACGTGTTCAAATTAACGCTGGATAGAAACCAGCTATAGAGTTCTTACACATTTTTGGGCACTAACTTTATAACTGGTTTGCTCTTTTTATGGCTAAATAATCATTTTTATCGTGTGATAATTACTTTGCACGTGTGGCCAGTCTAAATTTATTGCACGATAACCAGTTAACTGCGATAATTACTTTGTACTTGTGGCCAGTCTTACTTTGCACATGTGGCTGGTCTAAATTTATTGTGTGATTAACCAGTTAACTGCGTAGTATATATAATGTGTAGCAAGGGATAAGAGAGGTAATGTACATTGTACTGTGACTATGTTAAATGTGTCAGCTCACAGAATTTTTCTGTTTGGGGAAAAGGATGTTTGACAAGCTAATCTGTTTTTTGTATGTCTTTTACGTAATACCACTGAATAGTACAGGCCTAATTTGATCAAGAAAACAAAAGCACCTGAGGCAGGTAAAACCAGTATGAGCCTAGTTCATAGTCATCATGTGTGTGGAGAGACTGTGGTATCTGTTCACAAGAAATGCAATTGGGAGATCTTTGGGTCCACTGTGGGCACATACTGTGAAATGACCTAGAAGTAGCAGTTATTATCACAGCTACCTGCCTTTACTTGAATTAATTGGGTTACTTTAAGCATGTGTGCATCTGCATTGTGAAACAACACAAGGATTTGTTTTTCTTGTTTTCAGTCTGTGTTGGATTTCTTTAAATGCTAAATTGTTACTTGTTTGAAATGTGGTAGCATCAGAGATAGATGGGTATGGATACCTTGGCCAAGTACAGACAATCTGAAAACCCAAGTGTAAATCAATTCAGGCTTCGCAGGTTAGTCTAAGCTGCATAGATTGAATGGAGAAGCAAGTGAATAGACATTGCAGCCACGTGCCTGCAGTGGCCCAGTCCAAACGCCAGGGGCACTAGAGCATGCCTTCCTGCTTGGCTGGAACAGAGAGCTTGACCTAAAACAGCTTGAGCCAAGGCTAGTCCATCCTGGGATGCTGGGGGACTGTGAGTTAACTTGAATCTGTAAGGGATCTGGGACAGAAGTTCAATAAACCAATTTAACCTAAACCAGTTAAGTCTGATATGACCTCTATCCAGGCTTATCTTAAACCAGTTTTGGTAATTTTAAAAGCAGTTTATGCACACAGAACTTCTGTTGTGTTGCAGATTTGAACCAATTTCTGATTGCTTATACAGGTGTATGTGTAATTTCTGTCCCTAATCCTTACGTACAAACTTTGCTGTATTACGAATCTTACCTTATTCCTTCAGGGATTAACATGTTGAGCCAATATTTCTAAAGAATGGAAATTACTCTAGAGTTCAGCAAAGGTGAGACTATATTCTACCCCTTATGTTTGTCCAATTACTGATATCCATTGTGCATTTTTCATATTTAAAGAAGGCTATTATAATTTATTTCTTTATCGGTGGTTTATTATCTGTCCAGCTATTTTTGCTTTATACTAAATACAAAAAGGCCTGCAGTGCCAATCACCAAGTAAATGGGCATCCTGGGCCAGCAGTAGAATTTTCAGAACAAGAAAACACAATGTTGAAGGCATCGTATTTATTTTTCAGTGATTTACCAAACCTATAATTTTTGATTCAAAACTGTGAAATATAAAAATGTTTCTACAGCATTTGGACTTGGTTTAAGAAAAGGAAAGACAAGGGTCAGAATTTTCAAGGGATTTAGTGACTTAACTTCCCTTGAAATTAATGTGAATTAGGACCTAAATACCTTTAAAAATCTGGCCCAAACCCATGTTTTTTTCAGTTCAAGTTTTGTTCTGAACATTTCAGACATTTATGCCAGCCCTTTGGTTTAACCCAAGAAACAGGAGAGGAATTTCCTGTGCTGGTAAGCTGTTTAAAATGCTGTTTAGCATTTGAATCTAACCCCAAGAGCAGGACTGGGTAGCATTGCTTTGGGACTAGCTACACATAAGCACAGCTGCTAACAGGAATCTGTGTTTTATGTGACATTTAACTCTGTGTTAAACTACAGATAAGTTCTGAAGTAAGAAGTGTGTCAAACAGTGCCTTTTTTTAACCTATGTTACTGTGAGATAAGATGGATCCTTGACAACAATGAGCTTATTTAAGCAAGCTTTATCATAGACTCATATTTTCATTGTATGGCTAACAGTTGTGAGTTGTCTTTTTAGAGAGGGAGAGGCACAGCCTAGGAAAATCAGCTTGGAAACAGAGCTGAAAAGTGTCATATTTTTTCCATCAAATTATAAAACTGCACTGTGATAGTTGAAATCACATAATGAATAGGAAGTTAGCACTAATCTATTTGTCTCTGTCTGTATGCTCATATGTCTATTTATCTCAGTGGGAGATTTTAATATTCTTCTGATGTTATTTTATATTTTGCTGACTTTCAGGTTGAGATATTGGCATTTAAAATCAAGTTGACTGGCTGAATGCAAAATCAGGCTTTATGAGAATTAGTAAAATCATGCTCTTATCAGTTTTGAAGATGGTAATGGATGATGTAAGCATTACTTAAAAATGATTTAATGAGCTAGTTTTTGTTTTATTTCAAAGTTGTTCTTTCCCATCTAGTTGAAGCCATCTTGCCAAAATCGTTAGGTTCTGCCTGCTTTGCTCATAGTTAGTAACACCTTACTCAGAGAGTAGTCCATTGTTGTGAAGAGTAACACAAATATGAATTCAACTTCATTCCATGAACTAATTTATTAAATAACTGCTTATATTAACTTTTATTAAAAGTAAACTTCCTAGGGAAGTTGTTCTTGCTCCTACTTTGGGCATCTTTAAGAGCAGATTAGATAGGTACTTGGCTGGGGTCCTGTGACCCTGACACTCGTTCCTGCCATTGGCGGGTCAGACTAGATGGCCTGCTTTAGGCCCCTTCTGACCCTTGGTACTATGATACTATGAAATGTAAATTACCTTGGTTGCATCCCTGATTAACATATTTATTTTTCATTGTGTGTCTGCCCCCACTCCTCCAGGGATCCACACTACTGTTAAACATTCTATGGCTTTGTGATTGGCTTGGTAACTCTGGAGATCATGACATTAACCTGCTGGATTGTTCATGGTCTGGAATGCTACGATTTTGGGTCATGATGCCATTGGGTGGATTTTTACTTTGCTCTATTGTGGAGTGGCATATTTTTGACCTCCCTCCTTACCTGGCGTTATTTCCTGGGAAGAAGGAAAACACTAGCTGATAGTGTGTTCTTGAATTTGTCACGACTCTTGGCATATATTACTGTATTTTGAGATACGTGACATCAACACATGAATGAATATGCTCTTAAAATTGGTCCATAAACAAAACTGATCAGTTGGTATTAATACCAAAAGCACTTACTTTTCAGGACATCAGAGGACTGCACAGATGCTGGCCTACAGGATTCTGGAAGATATTTTGCTTACATTTAAGTTGTAATTGAAGCCCTATAGGTTTAGGTGTAGTACATTTTGTGGTTTGGAAATAGATGGAGAATTTTGGAAAACAAGTGTAAAACAGAAGCAATAGTGAATATGAAGTATTGACAATAAATGTATTTATGTCAATGTAAATACCAGGTCTGTTTATATACATAGCCTGATTAAAAAAAAAAAAATGTAGCCAGGAAAATATGTTGCATGAGCTAATTAAGCTATGACTTTTTAGAGTGCCAAAAAAGATTAAGTATATTAAATCAATAGAGAGAGAAAAAGAATTAAAATTCAATGCTGTGAATGTTGAACAAAACCAGAATTGGAATAAGTTAGTATTACTGTCTTTTTGTGTACCTTCACTACTGTGAAGTACAAAAATGTGATTTGTGTTGCATAATGAAAATATTTTATATATAAAGAATAATGGTGAGAGAAGGAAGGAAACAGCTATACAATGCTTAAGCTCAGACCCAATTATCTTTACTCATGCTGAGTAGTTTCTAATTTCAGAAACTGGTTTAGGCATGTACATATGTTTAAATGATCTGGGAGAGATCTCCCAGGTTTGTTCTCCTGGTAGAAAGTCTTGCCCAGAGACCCCTGAACAGATGTTTGAATCCTGAACCCATGAGGAACACAGAGCTTGCAGTGCTGACACTGCACAGCCAGGGGGAACTCTGTGCATACATCTCCACATACTCTGCAGGCTCCCTCAGCCTGCTGGAGACAGAGGGTAGCAGTACACAGGGCAGCCCTGATTGCATAACCCAGACAGCTCATGGTTAGCCTGTCTCTCCCTGCAGCACAGTGGGGGTTTTGAAAGAGGGAGTAATTTATTCTCTTTTTGACTATAACAGTAGAGTCCAGTCTGAGCAACACACAGCTCTCTGGGATTGGGGCGGGGGTGAGCACTCTGGGATACTGAAGGAATGTGCTGTGGTTTCTTTCAAAAGAGAGTGTATACAGATATTTGCTTTCCCAGTAGAAACTCTCCTGGGAGCAGTTTAACCCTGGATGATCCTGAGTTTTCTCCCCAGTGGCCATTTTGCTCTGGGAGAAAAATCCTGAACTTCTGTATACTCAGGATTTCTACTGGGAAAGCAGCAGTTCTCCCAGTCAGTTTTTACATGACTAGTTGAAGATATAAATCTAGGAAATGTGAGAATTCCACATGTGAAGTCAGAATCTGGACCTTAATTAAGAAAATGCACTAAATGTATCTGTATTTCTGTGGCCAGATTGAAAGAAATACTGAACATCTATAAAACCCATCAAAATCAATGGAAATTAGCACTTTTCAGAGTAAGGCCACTGATGTTTCACTATCTCTAACTTGAATAACAGAGACCTATAGACCATTTTTGTGGATTTGTCTGTAGCTCACCAGTGACATCTTTGCTGTGCAGGCATGCACGTTGGGCCCAATGGGAGTCTCAGTTTACTTGTTATGATTCTTTCCCAGTCTTTGGACAGATTTCTCAGGCTCAAATGGGTTTCAGTGATTGTTTCAAAGGAGTTCTCTTTTAGTATACATAAGTGCCAGGTTTTGACAGATGTGCACATTGGGTGGTGTAGATATACATCTGGCTCAGGTGGATACACAAATATCTCATGTATAAACATGTATATTTATATATAGTTGTGATCAGTATACTCAAAAATTGGTATTTGCATTTGTAATTACTCAGTGAATGTATGCCCTTCAGGTATTACATACATTCTGTAAATTGGACATGGACATTATTTATACTACCCAACCCAAGCACTTATATTTGAAACTCTGATTCCTTTTCTAAATCCCTACTGATTATGGTGATGCTGTTCAGAAAGATGACTTCATATAACAGAGGGAAAGAAAGAGAGAGAGAGATAAATGTTTTAATCAAGAGAACAAAGAACATGCATACTAGTCAACTAAAGGGTAGGTATAGGACTTTACTTTTTTTTAATTAAAAAGTGAAAAATGAAGTCTCATAGAATTCTTGCTCCTGTTTAAAATGATCTCATGGCATCATTACTTATTAATTAATGCTATTTTTTTCCATGCAAGAAGAACGTATTTATTGTATTTATATAACAGTGCCTGACAAACAGCATGGCTGCTTATGGCACAGTGATATTGGAATAGCTGAACTATAAATATTTTTTTTAATGTTCCCTCTGCTGATGGATAGATTATTCCTCTTGCTGAAGGTAATGGCTCACCCGAGTAGTTTAGCAGAACAATCTGAGTGTCAGTTTCGCAAGTGAAAAACTCCTAAAGGAAAAGGAAGCAATTCATTCACAATGGGGCATGGTGCAGAGAAGGATAACCTGCCTTCAAAGATTTTTGTCTCAAGTATTATAATGTTTAATAAATAGTTTACTTCAAAGGCCTTGGCTGCAAAAAAATAAAATAATAAGCAGCTTTCCTGCTATTCTTGTTCACTGTTTCAATGTTACTATAAGTAGCTCATATCCTGTCCTCTGCTGGTCTCAGGTGGCTAGCTTTTGTTTGTGAGGCTGTCTTCAGCTAAAAGAGCTGTGCTACTAGTTTAAATTATTAGCCAGTTGACAGTATATCTTGCAAACCAATTGAACTTCTTGTGAAGCCTTGGGTTTTTTACTTTTGATAAGGCTGTAAGGCAGATTCTAAAGACAAAGGATCAGACCACCTAAAAATAGAAACATACCAAGAAAAGAGTTTGAAGCCCCCACAGAAATTTCTCTACTATATGTTTCCCAGCCACTGAATATTGTGTTCATTACAAATATTCTATTAATTAAAAAGATCCTTGAAGCCCAAAGAAGCTTCTTACATCAGAGCTTCTGGGTGTGTAGGCCCCATATAATTGTTCTTACAATTCTCTGGTTCTGGACAGATGAGCAAAGCAGTAACAGTTCTCATCTTTCTTTCTTTTTGATTTCCAGGCTTTTAAAGTCAATCTCAGGGCGATAGTCAGAGAGCAGTATTTTTCTGTTCCCTTCCTCTTCCATCACCACCTGTTCCCTTCTTTGAAACACAATTTGGAGATTAAAACAAAATGAATAAAAACCACCCGGTTTCTAAAACAGGGATCTTTTATGGAACTAGACATACTGCTGAGATCCTTTCTTCTACTTGTTTCTGCCTTCCTCCTTGGCTGGCAGATCTGGCAAACAGTAATCAAAATTGAGAAGGTGTTCCATCTGTGAGCATAGGGGTCAAAGAAAGGAATTTCTTCCAGAATCCTGCATCCATGCTCTGCTAGAGAAAAAGATTCTGCATATGGATCCTTGGTGAAGGTTACCGGTACGCTGAACATAAGCAGTGCCATACTATCTCAGACCATCTAGCTCAGTAGCCTGTTTCTGATGATAGCAGTAGTAGATGCTTTAGAAGAACAGCATACGAACAGGGCATATCTAGAGTGATCTATCCCCTGTTGTATTCTCCCTGGCATCCACCATTCATTTATATGTTGCTAGTTTACAGTGGCAGAAGGGGAGCTATTTTCTTAAGGACTTCACCAAAAAAATGAAAAAAGACTTCAGATATTTGCCAGGGGTCCACAGAGCTGGGGAGCTGGACTTGATGATCTCACTAAGTCCCTTCCAGCCCTAAACTTCTGTGAAACTGTGTGAATCTGTGACCCTCAGTATCTCCAATATGTGCTTCAGGTTCAGGCATCTACTCTGGATACCTTTAAGAAATGCTTGGATGCTTATTTTGCTGAAGTGATCTTACCCAGCTGACTTCCTGCCCTTTCAGCAGGGGGCTGGATCTGATGATCTTGTGAGATCCCTTCTAGCCCTAGGCTAGGGACAGACATTACACTTAACCCAGTTTAAATGATCAGAAAATGGTTTAAACCTGTAACAGAACAGATGTTCAGTGCACATAAACCAGTTTGAAAATGGCTGAAACTGGTTTGAGATAAACCTTGTTGAATGTAGTATCAGAATTAACTGATTTGGCTCCAACTGGTTTATGCCATGTCTGTCCAAGATCCTTTCCTGGTTTAGGATAAATCAGAGTCCCCAAGCATCCCAGCACACTCTCTGGCTGGGCAGGGCTGGCCCCTCCACTCTGTTGCCTGGCCAGAGCTCAGCAGTCTGCAAAAATCTGCCTGACTTCTGCTCCCTCTCCCCTCCACACACTGTGCCATCCCTCACAAACACCTCAGCATTGGCTAGCGGGCCACAGATAGGGGTGACACTGTTATCAGCTGCCCCCCACTCCCAGCTTGCTTGCCTGTCAGTTTGCTACAGACAGTATACGCAAGCAGAGAGGAAGATTGAAAAGCTCTGTATCAGGAACACATGCATGCACTGCACGCCCCTCCCATTTGCTTCAGTGCTAGCTGGGGGCTGGCAACACTCCCACCCCTTGAGCAGCCAGCTGGTAAAAGCCTTGGACTGCAGGCAGGCTTTGGGTTTACACCCCTCCATTGTCAGAGCCTCCTGCTGGGACCTGGCCACAGCTGCCTCAGTTCAACTCTGCAAGGGGAGGGAGGGCTGCTCTAGCGCTCCCCAGCTTCCAGCCTGAGCCACTGCTGGTCTGTGCCTGAATGTCCTCAGTCCAGGATTGTCTGTATGGTTGGAAAGCAGTTCAGCCTAGCCAGGTTAGACTAACCTGCAAAGGTTGAATCAATTCAGGCTCAAGCTTTTTGAATGTCTGTCCCTTGCTGTAATGTCTTTGAAGTCTATGAAATCAGGATCATGATGTGTGATGACCTGAAAAGATTCAGCCCCCAGAATGGCAATCATATTTGTAGTCAGTGGATCCATGGATTCCATGACAATGACTGTACCCGCCATGAGAGCAAATTCAGTGTCTCTGTACCACCACTGATTTGAACTCAGGGAAGTGGCTAACTCTTAAAATAAATTGTTTGCTGTTCAAAGCCCTGCAGAAGAGGGAGAAGCTTAAGAATGTGATGATTAACAACATGAATAAGATGGAAGGTAATTGCTGTGTTTTGCCTTAAGGCTGTCCTGGAGGGCTATCGGGGTCACACCACTGGTCAGATTCCTGCCAGACTGCCCTGGCTTCTTCCAAATTCCTGGAATATTCAACCCTGAGTGCCTCTTGCATCAGGGCTTCTGTGAGGGTGTCATTGAATATACCCTGCAATGGACTTCTCGAGGGAGGAATTCTTGTGCAGCCTCTCTGCCCACATGATCCAGAGAGTTTAAGCCCCTTTGTGCTGATGTAGTCCTTTACCTGGTGTAAAGGAACTAGAGCAGAGGCAACAAGCCCACCGGAGCACTCATGTCCTGGTCCACAAAGGAATGTAAATTCTCAGAAGAAGAGAAAGAGTTCAGGAAATTGACTAATGCCTTTTTTTTAGTCCAAGATAACATAACAGCAGGACTGCATCTGAGCTTCCTTTGATCACTAGAAATAAATCTTCCTTGTATCTGAGGATCAGTTGGTACACATTGTTGAATAGACTACTTCTAGAAAAAATCAGAATCTGCTCAATACATTATACTCTAGTGCCTGATGCAGAGAGGGACCGGTTACCGCAGAGAAAATCTGTGAAGGTCCCACTTGCTCATCCATCAAGAGCTTTATAAAACTCTTGGCTTACATGCTCAACCTTTAGTTCTCTTCAGAAGGTTCCTTTGGGAAGAGACTGCTTTGAGCAGTTGTCCTAAAATAGTATACCTTTGTCATTTGGAGGGAGATCATGTTCTTTCCTTGCTAACATCTCCCAAATCCAGTGCATCAGATAAACCTAATTCCAGAATGGAAATAATTACCATAAATAATTCACCACTATGATTCAAAGATTCATGAATCTATCCTTATAGCAGCTGAGATGTAAAGAAGTGATGTTATCTCCAGAAGGCAGACAGAAGTACAGATGGATTAAAGGTCAGATCCAGATTATTTTGTACACACTGAAAGAGGATTAGGCAGACTTTAGGTGCCTAAATTGCAGTGAGCAAACCTGATTGTAACTCTGCTCCAGAAGCCACAAAAGATCTGTGGGCATCTGCATTTATTAGGTGCCTCCATTTTAACCAAAGAAGTTCTGTGGCCACCTGGGCTTCTGGACATGCTTAGAAGGCATCTGTGCTGAGCAGTGAAGCATCCAGTCTGTGCTTACAGTCTGCAATCCATATGGAAATTTAGGAGACATCTAAATTCTGCTTAGGTCCTTAAAGGAGCCTTATTTGGTAGGCATATGGAGTGCAGATAACTCACACTCACAGCTTGTGTTCAGTACAAATACTGTTCCCACGATCATAGTGACTTGACAGCATACAAGTAGTGCTGGTGATGGTGCTGCATGCCTTCTGGTGCCAGTGTGATTTTTTTTTATTGTTTATCAAACACTAAGTGCACAAATAACCTTGGAAACAGGTACAGGAATCCAGAAATTCCCACCTCCCACCCTCCCTCCCTCCCAGGGCAGTGTCTTCAACACTTGCTTGTTCTCTCTCTGAGTCCTTGAACCTTGTATTCTTTGCCGCCCAGTGGCCCAGCTTCGTCTGTGGGGGATAGAACATACCCCTGCGTGGCACTCTTCTGGAAAGTGGGAGGCTTGGACTTGAACTTTCTCAGGTAAAGGAGGGCTGTCCCAGATCTTCAACATCGTTCGCAGGGGCTCTAACCACTAGGCAACAATATAATATGGTAGATGCTCCCATAACAACATGTTACCTTGCAAAGAGGGGTTAGATCTCAAATTCGTGGAGGTCCTTTGTGTCCAGCCAAAGGAAGGTTCTTCATCTCTGCAGAGGTGCAGGTGTTAATAAACCTTATAATACAAATCATTTCCTGCTGCTTCCTCTAAGTGCTTTTATATGCTTGAGGCGTATTTTGGAGGGATTCACCTCTTAATTCTCTGTATAGAAAATCTCAGTGCCTAACTGAATTGCTTTTTAGATGTGCCCAGGTCTCTCCATGGACTGTATAGGGATGCTTATCCAGCGGCAAGGCTTCTAGTTTTTAGATATTATGACTCCTAAATCTGATCTCATCCTAAGTGATTTTGGAATAGAACCCAAAGCCTTAATCATAAAATTTCTCTCATCTCCTTGGATTGACTTTATCACTATTGCTTAATGTAAGTCTTAGCTAGCAGGACAAAATATAGAATTGTTTATGGTGTTTCAAGAGTAAATGGATCATTGTTATTGATTGTCTTAGCAGAAGGAACATAACCTTTTGTTAAAGTTTTCTTCAGAAGTATTTGAAACTTCTCTTTTGACTAAAAGACATACAAAAAACTAGAACTCTTTGTTCCAAAATGATATCTTTTATTAGACCATCTGGGAAATCACAAGAAAATTGTCCTTTTCTGTAAGCCGTCGGGATCAAAGTCCCTTCGTCAGGCTCTGGGAAAAGTCTAGCTGGTACAAGATGGTAAAAAGTCCCCATAGGTAGGAAATAAACTTAATTTTTCCACTGAGAGCGCCGAAGATGGATGGCTGTCCCTCTGGGTCCATGACAGTGTCTTTGTGAGCCGTGCTGAGTAGCTTGTTTGACTAATACGCTCTTTTAATTCTCTTTTCTCTAATGCTGTGATGGAATGTAAACTTTTTTTTTCTATTGTTAACCTCTCACAGAAAACTTGGAAACTTAGACAGGAAAACATGCTGTCTTAAACACAGTGAAAAAAAGATACCTCTATGAAAGTTTCTTGCTTTTAGATTATACGAGATAAAGTAATTAGTTGATTAGCTGACTTTGGGAAGTGGCCTTACATTGAGTACTTGAAGACCGAAGTGATGCAAGTGATACACAAGCTTAGATTGATTTTCTTCATGTGACTTGATTGATTTTCTTCATGTGACTTGATTGATTTAGATATGAAATACATTTATGGAAATATAGTTATCCAACTATGCAGTCGTTCAAATGAAATAGTCAGATATAAGTGTATCAGGTGTGGTTGGAATGAAAAAATATTAAATTAAGAAAAGAAAATATTCCTTTGTGGTAGTAGTTGAGTTGCTAGTGTCACCTTAAATTACTCTGTCACCCCATTGGTAAATCCCAGGTTTTGTGGACTCCAGCAGTTATAGTGGCTTTCTGACTGAACATATGTTAGTATTGATTTCAGTTTGTCATGCAATCAGAATACATTTTGCAAGCTTCTCTTCTGCTTATTCTATCAGCATTTCAGAATGTATTTTTAAAGTAGTATACTAGCTGTCATTGTTTTCAGATTTCTAAATTACTTTAAGTACAGTTTTCATGTTATTTCTTGGAACAACGATGACCAACCCAAGCACCAAAAAAAGGAGAGAGAGAGAGAAAAGAGAGCTGCCCATAGTGTCACTTGTATTCTGTGCCCTGCACTTCAAAAATGGCTGTGCGAATGCTTGAACTAAAACTTATTTGATGAGCTTTAGTTTAGGTGCCCCCGCTGTCATTTTGAAGTGTGGGAATGCTGAACAGACATGACATGGAGGCTGCTGAAGTGAGTTAATTAACACGCTAATTAGCATGCATTGAAACAGATGTCCGGCATGTGTATATGTACCTGAAAAGTCTAATAGACCCTGAAATTGTGTAATGGCAGATTTAATTTTTATTGTAGTAATAATTGGCTTTTAAGAGCTTAAAACATATGCTGGTAAGTATATGTGAGCAACTGGTAAATTTGGAAAGGGGTATGCATTAAGAAAAAGTTTGGGAACCTCTTCACTACACTAAATGGATGCGTCTGCACATGTTTTACTTTACAGCAAACTAATCTGCACAGTAAAGCATCACCATCTACACATGTGAGGCAATTAGGGCACAGTAGACTAATTTACTGTTCTGCTGGATAGTCCCATCAGATACAAGTTGTTTCTGGCAATAAAATACTGTGCATGTGTAGATGGTGAGGTTGGGATTAGTTTACTTCAGCTCAATTTCAGTCACATTAATTGAAGATGTATAGGCACCTAATATGAATTGCAGCTCTCTGGTATAACTTGATTTGTACCAAAGGATACTTTTCATAGTAAAGCAGTTCTAAAATCTCTGAGAAGCTGTGCTATAGAAAGGCGTTTCAGCAATATATACTTCTCTAGGTTTTCCATAAAAGAAAACTAGATTTGCTCAGTGTAAGAGTCAATGAACTTGCCAGAAAGAAGGATCAGTACTTCAATAGCTAGGAAAATGATTGCTGCAGGGAATGTCCGAGATGCAAGGTGACATTACATGTAGCTTCAGAGAACAGCATGCTAAACTAGGTAAAGACTTCTGTGGAAAAACAGACTGCCCTAAAGACATTGCTGTAGGCTTATTGTAATTTGGGGGAAAATTTTCAAAGGCACTAAGGACAGCTAGGTGCCTGAGTCCCACTGAACATCAGTGAGAATTAGACACACAAGTCCTGTAGTAACTTGGAAAATCTGCCCTAAGCTTTTCCTTCTTTCTTTCTTTCTTTCATTTAATTGTAGCTTTATAAACATCCAAAATGAAATTATTTAGATAACAGATGGAATCTGTCTCTCTTATGCAGTTAATGGCAAAATGATGTCAATAAAGCTGGCATGTTGTGGGTTTGGGGGTTTTTTTGTGCACAATAATTTTAAAAATACTGCTTTTTCAGATCAACTGATTATACTGTTATACTGTTCTTTTCCAGGTTTCTTTTTTACAAAACCCAAATTTTAGTGAGTACCATTACAAATTACCATCATTTCTATCGTGAAGAAATTTGTGGTTTGTAGTAGATATTTCCTACACATGCTTATTTTTTTAGAAAATGAGAGTTTAAACTACCATATTTCACAGTGTATCAGTCAAGTTTTGAAGCCCAATTTTTAACTCTTAAAATTCAACCTCAACTTATACACTGCATACTATCCCCTACAAACATCGCTGGCTCAGTGCTTTACTTGAGCAACTGGGCTTAGCTCTTGGCTGGCACAGCTCAGGCAGCACCACTCCCAGAGGATGGGGGCTCTCCAGCTGAGCACAGAGCCTAGCCCTGTCTGCTGCTAGTGGTTCTGCCAAGAGCTGAACTCAGCCCCATCCCTTGCGAGCGGTGCTGGTCTCAGCACTTGCCTGGTGTGGCCAGGCTTGGTGCTTGGCAGCACCACTTGCAAGGGATGGGGGTGTGCCAGCCAAATGCCAAGCTCAGCACTGCTCGCAGGGGACAGGGATGGGGACAGGGCCAGGGCCAGGGCCATGCTCAGTGCTCACCTGGTACGGTCCCATCCCTTGCAAGTGGGACTGCCTGGGCTACTCCAGCCGAGCCCAGCCTCGTCTGCTGTGAGTGGTGCTGCCAAGCACTAAGCCTGGCACCACTCATGGGGGCTGGGGCTGGGTTTGGCACTCGGAAATGCTGCATGCAGCAGACAGGGCCAGACTTGGTGCTTGGCTGGTGCAGCCCATCCCCTGCAAACAGCGCTGGGCTCAGCAAGACTGATATTGCAATATAGGCTTTATCAGAAAAGTTTTGTTTGGATTTGGACCAGTTCTTCATTTTTCAGATGGTGACTATACATTAGATGGTCTTATCTATGCAGTATGAACAGTGTATTAGAATGTGTTATGTAAAATGTAGAAGAAGAATTAATATACTTTGAGCCAAACTCACATCAGTTACAATTCACTTGTATACCAGAAAACAAACATCTCTGAGTATTGATTGTGTTCATTTACCACAGTAAAGTGCATTCATTGATAACTACCTGCTGATATTGAATCAGTCTTATGTGAAGCATAGGACATTATTGTCAGGTAGGGTAAATCATATTGATTCCATTTAAAAATGAATAGAGCATAGGAGAAATTAATTTTGTTCTATGAAGTTATTTAATTATGCTCTATTGGCAATTTAAACACTGAAGGTCATATAATAGTATGATATTATGAGGTAAGGTGCAGCTACAAACATAAGCAAGCTTACCATGTTAACAAGGGCAGTAAACATTTTTTTTAAAGAAAAAAGTATAATGGAGAATAGCCCGTTTTAATCTAGTGTCCCAATTGTTTCATAAATCCACCACACAAATTTGTTGCTGACTTCAACAATCCAGATCCTCATTTATACTTAGTTTTACCTTGTTATGGACAAACTTTGAGGCTTCAACTATTTCTACTTCTAAAGAAAACTTTAACGTACAAAATAAGCAGAGAAGTAGAAATAGAATAAAAGGCAAAGCTAAGTCTATTGTTTGATTATCTGCCAGCCTTTGGCCATGAGTTGTTGCACCAGATCGATTTTATAGCAGCAGTTCTCAACTTGGGTGCTGACAGGTCCTATCAGGGGAGTCACTGCAAAGGCCAAATAAAGCTGCCCCACATGTAGCTGGCCTATGCTGTAGCCCTTCCTGGATCACACGCCCCCGTTCTCCTCCCAGAAATACAGATGTGTGGGACAAGTTCCTCTGCCCTGCATGCCTCTTCTGGGAGACACCGTGCCAGGTAGGACCGGAAAGGGCTGCAGCATGAGCTAGCTCTCTCTTTAGGATTAGCAGAGAAGTGTAACAGAGGAGAAGTCAGCACACATGCAGCAGTCCTTCCTAGCCTGGGTGTGCGTGAGATGCATTGGGCAGTTTTACCTGATGGCAGTGGCGCTCAGTTGAGAACCACTGAGGTAAACTGAGGCAGCATCAACAGTGGTTCTCATCTGGGGGAAACACCACACCACACTTACAAAAGTTGTGAAGGGCCCTGACTGAAAAGGTTGAGAACCATTGTCCTATGGGCACATTTATTACAAATGTAAGCCACATAGACACTTTCATCACAGTTATTACCTGAAGAATACATTGAATTACTTTCTAGTCCTAGAGTAATGGGTGAGGATGTTTGAGAGTGGATAACATTCATTGGACTTAATAGCATTTATTTAAGAGTTTTCAAAGAATTAGCTGTTTGAATCATTGATGTTGACAATTAACAAATATTAATGTTGGGTGAATATCGTACTTACTTAATTTAACCTGAGGAAGGGGAAATCCCCTCATCTTGGAATTGAGTTTGAGGCAGCAGGGGGACAAGCAGCTGCTGCAGCTGCTGCTTGTCCCATGCCACCCCTGCAGCTGCTGAGAGAGGCGGGCAGAATGGGGGGCTGGGAGGTGGCAGGGAGTAAGCTGCCTGCCCCCCACACCGCCTCCCTGCCAACCCCTACCCCCACTGCCTGCTCCCTACCACTTGTCCCACCTGCCTCCCCTACCACCTGCCTCTTACTATTGCTTTCCCCACTGCAGTAGAGAGGTTGAATTTAACATAGCACATTGGCTAAAAGTAATTGTACATGAGGGAATTATTATCCAGTAGCAGTGTTGCTGCTGATTTTCCCTAGAGACTTGTTCTCATCCCACAGCTATTAAATATCTTTATTTTTTTTCTATCAGTGATCTGAAACAAAATGTAAAATAATTTGTGTTAACATTTGCAGTTGACAACTACTGAGATGGGAAATAATGAAGATAGGTAAACCCTACAAAGTGATCAGGATCATTAGGTAAGCTGGCGTTAACTGGACTTATGTCCATAGTCATACACCTGAGATCAAATACAGGCCATACTTACAGCATGGTGGATCATGTTTCCACATGGATGTCACACAAAATGACTAGGGGATCTTGGTGAATAACTAACTGAACATAAGCTCTCAGGGAAATTCAGTGACTAACTTCATTCTTTGATGTATAAGTACAGGAAATATATAGTAGAAATAGAAAGGTATTTTCTTCTCAGTATAAGTGATGACAACTAAATGGCGTCCAGTTGTCCACCAAAAAAATGCACACAAAATGGAAGGGGCTCAGAAAAAAAATGACAAGAATGATTCATAAGCTGGAAAATCTGCCTATGGTGAGAAATTGAGCTTCTTTAATTTATTGAAGAGAGGATATGCCAGACTGTATGTATGTATGTATGTATGTCCATATATATACCACAGGAGCTATTCTTTTTCCTGCCTTAGTGCAAGGACTTGGACTGGGTCATCTCTTGAAGTACTTTCCAATTTTCTGTACTACTAAAATGATTTCTAATGGTAGTGTTTCAGCAGCCAGAATTGTTAAAGATTTAGTGGTTGGAAGCTATAACTGGACAAATTCAGATCACGATAATAAATAAGTCACAATTTTTTTAAGTGATAGTAATTAATGATAGGGGCAACCTGCCTAGGGATGTGGAGGACTCTTTCTACCCTGAAGACTTTATATCAAGTCTTAATATTTTTCTACAAGGTCAATCAGAAAGCTCTCTATCAATCAGGAAGTATAGGATTTCTGGAATCATTTGGCTACATACTGTGGCCTGCAAGAGACCAGATCATAAAATCTACAAATTAGGCTACTTCCTAAATTCCAGGCTGTTCCATTATTCTTTAAATTCTACGATACAGCTTGCATGCTAGAGCTTCTGTAAGCCACTGCTGATGGCTCTTTTAAAGCCAATTTTACTTTGTCAACCAAGTTCCAGTTACCTTAAATAGATTTTGGCAAAACATCTTAATTTCTATAATACCTGTCCATTAGATTTACTCTGAAATGTATAAACAACCAGCTCAATATCATCCTCACATTTTTGAGTGATTTGCATGGTCATTTATCCATAGGTTTGAGACAGATTTGACAAACCTTCTAAAGCAGCAGAATAGTGTAAAATATATATTTTGTTCAATGCTGAATGTGGATTTATTTGAATGTGGATAATTAGTGTAGGGAATATTATGAAAGAAAATAATTAACAATAAATTGCTCTAAAATGTAATACAAATGACTTCCTTCCTGTCACTTCCCCTACCTGTTGGACCATCTCAAACTAGCTGTTGTTAAAAATTTATATCTGTAAGAAGCCTTTTGTTGATGCTTACTGGAAAATTGGAATATGTCAATAATAGTACTAGTAATATAGTACAGTTATATTGCAATTGTAAGGATTTGTGCAATTTAACAAAATCTGTTAACTATAATTCACTAGATTGTTGAAAATATCTGGAAAAAAGAGAAACTAAGTAAGTGTGCGTTAGAACTTCAATATCATTCAGTGCTAAAATCTTTCTCAGGGCAGTGGTTTTCAAGCTATGGTATGTGGATCACCAGGTTCTTACAGACCTGTTTCCTAGTGGTTCAATAAAATGTATCTAATAAAACTAAATGAAACAGTAAGCAAGGAAGGTGGGGTTATGAAAAGAACTTTCTGCTCATAGAATAAAATATTAAAGAATCATTGTTTTGGGTAAGGAGATCCAAGTTTTCTGCCAGTATAATTGCTGTACCCACCATTCACTTCAGTAGTTTCATCTGTTTTCATCAGAGTAGTATTTAGCTTTATAACCTAGTAAAATCAATTTTAGGACCTAAACTATTGAACAACTGGGAATATAGGAGAGCAAATCTGCAATAGCAGGGATATTTGGTCCAGTCAGCTGTTTTTGGAAATCTATGGGAGTGAACTATACAAGTGTACATTTATATAAGATCATTGAAAATATTCACATAGCAATACATCACTGAAATATCATAGCATTATAAAAGTAATAATTAAAAGTATATTTGTGTGGACCAAGAAAGAATAATTCATTGAAGAGAGGACAAGGGTCCAAGATGCAGTTTGTTGGTACATAAACACATATCTTTGAGTTTAAGCTTCATTACGCATAGAAGAAACTTTCTTTACTTTTCCCCCTTCCTGTTGTGATCATCTGAAACAGTTCCATGTGATCTTGTGTAAATTACTATGTGAAAAATCAAGAAGCTATATTCAGATACCTAGGACTCTTAATTCCTTTATTCACAAAAATAGTTTAACTAAAAAAAAAAGAATACTGACTAACTTCAAACAACAGCTGCAAAATATTGCCCTGAGGACAGAGGCTAACTCAATTGTGAAATAATGGCCAAAGTTCACACTCTTAATAACTTTCCTTTTTTTTTTTTTCTTTTTTTTTACCCCTTCACAAAACTCCATAATTTAATGTAAAATGCTTAGCAGAAAGAGTTACAGTTTAGAGGCTGGATCAGCAGGGTCGTAAGAATCAAAAAGCCCCTTGTACAAGTATATCTACATTTGAAACTTTTTCTAATCTTCCAAAAATGTAAATAATTAGAAGTCAAGCAATTTCTAATGTAAAGTACATTCAGGCACATTTTACATTTACATCAGGAAGTCTAGAGGGTTATAGAGACATGTTCTGACAAGTACCTTGAGAGGTACAAGGGGAGATATTCAGAGATACAAAGAATATTTGGAAGAATAATACCAGGTATCTATCTTTTGGATAAGCTATAGGACCAGAATGCTGCTCTTCTTAAAGATCCCATAATAAACTTAGTTCTTAAACCTTGTGTTATAGTCAGATTTGCATTTGAGTGATTACATCCCATCGGCCTATTTGCTGCTGCTGCTTCCATCACATGTCCTGTCTAAATGGGGTTGCAGATCCTGGCTTTCCACTGGGTTCAGTCATACATATCTTCTTCAAACTCCTCCTCTCTCATGTTCCTCTCCACTATATCTCTCCATCTTGTCTTTGGTTGTCCTCTTCCACTTCTCCCTGGTAGTGCCATTCTGGTAACTTATTTTTCCCATGTATTCTTCTGTATTCCTTTGAGCATGCCTGTACCATGCCAGTCTTCTCTCTTGTAGTTTCTTAGATGTCTCCGCTACCTTCACCGATCCTCTGATGCAAGTATTCCTCACTTTATCCATCTTTGTCACTCGTCACATCCATCGGAGCATTCTCATGTGTCGTCATGTTCAGTCTCCTTTCTTGAGTTTTCTTCAGGGGTCATGTCTCCAGTCTGGACAGTAGTGCTGGATGCCCACTGCTGCCCATAGTATAAACAGATATGGTAATCTTCATCACATACCCTAAATCCATTGGATAACATTACTCTCCGCAGGCAAATGACTTCTTTGACCCTACTCTTTTCTGGCTGCATTTTAGGGTTGGGAGAGGAGGGAGGGAAGGGATGTGGGGGAGGGAGGGATTGAGGCTGGGACTAGGACAAGCTACCCAGCCAGGGAGGGGAATGGGGGGTGTGGAGCATGGGTTGCAGGTGCAGCAGCATTGGGAGTGGGGGCTCTGCCCTGCTCCTGCTTGCCCAGCTGGGGGCGGGGATGTGGGGAGGGGGCAGGATGCGGGCACAGCTTGCTCTGGGTGGAAAGGGGCAAGCAGCAGCAGGGCATAGCCACTGCTCCCAGTGCTGCCATGTCCACATCCCGTGGACTCTGTGCCAGCTGGCAAGTGGCAGCAGGATAGAAACCCTGCTCCCAATGCGGATGTGGGCTGCACCTGTGCAATGAAACAGCTGCCAGGTGCAGCTGCTGTGCAGGTGCTAGGCAGGGGGGTGGGATCCCTGCTGCCCCACACTGTGTGGTGGGGGCTTTGCCCTCAGAGGCCTTGATCCCCACTGCTGCAGCCAGTGAGTGCAGGGCTTTTTTTTTTTTTTTTAAAGGTGCCGGGACTAGGCTGGACTATGTGGGGGTTGGGGCCAGGCAGGGCAGCCATGGGGGCTTCTCCCATGGCTCCCCCTGCCCAGGGAGAGGCAGGCATAGCTGGAGGAGCTGCGGGAGAACCTCTAGCCTCCCGGCTGTGCCTGCCTCTCCCTGGCCAATCTGAATCACTGAATGTCTCTGAATCAGTGCTGAAACGTCCAAAGCCAAATCAATTCGGGACGGTGATCTGAATCTTTGAATCGAATCGCTGTCCTCCAAATTGGCCAAATCTGAATTGAATACTTCCCTATTTGCACAGGCCTAGTTTTAAACCCCGTTAGACAAAGGAGGGAATTGAACATAAGACTCACATTTTCTCTTACCACTAAGCTACTGTATTAAAAGTGAGTGCCAGTTTTACCAATTGGATCAGTCTGCTTAGAGGGTATGGGTGCTCCTTTGCCTTATTTCTAGATCCTGACTGGACTTAGCCAGGAGATGGGTGCTGAGCTGCTCATTCCAAACATTGGAGAAGCAGAACTCTAGACACCTAGTAACAAGGGCAGATCCAGTGTGGGTGCAGTGATGCAGTTGCACTTCCCTTTAATTCCTGATCTACCCAAAGTTTAACACCAACTGGGGCAGCAGCATTTCAATTCAGGCAGCAGGGAGGGAGTCAATTGACTTCATGGCTTATTGTAATCTACGCAATTCCTTCTCAACTCTTCATACCACAGGTGTTTAAGGCCATCTCTCCCTTCTAAAGATCTTGATATTCCACTAATCAAGATATCCTTTCTTCTGCAATTCTGCTGTCTGTTAGCTGCTCCTGGCAATCTATCTTCAATTTCACCACTCTGGAGACAGTTTTTAACTCTAGCTAAAAACATTAACTCAGGTGCGGAAATGTTAATTCACGTGAAAATTTTCTCAAATGTGTAAATAACTTTTCAGTGAAGCACTAGATGCACTGTCAAGGTGTTCAAGGAGGCTAGATTTTGTTTTATGAATCTGAAAAGTAATATTCATTTTATTCTAATGACTACAAGACTGATGAAACAACATAGTTGATTACTTTTGCCTAGTTTGTTGTGGGTTTTTTTAATACACAATATATTATATGGCAAATTAATGCACATTCCAATTAAGTTGTGTTAAACTGAATAATATAGCTCTAGGCCCCTAGCATATTAGTAATGCTTCTAGCTTCTTTTTAATTGAAGAAAATGTGCTCTGTTATATTTGATGATGTATCACACCATCTGTACCCCTCTTTTCAAAATCCTAGATCTGCCTATGCCTAGTAAGCTTTAAAGTTGAACAGGAAGGCCCTTCCATTGGTTAAGTGACAGTATGGGAATATTTTTTGAGAGTTTTTTTTATTGCAGTTTTGGATTCAGGCACCTCAGTTCTACCTATGGCCGTTGTTGTATCTAGCCCCAAACGCATTAGCAGAAGTTCTGGTATTTTATGCTTGAATTACAAACAGCATTGAGCAGAGGAAGCTGTGGCAAACAGAAGTGCTGCTAGTAATCCTAGATGCAACAGCATGCCATTCTGTGCTTGGAGACTTAGAGTATGCAACAATGGGTGCTTCCACACATGCAATTCATGTGAATTAATAAACTCTGGTGTAGTTCATGCCAGAGTTTATTGCTCCCAGGTGCACCATTTGCACATGCACCTGGAACTGCAGCACGTTGAGCCGGGTGGAGCAGCCCCGCTTTGACAGGGGGCCCTGGGAGTCGGCCTTCCAGTCCAGGGCTGCTCTGACCTGATTCGACATGCTGCTGAGGGGCTGGCTGGGGCATAAGAGTGCATTAGTTTGTGGGCTAGCCAGCAGGCAGCCCCCACACTGAAGGACCTTTGTATCCCAGCCAGCCCTGTCAGTTTCTATACACATATGTTGTAGTGCACTAAGTAACACCATTGTAGGATATAGTACTTATGTTCACAAGTATTATCCTACAGTGACATTTATTAATTTACTACACCTTAATAGGGCCTCACATATAGACACTGAGGCTACTGCACATTAGGCAACTCCGCAGTAAACGTCTTTTCTAGATGCGCCCAGTGAGTGCAGATTGTTCATACGGGTCTCCGTTCCAGAGCCTGAGATGCTCATAAGAAATGTACACTTAGATATGGTCAAGACCTAGTAGCTGTAGATATTGTTGAGGCTATCAATATTTCTTAGCACACATGGGGTTTAAGATGAACCATTTATACAAGAACACTAATTTTATATTAATCTGTCAAAAAATTAATGGCATAGTTTTATGCAGGAATATAATGGCTTGTCTGGCCCCAAGTCTGTTCTGTTAACTTTGTGGCACCTGGTACAAAGTTATTTAAATGAATTTCCTTGATTGAAGAGTGAAATAGTGAACTAGGGTATTTTTGTCTTGTATTAATTTAGTAGTTTTCACTTCTTCAGCTCCAATGTCATGATAGCTGCTGGGAAAAAAGTAATTGTAAAGGGCTAATCTATAAAATAATATTTTCCAGTCTGTTTTGTCTTGTTAATACTTGATACGGCATCTTACTGCTGCTGGAGAAAGAGCATGAAATATTTGGAGCATCTTGAGTGAATTATTGACTCTTTTGCCATTGACTGAGATGGAACCAGGATTTCAATCCTTTTCTCGAACATGAGTAATACTACTGGGGATCCTAAATCCACTGCCTGTCTGTGTAAGTGTTAAGGGTGGGAAGGTGGTTTAGCCAGGAAATGGCATGTGAGTAGGTAGTCATCACAGAGCTTATGAAGTGCTGCATTGTCTTGGCTAGTTTTAGTTCACATAGGATTGACCTGTCTTTCCACTCTGTTTCACATTGTAAATGGCTGCACTCTCTACAAACACACCCCTTTGCAAAAACCTTAAAACTCAGCTGTACCTGCCAAACTCTAAAACTACCTTTGTTTTCTCCCTAAACCCCAGAATTCAGTCCAGTTTCACCAACAGGTTTACTGAACTGATCTAAATCTTTGTTTTGTGGTGGTGCCCTGGTTTCTGGTTGTAACAGAATTTCACACTTACTTGTTTTACTTATTATTTGTCTAACTGTGGCATTTAGGAACTCCAGTCATGGGTCCACTTGTGCTAGACACTGCATAAAAGCATAAGATTTAGCATTTTACCATACAGTTGTTTTCAGTTGTATTTTTTTAATGTTGATGTACCAGTTGCCATTGTGGTGAACTTTTGTCACGTCACCCAGGTTAACGGATTGGGTACATTTACAGTCAGGATTTTACTAGGCATTTCTAAATTCTCTTACTCTCTATTTGAGACCAAATCACTTGGAAAATATATTTTGCTATTACTTATAAAGTTTGACTTAGATTGAGGTTCCAAACATGGAAGGCCAGTACACATTAATGATCCAAATCACCAAACCTCATATAGGTTAGAAATGACCATGGGTAACCCATATTCTTTACTGCCTTTCCTTCTGCCAGGTATGTCATAAATAACTCAACCCTCTCCCTCTGCTTCTCTCTCTAGCTTGCTATTTTATGATTATATTTTCCAAACACTCTTGAGATACCTTTAATGCCAAAAATGTCATCCTAGACACTAAATTAAGGTGTCTGCAAGTGGCAAAATGAATCAGACAATCACTTAGCAACCAGTTCAACAGTCAGAAAACGTTTTAAATGGTTAAACTTTTCAAATTAGTTTAAATGTTTTAAACCATGTAGTGTAGTGTACTCAATTCTTCCCTCTATAACAAATAAAGTTAATAAAATGATGCAATATTTATCCCTCTATAATTGCGCCACCTTGTTACCTGCCTGATCAGTAAAGAAAAAATATTATGAGTCATCAGACATCTCCATTATCCTCAGGGAGTAGGAATCAGACCATTATTTTTGTAATTTTAAGATAAATTATGTGGAAGAGAGGGGCGTTTAACAAAGATCAGAAAAACTGTGTGCGTTAATCAGGCCTGCCTATTTGTTGACAATGAGCCTAATTTCATGCGAATCAACAGACATATTGTCATTAACATCCATGGGAACCGGGATTGGGTCCATTGTGCATGGTTTTTAAACAACACTTGCCTTTCTGTAAGGTGATACAACTCTACAGATTTTTCAAGTGAGGGGTATGTCATAACCAAATTATATAGTGCTTTTTGAAGAAGTATATTCTTACTGATCTACTAAATAGATTATAAATTTGTAATTAAATACAGCAGCTCAAGCTGAAAAATAGGAAGTAACCTGCTCCCTTAACAGGTGTTGGCATTGTTATATAATTGAGAACAAGGCTTTTGAAGTTCTATATATTATTTTTCCTTTTTCTTCAAGTTACTTGTCACAGTCATAATTTGCCACCCTGGCCTCTGGTCCAACTAAAATGCACATGTTCCCTTTGTGAGCTTTGAACAGTTAATTGTCAATGGGATTGCTTTTTATGGCTGTGGAAGTGCCACTTATTCTAACAAATTACCTTAGTAGCTTACACACTTGTTAGATAACTTGCAGTCACCTCTGGGCTGCATGCAGTTTGCTGCCACCTTCATTATTTAGTCACCTGCCTAAGTCTTCTCTTACAGAGTTGAAGAGTAGTCACTACAATGAAACCAAACTTTCTCCCTTAGAGCTGGTCTTTAACACCTTTCAAACTGGTATCATTACCGTTAGCTGCAGCTACTTTCTAATTGCATAAATAGGGGAGGAAGACAGTCTGGCTACCTGGGTGGTATTGTATTTTTATCTTAAATATACTGTTCCTTTCTTGGCATTATATTGATGATATATTTCTAATCTCGGAGAAAATAGAACTGATATTAAGATTAAATGCTGCTAAGAGAAGGTTCGCACTACATCTTCATATTTTTGTTTGGTCTTCCATCACTGTTGCTCCTTCCTGAGAAGTGTGCCCTTGGTGACAGACATCTGTTGTTTGTTCTGCACGGCATACAGTCATGGTGCTGGTGTGAACAGGAGAACTGCAGCTGGTTGAAAAAAAATGTGAAATTTTCTTATTAAACAAAAACACTTTGGTGAAAGTGTTCTCATTTTTCACCCAGCTGTACTGATAACCCATCCCAATCTACAAGATGAGAAAGGATGAGAAATAAATGACTTTGTCACTTAAATGTCACTAATGTGAAATAAACAAGGCTTGTTATTCCACATTTAAAATACTTGTAAAAAATCAAATTAAACCTTTTTTATAGATTAATTAGGCTGGCAGAGACCTCAGAGGTCATGTAGTCCAATCCCCAACATGTAACACTATAGTGCATGATGAGGTTAGGTTGAAGTGCTCTTCCTGCTTGCAGCAGAATTAGCCTATACTTTGTCCTGCCCCAGAGTGCACCTCTGGATTTTTAGACACTAGGGCACATCTTGATCCTATGAATATGTGTGTGCATGCTTAACTTTACATGTATGCACTCCCACTTGCTACAGTAGGTATTTTCACCCAAGTAAAGTTAAGAACACCATAACTGTCTGCAAGGTTGGGGGCTGGTGCAGGAAACACAGTTAATTGTATTTGCCCTTAAGGGGTCTTTTAACTCCCTTTTCAAACCGATCTTATAAGAGAGCCATCCTCTTTCCCAAAATAAATTTATGGTGAATTGAGAGCAAAAAAAAAAAGCTGCTAATAAAGTAAACGAACTACTTATATGGGACAGAATTTGGTATGTCAGGAATTCCATTTCTAATCACACGACAGCTCACTTGAGCATTTTCCATGAGAGAGTTATAATTGGATTTTTAGTTAAATAACAGATAGAAAAGTAAATGTTCTTAGTACAAGTCTGCCCATAAATGTAGGCATAAGAGTGATGAAAGTGATGCATTATGTCACTGTAATATATTGACATTATCAATTATATGTTATTAAACAGCTTAGCTAACAGAATGATTTACCTTGTGTTTAACTGCCTTTTTTCAATTAAAGGTAGCAAATGCTAGAGAACTGGAGCACAACCGTAGAAACCATATATTTTCTCCTGTTAACACCAGCATTGCTGACATGCAAGTGATGGTAGTGTTGGCGTTTGGCTGCAGGCTGTAATGGACTAGTTTAAATGGTCTAAACAAAGTGATTAATGATTAGGAACAGGGCTGTTGCGCAGCTTCACAGCTCTTTTCCTCAATGCATTTCTATTTATGTCAACTAGCTGCACATTTGGGAGGTGTTATTTCAAAGTAGTCAACAGGTTTTTTTATGCTGCCATTTGTTTCCATTTCTTAGGTCCCTTTGGTTGTCTAGATATAGACAATGTTTCTTTACAGTTGTAAGCTTTGCTGATAAAAGAGGATTATCCACACACTTTATTAGTCTAGTGACCAAACCTTAAACTATTGAATTGGAGTGTCACATTAGATGCAGGGGAATGCCTTTTCTGATACTGCATTATACTATAGTACTTAGCTGCCCTAGCACATCTAAGACATTTTCTATGCTACAAGTTTTTCCTGCAGCAGCTTTAAACCACCCTCCCCACCCCACCCCACCCCAAACAAAACCCCACCCAAATCCTCACTGGCAAATAAAAGGGCAAAAAATCAGTTGTTTCAGAAAAGGAAAAGATGTGGGGTTTCAGTGTCTTACTTTGTTTAATGAGTTGTAAGACATTAGAATATTGCAGCTAGACATAAAATGCGTCCTTTACCCTTGTAGGCAAAGTAGATTCGAGCCCTGTGGTATGGTGGGTTAGGGTTAGATAGTTGATATTGGGTACAGGTAGTTGATATTGTTTGAGTAGCAACTGAAATCTTCTGTCTTTGTGTACAGCTTAAAGGTAACCCCCAATACTGGCTGTATGCTGGATTGCTACTGGAAGTTGGCATTTATCCATGTTTATCGTGTGGTCCTTGACCTACCAACCTATCTCCCCAGATTTAGAATAGGAAGATG
>JAGPOW010003316.1:103458122-103518122 GCA_030014935.1 Caiman crocodilus | reverse complement strand
TCCTACCACAGGAATGGCAGAGGCTTTGAAAACATAGCTAAATGTAATGTAAATCATACTATACATCCATATCTTGTTAGCAATCCACAAAGCTCCATAACTTACATGTGTATATTGGTATGTTAGACCGCTGTATGAAGTCTCCAGTGGAGTTTGAATATTGACAGCTCCCAAAGACATAAGTTTAAGGTATGTAGGGAAGATGGTATTTAATAAACAATGCAAAAAATAACAGGATGCAGCTTAAGCACCATGCTTAGGGCGTATTATATTTTATCATACCTGGCAAGATAACCTGTACAGTCAACAGATCTCTTTAAGTGAAGAGGTGATTAATTTATGTTCTCAGCCATCTTTTAACTCCAGTTGGTTACCTATTTTTTCCCTTTTACTTGCTGTATACCCTGCCCAGGAGATTTTCACAACGTTGTTCTATTTTGTTTTATTTTATTTTCTATGTATTGTCTTGTCTTTGCCATTTTTATCTTATTATCCCTTCACATCTGCTATTATTACACCCTTTTCTCTTGTCACAGAGATTTAGTTTTGAGAAGTGGTTTTGCATTATATACAGTGTAATATTCATTTACTGAGAGACCTAGAATAGTGTACTGTTACCCTAAGCAGGCTATTAACTGGCATCCCCTTTCCCTATCATTATTTTTGCCCACTGATCGTGGACACACAACAGTCCCATGAAAAAGACACACCTGTTTTCTACCCCACCAGATGCTGCATGGCTCCATTCAGGTACTTTTTTATGAACTTTACTTTGGCTGGCAGAATTACCCTCTGAAATCCTGTAGAGTTGAGCTCTGACCAGTGACAACTACTGATGAGCTCAAATCTTAACAGTGGCAGACTTCTTTGCTGCTAAAGTTCACCCACAATCTATTTATGACTCCAGCAGATGTTTTGTCTGTTTTAGGCCAATGGAAACCTTATGGTCTCTGCTTGTAATGCTAACTTCTCTGACCTTTCCCACTTTATAGTCCTGATTTCTCCTCCCCTGCTCCCCACCCAATTCCTAACATGCTCCATAAGTAAGATCTGAAAATTCCAGATTTCAGAGTTGTCTGAGGTCTGGAAAGCAGAGGTGCAGTAGTAGTAATTACATGATGAGGGCACTTCATATAATCTCAATTTCTTTGTTTTAAAAACATTGTAAGATTACTTTAATTTATCCAAAGGCCTTTGCTGTTCTTATCAAACTACACTTAGTGTTTCCATTTAGGTCAGCTACTCGCTGCCACCCCCACTGTAACACTGTTTCTGGGAGCTAAGAAATAGCTTTACAAAAGAATGCTATGTGGGTATTTAGTCAGTCCAGTCAACAGTATAAATACATCAAAGATAATCTTAAAGAAGGAACCTTCTTTCTACTGCTTTGTCTTTTTATATTCCAAAAGGTCATTTGTGAGCCAACTGTGCTGAAAAAGCCTTTCCTAAAAAGTTTACTGTTGTTATTTTTTACTTTTTGATTACAATAACTTGCTTATCCCCCCAAAAGGACTAAAGAACAATAAACAAATACAAAAGGGAAAAGAACAACTCATCAATAACAAAGACCTACATTTGAAAGCTTTCAGTTTACTGACTCTTACATCTCATTCCAAGCAAAGCAGGAGTCCTGCAGAGAAAGGAATCTAAAAGATATGAAATTTATAAAGATAG
This sequence comes from Caiman crocodilus, assembly GCA_030014935.1. Taxonomy (NCBI): domain Eukaryota; kingdom Metazoa; phylum Chordata; order Crocodylia; family Alligatoridae; genus Caiman; species Caiman crocodilus. The sequence continues at coordinate 103,516,448 of JAGPOW010003316.1, read as the reverse complement.
TAAAAACAGAGTTTGGTAGGGATAGCATAACTTGATATGGAGGTCTGAACTTTAAAGGACAATACACTGGCAATACTTTTTTCCCCAGCTGCAAGTTGCACTATAAATGAGGAATTAGTTTAAGTACTTGAACCTCACTGATGTGTCGGAAACTGGATAATTCCATTTCTTCCAAAAATCCAATTGTATTATTCTGGATTTGAAGTTTAAATTTAGAGATTGGGCAGCTTAGAAAGGTAGGCCCATACATAGTTTAGGAAACTAAATAGAAGGTAGGCATAACCTTTTAAAACCTTATCCAAGTAATTCCTTGTACCATATGGAAGTACCAGTCCAGAAAGCTAACTTTATTTTTGTTTTCTTCCAAGAGCTAGAATTTTTTTTGTTATTTTCAAACTATGAGTACAAAGATGACACTAACCATGGATACTGAAACTGTGCAATTTGGTGTAATTATATTCCCCCCCATAGATTTAATGAAGGACTTTTAAGTACAATTTATCTTTGATAAATAGTCCCTCTGCACAGAATGTTTATTAGATTGACAGCAGAATGCACTCTGCAAGCTTTTTTTCCTTGCCACTTATGACTCAGATGAATTTTAATAGGAGCAAAAAGCTTTTATTTGCACAGTAATTTCACTTAAGGATCATATCCTTCAGAAACTGGCAGACACTTGTATGTCTTGATTGCAAAACATACACTCAAGAGTAAAGAAACATGCATAAGATGTTATTATTTGACCTGTCACATTGTCACAATTCTACTTGCAGCTTATGTTATCAAATCTGCTCTAGGCACAATCTTCCCTTCCTTTACGCACACACGTAGACATGCATACGCACACTCACATACACAATTTTATTTAAAAAAAGAAAAAAGAGACGGCAAGAAGCATACTGCATGAAATGTAGTCATTTGGGCCAAGAGGTAAATGGCCAACCTTACTTTGTTTTTTTGAAAATGTGAGCTCACCATGCTAATAATGACTGTAGGAGGCTTTGAGTTAATGCAGCTTTTTGCATATAAAATGGTACTGGCTCATGTGTGCTGCTGCATCAGTTATACTCAAGAAAAAATATTTTGATTCGAGTCCTGAAAGTCCTCGGGTGGTACCTATAATTTCATTGGCTACTATTTTATTACATTTAGGGATCTTACTTTGCTCAAGTAAATTGTACTCATCTTTCATAAATTTTACATAATTCAGAGCCAGATGGTTACACTGTTCACTGCATGTTTCAAGTATCCAGGCAATATTCATGCAGGTTGATAACCCATTGTTGCATTGTTTGGTTTTATCTGAAGAAATCTGCTTTTTAAAGCTTGCACTGTCATACTTCATTACTTTTCTGTTGTATTTTCTAAATATCCTGCCTTACCCTTGGCGAAAGCAAAAGTTGGACTTCCATTACACACACTGCAAGGAAATCTGTTGTTTTTCATGAACATGAAAAGTAAGGAGATTCCCTCTAATAAATAAGGATAAAAAAGGATTCATTATTTCAATAGAAAACATACTGTTGAAAATAAGCTGTTTTGTCTGTAGTTCATCAAAATGCAGATTTGAATTTTAAAAGCAGTTCACTCTAAAACACTTATTATTGAAAGCTTTGTTTAACTAATTGATGAAATGCAATTCTGTTCTTCAACTCTAAATTTAATGAGAGATTAAGTAATTTCACACAGAGACCTGCTGCCATCTACTGGATTTCCATCTATAGTTTCATATGCACTGAGACAGAAAAACTCTAATAATGTCAATGAATGATCTGTCAAAGTGTACAAACTTTTTTTAAAGAATTGAAGTAGAGGGGGAAAATAGATGTACCAGTACAGATGTTTACAAAAAGTTCATGTAAAAGGATGTTTTGAGGTAGTTCAGGCTCCACGTTTTTCATGGAAAGAAGGGAGGAGGAGTTGAAGATATTTTTTAAAAACATAATAGATATAATTTTTTTCTGTTTTTTATGACAAAAATAGTTAAACATATTTCATTTTATTTAGACATTTCTCTGAACTGTCTGCAGCCTAAACATTGCAGCATTCTATGTGTAGATGGGAACAGAAGAAAAATGGCTTGATTGGTTTTCAGTGCAAAAGCTGAATGATGTGGAATGCAAATCCTGAATAAATAATAGTAAAATTAAGTTTAAAATTGCTTCATTGTTAATAATCTGAAGAGTTTTTGGTGATACGAGGCCAATTCTGATTCCATTTAGTTATAATGATGTGTATGTGGAATGTAAGTGTACTCCAAGTTCACTTGAGTATTTGGTAGGCTACAGGGATATAAAACAAACTCAAAAACCTTTGTTCTTGAACCTGAAATTTGAACTTGATTTTTAATTTGATACTGTCCTTTTAGTTACTTGGTCTTGCAACTTTGGATTTGCTTGTATATTTCTTTTCTTTTTTTATATCCATGTAATGGAATTTTTGACAGCCATTCTAAACTTAGTATATTTTAGACAATTCTGTGTAGTAGCATGGCATACAATACAAAAACATGTCTGTAGTTGTCAAAAATAATGCATGATTTTTAAAAAATAAATAATACCAAAGTGTTCATCAGAGTTGCAGAGTTAGGTGGTCTAAAACATTTCTCCTACTGTTCTTCCCTTAAGTACAAGTTAAGAATACTGACCCAGCTTGCTGCAGAGTTGAGTAAGTACATGCCAGAGAAAGCAGAGGAGGACACAACTAGCATTTTGAGATCACCGATGCCTGGAGCAGTGGTGGCTGTTTCTGTCAAGCCTGGTGACATGGTAAGAAAAGCAGTCTGTCTATTTATAGCTTTTATGATGTGTTCCACCTGCAATTTTTCTCTTTTGTATAAAAGAAAGTGAGTCAGTCTTTTTTTACCCCACTTTCTTTTGAACATTGCCTCCAGAATAGAGTATCATTACGTTGTCATTATTATATTGTTTGTGTCTGTTTTCTCTATTGAAGCACTGTTCTTGGAAAATACATTTCAAATTATGTTGGGGTTGGGGGGAACTTCACACTTGCATAAGAGCCAAAACTCATCTCAAGAGTGTGTTGTTATGTGGTAAGTTCCCTGCAAGAAGCTTTTGGTTGGAGCTGAAATGTTGCTTGATATTCTGCCATGAAGCAGATAAAAAGTTCATAAACACAACCTTAATACTGAGAGGAAATAAGGTAGATGTGAATGGCTAGAGAAAGATTATTTGCTTAAAAATAAAAAAGCTAAGTTGTCATTTAGTTTCATAGCAAGATTATGCGATTTAAACATCTCTTGAGGGCAGTGGTATAACCAAGGCTGGGTAACTGGAAGAGCTGCCCTTGCCACTGACCTAGGGGCCAAGGAGAAGTGGGGCGGGGAGGGGAACTGGTGCTGCCACGGCCACACAGGCTGCTTACAGATGTGAAAAAAAACCCCTGTGCTTTACTTTCAGCTCAGCGCACCTCCCTACCGAGCTCACTGCATGCCCAGAAGAGGCACTGCAGTAGTTTGATCTGGCTCACCCAACATCGTATAGATTGGGCACTTCAGGGGGGCTTTTTGGTGCTTGTATTTAATAACCAATTGAATGAGCTATTAAATAAAAGCTATTAAGGGTGCTGGGTGAAACTAATGTGCTTCCTCTTCCAGTAAAGCGCTGTTTTAGGGTTTTTTCAAGTTTATCTGTGACCACAATCATGCTGATGCCAGAGATGACCATAACAGTGTGTGGGGCCTGGACACAGCAGTAGTGGGGGGTTGGGGGAGCAAGTGGCTGGACATGAAGCCAGCCCGGTTTTGCAGGGACCACCCCCCAAAGCATGGGGCCTGAGGCAGCATCCTCTCTGTCCCCCTGGATGGCCCTGCTGATGGCATAGGCACCAGAAGTTGCCACAGCCTCTGTGTATGGTAGCTGCCCCAAGCACTCAGCTGCCTCATTGTGCTGCTGCTGGAAGTGAAATTCCATGTTGTGCAAAAACAAGTTCTTGGGGCTTCCCTTACCCTATTATGGCAAAGAATAAAATCTAAGTGGGAGAGAAGGAAGGGCAGGACCACATTACTATTATCCTTGTTACATCACATTACTAAAACTGAAAATGTGTTGCATTGAAGTGGCTTTCATCGTTACTCAGTGGGCATGTCTACACGTACACCATTACTACACTGTAACTTATGCTGTTGTGCAGTAACTGAAAACTACTGTGCAGTATAGTCATGTGTCTACATGTGCGTGCCAGTACTGTGCAGTAACTATGGTGACTTACACCAGCTCAGGAGTAAATTTGCTACCTGCATCGTGCAGACTTGCTCCCGAGTTGGCATAAGTTGCCTTAGTTACTGTCCTTGCATGATGCAGGTAGCAAATTTACTCCTGAGTAGTTACTGCACAGTAAAGCATGTGTAGATGCCTTGTTGCGCAGTAGCCCTGTTTGTGTGGACTGACTTCAGAGTAACTTTGCTTCCAAATCAGTGCATACACAGTATTAGTGTGCTGTAACACATGTGTAAATGTTGGTCTAAAAACTGCCTACTGTGAACTAAGTTACACTGCACAGTAAATGCATGTGTAGACATGCCGAGTGTGGTGTGAACTCTGAGTATAGCACCAGCTTTTACTACTTTTCAGGGCAAAATGCCTGAATCAGATTGTACCTACACTGTGGAAGGTACCTACAGACTGGAATTGCACTGACATAGGAAACTTTAGAATGATGCCTGCATTGCTTAATTCTCAAATACTGTTATTTTAAGACATTGCTGAAATAGTAAGTCGTAGTATCTGAATTTATAATCCAGCATTTAAGCCTATACTTTAGAGAGGGGCAGAGAAAAAATTGAATAAAAATATTAGCATTTCTCCTCCAAAAAGAAGTGTGTCCTAAAGGCAATGGGCTGTGCCAGTGAAACTGTAGAGTGGTTGGTCTGTTTACACATTTCCACAATACTTCCTCTGTTTCAGGAAGTTTACTCTGTTCATGGAACTAAAAGCTACTAGGGATTTACATTTACATTTAGGGATGTAAATACCTGGGACCTTGTCCCTGCATGTTTATGTTCAAAATTAGTTATACAGGGAAACCAACCTAATTCTGGTTTAGTAACACTGCAAGAAAAACTCCATTGTGTCATGCAGCAAAGGAATGAATATTTTCTGGCTAGTAAATGCTGCTTCTGGCAAAAATAGCATTTGAGCCATTTTATTTATGTTTGCACTTTAAAACATTGTTGTAATTGCTTAAAATTGAGCCCCACTCAACCTGAACTCCCTAATGCTAGTGTAAGCCCCAAGTGGTAGTAATGTTATGCCTGGGAGGAGCCCCATTGCTTCACATGCTTAATAAGGTTAATCTTGACTGGGGTGTCTGTGGGACCGGGACCTGGAACACTGAGATACTTGTTTGTGAGCTATCTGAAAAATTATTAATGTCGTGTTTGCTCACAGAAGGACAACATTAATGAACAGGTAACAAAACAGCTAGTCCAAAGATCACATGAATCTGATTAGAAAAACTGCCTTACAACATTTTCATCTTGTCATAGGGAGTATGAAACATACTGCTTCTCCACAGGCAAGAAGGAGTTGCAAAGTGAATGAGGGACTGAGAAAACATTTACTTTTTTGGAGAAAAACAATATTTTCAAGGCAAGGACTCTGGGTCATTTTTTTCCCTAACCTTTACACTTTTGATTGATTATATTAATGGAAGGGTTAAAAAAAAATCAATTCTGCTAAATGTTTTTAAATATTTTTTTTATATGTTGTGGTCCTGAAGGAATAAAAGCATGAGGGAGAGTGGCCAGGACCAGGGGATTAAAAATAAATAAGTAAATCTCCAGATATGAATCCACAAGTGGTACAGTGCAGTAGAGTATGAAGTGATGGGGGAAGGGAATTTTTTTTCTCCTCCTCTCCTGCAGCTTTTTGCTGGAGGCAGTGAATGGCAAAATGTTTGAACAGCATAATCTATATTATGCTGACTGAAGCTTGTCGGTGCTCATTGTATGGCTTTTAATTACAAAAAATACATTTGTGTTATTGAAAAGGGTTTACCTTAATTTCTTCCTATGCGGAACTAGTTTAAAAAACTTCTTAAAAAAAGGGAACGAAGACTAGAAAGCATCAGCTGTCTGCACTTAAGTGCAGTGGTGTAGTATGATTCAGATTGCATATCTTGGCTGTCCATCAGAATTCAGTTTGCTCACTATAGCTGTCCAAGAGAGGATGGACAAAGACCTGCAGCTCTCTGATGAATAGAGACCGTTTTGTCCCATTGCTTGAGTATAATCTTATTTCTTTAGTCAGCTTGAAAAACAAGGCATTTAAGTATTTTTTTTTACATTGCCAACTGTAGTTACCAGTTAAAACTGTAATGGTGTGCGGAAACAAGGCACACACCTTCAGGTATTATGCTCTTATGAATACGGTGCATTGGGATTAGCTCTTTCAATATATTTTTTTTCTATCTGTGAAGGATGCTAAATACTGTTGGAAGCTAACATAATAAATTCTCTATAGTAATACTTTGCTCATAGAGAGATCTTTTCAGAGACTAATAGTGTTGAGAAGTAGACTACATTAGCTGTACTTCAGAGGTAACTTTGCAATAAGAAACTAACTTCTTGTGAGGGGGCACATCATCTTTGTTTGAGTGGCTGCATTAACAAATTGTGTCTGTTGTCAGCCATTTAGTTATGGGCCATCGTGCTTGGCCAGGTAAAGCATATGGTGTTTATTAGTTGCTCTCTGTGTGTTCTTAGTTGAATGAGAAGCTAACTACAGTCTCTGCATTCATTTTCCTCACACTTTGTCGTTGTTTTTCAATCAAGTATAATGTGCTCTCTTGGCTGCTGTTTATAGAAAAGCCCTGAGCTGCCGAAGCTCCATAGAAGGCTATGTGAGGGTGCTCTGACGAGTCGGATAAACAGTTTGCAATTCACTTCTGCCAGAAAAGTAGTGGACATGTAAGAAATTAATTTTCTGCTGGCTACATGTCAGGCCTCAGCTTTTCAACACCACAATAGGGAATTCTCGCTAAGAGGAGCAGAGCTTCTACCACCACTGCTGTTCTTCGTTTTATAGTTGCATTGCACTTTCCTTACCATTTTTACCATGTTATTGGAGGGAAGTCACTTAATTATCGCTGGGAAGGGTTGGCTTTCACTCATTTTATCAAAGTAATATGAACAACACAATTAGCCTGCATTTGAATACTGTTTGAATGCAAAAGAGGGCACCTGATTTGGAAAAATAAGACTAAATTTTGCTGCAACTTTCAAATTGTATATCCTATAATATTACTGTCTGTTTGTAGTAAACCATGTGTATTGCAATGTTCTTTAAAGGCAGTTGTTGTAGAGAGGTATATATTATGATGAAACTATTGTTAAGAGGTCCTTGGAGTAGTCCAGATTCAGCACAGAATCAATGTTAAGGGAAAGGGAAGTGAAGCACACAGTGAAAATCAGTATCATGGGACAGATACTGCACCCTCGTGCTGCTTCAGAGGCAGCACAGATGAATCCCAAGCACTGATTTCATGCAATGCCATCTTAATAAACCACAATCAAAATGCTACTGTCACGATTTTATCATATATCAACCACTAAAAATACCCCCCCAAATTTGAAAAATCATTTTGACTGCGCAATCATTCTGCATTAATCATGGAGAACAACATAAATGCGGGTCCTGTTCACCATTTGTGTGTCTCCAAACCCATTTTGACCTTTCTGTGTATAGAATATTATTGATTTAAACCCACAGTATATGGGAGGCAAATAATACTGGTTGTTCCGTAGGCAGGGCTTAAGTTGTCAGCTTATGGTTAAAGACATCTGCCAGGGTGTTCCCAAAAGGGCTCTTCGTAACTATTCTGAGATGTTCATGGCAACAGCATAGATTGTCAAGTTCTCTATGGACCCACAAAATTATTAATATTTTTACTACTTCCATTTTGCATGTCTGATATGCAAATTAATAAGTAAATACTTTTTTCAAATACATTCAGAAAAATCATAATTGGAGAATGTTATCAAAGATCAAACTTTTTTTTTTTTTTTAAACAGCACTTTCACTTCACGATTATGCTATGACTTTCAGAGGGAAGCCATAGTTTATAAATGCTAAATTTTTCTCCAGTCTAGGAGAGGCCTGTCCCTTGAGATTGTACAACTCAGGCTTTTCCTCTCAAAATATTAATATATGATGGGATTCAACAAACTGATGGTTTGGTTAATTTCAGAATTAAGATAAAATCCTGTGATTGTTTAAAACGGTTGACGTGAGAGGCATTGGGCAAGTTATTTTTTGCAGATTCCTTAATGCTGTTTGGCTAGAAAAGGATGGAGAATTTTTCATTTTCTATTGAATTAAAATCTTTTTCTAGTTAAATTGTTGTAGGCATATCTTTTCAAATTCTGCCCCCTCCCACTTTTTTTTATTGTAAACGTATAACTTTCAAAAGCACAGAAGAGGTTCTGATTGGACTGTCAACATGTCTAGTCAGCTCTAAGTTGAAAATAGTCACAAGTGAAAAACAAAACCTGCCCAATTCTGAGCCCGCCACACAGTTTGTAAAATAAGAGATTTTTTTAATGTTACCTGTTGCTTTTCACCAGTTTACTTGTAGTTTCAAACCCCATTTGCCAGTTTTTCCCCAAAATCTAATAAGGGAGGTGTTTGTCTTTGTTATTTTCTGTCCATAATAATTATTAGACCAGCTGGGATATATGAAGCATGGGGAAAATAATCACAAGGGAAAGAAGAAGAAACAGGATTAGTTAGTTAAATTCTGACTTTGCAAATATATTTGATATAGAGATTAATGAGGTGATTTAATAGATAAAAATACTCCCCAAACCACACACATTAGCTGCTGCAAATGGAATGAACAAACAAAGGTTTTCCCTTATTTAAAAGTGGTGTTTTTCCTTGTTCTTTTTGGATTTTCTATAGTTATTCTCTGATGCGTTTGTGTGCTTTATTTTTTTGTAAGATAGAGGTTGCAAACTTGTTTGAACATGAAGGGAATCTCATTTATCCTTTATGATTCAGCATATAACAATATAGTTTCTTTGGGTTTTATCAGTAAACAGAAGATAAAATTAGTTTCATAATCTCAGAAAACAAAATACCCCAATAACAAAAGTACTCAGACATTTCTACCATTCTCACTCCACAAGTCTGAAAGCAATATTTATATTCCCTGGCTTTATATACTAATATAGATTAAGTATGTAACCTTTTGAACTACCTTTGGGTTCTGGTTACATTTATGTTGTAGTATAACACTATATTCTTCTGTAGGGATAACTTCGTGATTTAATAGATTTTATTTATATTTCTCTGTGTAAATACATAGATGTAGATTTGTGTCAGAGTGGGGTTTAAGAAAGGGGAAGTTTGATTGTAATAGTAAGAAACAAATGGTAATTAATAATAGAATTTCTTACTAGTGAGAAATAGATGATGTCATTTAGAAATGTGGATTTATTGTGATTTTGTTTATAAATGACGCACAGCTTTCTGCAGATTCATAAGGGTTTTCAACGATCACTGATAAATCAAAATATTCCTAAAACAGAACCTTTCCTTTGGCTTAGTCTCTTAAATCCATGTATGTGTGTAACCTAATTCCTGCCAGAAAACTTCTGTGCTGCACATCAGCTTCCTCAAAGATTTGCTTTTGATCATTTCAGAAATTTCCCACTAGTGGTTTGGATAAGTGGGGGTGCAGAGACCAGTGCTATTGTTAGTAGAGGGACATCAAGTGGTCTTGGGTTAATCAGAGGTCAGGAAATCTGGGAAGTGCTATACCTACATTAATTCTTTAAAGTAGAATGGCTTTAAAAGTTTAATAAGCATCTGTCAAGTGCTGTTAATTGCCGATAATGATATTTTCAGCTGTATAGTTACTATTTCAAATTAATTTGGAAGGAGGGGGAACCCCCACCAATGATTTTACTCAGATTTTGACGATGTCAAGGAATTTCTATGGCTGCTCATCCAATTCCTCCTGATTTGTTTTCTAGGTTGGTGCTGGCTGCCACAATGCCAACAAGTCATAGAGAGAGAGCACCAAGGAAGGGCAGTGAAACCAAAGTGGATTAATTCAAATAAAAACATAGATTAAGAAAAGTAACACGGAGTATTATTTTCCAACCCCCTTAATCTACCTTAGTGCCTAAAATGAACACAGGTCTCTCATGTTTGTAAGGATTGTTCAAAAGTATATGCCATACTTTTATGACCTCAAGATACCTTGGCTGTTGATTTAATACTGCAGTCTCCCATTGTCCCTCCCTGCTATACATTAATGTGTGAGGGTGAAAGGGTCAAAATAATGGAAATTTCGAGGGATGTTTATCAGCCTCTGTCTCAGGCTCAGAATGGAAGCATCATTAACATCAGAATCTAACTGCGCTTTTAACCAAATCAGAGACGCTTACTGCTTGGGGCTGTGCCTGCGCTTCTCTGCAGATCTACAGGCTTTAAAAATGCATTGCATTGGGAGCACCTGTATTCTAAAGATAATGGCCTCAAAAATGTAATTCAAGGATTTTCACTTTTGTAGACGAATCAGCAGGGTTGATATTGATCCATCTTTTTAGGGAGCAACACTGCACCAGAAGGTGATACTGTAGAGGGCCTTGTAAACCCTTGGAGCCTTCTGTCTAATTTGGCAGAAAAACAGAATGTGGGACAACAAAAGAATGATCCTCTTCCATAAGAAATCTTCCTGCCACCCACCCCCTTCCAAAAAAAAAAAAAAAAAAGGCTTTAATTTTTTCAGCTCCACAATGATTTGATGCTCACTCTTGCATTGAAACCGTTGCTGTCAGAACAGGCAGGAAACAGTTTTCTTTTAATTGCTGAAATCATTCGGAAGTGCTTCATGCACTGCTTCTATACAGCAGATGCTGTGCATTAATTGGCCTATGTAGGACTGACCCAGGGTTCCTTGCAGCGGGCCCAATTTTATGCAGAGGGTTTAAATAGCTTATTTATTATTTTGTATAACCTGGCGTACATTATGTGCACTTGCACGTGGGGTATTTCATGGTCTGCAGTTTCTAATGTCATGTGGGTTTCAAAACCTGTGTTTCTCTGGTAATGTACTAGCAGCAGGTAAGCTCTAAATACCATCCATCAGGAGCTAATTTTTTATCCAGATACTCCAATGACTGATGAACCTGTCTTTTGTATGAATGTTTAGCACAGTAGAAAGCCATATGCCACTGGCACTGGTTCCTATGCATTCTTTACAGTTGCTAGAGAGTAGATTAAAAAAAAATCTCTAGCATTTTTATCCCTTTAGTCTTTTATTTATTTATTTATTTAGCAGTTAGCAGTTTCTAAAATAGCTTTTTTTTTTTTTAAACAACAACAAGGGATTTAGGTCTCTTAAAGGCAATCTTACCACTACTCTTGTATTCTTTATCAGGAATATTACTGCTCGGCCTTAATAGGGAACCTTGTTTTGTTACTCCCCGTCTGTTCAAAACAGACCTTAGCCCATTAGAAGGTCCTCCCTTGTGTGGGAAGACCACAGCTGTTACTGTAAATCTCATCCAGTAACTGTATCACCCCCATTTTGTGGCTCTGAAGGATGAAATTGAGAAATGTGAAGGATGACTGCACAGTATTCCATCTCCAATTTTAGGCCTTTGCACATCATTTTCATGCTTTTATTCCAAATCAAACAACATTAGCAAGCAACACCACCCTCTGCTAAATGTCTAGTATATCAGACAGCTTTTACAGTCTTTAGCTTTTTGTTTTTCTGTTTTCTTTCTCCTTTTTCTTTGTTTTTGTTTTGTTTTTTTAAATTCAACTCTTCTCCCAAACTCTTTGCTGTCCTTGAGGTTAATGACAGTCCGAAACCCAAAAGGTAGATGGATGCAGTGTATTCTGTTAAGTTTCCACAGGGGAAGCAAGGGCCCAGCTTAGTTCACAAAACACAACTTAAAAAGGTTTCTGTTTCTTTAAATCTTTGTGAAAGAAGTGGATCTAACTTCTTATGAAGGATATTGGGGGCTTTAATCAGAAATAAGAAGTGGTTTAAATCATTAGCACAACAAAGCAAACTATAAGCTTGAAGATAAAAGTCTCTGGGGAAAGAGTCCTCTGAAAATAAATGGGACTTGATAGATTTCCATATCATTTATAACTTCCCTTAATTACACTTGGAAGACTTGCCAGTAAAACTGGAAAATTGGCAGCCTATATCCATTATAGTAATTTTGCCGACCATGGCAAGCAGCTGGCTTTACTGGATTTTATTTCCCATCACTCACAATTAATCATCAGCTGGAGATGTCTGAAACTCTTCAAAATGTAGCAATACTGTGTGACATTCAGGCCTCCTTAAAATGCTGAAATCTGCTGAGTAAATGGGCTGAGTTTTCCTTCAAGCTAACTCATTTTGGTGCGAGGCAGGCTGCTGCTTAATGAGTGCCACTTTGATAATCGGATGCGAATGTGAACCTTGACCCTATGTCAAAGGAGAGGACGCAGTAAGCTGGATGAAAGATACAGGATTCAGATCTACAAACTTTACACCAATTAGACAAAGAGTGGAGAAATACATCAGTGCTGATTGGGTTTATCGAAAAGACTTGTGGGGCTTGTGACCATTTTGTAAGCCTAACATAGAAGACATCCTGTCACAATCATTAAGTCTTTATCAAATGATTCACAAAAGTCTTAGAGTTCACTATACTCATAAAGATCTTGCAGTGGTAATGTCCTCAGATACTAGTTGTCTTATTGTACCTCTGAATTTTAAAGTCTTCTCTGAGAATACAGTTATCTTTACATTCCTCTTCTGGTATAATGGAAATAGTTTGGTGGTGTTTCTTTTTCAAATTCCACTTCCATTTCTCATCCTCAGTTATTGATTAGAAAAACATTGAAGACAGTTCCATATATTATATGTAATATTTTCTTTTAAGTTCCAGACTAAGTTATGTAATCAGTGCTATTTACCAGTCCTAAATTTCATGTCTAAATTGTTAGAAACAGTTGGACATTAGGTGCCCTTCACTTCAGTTCTTTCCATTTTGGATGTTTGATAAAATTACAAAACTGAACTAAAAACAGAAATTATTAAAAATCTGCTGCTGCAGTAAAAATGCATTTTACAAGTTTAAGTATATTTTTTCATGTCCATATTAACATTAACCCAAGTAGTATAAAAGTAGGTCTCTGTACAGCATAAAACTTTTTTTAAAAGGACATTGTTTTGTTTCTTTTTACCTGAAAGCACAAGTTAGTTTCCTGGGCTCAGATCAAATTCTGTTTATTTTTATGCATTTGTTTTGACTGATCTTGGTCATCACTGTAAATTTAAAACATAACAATAATTGCAAATTAGAATTGAATGTCATAGTTTTAACATGCAGTGGAAGAAATCTAACCTTATGAAAAGAGTACAGTATTTTGGAAAGCCCGTATTTATCTTTAAATAAGGGAGCGAGGAAAAAGCTATACACATCGCTAAGATTTTCATTTACAGCCTAATGATACAGACAGGCTAAAGGATACATGCAATTATGTAATGAAAGAAATTGGACAAAGCCCAAAAGAGAGAAGGAGAAAACAGAGAGGTACAAGTGCCTAATTTTAGGATTTGTTGCTTTGCAACACAATGAAAGGAGCTATAAAGGTTTAACATAAGGACAATGATTAAACTTCTGTGCTTAAGTGACATTTTTGCCAAAGTAATTTTAAACAAATTGCTCATTATCAAAAGGGCTGTCACAGTATTTTAACATGGGGACCTACTGAAAATGCTGTCTTCTTTCTAAATTAACAAGAGTACAGGATGTTGACTCTTACTTTGTCTGTGTGTTTTTTCCTTTATAAAAAACCAGCTCTTTATAGTCATCCTGTAAACACGAAACAGAAGCTGGGAGGTTCCAAATACAGGCTTTCACACTTATCTGTCACAGTAGTATTTAATGCTGTTTGTAGTACAGTACACCCAAGATGCACAGACACAACTCTATTTAGCACTTAAGGAATAATTACATTTTCAAAGCTCTGTGCAAACAACATCTAAAAGACTAGCTTGCATACCAGTTGATCAATGGATCCATTTTAGAGATGGGAACTTCAGTTTGGGCTAAATTTTCTGACCATTTGTATATCTGAAATTAGGCACCCAACTCCATAATTAGGGCTTGAGTCTGAGAGTGGCCTGTAGCCTGGCCTAGGATATAGTCTGCTGCCTCCCCAAACAGATGTAATGTATTTTGGCTTATTCCAAATACTACATTAAAAAAAACCCTGCATTATATCCATATTGTGAGGAGCCATGGCCAGACCTGTAAACCTCATTGCAATGGCCCTGACCCCCTGAGGAAGTAGTGTTGCTGTGCCCTAGATTTTCAGAGATCTAAACTAGCCAGAGCTCCCAATAACTGGTAAGGTAGGTATCTAATCAGAAGAACCCAGAATTGAAACTCATGACCAAAGGGATTGGCCCCTGATAGTGCATTGACTTGGTAGGAGACCTGGGATTGAATTTCCCAGCTCTTATGAATTTCTGAAGCCCAGTCGTCTTTTACATGGCCCTGAACCTTTCTAAGGGGTCATTATGGGAACTGTTGTATCTCTTTTGTAGCTTTGAGTATCAACCATAGCTGAACTGGGTTTGGTTTCGATTTCTCTTGTTTATATTTCCATTAAAAACTTTTCAAATTCTTAGTTTAATTTAGGTTTGGATTTTTTTTTTTTTTTTAAAACCAAGCTGTATACATTAATAGCTTCCAAACCCATGACTGCATTTGTAATGTCAGAGATGGATGGAGAGTTCAGAGCAGATGGAAGAAAAGCGTAGCAGTGGAAGGGGAGGGGAAAATAAAAACGAGAAGCAGGAAGGAGAGAGAGTTACTGGAAAGAGGGCTAAAGACAGAGCAGCAGGTGTGGAGGAAGAGAGACAAAAGACAGGTGGAGATAAAATAGAGGGGAAATAACTCGTAACAAAGAGCAAGTGTGTGATGCTATACATAGCTCAGGCTGTTAAATTTGTTTCCTGAATCTCAAGATGGAATTTATAGTGTTGGTTGTTTCTTCAAATTTGAACATAGTGTTTCTCTAGCAAATATGTGATACAACTTACTCCAAAACTTCCAGATTGCTGTTGACAGTCTGTTGGGAGATATTGTAGACACTTCTTTTTTGTCTGCTACTGACTTTCTTCTCTCCGCCTTGCTCAGAAGCTTGACTGCTTCCGCATGGTAGTTTGATGCTTGGCAGCCATTGTTTAAAAATACACAATTAATTCCAGCTTAAAACAGCATTTGGGACACACACATACTGCTAGCATGTATCTTCCTAAGACAGGTCTGGTTAAAACAAGAAAATATATTCATATACAGGATCTCCTCACTCTGTGTCTTCATCCATCTCTGATGGATAGGATCCTCCCAAACTGTTTAAACCTTTGTCCTAGATATATCCCAGGTAGTGATACACTGAGGGAAGATGCCTGCGTAACCTTGCATACAGCTTCCTTCACAAGGAGGTTATTCCTAAATTTGACATCATGGGAAATCGCAGGCTTTACATACTTTCATAGATTTCATAAACATTAGGGGCTGGAAGGGACTTGTATGAAAAAAGCCCAACAAAAATAGCCTTCAAACTAAACAGCTTTAAACACCTGAACAGTTCAAAAAAGGAAGACACAGCTCAAAGACACTGAGCAATCTAAGCTATAAGGCTGTCCATGAAGATCACTCAGATATCTCAGGAAAAGTACATCCTTTATAGGCAGTCAACAAAGCTACCAGTGAGTTACTACTATATCTCGGGGTAGAGCTCCACTTTCATCCAGTCCATAAATCCATGGGCTGACATCTCTGAATGATCATCACTTGCATCCAAGAGTCCTCTTGTAGTCCTTGGGCTTGTGTCAGGGATGAGTTTTTGGACCACATTGGTTTTCCCCCATAAATAGGTAAGCTGCTGAAGGAGCGTAAAACCTCAAGTGGCTTGTTTCCAGTGTGCAGCATAGTCAAAGGCACCGAAAAGAGAATTTAACTCCTAGGCACAGACAGCCCAGCAGCAGAGCAGCACAGTGGGTTGCTCATGACCTCAGGCTTGCATATGCCTGTTAGCAGAGTGCAAACAAGCAGAAAGAGGAAACTTGAGTGTTTCACTTTAAGGGCCATCAGCTGTGGTGAAAATTACCATTTTGCCCCTGTGGTCCCTCCCCTGTGGCTAAAGCTTGGTGTTTCCCTCTAAGCACGCTCAGTTAAGTCTGTCTGAAGTCATCAGCCACCATATATGTCCTGACATGTGCAAAGGTGTGACTTTTTGCTCCGCACTAGTCTTCTGGGTATTGTCAAAGCCTCTGGTCCATGCTCCACAGGACTAATGCCAAGAAACTTTTGGCTTCTGAATCAGGATTAGTGTCCCTGGGCTCTGAGCCAGGGAAGCACAGCAGAAGCTCCACAGCCAAATCCACACAAATTACATTTTTGGTCTGGCTTTTATTGGTGTCATACTATGACGGCTGTAGAACGTGAGTGGAGAAAGTTCAAGTTGTGAATGTGGGATGTGTGGGGGGAGGATCACTTTGAGGGGTGTTTTTGTGTCTTACTCCTTCTCTGTTCAAATTTTGATTAGCCAGCTGCAACCCAGAGCAAGTTGTCATATTGTGCTGTGGACTTGTGTGTGACAAGTTGAGTTTAGCTGTTCTGTAAAACATGTTTTAGTTTTTGATAAACGGTGCCTATGGAACAAATAGCTGTTTTGTACAGAAAGATACTGTAAGTTTAGAGCATTTTAAAATCTTCTTCCCTTATTTTGTACTGCTTAAATTTTACCAGGTCTCAGAAGGTCAAGAGATTTGTGTGATCGAAGCTATGAAAATGCAGAACAGTCTGGTTGCTGCTAAAACTGGCAAGGTATGTTTCTTTATGTCATTTTAACCTGCATGCAACTCGTCAAATTGGAGTTTACTGAAGGAGGAGGGGAGCTGTGACTGTTACAGTATTAGAAGTACAATCGTTCTTCACTCTAGCTCTTTTGAAATGAAATGCCTTTAATTTTTAATGTTTATTTAGATCTGCATCGTAACTGTTAGTTATGGGACTCAGATGACACAGCATGAAGTGGTTTTACAGGCTGCAAGAAGTAATGTAAATTAGTTCTTCAAAATTATTTGTTTTTCTAAGATAGAGCAGTTTGGGAAGTTGGATTGAAAGGTGAAGGTGCTGCAGCCACTTCTCCAAATTCCATACTTTAAGGGAGTCATAAGAGATCTGTTTGCAAGTTAATTCATTAAATGCAAATAATGAACTGGGCACGGAGAGTATTTCTGCAGCGTTGATGAACATGGCTAACCTTACAAGCAAATGTATCTGTGAGATTTGGTAGAGGCACAAGGCTGTTACACACAAAGGGCTAAATCTGCAGAAGTATTTTTTCCGCAAAGCTGTGTCACATCTTTTAGGAGCCTGCCTCTTGGACTGGAATCCCCACAGCCTGAGTTGGGTACAGTGAACGAACTCCTTACTGAGAGCATGGGGGCAATTATGTATCTCAGAGTGAGATATGTAACAGGCAGCCTGCTGAGCAGGGCGGGCCATGAGACAGGCTCTTGGCAGGGCTGTATCTCACTGCTTTTGAGAACTTAAGCACCTAATTCTGGACTGCAGGGAAGCTCCTGTGTCACACCAGGATTCACAGCGCCAAACTCTTAGCTAGACAGAAGCATCTAATTTGTCCTTTTCCAGTGAAGAGCAGAAAGAGGTTCAGGCTCTTTGAGCAGAAAGAAATGCCCTTCTATTGCACAGAAGCTCGGTGGTTAAATTGCTGGCCCGGGGAACAGGAGAGCTGGACTGCTGTTCAAAACAGAATTCCAGGTGCATTGGAACAAGGAGAGAGGGAGTAGGACTTTCTAGTCCAGTGATGAGGGCACTTGCCTGGGAGAGGCATGGACCTATGTGTCCAGTACTCCTCCAAGGGCTGATTTATGCACTTCATGTAAAATGGTATCTGGATTAAATAATGAAATAGTCAGTCAGTCCCTGGATAGGGATTGGACTCAACCTTCCCCTTCTGCAGCAAGTCCTGATGCAGAATCAGAATCCACTAAAGAAATGACAGGTGGAGGAAGCAGCACATACTCTTTCACATCCTTTCTCATTTCCTGCTTTTACACCGTGGAGTCTTTGCTGTTAGCCTTTGAGAAGAGTTCTTTTGCTACAAAGCCTTGCCTGTCATTTTTCCTTATGCTTTTGCTTACTTGTCAGAATTTTAGATTTGATCTTTGCCAATTTCCTTTATCCCCTTAATCGTTGCTTG
This sequence comes from Caiman crocodilus, assembly GCA_030014935.1. NCBI lineage: Eukaryota > Metazoa > Chordata > Crocodylia > Alligatoridae > Caiman > Caiman crocodilus. The sequence continues at coordinate 103,498,164 of JAGPOW010003316.1, read as the reverse complement.
TTGTTCACCCTAATTCTCTATAGGCACAGCTTGCTGTTTAAACACAAGTTTTCCCGTTCTTAGTTTAAACTTTCCTTTCCCACTGGTTTACACTGCAACCCAGTAGCTTGTCTTTCAGCTTTCTCCATGTACATCTGGTGACAGACTTCATCTGTCCCTCTGCAGATGCCCTTAACCTCTGCATCAAGGTAAAATTTGACCTGGCCAGTGTCCTTCTCAAACCCTTAAACTAGGACCTAAATTGTGCAATGGCATGAGTTGGGCCTGTTGTCTACCACAGAGTATTATTTTGCTTTTTCAAAGGTCTCCCTTTTATAACAAGATGATGCAATACTTTAGAAAAACTAAAACAAGTTGGAAACATATAGATTCATTTACCAAGTCTGTTTATTAAGGGCCTTTGATAAATATAAATCATTACGTTAAGAGAAAAATGCTGTGGTCACCTATTCCAAAATTCAAAGTTATGATTCCTACTGTGAATGCAACCCAATGCTAAGGCAGTGGTAAAATACTTGATATTCTTGGCACTGGACTAGTTGTGGGGGGCGTTTTTTCTTTTGAATCTACTTCATATCCTTTGGTTTCATTTGTCTTCACATGGAAGATTTTCCATTTCCCTTTTTTCTGTCAGGACTTTCAACACCCAAACCCCACTTTTATATTCTTAGCTGCTAAAACAATTCACTAGAGCTTATCTGTTTTTTAATTTGTGCCTGTTACAGGAGATTGTAAAATGAGTAAAGGAAAGAGGGTTTCACTGGACCTTATACTGGCTCCAGACTGAGCATTTATAGGGTAACTGTACATGTGTCAGAACTAGAATTTAGCCACAGTGACCTCCAGAAACTTTCAAGTAGCTTGGGGCAGCAGGGGAGGGGGCTCAGTGATCTTCAGTTTCTGCTGAAACTTAGGTTTGTGTAAAAGAAGAGAAGGGTCTTTTGGAAGATGTTTGAGTTCAGACTATAAGTAAAGTATGTTTTCTATTCCAAAAGTTGAGGGACTTCTGTTTAATATAAGATTAAACAGAAGCCTGGCAGGAGGGGGAAAAATATTTGGAAATAAACATGTTTTGAAAGTCCAATCATGTGCTTGAGTACGGAGGACTTTTATGTGTTGGGGTGTTTTTTGTTTTTGACAATATCTCCGGTGCAATGGAGGAGTGTAGCTGCAGTTTGGCTAAACATAGCAAAGCTAACTTGGCTCCTCAATTTAGCTGAGGAAGCATGGTGTCTTCTGCAGGCTGCTGTGGCCATTCTGCCATCAGTACCCATGCAAACTGGTTTAGAGACTGCTTATGTAAATCTACATGAAATGCACACACAGTTTTGGGATTGCAGCGGATGCACACTCAAAGAAGTACAGCTCCAAACATAATTATCTGGAATTCCCCCTATAGCAATGAAGCACCCTATATGCTGTCTAGTCTCATATATATTAGGTATGTGGAGCTGGTAGAAAGCGAAAAAAAAAATTCAGAAAACCCATGACTGAGTGTGGGATTCCTGTACAGCTGCAGTTATTTGACAATTTAGGTTCGGGGGGGGAGGGGAGGTGTTATTCTGTTTTATTTTTACTTACGACTCTTCAGGAAGGGATAACAGTCTGTGATGTTCTGAATTCTTGGCATCTCTCCACAGCAGGGTGAAAACTGTAGCACTACTAGCTTTTGCAGAAACCACCATCTTATGTCTGTATTTCCTGGTTTTCTAATGTTTGTTCATTTCCTTGATTGCAACTCAGAACATTTCAGAAGCAGTAACTGGAAGGTGTTAACTTCATGCTTCCTAGTTTCTCCATCATTTTAATTTGGGCCTTTAAATTCCCATACTCACATATTGAAAGGAACAAAGGCCATAGGACTCTGGTGTGATGCCACCTTAACAAAGTGTTCTCTGTCTTGAATGTACAGTTTGTATATGTATATACTAATGCAGCAGCAACTTCGCAGGAAGAACCATGCACATAGGAGATCAAGTGCAATGTTCATTTTAATAGTCTTGTATTTTAATGAAAAATACAAACTGAGTATGTTGAAAAGTCAAGCTGCTTCTATGTTACAGGCTGGGAGTTTGGTAGGAACTGAGCAAACAGTTAAAGAACCAAAACCCAAATGTCTTGTGCTGTAACTCCTGTAAGTGCACTCTGACACTGAGGCCCAAATCCTCCTGGGTCTCGAACATTTATCAACAACAGGAGTGAGGTGCCTACATACCTTTAGAGGATGAGATCTCCCAAGCTATTCTGTATTGCAAATTCAGTAACTCACCATTAACTCTGCATCTCCTTTACATATGGCATATCCATTAACATACATTGTGTGAACTAATGCTGAACCATGTTTTCTGGGAAGATTTAAAATCATTTCTGTCTCTAACCTGCAGGTGAAAATTGTGCACTGTAAGGCTGGTGAGACAGTTGGAGAAGGAGATCTGCTGGTGGAACTGGAATGAAACACATTTCTTTCATGTCTTCATCCAGGTCAATGAACTCTTTAGGTCTATCTATCGGGAATATAAAACAAAAGCAATATTATGTGGAAATCTGAAAGACAGATGTTTCCAGGCAGCAAATTTCATAGTTGTATTTATTGCATAAATGGAAGATGACCCATGCAGCTATCAAAACTGACAACAAATCTCAGATTTTTTCTATATATAGATACTTGTACATAAGATTTGTAACTGTCTTCTGATTTTCAATATCCAATAAATTTCAATTTAAAAAAATCAGTATTTCTTCTTAAACACTCAAAGAGGCTTTAGCATTTTTAATTAAATAATTTCAGCCATGTTAGTTCATATGGGCATGAATCCACTTTCATGAAGTAATGTGTAAAAGTGAAAAAATCCCCAAAGAACAAACTGAGCAATGTTGTTATTACTGAGTGTCATAGGCATTAAACAGTTACTGCAAAGGACTTTATTTCTATTCAGATTTATTATATTCATTAGCGCTTTGAAGTAGGATATACTTAGAACACCTACAATGTTTTCTTCTGCTGGTGGCAGACTTTTCCTACAATCTGATGCACAGACCTCCAGGAATTGTATTCCTTTTCAGATTCCTTCCCTCATTTTCCTTTCCACTCTTTGCTTGATCCAGGCTCTTCTGGAAATAGTTGACCCAGCTTTTGAACCATCCCAAGATGATGCTTTAGGCAGTTTCTTCCTCCCTGTAAGTGTATAGGCTTTCAGGCACTCATAGGAAAGGAAGATCTAACTCTAGTCTACTACATTTAGTAGACTACCAATTGCTACTATGCAGTACCTCCACAAAAAGAACTGAGATGATTAGTGATTTAGCACTGTGTACAGTTGCCTTATAGTGGTAGGAAACTGGAAATGCCATAAGAGAAGTCAGATATGACCTGAAAAGGAGTGCACATGGATGGAATATAAAGTGATAGTCTTTCCTGCTATAAGATGCTCTATTGATACCCATCTTATTGACCAAACAAGAACATCTGTAATAAAGAACAAAATGCAAGACCTTTCCTAATTGGTAAGCATGAATTTCTGTATTTTTCTAGTTTCCTCCCACTGCCTCAGAGCACCAGACCAGCTGGTGGTGACTCTGGATTCAGTGTATTTTTTGCAAAGCATCTTCAATTTTTAAAAAGGCAGCTTAAGAGAGAAACTTATTTACTCCAAGTTTGTGATTACCCTCTGCTGACAGTGTGAAAGGCTTAAAGGAAGGTGTGACCTGGGGATACTGATGACTACAGTTTTACCACATTTATGACCTATAGCATAGCTTTATGGGAATAATTCTTACGGTGTGCTTTAAAAATGTTAGTTTAGTCCCAACCAGTAAGAAGCTATGAACATTGTACAACACCTGAATTACTTAGCATCACCACCTGGAGGTGATGCTTAGTTTATACTTTATTCCAACCAAAAAATAAGCTTCCCATCATCCTGCCATGGCACATTCTATTTCCCACAAACCTGTTTGCTGCTTTGTTGTATGAACCTGACTGTCCAACAGTCCTGCCCTGAATTTTGCAACTACCCAAAAGTAAGCTGACCTGAGAGGGCTTGGGGGGTGGGGTAGCATATGAATGCTACCTTTTTCCAGTTAACCATTACTAGAAGGATCTCATCCACTTATGGGGGTCTTATATATTAGGGATAAAAGACAACACTTCCAAAGGCATCCATATGACTTAGGCACATATCAGTGACTTTTATTTTCAAATTCAAATTTTACCCAAAGGCTTGTTTTGCTTGAGATGTTTGATTTAAGATGTATATACACTCAAGTGTAGAAGTGTGAGCCTTGCTAGAAGGCAATTTCTAGTTAATTTGGTAGAGGGTAATATAATGCTTCTTGAGCTGCTTCTACCGCTGATAATTAACTAATGCCTGTAGAATAACATTAACTTGCAACTGTGTGCTTAATAGATCATTATTATCTCTGTTTCACAAATAGGGAAACTGAGGCTGAAATTCTATGTCCATTAGGGACACTCAGACCAGTGAACTGACTGCCTTTACAATGGTGCAAATGTCCTTAATGTATGCAGAGGGAGAGAAATTAAAAGCACCATTCCACCAGCTTTACCCATCTGCCAGCCCGCAGAGAAGAGTAGCACAATGAAAGGCTTGCTGATTTGCCCAGAGCACAGAAAGGAATTAGTCAGGTTAGGACTCAAGCATGCTTCACTTCCTGTTCTGTATCTCACCACTTTACCCTGTCAGGAATCAATATATTTTAATTCAATATTCAATAATGTTTCCATTCCACTGTCCTAGTTTTGGAGCAGGCTGTGGCAATCTCTCAGCTTGCTTAATGTGTAAGTGGACCTAGGTCAGATTCTACAGATTGCCCTTCATTAAAAAAACAAAACATATTTTAGCCTAATAATTCTGAAGAAAATCTACATGCGACTCCACATACTCTTGTGTTAGGCAGTCTGAAAAAAGACCGATTATATCTTACTGGGGCATTTCAAGTTCCCTGTATCATTTCCTCTTGAATGATCCTGCAATAGTAAGTTTACTAATTAAAAGTTTAAGAATTTAATAAGAATATATTATGTCCTACATCAGTTTGCAAATCTCCCATTGTCATCAGTTGGATATGTGCTGTGGAGCAAGGGGAGGATGTAGTCCTGACATGGTATTTCCCACTGCAAGAAGCCTCATTAAAAATGTAATTGCATTCTTTCCACAGGAAAAATATACATTTAACTTCCCTAATGTCACAAGTTTGGATATTAAATGTAACATTTGGTTTATTAATGTTATACCCAAAGAACATACAGGACAGATCAGGTAGCATCAAGTAATAAAAGGGAAGTATTTGTCCAAATTATGCAAAAAGGGGAGGGGGGAAAAAAGAGATTAAATCTCTGCCTTAAACTAACGTTGCCACAGATTTAAACACCTAACTCACCACATCCTTAGAGGGTTTAAATGATATGACAAAATATGTGTGTGCACACACATGCAATTTTTTCATGAAAGATTTCAAGACTTTTAGCTAATGTCTTATTGATATAAGAGCTCATAACAGTGCTTATATATCTGTTATAGTGTGTTGGGCAGTTAAAACCAGTGTTTTAAGAGTCCCTGAACACAGATTTACCCAGTGGACCGTAATGGCACCAAAAGTGCTAGTCTGGTCTACTGGGACCAAATGAAAACATGACTTAAATTTAACTCTGATATTTCCGAGATTTCATTCAGTGATGTCTTAGACTTAAAGGATCTCACAACAATTCTTATTATCAAGTTAACCCGTTATGTTTAACAGATAAAATCCAGAAGTTTATTTTACAATGCAGAGCAACAGGCATGCTTTTCTATTCTCAGTCTGCTCTTAATTCTCTTTACCATGGTTTCTGTATCAATCTAAATTCTTTCATGCAGCACTTAACATAGATTCAGTACACATTTGCTGTTCTGTGCAGTAAAATAAATACCAATACAAAAGCCAATATTTAAAGCTGAGTTATTTTCATAGAGTACTGTTTTCAGCTGTATTTCATCATCTTTTTTCCCCAGGCTTGCAAAACTGTCATGAAAATGCACCAAATCTGGTAAAAAATAAGTTCATTTATCTGCCCTTTTATTCTGATGATACTGTGCAGAAACCAAAAGTATATTCTTCACCACTTGAAAAACCCCAATTATTTTCCTTGGTTGAGAGGGCAAATAGAATTAGTAAGGCTAGGTTTCAGTTTCTGGCCTTATCCTAACCTTAGAAACAATAAAGTTTGTGGCTGAAAGTTTGCAGAGGTCTTATGTTTCAATCCATGGTGTTATAGCTTTATTTTAGAAGCTTCTGATCAACATAGGCTTAATGCATCTTCAGGTACGTCATTATCTTCCATTTTTAATCTCTACTTTCACGGAGCACATAACAAAGGCCATGTTTCCCAAGGGAATCGTAATTGTCATAGTATGGGAGATTTACCCACTCTGGCTGGAAGGTAGTTGTGCTATACACAAAGCATTCCATAATGCTGTTAACAGCTGGTCTCTCTTCAGGTGCACTGCTTTTACCTTTCCACTCTGCTACTGCAATTCTCACTGGAGTACGCTGATACATGTTTGGGCAGCCTTCAAATTCATCAAGGAATTGCAGCATCTGGTCATCAACAGTATAAATCTCTCCAGCAACATGGTGGCCTGTTCCTGGCATGTTCAGCAAATAAGGAATGTTATATTTTCCTGCAATCACCAAAGGGTATTTCTCCACAGTATGGCCCCTGCCTTGGAATTTTGCTATCCCATGGGTACTGTTTATCATGTGCTGGTAGTTAGGCTGGCCTTTTTTAAGGGTACCATATATGAAGACACGGGCCATTCTACCTACAGAAGGAACTGAGAAGGACAAAAATAAGTATTACTAAGAAGACTGCTTTGTAAAACATTTTTAGTTGAAAACATAGCATATTCTAGAGGTACGCACACACAGATAACTTGGGTAATGGACTACAGTAATTATGTTTCTAAACCTTAGTGAAACTAGATTGCTTCTTGATTCTCCCATTTGCTGCAGGACAATACTTGTTGACAAATCAAGATGATTACTTTTGTCACTCATATACAGTTTTTATGTCCTTTACCAAAACCACAGCAAGAATTCTTTACTTAACTAGCTAACTTACATGTATTCTGTAGTGGCAGTAACATTTCTAAATATACCTGTATAGCTAGAAAACAGAGGATTGAAGACAGGAATCTTTAAGATTGCATTTAATACATTCGGTCTAGTGATATCAGAGGACTGGAGTCCTAGCTACTTGGGTGGTTTTCTTCCCTAATAAAAGAAAATGTGTCATTAAGTTCGTCCCTCCCCATACCAGAGACCTTTTTGCTAGAGTAATATTCCATATTGAAGAAACTGTATCTCTGCTCTCACAGATTACAGTAGCTCCAGTTCAGTATGGGAGCTTGCGTGTCTACTTGTTTCATGGAATAATGTAGCATTAGTCATTTGATAACAAAATTAAAGTGGTTGAACACAAGATCGTGCTATGTTGCATGACAACATTTAGCTGAGAGAGAGAGAGAGTAAAATGCTTATTTTTCCATAGAATGCTACAAGCTGGGTCACAACATGAAATTGGAAATGAAGCAAGAGGAAAGCTGTGGCAATGTCGTAGGAGCAGTGAACTAAATATATACAGCCTGGGCATTCACCAAGACAAGGGATGAACTCTGGCATTAGCAGAAGAGAGGATGAATAATGCCCCTGACATGAGAGTACTGTACAAATGTGTACTACCAGCTTTTGAAGGGAAAGGCAATGTCTCAAAGAGAGGCAGAGTAAGACTGCAATGGGAAAAGCCTAGAGTAGTGGGGTTGTTTCATGCAATGTACTGAAGAATTTTCTGTAATAGCTTCATGAGTCAGCATTTGTAAATTCAAACACTGCAAATAATCTAAATAATACCAGATTTGCGTGGGATGCTCAGAAAAATTAGATCTGAAATGAAATCAATGGTATTTTAAAAGCTATAGTTAAAAGCACAGGGACGCATCTGACTCAGGCATTTAGACAGCTAGGTTTTCCCTCGTGTTTGTAACAATCAGATGACAAACAATATACCGAGTGGGAAAACACCAGAGGTGGTGGTTCTCACAAGTACACTGACAACAGGGCCATTCTTTCCTGCCTGAACAGTAAATTATGATTTGCACACATATCAGTTGAAAGAAAATCTGTACATTTCAGTGTTCACAATGGGTGGCAAGAGGCAGGTACAGGACACACAGTTCAAGCCCTCCTCAGATGCCAAATATGACCTCCTGCTGTGATTTGCATTTCATAGGTATTGCAAACTTTGACAGTCCAGGCCATAAAAATATTTTGTTCAGTCTTGGCTTAATTTTGCACAAACCCTACAAAGGAAAAAGGGGTTGCTATAGTAAAAGATATGAAAAACCCTAGATTCACTGTTCCTTGGCTATCTTTCAGAGTATCTCCTCCTTCTTCCCTCGTTGTTGTTGTGTAACAAAAGCAGTTTCAGACTGTTTCATGCTTTTCCAAATTTTTCCATCAGTCACTAAGCTGCTCGGAGGCTGTCTCAGTTTCACCCAACACAGCAGTTTGGCAGCTAATTGCCAGACAGAACATCAGAGGACAGCCTGGGACTCTTTTTGAAAGAGGCTTGATAAACAATATTCAAATAGTATGAAACCCTTTAAAAACAATGCAGAATCAAGGATTAACATGTTTTTCACTTTCTTGTTTTTGTGAGCTACCAAATGTGGCAGATGGGTTAGAGCTAGATTAATCACAAGGTCACATTACTGGGCAACAGGAGTGTCATTTAAAATGTCCAGTGTCATTTAAAATGTTCAGTGTCCTTTCTGACTACTGACATGGTAATTTTTTCTCAGTGAAGGAAACAACTCATTTCCATAAAAGAATATTCTTTACCAACCACAGAAAAGCAACCTACTTTAAACAGCTTTCACGTGGACAAAAAAGACCACCAGGATTTGCTCAGTATTTTATCAGATATAGTTCAGTGTAATTTCCCCTTCCTGACATAAAATGAGGTTTTGGATAAAGCTCATTCCCTTACAATAAAAAGAACATTAATATTCGGTTGCTCTGACTCCCTTTTATGAGAAAAATCATTACCTTTCAGATTGTGTTTTGAATAACAAACACAGATCCTTCAGGAAGAAACTTGTCCCAGTGGGGATTGAAAAAGGATCAGAGTTAAGCACTGAAACATGCAATTAATTCCCATTAGGGGATTAGGGCACTCGTGTTCACTTTGAATCAGAAAAATGAATTGTGAATTAAATTGTTCACAACCAAGAGGTTACTTGTCAGAGTTAATAAGTTAAAAAATAAAAGGGAAAACTAAAATGCACAGAAAAACTCAAAAGCAAGTACTCCTATAAGAAAAAGATATGCTTCACTTCCATTAAACAAAAGACTTTCCCTACTGTACATCAGAAGATACTCTTTGAAAAAGTTTTTAAGGGGAAGCATTAAGTATTATTGAAATGAGAAATATTTGCACTTAATCTTTGTCTACCAAAGCGAGTTTGGCATTTAATATCATACCACTGGAATCTGTTTAGGACCAATTGATATACAGTGCTTCCAGTGAAGATACAGCGTTGTTTAACAGCTTTCTGGATGAAGTTTTAGTTTTTGACATGTTTGTTTAAAGGAGTGCATTCACTGAATAACATCAGTAAAAATATTCAGCTAAGAATATGACACATTAGTAACTGTTCCTGCATGTAACAGTATCTAAAGGTAGCATTCATAGTAACACCTCAATCTCCCCTGCCTCCAAAACTGTGACTTAAAGAAAATGAGAGAGACTGCCTACCCCGCATATTTCCAGCTTCAGTTTAGCAGGTAAATTCACTTTGTCTTGGATTAATGATTATATTAAATTGATTTGGACTTTTGTTAAAAAATTAACCACAGCCCAACTAAAGCACTGGTAGAAATAAAAGTGCGTAATGGAGATCTTGCTGAACGTCATTTCCTATAAGAATAAATTAGACAATTCTGTGTATAACAAACAGCAAATCCATTCCCCCATCCTGTTTGTTGCACATTACATTACAGAAGCACAACCACAAATGATAAGCATCATTTCTTGTATCTATATTTTATCTGCTTTAAATACATTTCAGCCACCTTGTGGCAAGACAGTAAAGAGCAAGGATTTAAATTTTAGGATTTTCATACAAAGGAAGGAGGTCTTTTTCATACAAAGGATTTTAAACAAACTACTAAAAATAGCTCTAGACTGCAGCCAGAGATTGAATATTCAAGTGATAAACAAAAAGTTGCCCCTTCTCAGGTAATCCACTTTGACATTTCATACCTTTACTAAGCTACCTTGGAGAAAAATCAGACCTTATAAATGTACACTAGCTTCCCAGACAAAACAAGCCCATTCAAAAGGTTCTTTCATGAAATATTCATAGTACAGTCATTAAAATTTAATGACATGGGAAAATGTGAGTGAAATCTGTATGTCATCTCTTCAAACTATTTCTTTTAACTATGAGTGACAGCCTGTCAAACTGTTGATGCAACCTATCACTTGTCATTTTGGTAAGCTAGGTTTAAAGACTGGAAGGTAAAATAACTAGGTTTTAGGATCATGAAATCAGAACCTGTTATTGGGTTAGACTAAAAGCCAGCTGTAAACAATACTAGGAGGAAAAAAATGGAGTTGGTGCTGAATATTAGTAGTAACAAGGTTTAAATACTGTATTAATTTATAAGCTGGTCTAATGACAGAGTCTTTGCTTAGTGCTTTATTTTTTCCCTTACTACATAACTATTCAAATACTATGTGAAAGTGAAGGCCAGGAGTCCTATTGCTAAAGGCTGCTTAGTCAACCTGTAATTGCAGATTAGACTAAACTGTCACAATTAAGCTCTTTGTTCCAAGGTTTTCTCTAAAACAAGACCACTGCCTCATTTCCCCCCAACAACAGTAGATCCTATAATAAACATCCTCTCTGCAATGATTCAGACAATTATTGGATCCTACTAGTAGCTTTGGGGGTGGCAGGGGGTGGGGGGGAAACATGCTATTGTGGTGGCTCCAGGGATGTTAGTGATCATGGTAAGACTGGCTTGGATTTTATTTTGTTGAAATATTTTCTTGCAACTCTGAAAAGTATCCATTTCTCTCCCTTTATACAGTAACATTATTTTCCCTTGAGAAAAATTCTTAGTGTTGGCTCAGTGACCAGATATAGTTACACATTAATTCTTCAGAAGTTTCTTAAAACTGTAGGAAACAGGTGAAAAAACAAAATGCCTTGAACTTTAAACTTGAGCTCAGTCTGTTTGAATGAAGTGAGTTTTAAGGTCACTCTTCACTCAATGCTAACTTTCAAGAAGGACCAACATGCCAGAAAGGACTCATGGGACTGCATCCTGTTGGTTCTTTGATGCTTTCATTTTGTTACTTGCTATTTTCTTTATAGCACAGACAAGGGCTTCCTGCTTGGGCCGACCCCTTTCCAACCTCACTGAATACCTCGGAAAAGTTTATGGCAAAACACCTTTCTTACATTAACCACAGAGGCACCAGTGAAATGATGGCTGCTTTGAAATCAAGAGGTTATGGTCTCCTCTCAGCAGTTGTTCACTCAGAAACTATGAAGCGCTGGTTTGTGAAAACAAACAACAATATTATAGTAACCACTGCCATGTTGGACACTACTGGGTAGTACCTGTAATAACCGCTGCATTAACCTACTTCATAGCCTGCTTTCCCCTCAAGCTTTCATTTATATCACAAAAGGAACAAACTATACAATTTTTATCTTAAAGAGGTTTACAAAAGTCCATTACAACTTAAAACAACCCCTGACAGATGGGAATCAAAATGCGATAAAAAGATTTCTAATACTAATTCACTTAGCATTGTTGCAATAATCTCAGACCTTTTACCAGGTATAGCCCGAGTATGTTGGAAAACTGGGTTATAACACTTTTCCTCCCAAATCCCCAAAAGGTTATTTATTTATTTTTAAATTAACAACATATGATAAGCAAATATGCAGACAGCCCAATTAGTCTCAGGTAAGATTACCATCCAAAAGAAATGTGAACCAGATACATAAACAGGCAAGAATAACTAGCCCAGGCTCAAATCTCAACAACAGAGCATTAGGCTTGTGTTTTATATGCAGATACATCCTGTTCAAAAGGCATGAGTACTGTTACCTTCAGCAGAAAAAAAAAATCCCTGCTGCAGTGAGTTTAAATGCCAAATCAGCATTAAAAAAAAAAAAAGCTTTGGACAGAGCACCCAATCCAGTACAGACACAGGCGCTACTGTGAGCTAGAAGCACTGCAGATTTGCATGCAACAGAGTGCACCGCACACCCCACAGTGCTTCAAAGTGCCCACATCCTGCACAGTCCGAATACAGGCCGTTTTAAACCTGGAGCAGAGTTTTTCCAGCCAGGTCAGCACACTCATTTACATACCAATACCCAGAATGTTTTCAGTTTACACTGATTTCATACTAACAGTAGCATCCAACCCATCTGAACAAAGCAAGTGCCTTCAATATATTTGCATGGGAACATATATTTCTACATCAAAAAATAGGAGGGAAGAAGAGAACAAAGGAGAAAAATAAGGGAGTGTGGCCAACTGTAAGATCTACTGTCCCTATAATGCATCAGAAGAGGATGCAACAACCTCCTTGCAGTACTTTGTTAAAAAATAAAAAAATAAAGAGTGAGGACTAGGTCACAGCTCAGCAACTCTCTTTGGAAGAAGCTCCAAGAAGCTGAAATAACCCTCATAGAATGTGACTCAGTCTGGAAGGAGGAGTTTTAACAGCATTCTTGTAAGATTCAACAATAGCTGTCTGCACCCACCAGCAGACACTTGCTTTGGAGGCCTTTTATGCTTTTGTTCTTGCCAGCATAAAAGATGAACAAAGCATTTGACTGCCTGAGAGACTTTGTTCTGTCCAGGTAAAATTTAACAACTCTGCAAGTGACCTCAGGTAGTGTTACCTTAACTCCTTGGTATGGGGTTGATGGGGACAGATGGCAATGCGATGCCCTGACTTCACAGTTAGAAATGACTTTAAGAAAGGAATTTCCAGCCATGTTTTTTCCTGACAGAATCACTGCATGAGTTGTGGGAACCGTTTCTTGACTGACAAGTTATTTAACTCATTGATGCATCTTGTATATACGATTGCCATAAGAGAGGGTATTTTAAATGACAGGAGAAACAAAGATGAAGTAGGCTGAGATTCAAAAAAAGCCACTTCATTAATTGTATTAGAAATAAATTCATCTTCCAGCTGGTGATTGTACTTTAAGAGGCTAACGCAGGATAATCACTGCTTTTTTCAATCTAGCAATACAGGCAACATGATGCCAAACTCTCTTTTCTAAAAGAAAAAGTACTGGCAATTTTGACAAACTGATTTTCCACCAAGATTATGTTAACGTCTCCAGAAACTGAAGCTACTCCAGATACAGTACTAGGCTAAATGTGATGTCCTATCTGCCCAGAATTAGCTGCTCAGAGTAGCCAAATTGATCAAGATTTATTTCTTACCTTCTGAGCCACCAAATAAAACTTTCCCAGATCCTGGCAGCATACTGATACCTCGTGATACCGATGGAACAATCACAGCAGAAGATGGAGTAATCTCTCTTTCAGAAAGGAGAATCAAGATTTACAGTACTAGGAGAAGCGAAATGGAGGAAGAGCGCATGGTAAAATGAGTACAGCTATGAACAAAACATTTCAAATTGATCTATTTTTCATGAGATTCCCCTTGCCCTGCCCAATGTTAAGACTACAGGAGACACATTATTTTGTTGCATGCTGATGCATATCAGCCTATTTGGGAAGTCTCTCTACTTAAGAAAAATTGACCTAGGACCAAAAACAGATTGCCCAGTTTCCGCAATCTTGGAGAGGTCCTAGGACTCAGCAAGGCAACTTGGGGAGTCCAGCTTGTCCAATACATGGACACTAGCTCCATAAACTGCATCCTTTTTGCTCAAAAATGGGATATTAATGTTTTCAGTTCTCGACTGAAAGCTCAGTCTACCATGTTGAACACACAAGTTACTACAGTGCATGTGTCATTTTGCAACTGGAAGAAGAAAGCTGTGGAAAAAGGAATTAAACAATCCAAAGGAGGAGAGGGGGAGAGATAGGCATGTTTTATGTGGGATACATTTTTGTCCACCTGAAGAGATACGGTGACATTATCTGGATTTGCCTCAGAACTGTCTCATTAGGTAGTGGTGTTGAAAGGCATGGCCCCATGACATGTGGAGGGCCAGCAAACTGAGAAACACAATATATTCATTTAAATTATGCTTATTTAAATGAAGTTAAAAATAAGAGTAAAGCAGTACATTTGCTGCTTAAGTTCTGAGAAAGTCAAACTACTATACCACTGAAAGCCATTAACTAATCAAATCATGTGGAACAAGTAAAATGCTGAAATGCTGCCAGCAACAGTGTCTTCTGCAGGTACAAGGAAAATATTTTCATTTCATCTTTAAATTAGCCCAGTTCAGTTGGGACAGGCAGGAAAGATGATGGGGAGAGAGAAGCATTTTCCTTCTCCCATTCTCCTTCATGCAAGGCCTTTAGGAAAAACCAGACCCTCTTCTTCAGGACCTGAGCCTAGAAATTCATACTGATATGGAACTGTTTTGTCCCCATTTCCCCCACTCCCAGTTCAGGTAGCCCCCTTATGCCTCCACTTTCCAAGTTTCCCTTTTCCTTCATGATTAAACAACAAGATGTTTCTACACTACTGTCTTACATGCCCTTATGACAAGGTATTTAGCAGAACTTGAAGATTTGTTGGGATCTGACACGGCCATGCCATGAGCACTTCTGCTATGGCCTCAAACTTGTGACCTCTGGGATATCAATCCTATGCCTTAGCACCCACAGCCAACCACCCCAGCCCTCCCTACACCACTAAATAACAGATGTGGGTAGGAAGGGAGGGAGTGAAGGGCAGGGAGTGAAGGGCAAGGCCTAAGGGCTAAGAATGTAGCCTAGCCCCAAGGAAAAGACGTTAGTTTTGGCCTTGTTGAAAATTGTAAACATACTTGTGCATGAGATGTGGAGATGAAGTGGAGATTTGGGAGATTCTTTGAGCGTGCAATTGCCTGTGAACACATGGGACACAGCTCCTTCTTACTATATACGTCATTACATCAGACCTCTTAATATTACAGGACTGCTTACCTCTTCCGATGATACCTATCTTTGCCAATAACTCAGCCACACTGATCAACCCAACTTGGTCTTCCTAGAGTATAAAAGTCTACACATTAACTTTTCCCTCTGTTCCAAGACATAATCAGTGGATACCGATTAGGATACAAAAAGGCTGCCACTTTGACTTAAATTATGTAAGCGCTCTATGGCATCCATGTCAAATACATTTCACAAAGGAAAACAGAACTGTCAAGAAACTGGAAGTGAAATAGAAGAATGTTTTACAACCCCATTATTAATTAGAAAAAAAAATGTAAACAGTTCATATTGTTTGAAACGATCTTTGTAATAGATGATAGAATTTAAAATATATACATTAATTCCATTAAAAAAATCTTTAAATATATACATTTTTTTAAAATGGGCCATCTAACCCAAAAGGTCAGTGAAGAATTGACTTTTCGCCTCTAAAATTGTACCTTGAACTTGGGTGTACTTAAGCAAAGAAATTTCTCAGAATGTTCCCAACCTCTAAAATGAATATTAAAATGTAAACTTTAATACCAAAAAAAAAAAAAAGACATTATAAAGAGAAAAAGCAGTTCCTGTGAAAAGACAGATGAACTAGAATCACTTATGATTCTCTGCACTTTCACATTTGTTTTGAATTACATTACAGAAACTTAAAGAAACAGTGAGTCATTTCACAATTCAATATTTTCTTGAGTATCACTGTCAATTATCAAGGCATGTTTCTGAATACAGAATACATTTTTTACTTTCAACACCTGGTGTCACCAGAACAACACGATATATATAAAAGCTGTACACTTGTGTAAGCTTTGATTTTAAGGCAGCTAATGCTTCCAAAAAATTGATCCATAGAAAATTAAGAGAAGTCATGCATAAACATTTCAGTAGCTAACAGTCACACAGCTGCCCTTGATAGGTCATTTGCTGATGACAGCCTTCAAATGCCTTAATAATATTAGAACCTTAACTAAGAAAGACCTACAGCACAGGGACAAAATGCATCAAAACCTAATTTTAATCCATGTTAATTCTGTTTTTATTGAAGGTAAAAAAAAAGCTGTCCTGTTGACTCCAGCTAGAGCACAATTTGAAATCAGATGCAAAAAACAGAAATAGGCATTCAAATTCAAAATTGTGATTAAAAAAACAGTCTAACCCTGAAGGTGCCTGAACTCATTGGGTGCCTCCATTTTTTACCTGAAAGCTCCTGAGACACCTGCAGTTCCACTGTTGCCACATGCCCAGAACTCCTCCGGTCCAAGGAGTTCGGTTTCTAGCTCCCTGCTCAGCCCTGTTTGGATCTGGAAATGAGGTGGAGCAGCACATTAAATACTGAGAGGCCCAACCCACTAGGCATTCTTAAACTATTCAGTACAAAGCACAACAGCCACAGCTACTTTTATTCAAAAAATGGCCAGAGGAAGAGGCATTACCACAACCACTATCTTACAAAGAAGTATAAAATACTCACTTAGGAAGCATAAGATCTAGGCTTCTTATAACTTTGGGTGGAGAAGGGCATAATCTGCATCTTCCCTGATCACTAGGCCATAAGAACAATTTAGGTGGGGGCACTCTCCATCTCCCCCTGCTGAAGCTGGGCTAGTGAGTAGACAAAAACATAACATTTGTGATGTCAGAAGAACAACAAGCAAGACTACTAGCCTATGGAGGCAGGCTGTTTGGCTCAACTGAGAAAAGAAAGGAGATTCCCTAGGTTCTGGACCCTGTTTTGAGTGTTGTTTGGCATTTTGCCTTATAAAATATAATGGTATAAAAAACAAAAATAAACCAAAATCTAGGGCAAAAACCCATGGCTTCTTCATTCCTAACTCAGTGGATGAAGTGGTAAGCCAGAGTTAGGTTCCTTCTTGTTTGCTCTTCTGACCCAATGATGCTTACATGCTTGGCTGTGCAATGGCCCAATTTCAAGATGAGGGTTGGAGTGTGCCTCTACCCAGCTAAGCAGCTTGGGTACACTTCTGCACAGTGGGAAACCGGAATGCAAAAGCCTAAATTCCCACTTTGTGGGTGACAACTCTAAGTAAATTCAATATATATATGTAAAAGATGGGCAGCAATACAGCTACCACCACCTCTACAGTTAAAATAGTGAGCCCAATTAGTTCTTTCAAAGAAAATTTGTAGGGACCTAACCTGAGAACATGGGTTCTCAGCTCCAGATCTCAGGTGGATGAAGACATTTCCTTGGCAATCCCTCTACAAGCAGAGATGGGGGGCAGAGGATGGTGATTTCAGACTCACACCCTATAGATGGCGTTTCTTTCCAGCCAGCTCTAGATGGCTCCTAGTTCAGCATACAGTTCTTTGGATCATCTTCTGAGGGACCTAGCTCTCCCTATGTACTGCATGTGGAGCTTAAGTGCCTAGTTTGGGGGTTTGGATTTCATTTGGGCAGTCAGATACCTAAAATTTAGACAATTCAGTACCTCACCTGAAGACACTTAAGCTACACCCATGCGAGCAGGGGCATACCTTTGCAGCAGCAAATAGTGGTACAAATTGTGCCACTATTTTACGCCACAGTGCATGCCCGTCTGTGTGCTTCACATCAGAACACACTGTCCCGCTACTCTGCTCCACGGCTGGCTGGGGTGCAGTGTACCTCAGCACAAGGGCTCTATGTGCTTCTGTACAGGGGCTCTGCAGCAGAGCCCCCACACTGAGGCACGCAGAGACAAGGGAGCAAGCAGCCAGCCCACGGCTGTCTGCTCCCCAGTCTTGAGACACCCTGCACTCCAGCAGCTGGGAAGCAGCTGGCTGGGGTGCAGGGTGCCTCAACATGGGGGCTCCACCGCATGTGGAGAAGGGAAGCAGGCAGCCCTGGACTGCCAGCTCCTCCTCCTCTCCGTTTGTCCTAGCACACTGTGTTTTTCTTTGGGGTTATTTTTCCTACAACCAGGAAATCCTAGTAGCAAATTTTGCCCCAGCACTACATATTAAGTGCTGTGCATGGTTTAATGTGCAACAGGTGTAGTCTGTGGTGCCACAAAGAAGTTTGCAGCACCACAAACCGCACATGCTTAGGTGGTTCCAGCCCTAAAGTCTTTATTTTAGATCTGGCCCTTGGCCCAAAGTGATCAATCCTTGTTAAAAGCCCATGCTATTTATGACCTTTCCACTTAAATATATGGATATATGAGTCAGGTCACATGCAAGAGCAGATGGAACCATAGAAAACTAGGGTTGGAAGGGACCTCAGGAGGTCATCCGATCCAACCCCGTTCTCAAAGCAGGATCAGCCCCAACTAGATCCTCCCAGCCAAAGGTTTTTCTATCTGGGTCTTGAAAACCTC
This sequence comes from Caiman crocodilus, assembly GCA_030014935.1. Lineage (NCBI taxonomy): Eukaryota > Metazoa > Chordata > Crocodylia > Alligatoridae > Caiman > Caiman crocodilus. Next base: position 103,479,628 of record JAGPOW010003316.1, on the reverse strand, counting down.
CTAGGATGAAGATTCCACCACCTCTCTAGATAACCTGTTCCAGTGTTTTACTGCCCTCCCTGTGAGAAAATTCTTCCTAACAGTTAACCTATATTTCCCTTGCTGCAACTTGAGACCTTTGCTCCTTGTTGTGTCATCTGCCACCATTAAGAACAGTCTAGCTCCATCCTCTTTTGAACCCTGCTTCAGGTAGTTGAAGGCTGCTATTAATTCCTTCTCAGTCTCCTCTTCTCTAGACTAAGCCCAATTCTCCCAGTCTTTCCTCATGAGTCATGTCTCCCAGCCCCCTCTCTTGTGGCCTCTGCTGAACTCTCTCAAATTTGTCCACATGATTTCTGTGGTAGGGGCCCCAAAACTGAACACAGAACTCCAGATGTGGCCTCACCAGTGCTGAATGGAGGGGACTAATCACTTCCCTTGCCTACTGGCAACATTCCTACCAATACAGCCTAGGATGCCATTAGTCTTCTTGGCAACAAGGGCACACTGCTGGCTTATATTCAGCTTATGGCCCACTGTAACCCCCAGGTCCTTCTCTGCAGATCTGCTGCCCAGCCAGTCAGCACCCAGCCTGTACTGGTGCATGGGACTGTTCTGCCCTAATATAAATTAAGGACTTTGCACTTGTCCTTGATGAACCTCATGAGACTTCTTTTGATCCAACCCTACAATTTGTCTAGGTCACTCAAAATCCTAGCCCTGCCTTCCAGTGTATCTACTACTCCCCCCAGCTTGGTGTAATCTACACACTATGCCACAACTTTTTTGGATCAGTGTACCCCCCGCGGCCAGACACAGAGCAGAGTACCCCTGGTGGGGGAAGTGGGAAAGGATGGGTGGTGCGCAACTAAATGTGGAGCGGTGGCAGCCGCCATGTTTGATCTTCCCTCGCCTCCTGCATCTGGGTGGGCAGGCAGCACTCCATCCCCATCCACCCATATGTACCCCTTCGGGCCTTTTCAAATACTCCTGGAGATATGCGTACCTCCAGTTAACAACCCCTGCTCTATGCCATCTTACAGGTTGTTGATGAAGACATTGAACAAAACCAGCCCCTGGACTGACCCCTGGGGCACTCCACTTGATACTGACTGCCAAACTAAACATTGAGCCATTGATTACTACCATCTGAGCCCAATGCTGCAGCCATTTTTCTATCTACCTTACAGTCTATTCATCCAGCTTGCTTGGGAGAATGTTATGAGAGACCATATCAAAAGCCTTGCTAAAAATCACATCTACTAGTCTCCCCACATCCACAGAGCCAGTCATTTCATCTTGGAAGGCAACAGGTTGGTCAAGCATGAGTTGTTCGTGGTGAATCCATGCAGGCTGTTCCTAATCACCTTTTTCTTCCCTGAGTGCTTAGAAATTGATTTCTTCAGGATCTGCTCCATGATTTCCAGGGATGGAGGTGAGGCTGACTGATCTGTGGTTCCCTGGATCCTCCTTTTTCCCTTTCTTAAGTATGGGCACTATGTTTGTCCTTTTTCCAATCATCTGGGAGCTCTCCTGATTGCCATGAGTTTTCAAAGATGATGGCCAATGGCTCTGCAATCACATCAGTCAACTCCCTCAGCACCCTCAGGTGCATCCCATCCGGCCCCATGGACTTGAACACGTCCAGCTTTTCTAAATAGTCCCAACCTGTTCCTTCACCACTGAGGGCCACTACCTCCTCCCCAAGCTGCTGCTTGGTTCAGCAGTCTGGGAGCTGACCTTGCCTGTGAAGACTGAGGCAAAAAAGGCATGGAGTATACTTCAGCCTTTTCTGCATCCTCTGTCACAACGCTGCCTTGCCCTTTTAGTAAGGGACCCACACTTTCCCTGATCCTCCTCTTGCTACCGACATGAACATGTACAACTTGTAGAACTACTGACATACTTGTAGAAGTGGGCAGATATGGTGGGCAAGGGGGAGGGAAATTGGCGACTGAGCTAACCCCTTCCCAACATTCATCTGGTGCTGGGGAGTGCAGTCCTGAGCTACAACAAAACACAACTAGGGCTCTCAGAGGGATCTACCCCCAGACAAACTTGCTGCCTCTCCCAAATTAAATGCCTGATCTACCCAAATCATAATGACAGTTCTATTATGGATATAGATACAGAAATATTTTTCTGGAAATTCTATATATACACAAAATAGTAATTCTATAGATTCTATAGAGAAGTTTGTTTTTTTTTAAACATCAACCTTCCTGAAGCACTTTCTCTAAAGCAAACTGGCAACCCTGTGGAAATAATGAAGAAAGGCAGACCTGGTAACCATCTATTTCATTAACTAAAAGGTTGAAGCAAGTAAACACATGTACTTTTTATATTATTTTAATGGGTACAAGAGGTTAAAATCTTTCCTGGCTTTCACTACTTATTTTAAAGCCCAAATTGAAGTTTGGCAGGCAATTACAACATAAAATGGTACAATCAGTTTGAGTTTCTAGAAAACACAAAAGATTTTTTTTTTTTTTTTACAAATAGCTTTTCAAAGGGAGCACACAGCCTTAACTTCTAAAAGAAATTTCATAAAGATATTTACAGTATCTAAATATAGACAGAATTGTTAAGATGTTACAGAAAAGCAAGTCCATGCTTGTTTAATGGGCTCCAATTGATATTTTTCTTCCTTTTAAAATAAAATATTATAAATAGTATTATAAGCATTATGTTGCCTCATCTGCTTCTTTATTTATTTTAAAATAATATTATCAACTAACTGTTTATAACAATTAAAAGTTCAAACTGACATTGATAGAATTGATCCTGAATCTAAATTAATGAAGTTTTTGTCTTTCAACTGCCCATGTATTTCTGCACTGCTCCGCTTCCTCTCCCCCCATTTTATATACACCTTGATTTGTTATTGTAGATTTATTCTTGAATACTACCACTATCAGCATTTTACTACGATCATATATTAGATTTGAAGTGTGAGGAAAGAGAAAAAAGGGAGGACAGTGTATCCACAGTTATAAAAACTTTTGCAAATAGTTTTTTTTAAAGAAGTCCAATGCACAAAGATCTTAAGAACAAAAGATCATTTAATGCAACATCACTGAAAATGTTCCTTCTAGGGCAAAACCCCCCCACACCTTCTTAATATTTGGAGGGGTTCCCAGTACTCATGCAAAGCAGTCAATCAATCTCAAATCTTATTCAGTGTCGGGCAATTTCTTGTTGACAGAAGACCAGAATCAGAACCCATGGAAGAACCACAAGCATGCAACACCACCTGATGGATGGTAAAAGTGGAGAAAAGCTAAAGGATTCATGTTGTCATAGACAGCAGAAAGATCCAGGAGGCTGAGCTCAGATAGAATTGATCCTGAATCTAAATTAATGAAGTTTTTGTCTTTCAACTGCCCAAGTTAAACAGATGTTTACAAAAACAAATACGTTTTAAAGAGTCTGCATAACACTGTTTGCCAACTTGGGTTTTACCTCCACCATGCATTTAAACATGCTTGCTCTTCAGTCATCTACTGATTTCCAGAAAAATAGGTTAGATAAGACCTAATATAAACAAACACAGAAGTAGTCAGTGTATGTATGTGTATTTTGTTCTGTTTTTGTTTTGTAACAAAAGCTTTCAGGCACAAACTTGTTATTTTCCTTTCTGGATTGCATTTTAAAACAGTTTTGATACTGTATTGGCTGGCCAGAAATGAAAGGGATGAGGCCCACTTCAGATGACCCTCAAAACAAAAATCTGTCTGCTACTGGTACAGTTGGAGAGTGTCAGGTTAGAAGACATGACCACCTACCGGATTATCAGTATAATATTAAGTGACACGACTAAGGTTCACCGGATCAATCAGTAGCGGAGGTTGAACTGTGTGTGCAGGTACCATACATACCGTGTGCGAGTGAGCAGTGCATGATCAGTCAGGCCTGACCAGCCAGTGGATTCCTGAGGGACATGACTGCCTGGCCAGCAGCCTTGCCTTCTGGAACCATCTGGCTGGAAAGCCCTGTGATTGGCCAAGGAGGCTATAAAAGGACCAGCACAGCTCAGCACAAGCTTCGTTCCTTGGTTTGCTCGTGCGTTCCTTGGGCACTATCCGTTTACGTGGTGGACTGATCACTCTCCTCACGCCAAGACAACCCCTAGGCCATGCCCTAGTAGCAGTCATCTCTCAGTGGGCTACTTCTTTTTTGCTCGCGTGCTTGATTTAAACCAACTCATTACTATTTTGGTACCACCGTCTGGAATTGAATCGCCGACTATCACCGACAACCTTTCGCTGGATTGCCGGACTGTTAACCGTGTTTACATTCAACTGCTTTACTGCTTTGCTGTGAGTAAAGTTTTCCATTTGTTTAAAATTTCAAACCAAGTCCACACTTACCTTGCGACTGCGACCTGCTGTCACCCAGGTTGGCCTTGCCACCTGCCTCGGGATCCCCTGACTGTAGCATAGCATCTACCTCAGACAGAGAGAACTATACAGCCTGAGTGGAAGAAAATCAAAGAGTAAAATCCTGGCCCCAATGAAGTCACTAGGAGTTTTCTAATCGACCACAATGGGGTTAGGCTATCACTCAAGAGATCTGTCTGGATTGAGAAAGAGGCAGAAGAATGGCAGCATACTGGTGCTGTTACACAGCCTGTCCTCACTGAACAGGAGAAGAGATAATAATGCGGTACCCCACAAGAAAAAGCTCCACAAATAGATGTACAATTTCTCATTATTACTCTATTGCTATTCTCAAGGGAGAAGAAGAGAGCCACTTAATTCCAGTTCTTCTTTCTTCCAGGGTTCACAAGACCATTCACAAGAATCACACAGTTTATCAAAAGGCAACTATACATCTAAAATAATCTACATGGATACTTCATCTCTTTATCCAACACCAGGAGTAGGTCATCAACTAATCAAACAAGCACAATCTTTATACTACTACTACTACTACTACAGAGGTCTATTGTTTATTTGCATCAGTCTACATAGTCACTATTTTTTTACAAAGCTGTTAGTCTTTTATCCTAGTGCTTCATTTCTTGCAAGTTGTTCATTGACCTTTACTGCATATTTTCTGACTCATCATCCCCATTCCACCCTCCTTCCCCAATCCTCTTAATATTATCCTCCCATATACAATTTTATCAATGTCCCAGTTTTTCTTATATGCGCCAAATCATAATAAATATGCTGTATAGAAAATTTGTGAATAGGTACTTATGCCACCATGATGTGATTATGATTAGTTGAACCATTTCAAAATGCATGGTTTTGATTTTAACTTATTGGAATGCATTATTGAAAGGTATAAAAAATACAAATGAAAATGTGTTTTTACATCAAATATAAATTTTACTCCACTAATAGCAACCCAGTAAGCCTGACTGCATTGGGGTGGGACAGGAATCTGCAGCTCAGAGGAAATCTGCACTGATACAGAATTTTTCCAATCTGTTTATGTGGTAACATTATTTTTCAAGACTCACAGATCATTTGGGCCTTAATCCTATAAGACACAGATACATGTATGCATTTCCTCACATATGTTGCCTATGAAATCTTAAAGCATTTCTGAACAAGTTGGTATGTAAGGTGCCACCCACCCTGCATTGTCCTGACTCACATATGTAGGATCACTGAAATCAATGGAACTGCTCAGGGTAGGGAAGCTACACATATGTTTGAGTGCAAGCAGGATTAGGGCTACAGTATCTAGCACATGGGATAATGCGAGTTAACAAAGGTTTCCTGGAAAGTCAGTTAAGTGAATGATTATGTTGTAGCAGCTCAGACAATATGCTACACACATTGCATCAGCAGCAGCTCTACCCACAACCCAGAAATAATTAGAAGTTGGAATCCATAAACAGCTGCCCAAGTAAATACTAAACTCTGCACATGCTGCTCATAGTGCTGTGCCTTTACAGATAACACAGGAACAAAATTACTGGGAACTTTATTCCTAATAAGAGATAAAATAATTCAGCTTAAGAATGTCTGCTTTGGAGTTGGTGAAAATGTTTATGAATATTTATTTGCATTCTGCAGGGTCATGCTAATATATTGATCTGAATACATCTATTGAGAAGCACCTATATCTAAACTAAATTCCAACTAATAATATGTTTTTTTCAGAGAAGTAGCAAAGGAAAGGGAAAATCAGAAAAATTAAAAATAAACAGGTTTATTTCTAACCTGCATGTGGATTAACTACAGAATAAAAATGTATTAGCTGAGATTAAACCCATGATTATGGACCAGCCAGAGATGATATCTAAAAATCAGCTGCGTATGGCAGACTTTTGTTTTACGCTGAAGATTTGCACAGTAGCTACATATTAAAAAATAAATTACAGGAATAATAAAACTAGTATTACAAAATTGGAATAATCATTTAGTGGCCAGATTAACTTTATTTCCTTAATTCACAATTTATCATCCGTATTTTGTGGTGATAACTGCCGTCAGTGTAGGCGTTAAGTTATAGATCTAATTGGATTTTCATGCCAAACAAAACTGAAGCTCTGAACACTATGCATAAACCACACAGATTACATCCTGAAAGATATGCAATTAAATCATTGTTTTAAAAAGAAATTTAGTTTAGAGAGATAATAGATTCTTTTTCATAGCAATAATTGGAAAAAGAGCTGCTAGGCACAAATACATTTAAAACATAATAAGTTAAGGGTTCTTGATATAATAACTGAAAATGCTGTAATTTATTAGTTAAAGATACATGCAGTTAAAGATCAACTACCAGTTAGCATCAAAGAGGTAGATTAGATGAGCCAATGGACCCAGCTACATTTTGTTACCTAAACTTCCCTATGGTCCTGTAGAATAAATAAGATGGCAAATATATATAAGAAGAGGGGGGAGGGATAAATAAGAGTCCCATACTAAGAAAGTTACTATACAGTACCTTAGCTGTTCTGGAAAACAATGGAGCACTTTTTTTGTTGAGTAGACAGAGTAAAGCTTTGGGGTTTATAGAAATAATCATACAGCTAAGAACTCTATCACTTAAATGTTATTTTCCTCTGGGCTCAAAGTCTCTCAAGTTTCATTCCTATAAAAAGACTGCTTCCAAATAGACAAAGTTCACAAAGATACAGAGTTGTGATACTTTCCACATGTGAAATAAGCTTCAGAAAGCTTTAAGAACATCATGTCAGAGACTGGCCTAATGTTCTGAAAAGTTCTATTAAGCTATGTCACAGCAAGTACTGTAACCTTGGAGCAGGTAACTGATTTGATGTGTGAAACTTGTATGTGTATGATAAATCTCCTGCTGTGATTTATTCCCTATGTTATCTTTGGACAAGCCAAAATTAAACCTAGATGATATACCGTAAGTTGTGTTGAACCATTCTTACTCATTCATGTAACTTCAGCCTCATTTACAGTTTTCTATTTTCCAGGATTACTCCTGTACAACCCTATCTACATTTAAATTTAGCTTTCTTTCTCTTCCTCCCTTAAACTTTGACTATATTCCAGACAATCTACCCACACCACACAGACAACAGGAGATAAAGCAACACTGAGGAAGCAATTCTGAGCAAGAGTTGCTTTAAAAAACATTAAGTACATGTTTACACAGTCCATATATCTGCTGTACTCTGCCCCCTTAAAGTGAACCTACTGTGCAATATCAAAGCATAGACCAGTGGGGAGTTAACCTTTTATGTAGGCATCCTACAAATTAACCTCACAACCTCCCCGGGCGCATTCAAATGAGTGTGGCCATCCGGTATGTGGCACTGCAAACCAGTCTACAGCATCACATACCACATGTTCAAACATTTCCCATGCTGCTACTTTGCAGTGCAGGGGGTGTGAGGCACGAGGTTTGACCTGGGGTGATCCCAGGTCAAAAAACCCACATGGAAAAAAAGAGGGCAGTGTACGTGGCTGCAGCGTATACTGTACCAAACTGGATCTGGCTGCTGGCCAGGCTCCAAGTTGCAGGGGCGTCTCCACTGCAGCTCCCCAGCGCCCAGGTAAGGCTGCTGGGACCAAAAGAGTTGCTGGCCCCAGCCTCCCCTACCTCACCTGGGGTAACATGCCATGCGCCAAAGGATGCATGACACCGGTGTTCCCCACAGACAAGTAGCAATGGTACAAGGTGTGCCGTGCTGCTGCTTTTTGTGCCCAGGGAACCAAACATTTGCATTCATTTGGACAAGGCCCTTGAGTGCAGCTCCAATCCCTTTCCCTTACTCAATCTGCTGCTCATCTTTCTGTTGCCTGCCCTGTGTCCCCTCATCAAGCTGCTGCTCTTCTTTCTGCTTCCAACCCTAAGATCCCAGCCTAATATAATGCTTTGCTTTCTGCTTCTTGCCTTATGTGCCACTGTGTTGTCTCCCTCCCCAACCTGCCATAAGCCATTTGTGGCACCTGTGCCACACGCTGGCCACCCCTGGCATAGGCTTTCAGATTCCTAAACTTTATGTTGCCTCATCTGCTTCTGTTCAAAAGGACACCAGCAACATAAGTCAATAACACTTCTAATTTCTAACTTTCTTTTTCTCCTGAATCTATTTCGTCTGAGAGGCTCAACAGTTCTCACCCATGCCAAGATTTGTAGCTTCAATGTAATAACTTCAAATTGCCTTTCTTCCTGATCTTCTGTAGCAGTGGTCACTGCCTCCTCAGGTTTGACTTTGCTTTACCTTGTATAATACTCCTTTTTTCTTCTACTATTTCCTAGAACACTTAAGCCCCTCATTTTTTTTGAGCGAGCTCATCTCAACCTCTCATCTGAGAACCTCTATCTTTGTTCCAAACTGTTGCAGCTTACAATTCTGTCCTTCCTTTACCTCCCACTGATTCTTCCCCTCTCACAAATTTCATACACAAATTGGCAATCTTAACTCAAGTCCTACTGCCAGCATAAATCTGAGCTCATTGATAGAAACACCCAGTCACAGAATCATAGGAAATTAGGGTTGAGAGGGACCTCAGGAGGTCATCTAGTCCAAACCCCTGCTCAAAGCAGGACCATGCCCAACTAGATCATTGCAGTCAGGGCTTTGTTGAGCTAAGCTTTAAAAATCCCCAAGGATGGAGACTCTACCACCTCTCTAAGGAACCCATTCCAGTTCTCTACTACCCTCTTCATGAAGAAGTTTTTCCTAATAGCCAACCTAAAGTTTCCTTTCTGCAACTTGAGACCACTACTCCTTGTTCTGTCATCTGCCACCACTGAGAACAGTCTAGCTCCATTCTCTTTGAAACCACCATTCAGGTAGTTAAAGGCTGCTATCAAATCCCCCCTAAATCTTCTCTTCTGCAAACTAAATAAGCCCAGTTCCCTCAGCTTGTCCTCATAAGTTTTCTGCCCCATCCCCCTAACCATTTTCAATGAGTCAAACCATATCTCAACAATTTTTGTTAGGACACTTAATTTATTCATTTGTTCTTTTCTCCAGCTTCCTCAGAGCTCTTCCTGCAGTCTTCCACTGATCAATATAAAGAGCTTTTTGTTTTTCAGTTTGAAGACTTGAAGTTGGGTCATTACGGAGTAACTTCATCCACTCTGGCTGCTCTGATGGGGAAGATCCAGCTAGAACAGGGTGCTGGGTTATTCACCTCAACCTCTAATTTTGAGCAGATGGCTCCATGCTCTCTATAGTGCAGGGAAAGGAAACACAATTCTGATGTCAGAAGGATTTAAGCTTCTGGCTGCGTGAAAGCAAGAAAAGAAGACCAGGAGAAGCATCATGGGAACAGAGCATCATGGGAAGATTGCATATAAGGTATGCTAAAAACAGGGTAACACCCACACGTAACTCACAAGATAAAACCAGAGATTTCAAATGAGAATCAATGTGTCAAAAAAACCCTGGACCTGTTGTGATCCGAGTTCTTTAAAAAAATAATAGAGCAATTCTTCTGTTTCATAGTCAATAAAAGGTGCCTTGGGTATGAAAAGGTTGTGAACCAAAGCTCTAAGGACCTGAATTAGAAACAATCAGATTAATTACTTTTCTAGCAATATTTAAAGTAACTGAGCCTACAAAATTTTTTTTCCTATTATTTCTGGCAGGCTTGGTAAAGTAATCCTTTCAAACATCATCAAAATCTGTGTTAATGGGATGCCCATGGGCTGGAGTCTGCTTACAGCTGTTCCATCTCCCTCCGAGTATGGAGAGTAGAGAAACTACTAGACATTTGAGGAAACTGAAGTGCCACACTACTCAAAGAAGCAACTTGTAGTGGAGCTGGCTACAACATACACCACTGTTGCTGCCTCAAATACTGATGCTTTGTACATCATTTGACCTACCTGTACACACACTCTCCTCACTGTTTTTCCTCTTCACTAAAATAGCCCCCAATTTTATGTTGTCTATTAATAAAACAGTTCATTATGGAATTGCCCTTCATAGCATCAACCACTCCATCTTTGATGGATCTTTTCTGTGTCACTCAAAGCTACTGCTGTCACCACTTTTCCAAGATAAAAAACACCAGACCCTTATTCCTCCTCACTTGCTACTTACATTCTCACCTTCAATTTCATTTTTCTCAGCAATGTTTTGGAGAAAATTGACTCTTATTCCTCTCTATTTTTTGTCTAGCTTTCAACACTTTCACTGTATTTAGGCAGCTCTTCTTTAGACTGGCAATAATCTAACCTCTTACCTTTGATTCTCACATAAATTCGCACATTTTGGAGCCTCAGCTGAGAAATGGGTACTTCCTGAAATCTGATGCAAAGACAATTTATTTGATACATGTGCACTGCCAGTAAAAATTAGCATCTAAAGTACAGGAATGTAAATATAATTTTAAAAAATTAGCCATTTTACCTCCTCCTATTATATCAGTGAAATGGTTAACTGATAGCTTATACTTTCTTTAGAGACCTGCAGCAGGAATGTCCCAGGCCTCAGCCCCTTATAGTCTTCACCATGCACCCAGCAGTATGTAGATCCTAGCCTGCTGACAGAGACCCATGGATAGGCATGGCAGACATGGTTGAATGACTAGGGGGCACTGCCCAGTCATGTCTTCCTCTCATTCCCATTGACTGGGGCTATAGACCTCTCCTGTGTCCAAATCCCATTGCTATGGTGGGGGGTGAGAGAGTGAGAGGGAGGTGCTGGCCCCCCCACAGGGGTCAAACAGGGCCTTCCTGCCACAGCACCAAGACTCATGGACCCATGGTGGGTCTGCCCACCCCACCCCCAGCAGTGGGGCAATGATCAGGGCAATGGGCAGGGTAATGTGTGGGGCGATGAGCTCCCCACGCCTCCCACTGTACTTGTGCCACTGCAGCTCAGACATGGAATGCTCTTCTTGGCTGCTGGGTCAGGCCCCAGCTCACCCTGGGAGGAAGTGGGGGTCCAGTCCCAGTGAGGCAGCCTCTGCTTGGTGCGATGCCTACTTCCACTTTCTGCTTGTGGCACTGGAGTCACGTTAGGCCTGGTCAAACTGAGGCAGAGCTGAGCACATGGCTGGCTGAGCCCAAGGAGGCACCAGGGTAGCTGGAGCAGGTGGTGTCAGGTCTGAGGGGGTCGCTTCCAGCCTTTCGTGCAGTGAGCACAGCCCCAGGGCATTCCTGAAAAGCTACTGTTGCAGCCATAACGCTCCCCCAAGAATGCCTTGGGTTCATGCTCATTGCACAAGGGACCAGTGGCAACCCCTCAGACCTGGCACCACCTGCTCCAGCTGTCACCTCCTCTGGTCGAGTCGGCCATGTAGTCAACCCTGGCTCAGGGCTAGGACAGGTCCCGTGCAACTGCAGCGCCATATACAGGAGAGGGAAGGATGCAGTACACCCAGAAAATGCTGCCCCACTGGGACTGGACCCCCCATCACCCAGGGTAAGGTGGAGTGGAACTGGCCCAGCAATGTGGAGGAGGCTTCCATGTCCAGGCTGCAGCAGCCAAGGTGTGGCAGGAAGTTTAGGGAGCTTGCTACCTTGCCTGAACCCTGGTGCTGCAAGGGGGCCAAGCAAACTCACCATGGGGCTGGGAGTCTTGCTGCTGTGGCAGGAAGGCCCCACGTGACCCCTGTGGGGAACACGGCACTTCCTTCCCACCCTTCCTTCCTCACTTCCCATGGCAACAGGCTCTAGGCATAGGAGAGGTCCCCAGCCCTAGCCCCAGTCCCAGGGGGCTCCACAACTGGGCAATCTCCCCTAATGGCTCAGCTGTGTCAGTCACCACCCACCCAGGGCTCCTCACCAGTGACCTGGGCTCATATAGTGCCAGGAGCACAGTGAAGATATAAGGGGCTAAGGCCGTTTCTGCCAGAGGTCACTAAACAGTAAACGGTGAGCAGCAAACAGTAGAAATATAATCATTATGTAGCCATTTAGCCATTTACATCCCTACTAGGTTATCACCAAAAAGTACCGTGTCAGAGACTCAAACAAATGGGACTGTTTATAAGATTGCTTAATATGCAATTCAATAGAAAGAAAGCTCATGTCCATTAAAAAATAGCAACATCCTAAAGAATGCAGAAATGTAGTTGTGCTCAGAAGAGTCTCTACTTGTAGTACCTAATTTAGACAAAAGTGTGTGGTCAGTGGATGCAAGCTGCTCATTTAAAGCTTGATCTTCTGAAGTGCTAAGCTCCCACAATTCTACCTTAATGCTGCCTAATGCATAAGTTGGCTCAAGTTCCACCTATAGTTGAGCCTCCATAAAAGTCACTGTTAAGCCTGACATTCTCAAATCCTATTAAAAAAACAACCCCTAGCGTTGAATCTAAATTTTAGAATTCAGGGATTTCTTCTTTAAAAAAAACAGACAAAGAAAAGAAAAAAGACGTTAAATGGCCACAGAAAGGAAAGAAAATCAGCATGGAGGCTATACAGGCATACCTTAACCCATGAGCATAAGTTGTACATGGCCTTTTGGGAAAAAAAAGGGAAAGCATGAAACCAAAAAAAAGAGTGCATAAATAACAAGACATGAGTGTTGAAATCAAGTAAAAAAGGTATCGTCAAGAAAATAAGTCTAAGCCAAATAATGCAAATGGAAAGAAGAATAAACTATGGCAGTAAACTATAAGATGAAAGTATGCCATAGTGGAATTTAAGTGAAAAAACAATAAATTCTTTAAAATGTACAGCCTATGACAGTATGTACCAACATTTCTCAGAAAGGATTATCAACATTCAAAAGGCATGCTGAAGGTTGAGCTATATACACATGAACAACTAACTTAGTAAAAAATAGTAAAAAATATACACCTAGGATATGCATAATTTCTTAACAATGCAGAAAAATTCACACTGAACTAAATTAGCTTTAAGTCCTTATTTACTGTTTCATATCACAGTAAAGTCAACACTGAAGTCCACAGTCCTCAAACATTCTTTTAACCCACAATTTGCAGGCTTGAGTGCCTAAATGTGAGCACTTAATACACAATCTGATTTGCAAACGGTCTCAAGACTAACTGAATATGCTGATTCCTAAAAAGATATCAAAATAGGCACTGAGGAAGTATCCAAAATTAAAAATCTTGGCCTCGGTTTTCAGTAATTTTTAAATAATAGACACAGAATCATAGAAAGTTAAAGTTGAAAGGGACTGCAGGAGGTCATATAGTCCAAACCCCGCTCAAAGAAGGACCATCCCCAAATAGATCATCCCAGCCAAGGGAACTGTCTAGCCAGTTCTTAAAAACCTTCAAGGATAAAGATTCAACTTGAGACCTCTGCTCCTTGTTCTGTCATCTGCCACCACAGAGAACAGTGTAGCTCCATCCTCTTTGGAACCATCCTTCAGGTAGTTGAGGACTGCTGTTAAATCCCCCCTCATTTTTCTCTGCTGCTGACTACATAAGTTTTGTGAACTCTCCAATTTGTTCACATCCTTTCTGTAGTTGGGAGCTCAAAACTAGACATAATACTCCAGATGTGACCTCAGCAGTGCTGAATAGAAGGGAATAATCACTTCCTTTGATCTGATGGTGACACTCCTACCAATGCAGCCCAGTATGACATTAGCTTTCTTGGCAACAAGGGCACACTGTTGACTCTTATTCAGCATATTGTCCACTGGAAGCTCAGGTCTTTTTTTCTGCAGAGCTGCTGCCCAGCCAGTCAGCCCCAGCCTGTACTGGTGCATAGGCCTGTTCTGTCCCAAGTGCAGGATTTTGCATTTGTCCTTACTGAACCTGAGGTTTCTTTTGGTCCAATCCTCTAATTTGTCTAGGTCTCTCCGACTCCCAACCCTACCCTCTAGCATATTTACTACAAGCCCTCAGCTTTGTGTCATCTACAGACCCGCTCAGGGTGCATCTATGCCATCTTCCAGGTCACTGATGAAGATATTAAACAAAAATGGCCCTATGGTAAACCTGTGGGGCACTCCACTTGATACCAGCTGCCAAGTAGGTATCTCAGCCCGATGATCTGGCCAGTTTTCTATTCACCTTACAGTCTGTTTGTCCAACTCATACTTCCTTATCTTGCCTGCAAGAATGTTGTGACACACCATATAAAAAAATCTTATTTTAGTCCAGGTATACCAGATCCAATAGTCTCCCAGCATCCCCAGAGCAAGTCATCTCATCATAGAAGGCAATCAGGTTGGTCAAGCATGACCTGTATTTGGTGAATCCATGCTGACTGTTCCTAATCACCTTCTCCTCCTAGTGATTAGGAATAGATTCCTTGAGGACCTGCTCCATGATTACAGGGACTGAGGTGAGGCTGACCAGTCTGTAGTTCCCTGGATCCTCATTTTTCCCTTTCTTAAATAGGGGGACTATATTTGCCCTCTTCCAATTGTCCAAGACCTCTCCCGGTTGCCACGAGGTTTCAAAGATGATGGCTAATGGCTCTACAATCACACTGGCCATGTGTGTATATCTGCAATCACATTTGCCAATGCCCTCAGCACCCTTGGGTGCATCCCATCCAGGCCCATGGACTTGTACACATTTAGCTTTTCTAAACAGTCTCTAACCTATACTTTCACTACTGTTGGCTGCTCACTTCTTCCCCAAAGAAAGTTGTTCTGTCAGGTGCAATAGTCTGGGAGCTGACCTTGCCTCTGAAGACTGAGGTGAAAAAGGCATTGAGTACTTCGATGACATCATCATTTGGACTGAATACCTGCAATCTCTGATTGAGTTCCATCAGAAATTCAACAATCACCATCCCTCCATCAGACTCTCTCTTGAATACCCCAGCACCGATATCTCCTTTTTAGATATCACTATTCAGCAGTGGTGACATGTAGAGGGTGGATGGGGGTGCATGTGCACCCGCTGACTGGCTGCACTTGCAGCTTGGGTGATGAGTCTGGTGGGGGGCAGGAGCAGTGCTGGTGCCACCCCTGCAAGTGCTGGCTGGGAAGCGGGAGTACTGTGGCACTCCCAGATGCGGCCACAGCCACTTCTGGAAGTGGCCGCAGGGATTGGTTGCCTTGCAACTGGTCACAGGGGTTGCCTCCCACCGCCCAGTCAGTGGGATTGGCCGTGAGCGGATACCATACCCCCTAGCTGCTGACTGGTCACATCCCCCTCCCAACTAAGGTGACACCAGTCACCTATGCTATCCAGAACGGTAAAATACAGACCACGACATACAAGAAACCCGCAGACCAACATACATATCTGCACAGAATCAGCAATCACTTTAAACACACCAAAAAGGCTGTAATATACAGCCAAGACCTCAGGTATCACTGAATTTGCACTGAGGAGAACACCCATGATTGTCACCTCCCAAATATCATAAAGACTTTCACACAACAAGGACACTCCTCCAGAGAGATAGATCACACTTTTGAAAGAGCCACCCAGATACCACATGAGGAATTGCTGCAGTACAGAAGGAAAACCCCCATGAACTGCACACCACTGGTTATAACATATCACCCCTCCCTGGAAACTATAAGGAAAATCCTCAAACAATTGCAATCCATACAAGAAAAAGCCCCAGTTCTTAAAGAGATCTTCCCAGAGCCACCTATCCTAGCCTTCAAACAAGCACTGAACCTCACCAACCTCATCACCAGAAGCAAACTTTTTACAGCCCAAAACACACTGAATGGATCCAGACCATGCTATGCCAATATCAAACCTGCCAGAATATCTCTACCACCCCCACAATTGCTACATCCCACAAAAGAACCATCAGCATTCCTGGACCTTCCAGCTGCATCTCCAGAAATGTTGCATCGCTCATCCAGCACACCAAATGCCCAGCAGAATATATGTAGGAGAGACCAAAAAGCAACTGCATGCCAGAGTGAATGCAAACTGGAAATCTATCAAAGACAAGGATACCCAATTACTTGTGGGGGCACATTTCTCACAAGAAAACCACTCTCTTAGTTCTAATCCTCAAAGAGAATTTACAAAAGACCTTGCACAGATGAGCCTGTGCACTTCACTTCATCAACCTACTGGATATAAAATTCACGGACTCAATATAGACATTGGATTTATGACACATTATAACCTGTCTAACATCTGACTTCCCAGGTACCTCTCCATTATTTACCAGTGACATTCATCCCCCACCCCCCCACCCTGTCTCTCAACCACTGACTCCTCAATTCACTGACTGCCTTTCTTGCGTGCATACCAGCCCCTGGCTTCTTTACTATTCATTCCATCCAGGAAGAGCATATGCCAACTGCAGATGTTTCCTCAGCCTGATGAAGGTTATTTGTACCTGAAAGCTGGCAAGATTTTTTCCAACTATCTGAATTGGCCTAATAAAAGTAAGGGTGCACCAATAGATATTTTTGGGGATGATACTGGTAGCTGATTTTTAAGGAGGCATATCGGCCAACACCGATCTGATTTCCAATACACTGCCCAATAACTTGAAGAGCAGTGTCTGGCTGGTAAGTCTGTTGTGGTGGAAAGAGAGATGGGGATGGGGGGGCACACAGATTGAGGCCCCCGCAGTGAGGGAGGGAGTGGGTCTGGAGCAGGCTCTACCCAGCTGGGGAAAGGCACAATATGGAGCTGCTGCTCATCGGGGGGGTGTAGGGAGGCAGGGCGGCTCCCGCCATGGCGCGCACCTTGGGAAGTCATGGGGGGCATGTGCCTCTGGATTTGCATGGGGAGAGGGCAGGCTGCCGCTGCAGCGGTGCTGGGTTTCTCCTGGCAGGGGGGCTGGACCAGGCTGTGGTTTGGGCAGGTGGCAGCTGCACTGGAGAGGGACTATGTGGGGAGGCTGCAACCCACCACAAATTCACCGTAGCCCCCCAACACGCAATCCCAGCACTGCCACTGCCCACCCCAAGCACAGCCCAGCCCAGCATCCCTGCCAGGAAGAGCCCGGAACAACCCCGGCCCCAGCCCATAGTGGCAGCCTGCTCTGCCCCACCCTGCACAGATCCAGGGGCACATGCCCCCCATGCCCTCCCAGGGTGCATGCAGCAGCAGGAGCTGCTCCCCAGACAAGCTGTGGCTCCATCCCGTGCTGTGGCCCACCCCGTCTGGGCAGCACCTGCCTGATCCCCAGCCCCACTCCCTCCCTCATTGCAGGGGCCTAAATCTGCCTCCCTCACACCTCTTCCCTCCCCCCTTCCCTTCTACCACAACAGACATACCAGCTGGATGTAGCTCTCCAAGCTGCTGCGCTGGGGTTGTGCACATGCACAGGGCATTTATCAGCTACATTAGGCGCGCGCACACACACACACACACACACACACACACACACACACGCGCGCCGATTTCCAATACAATCAATGTCCTTTATATTGGTGCCAATCTAATATCAGACAGATGTATCAGTGCACCTCTAAATAAAACATCCGATTTGCCCAAAGAACCTTGTCAGCCTCTTCTGCATCATTTCTTACTAGGTTACCTCCCCCACAATGTCCCTGATCCTCTTCTTGTTACTGACAAGATCACTCCTGTGTCATGCTGCTGTTACAGGCATTAGGCTCAAGCCCCACATCACAGGAAGAGCAGCGGGGGCATCCAAGGCTGAGCCACCCCCTCCTAGCTGTCCAGAGCAGCCCCAGGACAGGCAGCCCTGGCTGTGCTCCCAGTGGGAGGGCTGCCTCTAGCCTGACAGGCATGGACCTCTATCCTCCCTGAGAGCAGGTGATGACAGGCAGGCTGATGCTAGCTCGTGAGGTGACATTAAAGCATGGAGCCTGTCACCTTCCCTTCATCTCACTGGTTCAAAGCCAAAACGATTAGAACAATGAAGTCATTACTGCGTGACAGCAGTATTATAATGTGAATTGGTGATTTCAGCTTCATTCAGTAAGGATGCTAGAATGAAGTACATTTTTAATCCTAGATACGGTTGTCCATATAGACACATTGGCAGAGCAATGTTGGAACAATTTTGATAGCTCACATGTATGAGGATGCAGATTTGATGGGACTGCAGCTGGTTTGTGGAGCCACATGTAGTATAATCCTGTAAGATCAAAAAACAGCTTTGGAGAAATGTGACCAAAAGTGGGTGGTATACAGTAAAACTGCAATTTTCACCCAGGGTGCTGTGGTACCCCAGAGTCCCACGAGATCCTTTCAAGAATGCCATGGGCTGCCACTCAATATTACCACTATTGAGTATGCAACTATCTACATATGATTCGCAAGATAAACCTAGACATTTCAAATGGGAATCCACAGTGTCAAGAGTATTTGGACCAATTGTGCTCTTTCTGAGTTCTTTGCAATGGCAGAGTTACTCTATTATTTTGCCATAGTCAAGAAATAAGTGAAAGTTAAGAGCTAACATTTTCTCTGGGATGCTTTGAGTCTAAAAAGGTTAAGAATCACTGCATCAGAATCATCCCAAAGCCAGTGAGTAATGCAGTATGTTAACACAAAGCCTACAAGAGAAAAGATATTACCACTTGGAATTTTTAGTATTTGACACACAAAAGTACCTTTTGTTGGGACCTACATAAATCATGGCAAGACAAAAGGATTTTTGTAGGCCACTCGTGGCACACAAAGCCAATTTTGTAGTCTTTTTGCAGTGAGCCCTCCCCCCCACACTTGCCACTGACAGCCTGAGAGGCTCTGGTGGCTCTGCCTTTCACTGCTGATGGGCCAAAAGGCAAATACTGCAGCATTTAAATAGTAAAATCCATTGAAATATCAAATACATTACTGCATTATAAAAAAAATCTAAGTATTAAATTTAAATCTAAAATCAAAATACATTATGAATATAAATTTATACACACATGAATTTCAACTAATATCATCATAATTTATTATTAGCAGTCTACAAAAAGTAGAGTACTACTACATAATGTTGACCTTGATAAAAACAATTCATATTAGTTGTTAAACACTAGTGTCCAGCATCCATTGACAGTTCCAGCTGGTTGGAATGGCAAGGCACCATTTTACCAAGTTGTAGAGATGTGGAAGCTGATCAGAAACAAAACAAAAACAGTCAAAACAGTCTCAAAGGCGTGTGGCACTCTTTGACAAAGTTCATGTAAGCAGTATGTTCCTTGTCACAGTCTTCCTGCCATCCAGGGATTGATTTCAGTAGCTGAAAGTCAAAACTCAGAAAAGACACTTGATTTGGGTCAAAAATGCAAACAGCACTAAAAAAAAAAAAGGGGAGGCAGCCAGTTATTTAAACTGTGGTGGTAGCTACTGTTCATCCTTGTAATACTGGATTCGACTTGGCAGCTATTGCCTAGACCAGTTCTCATCCCCACTGGTTTTCACGATGACAGTTTGAAATTTGTAGTGATGCCTCATCTGACCCAACTTATCAAACCCATCAGCTTGTTGTGTGCTTAGTACATTAAAGCCTGCCAACTTTCAAATCTTGTTAGAAGCTCCTTGTTAGAATGGATCACATTTTCAGCCACAAACTTAACTTGATCTTCAACATTTTATAAACTATGGCTATTTTTAACATACACTGTACTGGGTGTTATTTCATGCTCCTCACACACAAATTGCTGGTAGTACTCATATTCTTTGAGTGGTAACAAACTGCATTAGACCATGAATTCCACCTTGTAAGCACTGGCTCTGGTGGAAGTGACAGTCACATACAGATCCCCACTTTGATTGGCAATAGACTGCTTGTAACTGTCAAAATTAGTGAGCACTGTAAAGTGGTGTGCCACTATGCCAGGTAAAGTACAAGAGCAATACAACATGACCTTACTAAAAATAGAACATAAACGGCAAAGCTCCACTGCGGAAACCAAGACCCGTGATCACCAATCAACGCCCAACCAGTGAAAAAGCCCGCGAAAGCTTTTCTCGCGAGCGCAAAAGAACTCCTCGCATTAATCCCTAGTATAAAAGAAAGCTCCCGCCCCAAAGGTGGGGAGTAACTCCGGGACCTTGCGCTGGTCAGACGCAGGCTTGATCACCCCGCGTGTCTCCGCAACCCGTAAACCCGCCAACGACCGCCCACCCCGAGCAACCGCCAACTGCCGCTTGCCTGAGTCGCATCACTCCTCGTCAACTCCAAAAGACAGCAGCAAAACCCATGGCACGGCAACCTGTGAAGTGGCGCAGCCCCAACCCGCTGCTAGTGCATCTGCCCCTCCTCGCTTAAGCTGCCGCTTCTCCACTCGGCCGGCACCTTGCTGGCCGGGCATCTGTAAGTGCTGTTAACCAATAAAATGCCTTAAAATCAATCACCTGTCTCATTCTTGAGTCCCCAAGCATCCAAACCCAGTAATAGCCCGTGCTGACATGGCGTCACGAACAGGATGCTCTTGGGTCGACTCTGAGACAGCAGTCCGCCATTGTCCATAGCGGTTGGGGTCTAGACCCCCCATGAAAGATGGAGACGCACTGTGGCAACACATCATCTACCACGGTGGGACGACCTTCACCGAACTGAGAGAAGGGGAGATAGCTGGAAGCCTCACCACGGGAGACGCCGGGGGTCCAATATGGTATTGTCACTTAACAGCAGCAGCGTTGGCTGCTGCCTAGGAGCTCCCAGTGTCAGATTCACCCCCCACCGAGCGCCACCAGAGCGCGCCGGGACAAATCCTCCCTGAGGCGACAGGGGAACACCTGTGCAGGAATTTTCCACGCTATTACGCCTCACCGAAGCGGCAGGAGTGCCTATCCCAGCTGACAAGTACCAGTGCCCCCCGCACCCCTCGAGGGCCCAGCCCACGCTCTAGTAACCGGGCTCCAGCGCGAGCTAGAACAACTGCCAGAAAAGAGGGGCAGGCAAAGGGGCTGGACAAAACAGCAG
Organism: Caiman crocodilus; assembly: GCA_030014935.1. Classification (NCBI taxonomy): domain Eukaryota; kingdom Metazoa; phylum Chordata; order Crocodylia; family Alligatoridae; genus Caiman; species Caiman crocodilus. The sequence goes on along the minus strand of JAGPOW010003316.1, from coordinate 103,458,499 downwards.
TACTAGGTACCTTGGTCCGCACGTTCGTACAAGCCACCGAAGAAGTAAATGAGCTCAGTTACGCTTTACGAACCGCCCTCAAAGGGGCGGAAGAAACCGCTGCATCAGATGACGCTACACCAGCGGAGGCAAATCAGAAAGGGAAGGGAGAGAACCCACCCCCTTACTGGGAAGAAGGCGGGAACCAGATGCCGGCATCCCCAAGTGCCCTGCCCCCCGGAGGCTAACGTCCCACTCCCAGGAGAGGGACAGATCTGATCGCTGTATCCCAGCCTCCCGACCACACCTCTCATTTTACAACCACCTAAGCAGCTCCGCCCTGTCCAAGTAGTAAAAACCAACACCGACAAACAAGGCAATACCACCACGACAATTAC
>JAGPOW010003316.1:103442088-103458022 GCA_030014935.1 Caiman crocodilus | reverse complement strand
ACTCGTACCCGGACCAGAGCCGAACTAAAAGACCTCGCAATAACTACCGCCATTGAACCGGAGGAAACTCCCGTCATGTGGTTAGGTCGGCTAATTCTTAAACACGCCTCAGAGTCCGTAGATGCAGAAGAGGCTCGGCATCTTATACAGAACGGCCACTGGAGTAATGGACATGCCACCGACATTTCGATCACCTCCGAGTGTAAAACTTAGCCAATCCCAGTGGTGGCCTTAGTAGCCAGACTACTTCGCGAGAATTCATACTCTGCACGAGCGAATCCCCCGCCGAGTCCAACACTGACCCAGATACTCCACGCACTGGTCGGAACCTCATACCTCGACTGGGACCCCCATAAATACCCCCTGGGCCCCGAGTTAAGGAGAAAGGTTCATGCAGGCTGGAAAAAAGAAAGACTAAAGAGCCGCAAAGATTACCAAAAAGACTTCACCAGACCGCCAACCAGCGACAATATCGAACACCTTGGCAGCAGTTCCGGTGACGAGCCAGAAGAAGGAGAAAAGTCATCTCGAGAGTGGCCCCAGCGGTTAGTAATGGACCCCAGAATGATACCTGTCATGGCGTCAGTGGTCGCAGCGGTGACAAAGGTTTATAGAACCAAGTGGGGTGTGTCCCTCTTGACCCTCCACCAAACATGCGTTGGAGGACCAATAGCCGACGTTTACAAAGTACTACACCGGTTAAATCGGGAGGCCCAAGTACAAGCTCAAAACCCCAAGAATAGCAGTAAATCAAGTCACCCAGCCGCTCGTGACAGCCCCATCAGGTGAACAAAGCGGAGGCCGCCCACCACCCCAGAGGTCAGCAGTCGAGAAGGCAATGTTTAGATACCTCCTCCACCAATCCAGCCTAGATAAAGCCACCATCAGGAAGATGTCCAACACAGAGCAAATGCAACTCGCAACATGACTGGGATTTGACCCGACTAAAGTCAAGCCAAAAAATGAGTAGCGGTCGCCGAGGCCAATGCTCCAGGCCAAGGCGACCAGACTCCCACAACCCACCTTGCTGCCACCAGCTACCCCGACAACGATACACGCCCCCATAAGGCATTGCTTATTTATGACCCGCAGAAGAAACGCACCCCAAAGAAAGTTAACTTCCTCCTAGACACGGGAGCACAGGTCTCAGTCATCCGCCCCAGCACTCCCCACATTAAAACGAAGCGGACCATCTTTGTTGAAGGCCTCAACTCAGCCACCATTACCTCAGTTGTCCGCGTCCGGATCGCAGAACCCACGGACACCATCACAAGCAGCACGAGAAAAACCTTTGCTGCCATCTTGGGGAGAGAAGATATCCCAGGGGTTGACGAAATCCGGTCCCTAGGCTTGAAACAAGACCTATACTCTCTACTCCCAGTGACTATCCTACCTGGCAGCAAACCCCACCAGCCAACACTACAGAGTGGTGGCAAATAGAAATTCATACCTATCCCCACCGAGCCCGACTTACAAATCCCACTAGAAGCCCTCCTACAAGACCTCATCCAACGAACGTGTATCGAGCCCGTCACTCAGTCTACCTATTTATCGTCCACCTAAGAAATCCCCAAACCTAGTAAGTCAAACCAAACGCAATTAGTCGTCGACTACCGAGCAGCAAACCGATATAGCCAAACCCTCATTCAACCGTCGTCACTGACACTAGCCGAAATCCAAAACTGCATTATAGCCCGCCAAGCACAGCGATGCTACACTTACACCATCGATCTAAAAGACATGTTCTTCTCGATCCCCATCAACAACAAAGACGGAGTTTTAAATATAGCATACCAAGGCCGTACATTTAGGTGGAAAGTCTGCCCCCAAAGGTACAAAAATGCACCGGCTGTAGCCACTGAGTGCCTCTCGTGCCATTTAGCTGACTTCCGAACAGCACATCCAAACACCTGCGAGATTCTTAACTATGTAGACGACTGTATCGTCTTAGGCAGAAAAAAGAATAAAGTAAAAAAAAAAAATCACTGTAACTCTCCAACAGTACTTAAAAAAGCAAGGCTAGACAGTTAACCTCGACAAATCAAGTACCGAAGCTACTCGATCCTTCACCCTCCTCGGAACCCACTACGACGACGACACACGCAACGCCTGTACCCGTACCACCATAAGCATCCCCTAGCACAAGACCAACATCACAAGTCCTTCAAAAACACAATGTCAACAGCTACTAAGCAAAATCAACTGACTTAGAGCCCATTTAGAACCAACACATGTACCGGTCTTCGCCTCCCTTCAAAAACAGCTACGGAAATGAAATACCTACATCTGAACAAAAGGAGATGAAAACGCCCTACAAATCCTGCTGAATGACATCCAAAAACAAAAGCTTTACTGCTATTCACCAGAGGACACCCTGAGGGTAACACTTAAGTATACTAAGACTCACCTATGGGTGACGGCCCACAACACTCAGGGGCGGCTGGCGTACACCACCGTCAAAGCACTCCGAGACACCCAGCACCACTATGGACCTATCAACACCACACTCCTCACCGCCATAGAAGCAAAATTAGTGTTCCGGCATAACAACGGAAAACTAATAGCACCCGAGGGCACCATTCTACCTCTACTCACCCCAGACAAGCCCGACCCGCGCTTCCAAGGATCACTCCCGACATGGTGGGAACTAGTAACCCACTTCCACTACCACTAGCACAGGTAGACCACCAAAGATTCTCCCCAACCCCTCGACAAGTCTCCACTCGTGTACGGGACTACCCAGCCTCGCTGGATAGCATCCGACAGAACCACTAAACATGGAGGGGCGCACGGAATGTATTGTTGAAACCTGTGCGACTATAAACACCCGAACCGCACATGAGTACCCTAGCGCACAAGAACAAGAACTACTAGGGTTTCACATGGCCATCCAACACTGTGCCAATGCCCATACAACCTCCACACTGCCGCCTATCATTGTTGTTAACTCCAAATATATCTACAAGGTGCTCACCGGACAGGCATCGCCAACCGAAAATCAAAACATATGGTCAAACATCATTAAGTTGATCGAGTCCCTCGAGTCAACACCACTAATTAAGCATACAAAAATCTCATAACACCAACACCGACCCAACCCATGCAGCCTTAGACCATTACCTTCAAACGGAGGTGCCCTCAAAACCCAAAACGTTCCGAGTCCAAAACAACCATTGCCCGTTGATAAACATGAACCCGTTCGTTACCTGGCTTCACAAGTTTTAAAACCACCCAGACCCAGGTGCCGCAGAACGATTATAAAATTTAAAAGTAAACGGAGCTCCCAACCAATCTGTCATGCGCCGTCACTGGGACCACACCACAAAAGCATGCCACACGTGCGCTCAGGTCAAGCCATTCGCTACTAAAACCCAGAGAGAAGCATTCAACCCAGAGTACTTCCATCCGGGCAAAACTTAACAAGTCGACCTAATAAGCCCTCTCCCAGGGGTCAAAGTCCAAAACAAAGCCCTCGTCCTCATGGACCTCCACACCTGACAACTCAGCGTTGTACCCTTAACTGGAACTACAGCTCCGTTAGTAGCGACAGCCCTCAAACGTTACATGGCTGTCTAGCAAGGCCCCGATGAAATTCAATTTGATGGGGGGGGCCGCCCTTCACATCTAAGTACGTCAATACCTTTGCACGGCAATATAACATCAAATAGCACACGCATATGCCATACCACCCCACGGCCAATGCGGTAGTAAAAAAGCATATCGACATTTTAAAAGAAAAACTCCGCCTCGTGACAGGAGCATCGTACAAAAATTAAACAAAATACCTACCAAAAGTGCTCATCCAACTCAACCCAACCAAGCCCTTGTGGCAGCCCACACCCATGAAAATGCCACCAGGCTGGAAACCAACTTACAAGGCCGATGAGTTAGTGCGAGTCACAATACCAAGCCCACAAGAAAGAAAAGGAACGATCCTGTCCGGATCCATTATTAAAACAGGAGCCTACGCAAACACCTACCACGTCAACTGCCAAAGAGACAGTAACGGGACCCACACCCTCATATTAACCCACCATAATTGGCTCAGCCGCCAGGCCATATAAGCTTAAATCAATCTTCCCTCGTCACGTTTTCTCACACCCTTTTCTCTCCCCACCCCCTTTTTTTTCTCTTCTTTCTTTTTCCTTTTCTCTTCTTACAAGTCACCCTGAGACCAGAGCCATAGGATTCGCAATCCACCTAACTGCCCTACTGACTATGCTTCCAGTCATCGAAGCGACTCCACGACCAAATAACGCCATACTAGCTACGGTTCAGGAGTGGGAGAGAAACCTCGGCCTTTCTGGTCCCGTCACCACTTGCCTCCCAGCTCCACCCAGTGTAGAAGAGGCCACCGTACCCATTTATGTAATGGAAGTGAACATTACCCAAACACATTACGAACTTTCGCGCGCTAATCATACTACCACCTTCCCAGTATTCCTAAAAAACCAGAATTCTAATCCAGACGGATTTATGTTCTAAAACTGGACCATCCCCAATAAGACCTCCACTACATGGTTCCAGCTACACCGGAACATAGCTCTCATAAAAAGTGCCGCAGGCTCCGTAGCCTATAACAACATCCCATGAGGGTGGACGACCCCCACAGCCAAAACCCAGACACACCCCTTTAGTATAGTCGAGTTCACCCCCCAACGTACCCTATGCTTACCCTACAGTTTCGGGAACACGTCCTCCTGCTTGTGGATTAACGCCACGACCTACCCAGACCCTGACCTATAGTTTCCCGTCTCAGTCCTTAAAAACCTAACTAATGTGACCTATGATCATCACAGTACCCCTGTAATGAATTACCTGTGCCTTGCCTGCAACAAGACAGACGATCCCAAGTACACCTACTATGGCGGCACCAGCAGGCAACAACCCTGCCCGAAGCTACCCCCCAACCCCGTTCCCGCAAGGCCCGGGTTACTCTAGGCGTGCGATGACGGAATACTCTGCACTCAAATACCAGCCTCACACACAAGCTGTTGCATGATGATTAAAGCAACCTTCCGCCCAACCAAATATGCCAATACTACCCATGTCCCAAAGCCCCACGCAAAGCTTCATCCCCGCTATAAACGAAACCCTGAAGACCTTACTAAAGAACAACCTCTCTGGAGTAAACGTACGAAGAGCCAGCGCATAAGTTTTTCCCTCAAATAGGGAGCATAAGACCTTTTCCACTAACCCTCCGCAATTAGAGAATTAACAATCGAAAATCAAAAAATCATAGAATACATAGCCAAGTTAACAAACTACACCAACGACGCATTTACCCTAGTTAACAAACAACTCCAAGCAACCTCCCGAATGACCCTACAAAATCGATTAGCCTTAAACCTCATCCTTCTCAAGGAAGGAGAGCTTTGCGCTTACATTAATATCTCCCAAGCCGAATGTTGCCTTAACGATTCCAAACATTACAGGCGATCTCGAAAAAAAACTTGCAGAGATAAGCAAAATTACAATAGATGTAACCAAAATCTCACAAATTAATAACTCATAAATTAGATACCTAACAAATTAGTTCGACTGAGATATCCCAGCCTGGCTAAGGTGCTTGCTTACCCCCTTGCTTTCGCTTATTCCCATCTGTGTCATAGGCTTAATTGCGTGCTATGGAGTTTACTACTTATTTAAAATCCTAAAAAAATGCTTCATCAAAAGCGTCAACATGATCACAAACATCAATACCCGAATCAATCAGCTTTACACGCAACTTTCTACACAACTGGACCCCAAAGACCTCCAAGACGACGACGTAAAAGACAAAGTCAAACTACAAGAATTATATAAACCCTACCATTAGTAATCACACCAAAAGAGCATGTCAAAATTAGTGAGCACTGTAAAGTGGTGTGCCACTATAGCAGGTAAAGTACAAGACCAGTCCAACATGACCTTACTAAAAATAGAACATAAACGGCAAAGCTCCACTGCGGAAACCAAGACCCGTGATCACCAATCAACGCCTGACCAGTGAAAAAGCCCGCGAAAGCTTTTCTCGCGAGCGCAAAAGAACTCCTCGCATTAATCCCTAGTATAAAAGAAAGCTCCCGCCCCGAAGGTGGGGAGTAACTCCGGGACCTTGCGCTGGTCAGACGCAGGCTTGATCACCCCGTGGGTCCCACAACCCGTAAACCCGCAACTCATGAACCCGCCAACGACTGCCCACCCCGAGCAACTGCCAACCGCCACTTGCCTGAGTCACATCACTCCTCGTCAACTCTGAAAGACCGCAGCAAAACCCATGGCACGGCAACCTGCAGCACGGCAGCCCCAACCCACTGCTAGTGCATCCGCCCCTCCTTGCTTAAGCTGCCACTCCTCCACTCGGCCGACACCTTGCTGGCCGGGCATCTGTAAGTACTTTTAACCAATAAAACACCTTAAAAATCAATCACCTGTCTCATTCTTGAGTCCCCAAGCATCCGAACCCAGTAATAGCCTGCGCTGACAGTAACAAGCTTATGGGCCTGGGCAATGTTTAAATGCTTTTTTAAAAAAGGAAACCAGGCTATTCACATAAGGAAAACGTGTGCACCAGATATTACATGACATGAACAGATGACATGGATGGTGTTGGACATCATTCCATGGAGCACATCAGAGAAAATACACAGTATATGCGCAAAGATATCAGACAGAAATGCTGAGATTTTAATAATATCTAAGCCATAGTTTACAAAAGCTTTCACTACAGCTCGTGCCGTGGTAGAAAAATTGACTGATGCAAGGTGAACAGGCTCTGTTTGAAAAACAGGCAGGTCGCAGTCTGTCCAGCTCCCAGGTACAAATAAAATGTGCAGAATATAGTTACCTTGGGCATCTGTTGCTTTGTCTGCTACAATTGGGAGCGATTCATATTCTACCAGTGCATATTTCGTAGACTGAACATGCAAACGCAATTACTGCTGGTAGATAATCTTGGTGAAGATGATTCACACCTGGGAAACTGCTAGCATTTGACATGTTTGTTCAAGTATTCCCTTAGTTTAGGGTTATAATTTTCTCCAGAAAAATGTTGGCAGTCATGAATGTCTCCACTAGCAGAAATGTAGCCTCTCTTCTTGTCAAACTATTTTCAGGGGCTCTTTTAAAGACTGAGGACATAGTTGCTTGTTTCTTGCTCTGACCTTCAGCCTCTGCAGCAGGTTTTCCCTTTATATGCAATTCGGATTCTAAATGCCAATCAATGCTATTTATCCTAAACACATCCATATTGCATGATAAACAAAACAATGTACCCACACCCACATGCAAAGTTCCTACAGGAAACTGCTTTACATGATCCTGAGCTGAAATGTATTTAACTTTCTTGAATTTTTTTCACTCATGACTTTCAAATTGCAGCATTAAAAGATGACACTGAAACCCATCTGCTTTGAAGACCGACACCTTCACTTAGTCTATGTCACTAGCTCAGCCTTTCAGTAGCCATCTCTGAAACCATGTGCTCTATAGCTAAAGGGATTACCCTGCTTTTTGAATACCAGTAAGTTTTATGGGGATGACAGAGGGGCAAATCTCAGGAATTGCTATTTTTCGCGGTGAAAATGGAAGCTGCTGGTTTTTGCAATTACTGTGAACATTGAGAAACCATGTTTTAAATAAGTCCCTATTTGTAAACATCTAGGTTTGCACACCTAACAATGCTAATACTGTGCAGCATCCTTAAAAGGATCTTATGGCACCCTATGTGAAAATCACTACTATACGCTTATAAGCTTGTTCTTACAGCAAGTGCACCCTGTTGACATATAACCAGTTTGCAGTAGATTATAACCCCCAGGTCATTTTTCACAGCATTAAAGCTTAACACCATTCCACTAGTTTTGGTGAAGCTACCAAAGAATTAGCAAGCCTATACAGCTATTATAGCTGTCAAAAACAAATATGCAGTACATGAACAGTCTAGCAATGGTGAGAGTCTTCAAGTATGATGAAAATTTTCACCAACAGAAAGAGGCTTTTACAAGTGCTGAATAAAGTCCTTGGCCTGCTACATGTGCCCTAGCCAAGTCAAAGTTGGACAGCACTACTCTAAAGCAAAGTCAATCAGTGCCTGTGATGTTAAGAAGGCATTTTGGTCATCTAGCCACCTGGATGATGAATTATCCAGCCACCTGAGAGTTTTTGATAGGTCCTGTTAAGGACAAACGCATGTCTAGCTATTCCAGTGTAAATTGAACAAGAGATGAGACAAACTCCTAGTCATCAGAAGAACAGATTCCTATTTTTGAAGGAGAGATTGAGGACAAGGCAGTCCAAACCCATAACAGCAATCTCCAACAACTCCCAAGAGCAGAAAATAGCTGGAATGCAGGCAGACACGCTGAAGAGCAAGGGAACTGTGCACTCCCACCTCGGGCATCTCTTGGTTTCTGGGGGATTCTGACCAGCCTCAGGTGTGGAGCACTTCTACACTTGAGGTAATATTTGACACATAGATGAAGTGAGGTAAGGCTTTTTGCAAGAGCTAAAAACAGTCCGCAGGGTTTAGAAATAAATGAGAGGCACTCCCAGGAAGGGGGAAGGAACAGGCAGCAAAACAGCAGAGGAGGAAAGAGGTGGAACAATGAAAGCACAGGGGGAAAAGCGGAAAAGATGACAAGACGCCAAGCCTCCACAGCACTGCCTGAAGGGAAATCACTATCGCTACCTCTCCCAGACACTTGGTTTTCATACGTAGAGACAAAACCACGCGCGCCGCGTATTCAAATTCACGGCTGACAGCTCCTCATTGGTTGACACATGGCAGGTGACGTCACACCCGGCGTGACGTTACACCACGTGACGTGTTCCAGACTAATCGCCGGCGAGCAAATACGCTTCTCTTGTATCTCTCTAGCCAGGAAGAGCCATTAATAGCGGCCCCAACCCCACTCTGTCGGCTCTCACCAGCCAAGCCTCGCCGCCTCGAACGCCTCCCCCGACAGTGCTCGACAGTGTTGCCAGCTGCCTGCTTCTACCGGTTACTTCCGGGGGCGTGGCTTTGCAGAGCCTGGGCACCGCCCCTTTGGCCCCCGAGAGCGCGGGTCGTGGTCGTGCAGCCGCCGCGAGTTGATGACGTTCAGCCTCGCGCTCCCAGGGAGCGGGGTCTTGGGCTGGGCTAGGTACTCTCTGGAACTCCCGCGTCCCGGGAACCGGTGAGATTGCGCATGCACGCAGTCCGGGGCTCAGCCACTTCCCGGAGTAAAGACGGGGCGGGGCTGCTGTCGGCAGTGACGTAGAGAATTCCATTCAGGAAGCGAGGGGTGGGCGGGGCTGCCTTGGGGCTACCCTGCGCTTCCGGAGCTAGGGGGCCCAGGCCAGCGGCGAGGCGCGGCGCCCTCAGTCTCGCCTCCATTCGCAGTCTTCTTCCGTCTCTTAATTCGCACGGAGCGAGGCCTGCCCAACTCTTCAGTGCCAGGCAGGAGAGGCTGTGGGCCAGAGGCGTGCCTTACCCCACAAAGGGGGATGCACCTGTAGAGTCCTAGAAAGTGAGGGCTGGAATGGGCCCCAGGAGGTCACCTCAGCCCATCCTCTGCTCAAAGCAGGAACAGCCCCAACTAGATCATCCCAGCCCAGGGGTCTTCAGATCCTCCAAGGTCAGAGACTCCACAATGACCCTGGGTAGCTTGGTTCAGTGCTTTACCACCCATGCCTGAGAGTTCTTCCCAATATCTAATCTAAAGATCCCTTGCTGCAACTTGAGAGCATTGGGTATTTATACACTGTTCTGGGAGGTAGGGCACCCACAGTGTTCCATGTATTTGCATCCCCACACTGAAAAATGGGGGGGGGGCATTTTAACAAAACCATGTCAAACAGGAAAGTGCTCCCACTGACAGTTTTCTGTGCAAGGGGCACCGATACATGTGACACTGGAATCTGCAAGAACCAGTAACTACCATGTTCCAGCAGACTTGATTAATTTCTCCTTGTTCTATCATCTGCCACTACTGAGAACAGTCTGGCTCCATCCTCTTTGGCACCACCCTTCAGGTAGTTGAAGGCTGCTTTTAAATCCCCTCTCAAGTCTTCTCTTCTCCAGACTAAAGACTCCCAGTTTCCTCAGCCCCTCTTTGTAAATCATGTGCCCTATCATCTAACCAGTTTTTTGGCCCTCTGCTAAACTCAAATTTGTCCACATCCTTTCTGTAGTGGGGGGCCCCCAAACTGGACTTAGTACTCTAGATATGGCCTCACCAATGCTGAGCAGAGGGGAATAATCACCAACGATCCTGGTTTTCTCCAATTTAAAAAAAAATCCCAAATTTTTGGTTAAAAAAGTATGCATGTATTATATATATTTCGTTTTAATCAAGGAAAAATGTGTTGGGGTTACTTTCTTTTAACCAAAAATTAGAGCTTTTTTTTAAATCAGAGAAAACCAGGATCTCTGATAATCACATCTCTCAACCTGCTGGCAACATTCCAGGATGCTATTAGTCTTCTTGGCATATAGTGTATACATTATTTAGTCTAACTAAAAATACATATGCTTTCTCTGTATACATCTTATTTAGTTTATCAAGGTGCTTATCAACCTTGCCTTTTGATTAATGAAGAATTAACTATAGTTAATTCAATTGCAGGAGGGCCCCTAGGTGGGAATAGCACCTTTCTGGCCTTAAGGGTGTGAAGAAGTTGAGGAGGGTCCAGAGGCAGACAACAGAAATGAGAAAGGGGGTTGATGGCAGGTTGTGCAAAGAAATACTGAGAGAATAAGGCATGTTTAGTTCAAAGAAAAGGAGATGAAGGTGCACCGTTATAGTTATTTTCAAATACTTGAAAGTCTGCCATAAGAGGGAGAACCCATGGCTCTCTTGATACACAGGACAGGGTATGAAGCACAATGGCTTTAAATTTCAGCAAAGTAGGTTTAGAAATATCACTGTCAGAACAGTCAGTCAGTCAGTGCACGCTTAATTGCCAAGCCTTGCAGTAGCATCTCAGTGGCCATGTGCAGTTCCTGTAGAACAGAAAGGCAGTAGAATAGACTGCCCTACTGGAATTTTTCAGGGAGGTGATGAGGATTTGGGCAGAGATTATTCAGGAGTGGTATTCATGCATTCACGCATGGGATTGGACCACCTACCCATGCAGTCCCTTCCAACCCTATGACTGATACTGGTTCAATATATTTCCATACATAACTTTTAACTAAACGACCTGCCAGCATCACACAGGTCTTAGTTTCATAGTTGCTAGGATCAGAAGGGACCTCAATAGATTATTGATTCTGACCCTCTGCCTTGGGCAGGAAAGAGTGCTGGGGTCATATGATCCTAGCCAGTTACTTGTGCAATCTCCTCTTAAAGACCCTGAAGGTAGGGGAGAGCACCATCTCCCTTGGAAGCCCATTCTAGATTTTGGCAACCCTTAAGAGTATAGAAGTTCTTCCTGATGTCCAACCCAACTCTGCTCTCCATTAGTTTGTGGCCATTATTCCTAGTTACTCCAAGGGGTGCTCTGGTAAACAGAACAGCTCCTATTTCTTGCTGCTCCCCAATACATTTGTAAACGGCTACAAGATCCCCTCCCAGCCTTCTGTTGCAAAGACTGAAGAAATCTAGGTCCCCTAGTCCAGATCCAGGTCCTCACAGGGCCTTACCTGCGGGCCCCTAATTGTATAAGTGGCCCTCCTCTGGATCGTCCAAGGTTATCCACATCCCTCTTGAAGTGTAGCACCCAGAACTGGATGCAGTACTCCAACTGTGGATTGACCAATGCTACATAGAGGGGAAGTATCACTGCCCTGGACTTGTCCACGGTACACTTGCTAACGCGTGATAGAGTGCAGTTACTTTTACTGATTACTTCGTCCCATTGGCAGCTCATATTCATTTTGGCGTCTACTGTGACCCTGAGATCCCTTTCTGCCGCTGAGCTGCTCAGGTCATCCCCTAGCCTATAGGTGTGTTGGTGATTCATTCCTTCTCCCTAGATGCAGCACTTTGCACTTGTCTTTGTTGAACCACAACTGTATTCTTTTCTGCCTACTTTTCCAACCTGTCCATGTCCACCTAGATTCGATTCCTTCCCACTAGTGTGTTTACTGTACCCCATAATTTCGTGTTATCCACAAATTTGGACAGAGCGCTCTCCGTGCCCTCATCCAAGTTGCTGATGAAGATATTGAATAGCGCAGGCCCAAGGACTGAGCCTTGGGGGACCCCACTGCCCACATCTTTCCAAGCTGATACCGACCCATCCACCGCCACTCTCTGGGTGCAACCCTTAAGCCAATTTGGCACCCTCCTGACTGTGTAATCATCTGTCACAGCCAAGCAGTTTGTTTATGAGAATAGGATAAGATCCCATATTGAAGGCATTCTTAAAATTGAAGTAGATGACATCTACCTCAACTCCTGCATCTAAGCATTTTGTGACTGCTCATAAAAAGAAACAAGGTTAGTTAGGCAGGATCTGCTGTGAAACTGTGCTAGTTACCCTTCAGCATTATTTTTCCTGCTGGGCTCCCACAAATGTGATCCTTGATAATTTTTTTTAAATGTTTTCCCAAGGATAGAGGTGAGACTAACTGGCCTATAAATACCTGGATCCTCTTTCCTCTCCTTGAAAATAGGGACCACACTGGCCCTTTTCCAGTCCTCTGGGATCTGACCTGAATGGTCACTAAGAATGCTCAAACAGCTGTGCCAATTTCTTCAACACCCTTGGATGAAGATCATCCGGGACTAATGACTGAAACACATTCAGCCCCTCCACGTGTCCCTTTACTAAGTCAGTGGGCTGGTGTTCTTCCTCTGCCTGTCTGTAATTGGGAGATTTGTCTTGATCCATTTTCAGGAATGCAGAAACAAAAAACTCACTGAAGAGTTCAGCCTCGTCCCTTCTATCTATTACCAATTGTCCTAGCCTGTCCTGTAGGGGTCCTATGTTACCCTGTGCCTTCTTTTTGCTCACAATATAACAAAAAGTTGTTCTTCAGGTGTCTTTAATTTTTGTCACCAGCCTGAGTTCCATTGATGCTTTGGCCTTCCTGACTCCCTGCAAGTGCAAGCCAAGGAAGTATACTCCTCCTTAGTAGCTACTCCTTGCTTCCACAGCCTATATGCTGCTTTCTTTGCCTCTAAGCTTTCCTGGATTTCTGTGTTCAGCCAAGATGATTTCTTGGCCTCTTTGCCCCCTTTTGTGTGCAATGGGATTGTCTCCTGTGCCCGAAATATTGCTCCCTTGAGGAATGACCACCTTTCCTGGACTCCCATCTCGCCAATGCCTCACTAACTAATCTCCTGAGCACACTGAAGTTAGCCTTTCTGAAGTCTAGCACTTCTGCCCTGCTGATTCCTTTTCCCACCCTACACCAGATAGTGACCATAAATTGATTAAATTCACCATCTCCTAGGTTATCTTGTACATGCAGATCCCCCATCAGGTCATCCCCTGTAGCTAGTACCAAGTCCAGGAAGGCCCTGCCCCTAGTGAGACTTGTTACCTGTCAGCTCTGTGTTCCTGAGGGAGCCCTGGCACCCAGCTTGCTGGACTTAGAGGACTTTTTCTGTCCCTACCGCACCCCACATCACCTAACCAGAACGAAGCAGAAGAAAAGTTTAAGAGGCATCTTGGGCCGTACATTCTCCAGTCCTAGTATGGGAGCCCTATTTAAACTTGATTGACTAAATCTCGGTTGCCAGGTTAGGGAATGCTGAGGCAAGACACTGAGTCAGAGGGGGCACGGGCAAAATTTGAACAATGGTTAAGGGTTCATCACAACGTCCAGCCCATTGAATCTCTAACCACAAATGCTGTCATACTTTTCCCAGGAAGACTGGTGGAAGTCCTCCCCACAAAGTTTATGAACTATACAATAAGCCTATACAAGTAATCCCCTTAAGTATGTTAAAAGACTACAGTAAGATCTGAAAGTTGTGCTAAGCTGTGGCTTATTCATAACAGGTAAAATACAAAACACTGATGCTGACTTCACAGAGCAAGCATAGCTAGGCCATCTGAGAAGAAATAGTGTGGTATTACTTCTAGTTTATCTTCTATATTCATAATAATTTCAAGCTGGTTCCTAGGTGTCTGGTTATTCCTTAAAACTTTGTTTTTCCTAGTTGTTAATCACTTTCTAGAGATGTTCCAAACCAGATAACCCCTTGTCACTGAAAAAGGCAGTTCATTTAAATTTAAAAACTGTTTATATAACAGGATTTTCTCTGTCAGTTACGGCTTGGGACCCTCCTGATTTACACAATTAAAAGAATGCTTTGAACAGGCTGGACTAAAGGTATAAGAAAGCTGTAAAGCAGCAAACTGCACTTCAAGAGGGAGAAATCTCTCTGACACCATCCACTGTTGTTCTTGAGAAGCTGGGAGAAACAGTCTCTTTCAGTCACTTGTTTAACCTTCAACTATTGTGCTGGGAACTTTGCCTGTAAACAAACCACCCAAGTGCCTTGGAATGGTGAGATCCCAGCTCTCTCTCACTCTCTTTTTCTTTCTGGCACCCTGCTTTTTCTTTCTAGCTTTCTGAACCTGAATTGTATTAGTTAAGCTTGAGCTAGGTTTCCTCAAATACTCAATTTGAGTATTTGAGTAAACAGGGTAATATTGTAATTGCTTTTGTCTGTTTTCCCTTACATGTCTATTACTACTAGTACCATCATACATTTCATATACTTAATAAATAACTTTTATAGTCAAACTGGTGGTAACCAGGTGAATTTTTCTTTCTTTGCTTCCCCTTCTCCACTTGCTCTGCAGGAACAGTTCTTTTATCTAAGCCAAAGATCCCTGTGAAGCCCAGAAATACTGTGCGAGCTGCTCATCAAGAAGCTATCAGTACTAGGACAGTAAGGGCAAAAGCTTGGGAGGTGCTGAGTTTGAGACACGTAAGGGGATCAGCTTGTATAGGCTTATTGACCCAGTTTGGCTCAGATGTGCCCTAATGAACTGAATGGTGGCCCACGAGGGTGTCAGCTGGACACCTAGCCTGATTCAGAGGTATTGTTTACCTGTGTGCTTGTGTCTGACTCCGTTTTATTGTTACCTTAATGAACTGATTCCTGGCATACCAGGGTGTCAGCCTGTACATGTTGATCAACCTGGCTGGGTCAGGCGTCCCACGTTAATCAGTGCATGTATGTATTTGACTGATTTGGTGGCTGGAGGAACCCAGCCCCATTGAAACGGAGTCCTGCATGATAGCTCCATTGGGGGTGAGGACCGGCAGAAGGGAGAGATACAGCTCCATGTAGAAACACAAGTAACACAAGCAGCACATTAACAGAATTACAAAGATCCCAGAAAACTACCCCTAATAAATAAGCACGCCCAAAGTGATGGGCAAATCTGGTAACACTGTATACCTCCTGCATTAGGTGGAGGTCCTGTATGCAGGTTAAGAACCTACATGAGGAGTTAGATCTGTCTGACTGCTCCCAGCAGATGTCAGGGTAGTTTAGGTCACCCATGACAACCATGTCCCTTGACCATAAGGCCTCTGAGATCTGTCTTGAGAATTCCAGGTCCCACTCATCCTCCTGGTGTGACAGTCTGTAGTAAACCCCCACTACCAAGTCCCTTTCCCCCCTGACTCCCTTGTATTCTAACCCACAGTACCTCATAATTTGTCCCTCCTCTGATCCCATTTTGATTACAGATATGTATTGTTCCTTAACACAGAGAGCAACACCACCTCCCCCCTTTTTCCCCACTCTATCACATCTGTACAATTTATGGCCCTCAATGCTTACTGCCCAATTGCGAGTAGGGGCCGACCAGGTTTCAGTTAGCCCAAGTAGGTTGAAATTATTGCTTGCAAACAGAAGTCCGAGTTCCTCCTGCTTGTTCCCCATGCTCCCAGCATTACAGACATTTAAGGCTCCCAATGGGTGCCCTTGGTACCCCACTGTCCTGATGCCTATGGGTTCCTTAGTACTTACCAGGGCTGATCCAGCACATGGCTTGT
>JAGPOW010003316.1:103379930-103441988 GCA_030014935.1 Caiman crocodilus | reverse complement strand
GTCCTGATGCCTATGGGTTCCTTAGTACTTACCAGGGCTGATCCAGCACATGGCTTGTGGATCACTGATCCTAGGTTCTCTTTGTCCTCTGCATCCCCCTCCCCCAACAAACCTAGTTTAAAGCCCTACATAGGAGATCAGCCAACCTGTAAGAAAACACTCTTACTTTTTGAAGAGAGATGAAAACCATCACATCCCAGGATGCCCCTTTTTTGGAAGTGCAGATTGTGGTCGAAGCCAACACCCGCACGATGGCACCAACTCTGGAGCCACAGGTTGACTTCTCTGATGCAAGCATCTTGATGGCTACTGCTGACTGAAAGGATTGATCAGAAGACCACCTGTGCCCCCAGCTGCCCAGGCCTGGCCCCCAGAGCCCTGTAGTCACTCATGATACAGTCTGGACTACTTCTGGCCGCATCATTTGGATGAGGACCATGGGATAGTAGTTGGAGGGCCTCTCCTGTTCCTGACTGCGTTTTTTTTTTTTTAGGCCCTCTTTAGCTTCAGTCTGTCTACTACTACTGAATACAAGAAAGGATACAAACCTTTGTATGATCAAAGTGCCTTAGACTGTAAGAACAGGGGAGGCAGGGACCTTGTCTATTTCAGTACATCTCTGTACAGTGCCTAGATGTACAAGACATGGTATTGTTTACTATTTTAAACAAAAATAAATCCCACTTGCATTATAGCAAAACCAAAACGATTTATTATTTGGCTTTTTTACAAATGTGTTTACTTGCTTAGTTGGAATCTACTATTTGCACCCTAGATCATTCACACTGTACATTAAGGAAAAGAAAGCTTAGTTCTCAGCATCAAATACAAGCTACTGATATCAGTATCCCTGTGAGCAGAGTTTTTAATACAAAAATACATATTTTAATAAATCCTGAATCATCTGTAGTATCATACATTAACACATATCAAATATCCATGCCACAAAACTGCAATGGATTTCTGAAAACAAGTGGTCCTCAATTATGCAATGACTTATGCAGCTACTGATATCAGCACAGCACTTAGGTTTTACACCACGGAAATCTGACCTGAGTTCTCACAATGGTTTCTAATGGTATCTAGTATTTTCAAACATGTATTAATTACTTTAACAACAACTTTAGAAATACAAGCTTTGTTCAATTGCTCATTAAGAGATTTGTTCAAGTTGGAGAATCCTGTGAATCTACAGGTGCATCCATGCTTGCTGGAAGTTTGATATGCACAAAGGAACCAAAATTCAAGTAAAATATTTAGATGTTCGAATTAAAAATGCTCTGTTTTTTAGCTATTGGCTAAAGTTTAAAGCTTAGAATGCCACTAACCAATGTTTAAAATTATCAAATATTTCATTGAAAGCTTTACATACAATTTTCTGCCTGATTTTGTTGTAAAACAATCTAAAAGACAAAAGACTGGGCACAGTGAAATAAGTCAGTCTTAGAAAACATGACCATTTAACTGACACTTTAACAGGCAAACAAATTCAGAAAATAAAACAGCCCAAATTTTGTATTTTTTTCTGTAGCCAAACCTTTGAAGTTAGGATTACTTTATATAAAAGCACCAAAAGCAAACAAAATGAGAAAAAACAAACAAAGCAAATTGTGGACAGACCTACAATGCCTCTAATATTTTTGACACACTAAACACAGGAACTGAGGTGATAACGTTGCCCCTGGGATTTTGCCTGCTGCTGCTCTCAAGGAGACAGATCTTAGGAGTGAAGGTCCCCAGAGCATCCTCACTGTTTTGTTCTTGGTTTTATGCATATACAGCATAAGTGGGGTGGGAGGGCTTGCTGTTCAGTAGCAGCTTTAAGAGCACCATGTAGCATATAGAGTTAATATCTTCATTAGTCTTTCATTATATTATTTCTTCACTCAGTTAGTTACCATCGGACCCTCTCAAGGTGTACCTGTAGCTTCCATCACATCTTACCTGAACTCAGGTCTTTGAGGATTATTAATAAATAGAGGCATACTATTAAAAAAACCACAAAGTGTTTCAGGATCCCAAATTCAGGCTCAGGGTACCAGCTTAAGACAACAGAATGAACAGTTAGACCTGAAAAGGCTATAACAAGTAGTGGATTTCCCTGGAAAGACAGAGCAACTGCACATTGAAAAAAGGATACGACTTCAATTAATAGATGTGGGTACCTGGGTAGGATGTTATATTATTTAAATTCTTTCAAGGTTTATTCATTATAATAAACAGCAATAAGTATATGCTTCCTAAGAGGAAACCTGATACTTTGCATACAAATATTTACTTGACTAGTCATTTTTTGGTATTCTTAAAAAACTTCCATAGTGGGTTTCATTCTTACACTTTCCATTTAAAAATGTGTCTAACAAGTTTCATTTCCTCCACTTCTACAAATAGGTATCCAACTTACATATTTTTGGGTAAGCTGAGTATCCAACCTACCCTAAAATATTGTAACCTGGAACCAAAAATTAGCAAGCACTTCTGGATGTTTTCTTAAGTAACTTGTTGAAAATTACAGTGGTTGACAGTAACAACTGAGGGCAGACCCTCGGCTGTCAAACTCCCGTTCTTGTTCAAATGTCTGCCTTTGTTCTATCTTGAGAATTTCATTAGAATAAATGAACCCTGAATTAAAGTGATGGGATCATTCATTCATGACATCACAGTTTAGATCGTGGACATATATCAACATCCAGCTTTAAAAACTTCACCGCAAGATGAAGAAGGAAATCACTGGTCAGAAGGAAAATCAAAAAAAAAAATCAAAAAAAAATCCCTGTATTCTATGTAGAAATTATGGGATAAAATGGAACATTAAATGGGTCTACTCTTCATAGTTTCGTAGTAGTCTGGGGTCAGAAGGGACCTGAACAGATCATCTAGCCTAACCCCTCCACCCACCGGCCACTGGCATGAGCACACGCTGGGATCGCACAACCCCATACAGGTGTTCATCCAACCTCTTTTTGAAATTTACCCGAGGTAGGAGTGAGGACCACTTTCCTAGGAAGTTGGTTCCAGATCCTAGCCACCCCAACAGTGAAATAGTGCCTCCTAATCACTAACCTGAACGTATTCTCCAGCAGCTTCTGGCCATTAGTTCCGAAATTTTCTTTACATTTTTTCTTCTTACAGGAAAATGTTTGCTACTTGACAAAGGAATTGCTTTTCAGGTATGAAAAAAGCAAACAACAGGTTCATTCATATATGTTAAACACAGGACTAATATTTAATAAGTTGCACTCAATTAAATAGATAAAATGAAAGATACGGGATTAGCCATGACAATTTTATTCAGTGATCTTGAAAGGTTAATAAAAGTTCTATATACAACATATTTATGCAAATGTAAGTCAAACCTGAATTTAAAATGACCCCAATAATTAGATTCGATACATGGTAAATTGATAAATTTGTTACAACTTTTCAGGAATAGAATCTAATTATCAGAGTGTTGTCTTAAATTTGCCCCCTCCCACTGCTATAGCACAGAAAATAGTGGCTGGGGGGATGTAGAGGGAAAGGGTCAGGGAATCTATTTACCCTCTGCCCCACCCTGCTTTTCCTCCCCCTGCAGCTTTTCTGCCCCCGCCACTGGCACCCCAACCCCTTACAGCCCACAGAATTTCCCCTTCCTCCCGCTCCCCAAAATCTCTGCCTCTTTCTCTCTCTACACTGCTCCCCACCTAAGATGCTGCTTAGCTCTGTTCCCTCCCCAGAGCACAGAACATGGAAGTGCAACCCTTAGCCCCTGATGGCCATGCAGCAATGTTGGTGGTGCTGACTCTGGCCAGGCAGAGGACAGCGTTCCCATGTGCTCCAACCTGGGGAGAGAATCCAGCCAGAGCTGAAGCCAAGCTGTGGCTCCAAAGTTTGGCTTCAGTCAAGGGGGTAGGGGCAGGAGGGATGAACAGTAAGAGAGGGAATGGAGGGGAGCAGCGGGCAGAAGGTAGGTGTGGGTCTGACTAGCTCTGACCCACCTGGGAGGGAGCCACCTGCCTCCCCTTCTCTCCAACTTTGGACATGAATGAGGGACTTTTCCCGCCATGCTGGGTGGAGAAAAAAAAACCACCTTGTCTTAGATTCAAGTAAGTAAATCCACACATTTATTTTTCCGAAGTCACTTGTGCTTCAACCTTACACTCTACTAAAAGTGTGTTCCTGTTACGACTGTCATGCAAATATTCATGTTGCATCTCTGTGCTCCTAAATAGTGAATTGTAAATTAAAAAAAAAATTAAAACCAATGTTATGTGATGTTACATATCCAGAAAATTAAGTAAAGATCGTAATGGTCTCTTACCTGAATAGTAAACCTGCATTTTAAAATGCAAGAGTATAAAACAGGAAGTTCAGTTTTTGGCCATATCATTTCCATTAAAAACACTTAAGTACAATGTGTTGATATTTGCAGAGGAATATCTGTAATGGCTTTTCTTCTTAATGAACTACAGGGATTGCATGCCTTATATGTAATATTGAGCTCCTGTATTAATACAAAGCTAACAGTACATGCCACTAGGGATCATTATATAGGCAAACTGCAAGACAAAAATAATAATTTAAACCTTAACAGCATCAGATACTACAAATATACAAAAAAATGCTCTGTTTTTTGGATTTTTTCTCTTCTAGAAATTCCTTTCTGTAGCAAAATCAAAATTTTATGTTTTAGGGGCTGACATAGCAAAATGCTCTCTACAACCAATGCATCTCAGGCAGAGTATAAAAAGCTTTAAAAACCCACTGGTTGTGTTAATTGTGTGAGACACTTTTTCAAGCCAGTAATAAATAGAAGGTAGAGTTTTGTAAATGTATAACATTTACATGGCATTCAGAATGGCAAGGTAATATAATAATATCATATACTATGAGGGACACTTACCTGACATTTTAAACACACACACACACACACACACACACACACACACACACACACACACACACACACACACACACACACACACACACACAGAAAGTGGCATGTTAAGGATATTTCTGAATCTCTTATACAATATTATCACACAATGTAGGAAAGCTGCAAATATTGCATGAATCAATTTCTCCATATGGAAAAAAATATAGACTACAGGAGTATGAAGAAAGAGGTGAAGCCTCTCAATTTTCACATCCAATAGACTGTTCCTCCAATGTTAAAAAAAATGAGCATTTCCTGATGCAGCAGCATCTTTGTTGTGCTATAAACATCAGCACAAATACTTATCTCCCTCTGTGCTGCAAACTCAGCAAACTGACCTGGAGACATGAAGGTGAATCTAGGTTTCGGTTAACTCTTGCATCAATCGGTAGCAAAATCTTCTACAGGCCAGGTTGTGCAGTCACTAACACCTGTGCCCTGGCTTTGTTCCTAGTTTGTCCTTGACACTGGGACTTTAAGTTTCTGTTATTTGAATTAGTGGATACTACAATGTCCATAGACAGTGGCTAACCCCTAGCAGAAATTAAGCTGTGTATACACCATCAACCTGGCACAAAGGTGAAGAAAACCATAACTTTTTGCTAAAGATCTATGTGAACTCTTTGAACAGAGGCTGCCTGAAAGAAGGCTAAATTAAAGCATCTCTCTTGTATTGTGGTCATGTTCCTTCCTTAAATCACTACCCTGTTGAGCCAGTGCATTACTTTGGTATGACTTTTTCCCCCTAAAGCTCCTTCCATTCTATACCTTGACAGAAGGCAGTCATGTGGGACCACTATTGCAGATCATTGTCAAATCATGCCCTCATTTACCTATATATGCCCTATTACCTTCAAAGAGACAGCTCAGGTACAAATGAGGGCATAATTTAGCCCAACAATTATAACTTGTTTAACAATTCTCTTGATGCATTGGATTAAAATCCAATTTTGCTCTTCCAAAAAGTGTATTGCCTCCCACGTGAAGATAGTAACAAGGAATAGTAAAAAAAGCCACAGTCACTGACATGAGCAGATATAACCTTACACATGCAGAGATAAAAATTTTAAATAGGAAATGCTATTTTTTCAGTTACTTTTCAGAGTAAAATTGCATTTTAAATGTCCACAGTTACTAAAAAGTCAGGTGAACTAAGCCAACTACATGTAAAAGTAAACTTTGCTATGTGCTGTGAAGCACAGCTGTGAAATTCCACCCTGCATTAGTATCTTATACCTATATCAATGTTTTTAATAGACTGGAAAAACAGTTGAGATTTTAAAAAAAACAAGAGAGAGAAATAAAAGATACCTAAGTCCTCAGCTGACATTTTAAGATTCCACAGCTGAGTTATTTGAAAAAATAAATTTCCAATGCAAGACCATATCAGGCATGTGCATTCAAGTGAGCATTGCTGGTGCTGTCATTATTATTTTTAAAAACAATGACTGAATCCGTCACATGGTTAAGAGTAGCCATGTAGCATGAATGGTATGCAGCATGTACTGACAACCGGGAAAGAAACATCAGACATTGCTTTTCTTCTGCAATTGTTCCAGTTTTCTTTTCAAGAGGTTGTAATTTTCCCTGGTCCCGGGTGCTGTAGGGTCAAGCTTCAGAGAGACTTCGTAGTGCTTCTTGGCTAAGTCAAGATTTCCCCAGCGATGGTAAAGCACAGCTGGAACAGCAATGAGGAATTTTTCATTAGCAATATTGTTGAATAATGAGCAATCTTGCCAATCATTTGGAAAACAACATTAAAGCATTTGTTTCCAGTAAAGGTTTCTTTTGCCAGCTGGTGGCATAGTAGCTGCTTGTTCTGCTGCCAGCTGCAAGAGCAGAGCTTGGAAACCGAATTGGCCAGGGAATGAGAGAGGAATGAATTACGTTGTAGCCATTAATTGCTGTTTTTATCTGGTGAGCTCATAGTGGTTTACAAGCAGAGCACAAATGAACCAATTGGGAAGCACTGAAGTGCAACCACCTCTGGACTATGATATGCAGCCTGTTTGATCTGTCATGCTATGGGACAGCTTTTGGTAACCTGTTCTTCATGCAGGTGGTTTTCTAGAAAGTAGACAGAACAGAAAACTCCCCAGAAGGAAGAAGTCTCATTATGTATATAAAAAAAAAAGCAACACAATGAACATGGATTGAACAAATAATGCATTGGATAAAGTTTGCATTACAAGAGTTAGAAAATTCTCACCTAAATTACCGTGGTAACTGGCTGCATTTGGATTGGCTTTAATTGCCTTGAGAAACAAAGCTTCAGATTCCTGAAAATAATTAAGATATAGTCAAACAGATGGGCCACTTTTGTAGTAAACAAAGCAAAATGCACTCACAAATTACAATTTTTTTTTCATCTTTACAATACATTTTCGCTATTATATATGCCAGTCATTTTAGACTTTTGCTTTCTGGCATTCACAGTCTCCAAATTATCTACAGTATTTAGCTGAATACATAAATGGTATAATAGGAGTAATATTTTCCACATAGGCTCCAGTTTCACAGGCATCTGCTACTGTAACTCAGAGCTAATAACTACTGTAGATAGTTTGCAAAGCATTTTACATGTTAATTAATTCTTCACTTACTCATGTTTCCATACATTTCAGATTGAAGTTTTCTTTGACAATTCAATACATGTACTTAAAAAAATGCTGATCAGAATTCTTTGGATATTTTTATTAATTGTTCTTTCCATTGCTAAAATAACATCTTATTTCCTTAAATAGTATTACGACAACATTTAAGGTTGATGTTTGACTATAATCCTCATTAAGGAATAGTGACCACTTGAAAATATAAAAAACTAGGAGCAACTGAAACACTTCTCCCACAAATGGCCTTTCTAACACACCCCCAGACTATTGATTTTTTGGGAACCTTTAAAAAAAAACAAAAAAAACCCAGAGCTCCCTCATGGCATCAAACAATCTAAGCCAAGACTACCAAGCTGTTCAGTTACTTTACTGCTTCAATTATTTCCCTTTTTCAGACTGAGCTGCCAGGGTAGAAACCTTTGCTCTGTCTGTAGAGTTTCATGTTAAAAATTATAATCTTAACTTGTAGGCTTTGTTTTGTTTTTTATTAGTTCAGATGGTGTAGAAAAGATTATTTAGGTAGTTCCTATGGCACTCTATATTTTAGATCCTGAAACATCCTCCAGCTCAATTCTGGAGCAAAAGAATCAGTGACAGAGGCTAGTTTTAAGTTGTATGTTTCATGTTCTTTTGGCAAGGGACAGACATTCAAAAAGCTTGAGCCTCAATTGATTCAATTTTTGCAGGTTAGTTTAACCTGCAGAGCTTGAGGATAGACATTCACTTTTGAATTGAGAAATGCAGGCATATGCCTGCAGTGGCTCAGGTTAGAAGCTGGTGGGTGCTACAGCAGCTGTCCCTTCCCTTCCACAGTGCTGAGCTGAGGTGGGGGGGAGGGAGGGGAGCATGACCAGGCCCCAGCAGGATGCAATGATCAGGCAGGGGTTTAAACCCCAACCCTGGCCTGCCGCAATGTGTCTGGAAGGGGATGAGGAAGCAGCTCTCATCAGATTTTTCCCCCACTTGCTGCTCAAGGGGTGGGGAGTGTTGCCAGACCCTGGCCACTGGCTAGTACTCTGAGGCAAGGTGGGGAGAGGGGAGGAAGGACTGCTTGTGTGGACTGCATGCATCTGTTGATGATATTGAGCTTTTCAATCTCCCTCTTTCTGCTTCTTCATACTGTCTACAGCAAACTGATGACACTCACAGGTCACATACATTGCAAAGAAGATCATTTCTCACACCTCACTCTGTCCCCTGTTGAACACTGACAAATTGAAGCCAGCAGGGTGCTTATCAGACCACAAAGTTTATCAGCCCATCAAGCCGTACAAAAGAAAACTTTTCTCTCATTCCTTTCAAAGTCTTCTTAGCTAGTGGCTTGCAAATGCATCCTGCAGACATCTGCCCTTGTTCCAGTGAAATTGGAGACAGACACACATACACACATCTCAGCATTAGCTAGTAGGGGGAGGGGCATGGACAGATGCCAGCTGGGATCCTACTGCTGTGGACCCTGCTGTGGGAGAGGAGCGGGGGGGAGGGCAGGAATCGCTGCTTGAGCAGTGAGTGGCCAGAGGCAGGGCTGAGAAGGGCGTGGGGTGGCAGCAGGGGAAGCCTGACAGACACTGCAGCCCCCAGCCTCCTTCTCAGCCAGCCAGAGCTCCAACTAGGGAGGAGAGAGGTAGGGCCAACCCTGTTCTCTACAGCAGACAGCTCAGCCCAGGGCTGAAAAACATGCTGGGGGACTCTGGTTTAACTTAAACCAGGAAGGGGTCTGGGACAGAAGTTCCATAAACTGGTTTGACCCAAATCAATTAAGTCTGATGCTACATTCAACCAAAATTTATCCTAAACCAGTTTCAGTCATTTTGAAACTGGTTTATGTGCAGTGGGCTTCTGTTCTGTTACAGGTTTAAACCAGTTTCTGATCACTTAAACCGGTTTATGTGCAACTTCTGTCCCTAGCCTTTGAGTCTAACAGCTATATTGTTACTCACATACCACATATACCACCTCCACTTCCCCTGATCAGCCTTCCAGTATTGGAGTGCATATCTTAATCAGGGAAGCTGATTTTTCTTCACTGGAATAGAAGCAGGGTAGAATACTGCAAACAGATACTAGGACTTATGTCTGCTAAAACGGATGCTGCTTAGCCCCTGCTGTTTGCAGTCTTAGGGAGAAGTCTAGTATTAATCCTCTCTCAGTTGTGGTAAGGCAGTAGCTTCTGGCAGAAGAACCCATAAGCTGGCTGACAGCAAGTGAGTTACTGTAGGCAGTCTGTAATATTTTCATGAGATTTGTGGTGTGGGAAAAACACTTTATTACTTACAGGAACTTACATGAAGAACTAGTTACCGGAAAGAATAACAATCTTTCTACTGCCCTTGCAAGAGAATAGGGCGTAACCCTGTTGATGTCCTGCCACACCAGGAAGTTCCTGCTGCTTCACCCAAAATGTCTCATGAGATAATCACACTTCCTAGACACACTATGTTTTCAGGAGGACTTGCTTTATTACAAAGTCATCCAGGAAAAAGCTTTTTTTCTGCATTCTGCCTTCCCAAAATAAGGTGTTTGTGTTCTACTTGGGAACATTTGGGATGTGAGAAAAATATGGTACTAGCTGTCAGTCATACCTAACTGACAGCTTTTCCTAGATTATTGTTTGGTATTTCTAAAGCAACCAAGCATCCTAGATTTTCCAGGACTGTCATATATCTCCAATGAGTCTCTGAAATGGGACTTTTGTCCCAAATCTGAAAAACTGATTCTGTATCAGCACCAGACAGCATCCTGCTGCATCTGCTAGAGAGAAGGCAGAAAAACATTGCCAGGTACCCCCAACACACAAAGCTTCACCCAAGCTAATCAGTTCCACCTCTCAACAGAGCTAATTAGTATAGCTGCATTCACACTCAAGCAAATTAAGTCTGCTTCCCAGCAGAACTATGTAGTCCACCAGCAGCACAGACTAAGTAAGTTACACTTCCTTGAATCCAAAGTGGTGTAGACTGACTTCCAGTTCTGGAGGTCAGTGGAGCACATCAAACTGGGTCTCTAATCTTGCTCCCTATTACTTGGCACTGTAGGTATGGTAGACTCTCTAGTCTGAGGCCCCCAAAGCCAAAAATAGGCTTTCCTATGAAAAAAACCCGGTTATCCAGATTTTTTGGTTCCATATCTTCTTCCCATATAAAGGGCATGCCTCCATTATCTTTGGGCGCTCTATATGGGAAACACAAGTGGCTGATTTCAAGATCAGCACCTTTTATATGTTGCAAGTGGAATATAGAGACAAAGCAAAAGCACCCAAGCAAACTTGCTCTAACTTCAGGAAAAGGTGATAGCAGAAAGCATGAACCGTTATAATTCTTACAATGTTAGTATCCCCCTATAGTACTTACTGCATTTCACAATATCTTGGCTTTTCTACGATTTAGCTAAAAATGTAAACTTCTATCTTTTTTCCATTGTGAAGATGCAGCCAGAGCAAACAGATGACATGCTGCTGTTCAACTAATCTAGTCCTCTAACTGTGTCACAAGTCACATAGGAGGTGGAGTGCTCTGTCCAAGCGCAACAGAATGATGTTACTAGGCATAGTGGTTTCCAGAAAAGCTTAATAAAGTATACATTTGCATTTGACTCCCATTAACATATGCCTTCTGGCACATACCTCTTGAAAAAAGATTTTATTGCCACTGCTTTGCTCAGCAGTTAGTAGAAGAGTACTGGATGATTAAAGGCAATTTAAAAAGCATCACACTCATATTATTATAGATGTGTGGACTAAATATACTATACTAAGTATACCGCGTTAAATTTCAAATTGCCTGTGAAATCTTTACATTAAATATTATCAGGAAACTTGCAACACTATTTACAACAAAGCTCTGAGAAAGTACACTGTATTCCAGCTGCTACCAGAAGTACAGCAAAAGAATAGTTTGCTTTGTCTCCAATCTGAGAATCACTGAATTCATGAATAGTGCAGACATATTGCACTTCTTTTGTGGGGTGGAAAGAGAACTAGAAATAATTAGAGACCTACTGAAACTGCAATTACACAGACATTGTGAAATCTGGCCTTGCCTGCAAGAGAGAAAGAAAACTTACTGAAAATAAAATGCTGGCTCCCCAGAGAGAGTCAGCACTGCTCACAGCCTGGCCATGAAGCCTGCTAGGGGAGTAGGGACGAGTGGGTGCTGTCAGCATTAAGGGGAGCCTAAGATAGGCTGCCTTATCCACTCACCACTGATTAGCCAAGAGGGCTGCCCGTCATGTGGTCCTGTCCCCCCAACCAGCTAGTGGCAAGGAATGGGGCCACCAGGGCCCCTCGGCCAGAGGCAAAGAGGGACCCCACAGAGGCAGAGAGGGACCCCACCATCATCAGCCTGTTAAAATGGCAGCTAGCTCTGTGATCTCCCCACAAAACTGGCTGGCCACCTCCTCAAATTGAGTAGACCCCTACACTTAATCCAGATATATTCCGTTATATTTTCAATATGTTACGGATGGCTTTTGAGATCTGTAGACACTTGTTCCATTCCAATAAGGATTTACTTCTTTAAAAGAAAAAAAACCCTTAACTTGATAAATGGAATTTCTTAACTAAAAAATATATTTTCACAAAGCTGAGGAATTACACTTCTGGAACAAGTCACCCATACTTAGACAAAAATAGAACTCTTAAAGCATTTTGTTTTGCCACTTAAGAGACTCAACTCTTGCTGGAAAAAATGTAAAGGGAATTCAGTGCTAAAAGGAACACTGCAGTCATGCTGAAAAAAAATACGTATTTCAAGTTGGCAAGACATTTCTGAATCAGTAGAACATTTGAAAAAGAAACATACAAGGAAAAACAGGCTTAATCTGTATTTTTCAAGAGCTGCAACCTTAGCAACCTTTGTGCAGACACTTAGATAGAAAATCTCTCAGGCTAAATGCTGGATGCCATAACAGCATTCAGTCTTCCCAACTCATTTCGCATCTAGCAGCAGGCAGTGTCGAAATATTGCCAAATTTTCCTATAAGAGATCCATCCCCTTTCCTTTGTCCTTACAGCCAGAACTCTGATCAAACTCTCCATTGTCTTCTGAGTTTATTACTGCAACCCAAGGTGATCTAGCTAGTGGCCCATGAAGGGTTAGTTTGCAGCCCCCAGGGTCCCATCTGGCTGCCAGTCCCCTCATTGCTCCAGCTGCAGCAGCAACAGCCAGAAGCTTTGGGTTCCCCTTCCCTCTGATTTTTGCTTCCTGCCCCACATCCAGGGGCAGGGGGAAGGCAGCATGGCACAGCTTGTGGTACCAGAGAAACCCACAGCTTGGAGTATCAGTGCAGTTTGGGGCACTACAGAAGAAGAGCCTGTGCCCAGGGAACTGAAGCTGAAGCTGGGGCACCTGCGCCTCTGTGCCTGGTGCACTGGGGAGTAGGGAGCACCTGCATGGTCAGTGCAGCAGGGAGTAGAGTGCTTGTACGCAATGGGGTAGAGAGTGCCCAGTAGAGCGAGGGGTAGGAATTGCCTGCGTAGGGAGCAGGAGGGTACAGCGCACTTGGTGCAGCCTGTGGGGCATGTGTCAGGGCTACCATATGTCCAGGTTTTCTTGGAGGTGTCCTCTTTTTGTGTCCTCTGATCTCTGTCCAGGAGTTTTTTTGAAATACGAACAAATATGATATTTTGCTCTGCTAGTCCCTTTTTAACATCAGTGCTAGTAGAACTGCATTTCCCAGCTTGCCCTAGCAGCATGTGTGTTTACTAGGGATCCAGGTTTTCCATTTGCTAAGGAAAAACATAGCTTTTCCTTTTAAAAGGAGGAAACCATGGGCTTCCCGTTGCTGGCTGGCAGCCTTCCAGCCTGCAAGATGCTGTTTGAGGTGATTGGAGGCGGGAGGTGCCATGTGTGCCTGTGCACATACACTCAAGGAGCCAGCAAACAGCCCAGCAAGGTGGTGGAAGCAGCCCCAGCAGCTCGATGTAGGGAAGTCTATGGGGAGCAGGGGTTGGCAGGCCAGGGCTTGGGGACTGTCATGGGTGTGTGTGTAAGGATTGGGAGGGACATGGGGGGAGGGGAGATGCCTGCCAGTGCTGGGGGGAAATGGCTGGTCGCTGGGGCTGGGGAGGGCAGAGTAAGCAATTGGGGGGTGCCTGCCTCTCCAGCAGAAGGGAGTAGGGGGCCCTGCTGGGCCAGCAGGGAGCTGTGTGGTCAGGCCAGCGGCACTGGGCCTAGTGCCGTTGCTCACAGAGGGGGAGCAGCTGAGAGATGCTGGGCAGTAGGGAGAAGGGGGCGGGAAGGACTGTGGCCAGGCTGCCTGGCATGGTACAAGAGCTCCAGCCCAGGACAGAGGGGTACCACAGATCTTCACTGCCACCCACATGAGTTAGAGCTGCCACAGCTGTTGCACTCCAGCCCAGTCAGGATGGGGGCAGCTGGAGGGCCCCTCTGGGGCATGACTGGGGAGAGCAGGGAGCTGTGGGTTGGGAGTGAGGGGCATCAGAGGGAGCAAATAGACTGTGGGTCAGGAGTGCAGGGCACTGGCAGTGCCAGGGAGCTGCGGGTCAGCATCAGGGATGGGGGACTGTGGGTTGAGAGTGAGGGGCACCCCTGGACAGGTGTTCTCTTTTTTGGAACTAAAAATATGGTAACCCTAGTATGCAATCCCCAACTGCTAAGAATTTAGACAGTCTTGCTCTAATAATACTGCTTTCTCACCTCCATAACAACTCCATCCCTCCTCAGCAGTTCATACAGAGTACAGCTGGTAAAATCATTTTTCTTTCTTACTGAACCACATCAGTCCTCCTTTGAATTATTGCTACACCATGTCAAGATCAAATCACTTGCTAGTTACTTTTAAGACCAACATACTACCATTACAGATACTGCCTCCACACTCACCTCATTTCCTTCTCATGTCCCTCACTCCTTTGGGTCTACTGATGATGCCAACTTAAAACTCTGTTTTCCCCCCACAACCATCTTCAATGCTCCCTCTACAAAAGGGGTGACCTTCTCATGATGGTCTAAGCCACTACCCTCTCTGAAAGGCACATTTCCTTTGTAATACATAGTGCCTACTTACCAGTTAGTCTTCAACTTATTTTCTCCCATTAATCTCAATTACCGAAGCAAAAAAATACTTTCCCCATCATGTTGTGCTTGCTAAATATCCCCACAATCCTACTAATATTTCCTTGTCTTCCCACACTTTTCTATCATGCCCAAAATTAACCTCTTAATCTTGTCTTTTATTGTTTTGGGAGACAATTAGACCCTTTTGGGGCACTGTTAAAACAACTCTTAAAAATACTTTAGGATATAGCTTTTCTGATTGAAAAGTCTAAGAGTATAAAGACAAAACAATAATTTGCCACACAAGATAGTAACATGAGAGCAAAGAATGCCATTATAGGTCAAGGCTTGAAAACATGTCTAGATCTCATCACCTGAGAACAATCCAGGACTATAGAGATAAATAAAATGTTAGAGATAAATGTAACTGGTGAAAAAAATTCTAAAAAGTCTTGTGGCCATAACTGCTTTTCATTCTAAATGTCCTCAGGATGCTGTTTCAGTGTCTCTAATTTTGTTGCTATGAATCAAAGGACCCTGCTTAGTATAATTCATATTGCCTAATATGAAGAATCCTAAAAAGCTTCAGATATTATGCATCTTTCCCTGTCCCGTAGGTTTTGGGGCAGATGGTACATTTTAAGCGCTTCAAAGGGCAAGTCAGACAGACGTGCATGCCCTTTGTAGTACTCCAAAATTGCCAGAAGTACTTCGAAACTGACCCTGAAAGAAACAGCTACTATTTATGAACACTTCAAAATGAAGTGCTTCCTGTTACATATGTGTACACTCTACCGAGTGTAACACAGGACCATAGGGTCCACCAGCACCCCAAATATACCATCTCCATGGGGGAGAGTAGGTCACAATGTCAATGAGTGCTCTCTTCTATGCACTCCGTCTCTGCTTTCCAGAGCCCCGTCACTGCCCCAAAATGGGAGGCCATGACTGGAGTGGAGCCAAACAGGAGGTCGCCAGAGCCCCATGTTGTACTTTCTGGATGAAGAACATGCAGCTACATGCAGCTGAAGCAATGCAGAAGTGCTCTAGCAAGCAGGTATAGCAGAGACTGCATGTCTATTCATGGCTGAAATGCTCCAAATGTTATGTCCATCCCTACCCCTAAACTTCAAATGAAGATGTGTACAGATGCCAAGAGGACACATGCATGTACTCACAAACAGATAACATATTTGCTTGCTACTGGCAAGAAAAACAAATCAAAATACCTTTGTGTCTGAAGTAGAGTGTGTACCTCTGCTGTTGCATCTGCAGAACCACTGCATAGAAGCATGAGTTAACTTTGACTCCTAGTTTCTGAGCGATCCCATGATAGAATATTAGACTAAATAGTACAGCTGACACCTTTATTTAATTCTCCTCCCATTGCGTGGTCTCCATTGGTAATGTGTTTTTCTTCTACTTCGTGCTCTGGCAGTGATAGTGAATGCTAATGAAAATACTTAGTCCAAGGCTTAGTTCTTTTTTACATAGGATTAAACAGTTCCTTTCCAGAGGAACATCTTCTTTTACCAAATAAACTGTGTTTATTGTTTTCTTTCAGAGGTTTCCTTTATATCCAGTATCAAACGCTGGTTAGTTCCTTCAGGAATGTCGTGAACATGCTATTCAATGTACTTTAACACAACCAAGAGCAAAATCCAGACCAGTCCTCCAGGCGCCTCTACCTTAACACCTAACAATTACATACCTGGCTTTGGTAGGATAATTCAAAGAACAGAGTTGGGAGGCTAGGCTCCCTATCCAGAGAACAGGAAGAAACAGGTCTCCCTACAAAGGATAGTTCAAAGACTCAAGAGGGACCCAAATGGATCTAGAGGGATCCTGGTTTTCTCTGATTAAAAAAAATCCCCAATTTCTGGATTAAAAAACTAACCCCAAATCCACATTTTTCCATGATTTGAAACACCACTAATATATAAATATATGTATAGTTGCATTTCATTTTAAATCAAGGAAAAATGTGGATTTTGGGTTACTTTTTTTAAACCAAAAATTGGGAATTTTTTTTTTTAAATCAGCGAAAACCAGGATCCCTGCAGATAAATAAGACGTATGAGGCAGTGAGATATCTGAATTCCCGTCTTCCTACAGAGCTTAGGCACCAAATTCAGGTGCATGCAAGGAACCACTGTCTACTCAGGATCCAGAGTACCTAATCCTTCTTCTGAGGGGCACTTACCTTTTGCTTATTAGTCTGGTGCCTAGAGGACTTAATCAGGACATTGTCTCCCTCAACCTGGGAGGTTCAAACCCACATCTCCCACTTCCTAGCAGAGTGAACTAACTACCAGACAGTAGAACAAACTAAATGTTTGCACCTTGCATATAAGGAAATGAAAGGAATGCATAAGTCCTAGGGACAGGAGAAAAAGCCTGGGGTAGTTCTGGGTTATGGTCCCCACTCCTAAAACAGTTTATAAATTTTCTGAATTTTATGTTAGACAGTCACTAGTCAAAAAACAGAAACAACATTGCCAGAGGGGACCAGACTTCAAGTGTCCTTACCGCAGCTGAGTGCCCTAGCCTCTACGCTACAGTGTCCAGCTCCTCCCTTGTTTACGCTCATCCTAGCTCCCTGACTCGAATTGTTGGGAGCACAGTGGTAAGACACCTTCTTCAATAGGAGGTATGGAGAAGGTCCTTCACCCAGAGTATTTTATAGCATGGTGGTTAAGGAACTATCCAGGGAAAGTGGGAGATGTGGGTTTGAATTCTCTAGGTTGAAAAGGGTCAAAACCCCAGGTCTCCCACTTATTAGGTTAGGGGTTGGCAACCTTGTCACCACTGGGTGCTGCTTGCAATCCAGCCCCAACTGACAGCTGTACCCAACTTGTTTCTGGAGCTCAGCAGATGCAGTGAAGGGAATAGAAAGATAAGATACAGGCACTAGAACCCTGGGGATCCCACCTCTGTTGCAGCAAAGACAACAAACTGAACATGGCAGGCAACAGCACCTGGGCGTGCCTCCTCTGCTGCTGGGACTGCAGCATGTTGCCAATTTCCTGAGCTACTGTAGGCTGGATCCATTGTCTTTGTGGCTGGAACCAACTCACAAAGACACTGGTGAATGCTCTAATCGCTAGATTGTTATGCGTCCCAATCCCCACCTTACTTGAGTTTGTTTCTCAGTGAAAGTAACTGTGGCATCCTGAACTCAATACTCTCAGGGTAGAAACAGATGTTACCTTATGTTGCATTTTACATACCTTGTATTTCTGAGATTTCCCCAATACATTTGCCAAAGAAAACATAAGAGAATGATCATTAGGTATCAATTCCAGGGCCTCTCTTCCAACCGCTTCTGCTTGTGCTAAATTGCCTGGGAGTGCATAGTAGAGGAGGGTGGGGGTGGATGAAAGGAATGGGAGAAGATAAACAAAGAGAGAAGGCCACTTTTAATATTACTTTTGTTCCTTTTGCTACTTCTCATATTGTAAGCAAATGCACAGTATAAATAAGGCTGAATGTGCAACATTTCCAATTAAAGCAGGTGCCACATTCAGATGTAAAGCCCCATACTATATATTTACTGCTGCTAAGATAGCTTGGCATACAGCACGATGTAAAAGAAAACCATTACAATGTTTTCAACGTGTAACACTTCCACTGAAAGCATACAGCTAATTTCTCCCATTTAAGGGGGAGGCTGAATGTCAACTCTGTATCACAAACAGGTTTATGTAATGACTGTGATTCAAAGGTGGAATAACAATGCAATTTACAGGCTTAATGCTAAGTGGCACCTAATTTATTTTGCAGAAGGAGTAAAACTGCCAGGTGCCATCACTGGTACTAAATTTTAGATGGTATCAAACTTTAGATGTGCAGGCACCAACTACATGTCTGTGCTACCAGCTGATCCCACATGCAAATGTATGCCTGCAGGATTAGAGGCCAGGTTGAAAAATGAATATCCAATTAGTATCACACTGTGAAACAGAAAAGTAGGACTAGAAAGGACCTTGTGAGGTCATCTAGTCCAATCCCTTGCTCAAGGCAGGATCATCCCTCTCTAAACCATCCTAAACAAGCATGTCTAACCTGTTCCAGAAAACTCCAGAAATGAACCTCATATACAGCTACCAGATCTGATGCCTGAAACATCAAAAACATCATTTGAATTTGCCAGAGATAACGCAGGGGAACAAGGAAGTTGACAATGTCCTGCCACTGCAGGAAATTGGCATATTTGTTTAAATATGCTCAACAGACCCAATGAAGGGGAATTTCCCCCACGTTCCACAGGAAGGCAAAAATTCCCATGGTCCAGGCCAATCTGACCATGGGATAAAATTTGTTCCTGATCCTAAGTGTGGTAATCAGCCTGACACTGAAGGAAGAAAGAAGATTCTTGAAGCCACTAATTCCTACAGGGTGTGTTGTGGCACACCAGCTTATTGTAAGAATGGGAAAAATGGTGTCACAAAAAATGGTATTTTATGAGATCTGGCCTGCAGAGCTCCTCACAGGTCTGGAATTTTGATGGTGGGGGCTGGTAGCAATTAATACTGCCATCGCTCCCCTGACACCAAATTTCTAAGCTCCACAAAAATGAATTAGGCCCCAGCTGGACCCACCTCTTAAGAAGTGATTGGGCTCTGGCTTCATCTGTCCTGCATGGAGGGATGGGCCCTGACTGGGTCAGTAGTGCGTGAAGGATTGGGCCCATGGGTCAGATCTGGCTGACCTGGCACCACTCATCTGGCCCACACGGCCAAAAGTTCAGGCACCACTGTTTAAGTTTTATATTACACATACACACACACAGCTTGCAGATGTTAAAAAACAAACAAACACACACTGCACTTTACTTTAAACTTGGTGCATTCCCACGTGGAGACCCATGCTTGCCAGAAAGAGGCAGTACCTAGTTATGCCCAGTTCTCCCAACATCTGTATAGGTTGGGCACTTTAGTGGGGTGTTTCTGGTGCTTTTTATCTAATAGCTAATTGTATCACCTTTAGCTAAAAGTGCCCCAACGCCCCGATGAAGTGTCCGATCTACAACTACTGCAGAACCAGGTTGAACCAATGTGCTGCTTCTTCCGGTAAAGTGTGTGTGGGGGGATTGTTTTCTTTCTTTCTTTTTTTTTTTTAATGTCTGCAAGCAGCACACACACATTTTATATACATGCCCCCCTGCCCTTCTTGGGCATAAGAGTTTGAAGTAGGTTGCAAATTTTTATCCAAAAAAAAAGTGTGCCCCGGGTATCAAAAGTTTGGGAAACACTGCTTTAAGTAGAAACCTCAGGGTTTTATTTTAAGTCCTGACAGAAGCATTAGCACACCCTAGTCAAAATCCCATGCTGTGGCTGCAGCTAATGTTTCTAAAAGTCTAACCTCCTCCCTGACCCAATAGCATCATGAAGGGAAAGAATTCCTACCTGGCTCTGTGACAGTCAAAGCCCAGAAAGATACAATAATCAGACCTCCTCTACTCTGCACTGCAACCTGACTGGGGAGCCAGAACTCCCTTTTCTATCATCCTACATTGTATGTAAACTTGTCCCAGTTTTTTAATTCATTACATGATCCTCCCCAATTTTCACCTATTCTGAGCTGCACAGTTGATTCCAGCCTGAAATTAATCCTAAAATAGAACTACACTTGCATTTTTTTCCTTTCTATATTCATTTGTATCTTTCAAAGAGGAGGAACACGTTTTTAATGGGAGGAATCCAGAATTCAGCAGTCTTGGAAAGTAAAGGAGAAGCAATAATATACACCTGCTTCAAAACTGTACACCAAAGCTATAGATGTAGCCTCAAGATTTGTGCAAAATGTTAAATAATTCGTTAAAGTTATCCATATACAGTACCTGTATTGTCAAGCAATATGATCATGTTGTTCCAGGCCAAACTGTGTTCTGGTTTCAAAACTGTAGCATTTCTCCATGCATTCAGTGCATCTATGTGGCGATTCAAATCTGCATACTAGGGAAAAAATTGCAATAATTGCTATCATTTTTTTTCTATCACACAATTGATGCTAAAATATTCTAGTTACTCATTAGTCTTATTCAACTTTCCCTGTGTTCCTTTAATAAAACAAGACTAAAACACAGCCACTTGAAATATGAGAATACTGTATCAGAGGGTAGGTGAGGTTGCATTAAGGAAGATGATTTTTTAAAAAGCATTTAAGAAATCATTACACATACATATCAATTACACACACACTTATATAATTTGTGTTATATATAATATGTAATTACACACACATATATAATCTATTGTATTATTTATCTCTATATAGATATATGCATATATAATTATGTATAATACA
Source organism: Caiman crocodilus (assembly GCA_030014935.1). Taxonomy (NCBI): domain Eukaryota; kingdom Metazoa; phylum Chordata; order Crocodylia; family Alligatoridae; genus Caiman; species Caiman crocodilus. The sequence goes on along the minus strand of JAGPOW010003316.1, from coordinate 103,421,136 downwards.
AATATATATATATATAATTTTTTGATGTAAAGAGTATTAAGAAGCAATCAATTTTCTGTTCAGTTTTTGCAATTCATGCAAATTTTTAAATGTGCACATGCTTTTTTCATTGATTTTAAAAGAAAAGGATAGCCACATATATTAGAAATCTAAACTGAATTATTTTGCTGGTATGGATGTGTACAATGTTTTGTTGCATATACCAATTACAACTGAAGCCAAGACTTTGACAAGAGAATAGTAATTATCTTCTGGAAGAAAAAAAAATGTAAATTTGTAAAAAATTTAGATTTTTCTCCCAATTTTTATTTATATGTTTTTTGCATAAACTTAAACAGTGTGCATTGTTTGCATTTTTGTAGGGAGGAAGTATGTCGGAATAGTGAAAAAATAGCCTTGAGAACATAAATCTTCCCTAATCCACACAGAAGCAAATTGAAATTGTTGTCAAGGTTGAGCAATGAAGCAGAATTTTCATTCAAAATTCAGCTATTACATTATAAGTACTTTTAAGTCATATGTGCAATTTCCATTTCAATCAAGAATACTTACCAAACGTCCTAAATTGTAGTAACAGTCTGGGTATATTTTCCTGTGTTTAATTGCAGTCCAGTAGCTCTGCTCTGCCTCTTCAAATCTTCTTAAACTATTCTGGACTATTCCTAAATTCATCCATGCAGCAGCAAAATCAGGCCTAGGCAAATTTTTAAAATACATTTTAGCATTTGGAATACAAGCTCCTATTGTATTGTTTTGTTTACTTGACAAGCAACAATGCTTGGCATTTTTTTGACATACTGTATTTGCACAGCTAAGGACAGCAGCTCCTCTGCTTCCCGGAGCTCATTTCTTTCTTTCAAGATGTTTCCAAGGTTGTTCATGGCATGTACATATTTGGGATTCAACCTAGAATACAGAAGATTGTTACTCATAGGGAAATGAGGTACTTTTCTGCTAGGTTGTTAGTTATTTAGATAATGCTGCGGCATTTTTGCACTGCAACACCCACTGCCCTAAATATGATTTCAGTCTTACTAGGCCTGAGGAAATAAAGTACTCCGAGGCTAGTTAAGCAAAGCAAAGCAAAGCAATACATTCATAATACCTTACAGCTTCTCGGTAATATTTGATAGCAGCTGTTTGATTGCCTTTGTCAGCCAAATTCTTGCCAACATTGTAGTGCACCTGGAAAAAAAATACAGAATGAAATTTTACCAAATGTTCCATCCATTTAAATAAATTATTTTAATGTGTGGCAAAGTCAGAAGTTTTATTAGCTTTGCTGCAAATGTATTTGGCTGGCAAATAGACAGTGGGCACATCTGTGCATGCCGATTTAAAGTATGTCAGCCCGATTTAAAGTGCATTAAGGGCACTTTAAATGTGGCATGCATGTGTAGCCACACACCCTTAATGTACCTTAAAAATGGTGGTTTTATGTTATTTGCACCTAAATTTGATACCTGCTTAGGCATGAAGGTTATTTGCACCTAAATTTGACACCTGCTTAGGCATGAATAGCTAAAGCGCATTAACGCACGTGTAGACGCATTAACACACATTAAATCTTTATGGACTGACTTGGGACTAACTTTAGTCTCATGTTAGTCCACTCACACGGTGTCAATGCACTTTAATGAGTACATGTGTAGATGCAAGCCTAAATCACCTTAATGCACATTACATTTAGTAATGTAAGCTAATGAGCATTACATTTAGGCATACCTAAATGCACATGTAGACACACCCTGTGAATCCAAGAGAACAAAACTTCTGGCTACAAAATAAGAATTGCTGGGATCCTTTGACCCTAGCTGACTTCTTGCCCTTGGGGTAGGGGGCTAGACTTGATCTTCCAAGGTCCCTTCCAGCCCTAATGTCTATGAAATCTATTTTTGTCTTTCACTAACAAATTGTTTCATGGCTACCTCTAACACATTTGCTTGTGTTACAGAGATGGAAGTTGAGGCTAGCTCCTGGGACAGTTTTCTGAGTGGGCAACTTTTGATATTTAATACCAACTATGACTACGAAGGTTTTTTTTTTGCTTCCTGGCATTGCAAACACATGCTATATGAAAAAGTCCCTTGTACTATGTAGATGGATAGATGCGTAATAATGTTAAACCTATATTTTAATATTATTTACAACTAGATTGCACCATACAGGCACAGGCTATTACAAGGGAGAGACAGACTACCAAAAGGCTTCTAGATGCACACAGACATGTGTGAAGTGCAGGTAACTAGCCAGCTTCAGTAGCTATTGAATAGAGAAACTGTGGACTATGCCCCTCCCCAACCCTGTGCATTTCCAAGAAAAGTAAGGACACAGCAATTCTCTCTCCACTGAGCCCTGGCTTCCAATTCTGCATGTCCCTACATAACTATACATTCTTGCATTCTGCCACATCCTGTGCGTTCAGGTATGCCACATAGAACCTGGCCTCTAACAATAAGAAAAACTGCAACGTTTTTAAAATTTGGCCTTCATGAACAATAATGCCTTTGACAGGAATTGTGCATAGGTACTTGAGAAGAGCCATCTCCTTTTCTGTTTAAAGATTTAAAAACAGATGTAGTGTTTCATTATTGAATCAGCATTCAAGGACGATACTAACTGGAAATGAACTATTACACTATGCCCACATACTCCTTCATCAACCTTAAACAGATAATTATGTTATTATAATAGCTCTAAAAGGAATACTCCAACAACACAGTATTCTTTAAGAACTAGGTGATTAAAAAAGGTAGTATAAAATGCACTGGAGTACTTTAAAAATACTCTAAGCTGGAGCCTCAGTTAATACAGATCACCATAGCTCTACTGAAGTTAATGGAGGTATGACAAATTGAGACGAACAAGAGAAGCAGCCCCTGTATACTTGTCTTTACATAAATACACCTGTGGGTTTAAGGAATCAATACAAACTATTTTTAGGCAGGCAGTGAAACTGAATACTGTTCTGTGGTAAGTATATACACAGTGTTTGAACTGCATGTGAGACAGAGGGACAGAAAGAATCAATAGTATTCACCTGGTCCCAGCCTCTCAACTGTACTGTATTGGGGTAGAGGGGAAAGCCCAACATACAGCTGTTTGTCCATCTCCCAGCCCCCTTACTGCACTGAAGCCTTAAACTGGTCCTGGTGTCGTGCCAGGGCTGAGACCAGGCAGTGCTTGGGGCCTGGGGTTGCAATGCGTGGCTGCAGAGACCCAGAAGGGAGCAGGAAGGGGCCAGAAGTGGCTCATCTGGGGCGGAGGAAGGGCTGGCTCCCCACCACTGTGCGTACTCCCAGGGAGCAGAGGGGTCCAAATCAACCCTGGAGCCACACTGGAGCCAGTACTAGACTTTGGTAGGGTATTATGATCTATATTTAGGTTGTAGCAAGTATTAACAGTGATGACTGGGGACGCCAGGGTTTTATAATGTACCCTGAGGCAACCAAAATGGTGCAGCATATGTAAAACAGTGGGGTACCTGCTCACACAATGCCTCATCACAGTGTGCTACAGATGTGAAGGGATGGGGAACAGAGCAGCAGAGTGTCAGAAGTCCCTAAAATGCACTATATGTAAGGGAGAAGGACAATTATAGGGGCCCCAAAACCTTTGTAAGTATAGTCAGGCTCCCTGAGGAACAGCAAAACCTAGAAGAGGAGAGTGGAAGAGAGGTAGGGTTAGATACTGAGGTAGAAATGGCAGAAGAAACCCCACAGGAGGTTGAAACAGAGAAGGAGGGGGTTTGAGGCCGTGCAAGAGGAGATAGGAGATGGAAGGGAAGGGAAGGCAGGAACAGCAAACAGCTCAGACATGGAGGTGGGCATAGGGAAGAAAGAAGATAACTTACAGACAGCAAAAGTGGAGATGGAGCAAAAGAAAGAACCAGACAGACAACCCACAAAAAGAAAGAAAAATGCAGGGGCTGAAAACCAGGAAGAAGAAACCTGATAATAAGGGAGGTGAGTCGGAGAAAGAGCTGGAGGAGTTTTCTGCTGCTAATGCCTCTGGGCTCTCACCTCGAGTGGACACGAGAAGGTGGTAACAGGAAGGTGGGAATATGGAAGCCTTCCTAAATGCAGAAGTGATCTGACAGCTTGCAAAGGCTGTGGGAATGCAAGTGAGGGAAGGAGGCAAATGCAGATTTCTCATTTTACCAGAGAAACCCATGATTTTGCCATTTTGCTCCAGTTTTCAGGAAGCTGGGAAGAAGGTGGTGAGACAGGGGTCGCCACATACATTGATGTGCATATGACCCCAGGCAGGGCTGGGGCTGCTGCCCAGCCAGGCAGTGCTTGGGGTTGCAATGTGTGGCTGCAGGGCCCCAGAAGGGAGCAGGAAGGCGCCAGAAGTGGCTTGTCTGGGGCGGAGGAAGGGCCGGCTCCCAACCACCGTGCATACTCCCAGGGAGCAGGAGTCCAAATTAAAGGGCATCTAAGGAGGGCTTTTAAAATCCATACGGGGTGATACAAGAGTGCCACCTTTCACCACTACTGTGTATGTGTGGCACAGAACCATTAGTACAAAGAATAAGAAAAGACAAGGTCATATGTGGAGTAAAGCTATAAGGAATGGAAGAGGTAAAATGCATTTATATACAGGGATGATATACATGTAGTAGTTAGAGATGGGCTTTTGATGGAAAGGGTGCTAAAGCATACTTTAAAGTATGGAGAAGTGATAGGGGCTAAGCTAAATAAACCAAAAAAGCACAATAATGGGAGCGGGGAACTGGAGGGATTTGGAGAAGTTGGGCCTTCAAGTGAATGAGAAAGAAATCAGAGTGCTAAGAATGCCGATGGACACCAAGGGAAAAAGTAATACAGCACAGGAAAAGCTGATGGCAAGGATATGACAAGTACTTTGGTTATGGTCAAAGACACTGTCCTTTGCCAGAAAAGTGGTGATGGTTAAGGCTGTGCTATTGCCAATTATTTTATACATGGGAATTGTATTCCTGCCAATGTGGCAGCAAATAGCAAAAGTATTGAAAGAAACGTGTACATTTTTCTGGAATGCCAAAAGAGAAAGGTTGGCTAGATCTGAACTGGATAAAACAAGAGAGAGAGAGAGGGAAATGGGGTGGCCAGACTTGGGATCATTCATCTATGCAAAATATGTAAGTATAGTATGCAAGGTGAAAATGGGGGGGAGCAGGGAAAGCAGCACCCAATTTCAAACAACTACAATTTTGAGGAAATGGGGAGTATATTAGACCTCTTTAAAGAGTCCACTGGCATAGTAACTGTCGATTTATCATACCAGGATGGAAGATTTAATGGCAAGGCATAAAATAGGGAAGGTATGGCTGGAGGTCCTGAAGGATCATATGAAATTAACGAAAGTGGTAAGGGAGAGAGACAGGATGGTGCAGGTAGGAAACTTCACAGCAGGATAAGTGAATGTGGTGTGGGAAGCAATGACAGGTAAACTACTAAAAGGAGAACACGCTGACCTAGCACGGATGATTGTAAGAAATATCTTGCCAGTGAGATAGGTACAACACAGATGGAGCTTGACAAGGTACCCAAGGGAGAGGTGCAGGTAAGAAGAAATGGTGGGACATGTGTTTTGGAAGTGTACATGTGCAAAGGGGATGTGGGAAAGGATCTGCCAGTTTGAGTGACACCAAAATAAACCTATCATTAGCATGGGAGATGGTACTATATGCACTCATACCAAAGGTACCAGAAGGTTCTATGAAATGCTATTAAGGACTTTATTAGCATGTGTTAAAACTAGTTTATAGAAAGTAAAGAAAGAAAGAAAGAAAGAAAAACTTCTGGGTTTATAACGGGTTGGCTTTTACTGGAAGAGTGCCTGAAACTGGGACTACATGAACTGAAATGCTACACTGATCGGAAAAAAAAGATCGAGAGAAAGAGGCAGAAAAAGGACCGGACACGCTTATTTCACTAAACCAACAGAAAGGACTGATGAGAGAGGCAGAAAGTTTCAGGTGGTTACTGAGGTAAGAGTTTTTCATGGAGTTCTGTATGAAGAAAAAGATTTTTGTAAGCATCTTTTTTTGTGGGAAGCTGATGTATGTTGTTTAAGGGTTTAATATATATAGTTGTATGTTTTTAATCTGTAGTTGTTTCTGTGCTATGAATCTTGATAAAACCAGGACGTTAAAGATGTATAGCTTTGTAAGTGTAGGGTGATAAGTGTGTTTTTTAATAAAAATTTGTAAAAGGTTCCCATAAGCTTTTTTTGGCACCGCAGGATGGTGTCAGAGCTTGCTCCAGCTTCCCCAAGTGCTGACCTGGTATTGCAGCATCTCCAGGCCTGGAGCTTGTTCTTTCCCAGGGAAACAACTTCTCCCCCCGTTTTTTAAAAGCATCTCACACGCAGAAAGAAGAAGAAAAAAAATTTCCCATCAGTATGTTGGCCCAGTATGGGCCATGTGTTTTATAGTCATGCTCAGTGTTGGCTGCATTTAAGCACCTACATAGCTGGTTTCCATTACTGAGCACATGCTAATTTGGCAGCAGTTTAAATGATAGACAACATATTTAATGAGGTTTTCTTGTATGTGGGTGTAAGAAAAGGAACTTTTCTCGCTCACACTGCTTGGAAAAAAAAGCCTCACCTTATATTTGAGTAAACATGATAATTATAATACTTTTATCATTTTAAATAGTTTTCTAAAGAAATTTCACCCCCTGTTACTGAATTTACAGACTACAAATAATTATTTCAGGCAGAATTTTGATCTTTTATTCAGATGCTTTAATCCTACAAAAAGGAAAAAGGGGAAAATATTTCCCGCCATTTAGTGGCTGTGTTATCGCATGTTTTATTTACATAAATGATTAAAGAAAACTATTCAGAGATAAGAGCTGTTCATGTAATAGCATTGTAGCCTACTGTTTGCCGAGTAGGAAAGAAACAGCTTGTTGTTTTCTAAAGTGGTCACAACTTCAAATTGGCAGAAATTTGAGCATTTCCAAAAATTAACTTTTTAAAAATCTAAAGAAAAGATAATCTGTCATTCAGATTAAAAAGCTCAGGCAGGGAAGGTTATTAGCCTCATAAAGTAGTGGTAATTCAAACTTTAAAAGCTAATTATCTTACATTATGTGGTACCAATTTTACCACCTCTAGGTGATTGTTACAATCACATGTAATTAATTAGATCATCTGTTACTGCAGTCAAATACTCTGGACCTGATCCAAAACACGTTGAAGTCAACAGAAAGACTCTGTTTAACTTTGGAATAGGCCCTTTATGAGCTAGTAGCATCGTATTGTTTTAAATTCATTATATATCAGTAGTTAGGTAGTCTTGTTCTATAAAGATATCCCATACCTATAAAAGTTAATTACATAGAAATATGTATTTTCCAACTACTCAGAAAGAAGCTGATTCTAGCTCTAATTAGGGCAACTCCACTGAATGCAATGGCATCTCACACCACTTTTATACAGTGCCGAGCAAAATCAGACCCAAAGCGATTATTCAGACTAAATATTTTCATGTTTTTAACATTTCCTTTTTCAGTCTGACAACTGAGTTAACAAACAATTAACAAGCCAGTTACAGGACATAACATACTTAAAAAATAGCACATTCCTTTTTTTCAAAAAGCACTTTATGTTATTTTTGCCTAAGTATTGAATGTTACATAAGGCAGGGAACTGCTTCTGTGCTGATGAGAAGGGAGTTCCCCAGCCTGTAGGTATGCTGATAGTTTTTCCTCCCTAGGTGCAATACCTTGCACTTATCCATATTGAAACCCATCCTATTCTCATCCACCCACCTCTGTAACCTGTCCAGATCTAGTTGTAGCCTGTCCCTCTCTTCTAGTGTGCTCACTTCTCCCCACATCCTAGTGTCATCTGTGAACATGAACAAGGTGCTTTTCAGCCCCTCGTCCAAGTCGCTGATGAAGATATTGAATAGTGGGGGCCTGAGGACCAAGCCCTGGGGAACCCCATTGCCCACATCCCTCCAGGTCAAAAATGACCCAACCACCAGCACTCTCTGGGTGCGGCCCTCCTGCCAGTGTGCGAACCATCTGACTGTGTAGGAGTTGACACCACAGTCGCCTAATTTTTTTTTAATGAGGATGGGGTGAGAGACAGTGTCAAAGGCCTTCCTAAAATCCAGAAAGACTACGTCCACCACTACACCTGCATCCAGGGCTTTTGTGACCTGGGAGGTTGGGAGCCACTAATCTATAGCATCCCCTGAAAGTGTTTTTTACAAGATAAATGAAAAATAATATAAATTCCAGTTAATTTTGGTTTACTTGACAATAAATAACACTTCGGTCTGCTCTCATATTTATAGTCCTTCATGTCACTCAAATTGGGGGCATGAAAACAAATGGCTGCATTGTTGAAGTTGTCATGATGGAAGCAGGTGGCTCTGACTGTTTGTTAAATGGTCACTGGGGTTTCTAGAAGTCAGCTTGGTGCAGGAAGCTGTTTGTGACCATTATGCTTGGTTCCCATTTTCATGTTTATATTTTTAAGAAAGATGGATTTTTTTTGCGGGGGAGGGAGCAGGATGGGGAATGGCAGATCTCAGATTGTATAGCACAGATTTGCAGTAAGGGTGAATCCTGCAGTCACTGTGTAAGGATGTTTTGGTAGTTTGGGGGGGGGGGGGTTATTCTTTTGTACTTTCCTCAAAAATTGCTGTAATTTGTACTTTTTAATATTCACAATAAGAAACATGCATCACAAAAGGTGAACATGACTGAGTGAGAGGCAGAGGTAGACTGAACTAGTAAGCATTGAAGCTATCTATATCTATAGCAATGTCCTTTCCTTACTTTTACAGACAGTCAAACAGAGGGCTTGATTCATGATCTAATTACTATACCACCGTGTTTTCGGTGAAATTACTCTGGATGACTGATTGAAATAAGAATCTCCAACACTTTTCTGTAGCGGTAACATTATCACAATCTACATTTGCTTAAATCAGTGGTTCTCAACTTTTATACACTCAAGGCACCCCTCATTAGACTCAAAATATCCCTTCGTAACTTTTGTGAAATGAGAGGCACCTCATTTCAAAAATTAATTTATTTAAGTTTGTCCCCCTCCTTGCAGAGGGGCTAAGCAATGGGAGTGATGGAGCAACCAGAGAGCCATTATTTGCTTATATCCTCACACTTGGAGCCTGATCCCACTCTTACCTAGTTGTCTCTCGATACTTCCTGAGGAACCCTTCAGTGATCTTGCCATACTCCAAAGTGCCTTGGCACCCTGGTTGAGAATCACTGGCTTACATTATACTACTCCTTATGACTCTCTTTTGCAACTTCTAAAAAAAGAGACAAACTGCACCTGCTCCGTTTACAGCATCTCTCTGTCATCTAGAATATGAGATATACTAAAGCCATCATTAAACTATAGATGTTTGCCTACAACTGCCACACAACAGGACCTCATATGTAGCTGATTTTTTTCATATGCCAGGGTAAGGATATTGATAGGGTTACCTCACATTCTGTTGCTCTGTTTACAAGGCAAGCACCATATATCTGTATTTAATTAGATGCAAGGGTGATTTATTGTTCACTTGAAGATGAATATTTACATTTTCTAATTAAAAAAAAAAAAATAGAAATTCCATAAAAACCTGGGGTTCTGAGCCACATTTTCTGAAGCACTGCTTTAGAGTAGAGAGCATAAACATACTGTTCCCTGAAAATGGTGCCATTTTTGCAAATTCCCAATTCTGGGCTAATCTGGAGAGGCCTGAAGTACAATTTGAACAATAATAAGGGACTTCTCAGGCTGCCCTGTGGCTCACAGGGCTGCCAAAATTCCTGTACTGCAACCTAATGAGAACCAAACCTCTGGGACATTTCTTGTGGCTATACCCTTGGAATGCCCCCTACAGTAAGCCTGAATCAACTCAGAGATAAGCTTCATCATGGTCTTCCACAATATCTAAGCCAAGGACACCTTCTCTGCACTAAGGAGCAAGCCTGCGGTGAGCATCTCACCAAAAGACTCAGCAATTCTGTTCCTTTACCCTATAGTCTACTGGCTCTGCAAAAAGAAAAAAACAACAACATAATAATGACTCTGAAGTGAGTAAATGAGATCTTAATTGCATCAAGTCAGTTGACTACACTTCTATACTTTCTGCCTCTGCAGACTGAAATTGCTGCAGGAAAAAGTAATTTATATATGCATCTGTTCCAACAGCTTGTACTTGCAAGTTTTTGGTCTTTTTTGATCTAATTGAATGTCTTCACTGAAGTCAATTTATCTTCTTTTTTCACTTTTGAATTACTGTACTGTAATTAGCACCAACTAGTGTGTTGATTATTCTTGCCACTATAATTTGCACGTCCTTTCTAGATGGTATTGTTGTGTCCTTGTACCAGAAGGGGCAAGAACCATAAATGAGATGCTTTACTGCAACATATTTAACATGTTGCAGAAACATTGAAAAGCTAAAAAAAAGTGAATGTTCTGAACTTACTTTCGCATTGAGAGGACACACAGACAGAGCACTCCTAAAAAGCTGTTCTTCAGATCTCCACTGATTACTGCGGATAATGCAGCGCATCACGTTTATCAACAAGATTCCCAGTATAGCAGCAGTAAGAATTTTCTTAAAGATGACACAGTTTAGAAAAAAAAAGAAGAGAACTTTCAGTATTAAAGCTTTTCTCCTAGTCTTGACCCTCAATTGCACTGACTATTTTTTCAGTACCTTTTTCTTGGCTTGTTTGCTCAATAAACTAAATCCATATGTAAACAGAATGCAATATCCAATACTGGGAAGGTAGATGACTCTCTCTGCAACAACAAATCCTACTCGAAAAAACAGGTTACTTGCAGGAAGGAAAGGGATAATCAGGAACCCCAGTCCCAGCATAAGAATTCTGGAAAGAAGAAACAGATGCTCGTATTAGTAACCAAATACAGAAGAAAATTATTATAAAATTATTATTACTGTTTACTGAACTCTGGGGGTTCCAAAGTGCCTTAGTCTGTACATAGACATTGGAGTATTCAAAGGAATCTCAGAGAGGCTGATGCCCAGCTGCCATGGGATGTAAAGGAACCAGGATGGTTTCTAAAATTCTAAGCCAGAATTCCCACAAAAGTAAACCAGAGGCAAGTTCACATATCCAGGTTAGAGTATGATCTGAACAAACTGGTAATCATAAGTTCTGTTCTCTTCAAATATACAGGCAATAAGATGACTTCAGACATTTAGACAGTTTTCTAAAACTATTAAGTGAGAAATAAAGGAAAAATATTCAAGTGTTTACTGATATTTAAAAAGCTAAATCAAAAGTTGAATTTCTAATAAGCTTTGCTTGCAATAATGGTTTTGTTCAGTAGAAAGCCTACCAAAGACACCGCTTTCACTTAAAGCTAATGCATTCTTTATAAATGGCAAATCGGTATCAAGATACCTACACATCTGAAAAACGCCCCCCACAAAAACTTTTGGATGCTTACAGATGTTAAAACCCCCCCAAATATGGTGCTCTACTTTAAACTTGGTATTCTTCTGTCCTGAGCCCAGCACATTCCCAGAAAATGCATGACGTTAGTTGAACCTGGCTCACCCAACATCCATATAGATTTGGCAGTTTAGTGGGGGGTTTTGGCACTTCTATTGAATAGCTGATCAGGTTTAGATAAAAGTGCCAAAAAGCCCCACTGAAGCACCTAACCGATATAGACACTGTAGAGCTAGGAAAAATGAATGTGTTGCTTCTTCTGGTAAAAAAAACTAACAAACAAAAACTTCTAGGCATACACTGATAGGGATTTTTTAAGGCGATTCCAATGGACAATTTTTAAGGAGCCATATCGGTTAATACCGATCCAATTCCAAGGTTCAGCTGGATGCCTTGGAGACCAGCACTGGGCTGGTAAGTGGTGTGAGGGAAGGGGCGGGAAGAGGGAAGGGGCATGGGATGGGGGGGTGGATCAAGGCCCCTGCAATGAGGGAAGGAGTGGGGTTGGGGTTGGGGTAGGTGCTGCTCAGCTGGGACAGGGCGCAGGTTGGAGCCATGACTTGTCCAAGGTACGCGAAGGCGGGAGGCATGGCTCCTGCTGCTGCATGCACCCCAGAAGGGCATGGGGGAATGTGCCCCCAGATCTGCAGGCAGGCCAAGGGTGGACTGCTGCTGCAGGATGGGGCAGGGATGGTGCTGAGCTCTTCCTAGAGGGTGGGGGAGCTGGGCCAGGCTGCGCAGGGGCAGGTGGCAGTGGTGCTAAGGAGGCTATGGGGTGGGGGTCCTGCAGCCCCCCAATAGGCCCCTCCCAGCACTGCTGCCTGTCCTGAGTGCAGCCTGGCCCAGCCCCCACCATGAAGAGCCTGGTGCAGCCCTGGCCCCAGCATAGTGACAGCCTGCCCCTCCCCACATGACTCCATGCCCTCCCAGGATGTACGCAGCAGCAGGAGCTGCCTCCCACCCCCCGCACTCCCCAAATGAGCTGCTTGCAGCTCCATCCCGCTCCCTGCTCTGGCTGTGTAGCACCTGCCCCTGCTCCACTCCCTCCCTCAACACAGGGGCCTTGATCTGCCCACCCCCACCCCCACAACAGACTTACCAGCCAGATGCTGGTTTCCAAGCTGCCAGACTGCACTCCTGGCCACATGTATACTGTAGCTGTGTACATGCATAGGGCACTTTCCAGCCACACCAGGCAAAAAAAGTGGATTTCTGATATTGTCAATTTTCCCTATATCAGTGCCGATGCTACATGTGACCGATGTACCAGTGCACACCTACAAACTTCTTTTTTGCATGTTTTTTTTTTTCTTTTGATAGCTTGAAAGTGCTTGTGAGTGTTGGCCAGTGGCTTTGTGCAAATTTCACAAGTCTGTGTTTTTAATGGAATTAAAAAATTACTAATCATTTGTATAGTGAATGCCCTTCTACTGAAAGAAATAAAGGAAGAGGTAGAGGACAGGGAAGCAGATGAGATTAACATTTTAAGAAATGCACTAAACTGGCAGAGCAAGAGATGGGAGGGGCCAGGGAAACCATTATTTGAGTACTGAATTGCATGTACTCCAATTAAAATCTTTAATTTGCTGCCTCTTTAAAATGATATAACCAGTTCAAGGATGTGCATTGTGAAACAGATTCTAAAGAAAAGTAAATAAGTAAATATCTATAGATAGATATAAAATAAATAAATATAATATATAAAATAAATAAATAAATAAATAAAAACATATATAGATAAAATAGAGTCATACTAAGAGTAGTAAGTTGATTTTCCATTCTATAACGTGTGGTTGTTGTTGTTTTCAAGTATTTTCTCAGTAACTCTTCAATGACGAAAGAGTAATCACTTTGGGATAGCATTTTATTTTTTCAATCAGTGGCCAGAATCTCTACATCTTTTATAAAAACACTTTTTTCATTATTACAAAAGAAAAAAGAAAGAAGAACTGTAAAAAAGAGGAAAGCAACATACATCAATTACACTCTGCTCTGACCACAAATTACTTTTTACCACCTATAGTGTTAAGGATCTCAAAATGCCGTTTCAGGAGGAAAATAAAGCAGCCATCCATACCCCCTCCTACAAGTGTGCTTCCCCATTAGTCAGTGTATAGTGATGGGCCCAAATTGGGATGAAACAGTAATGATAGATATAAATATTTATTTCAACTACATTTGCTAGGTATTGGTTCCACCAAATTGTTAGAATTATCAGTACAGGATTTAAGAAAATAATACTGTACCAAGCTAGTGTGGCATTTAAAATTCAACACCGTCTCTTACCTTCTCCTATGGCTGTCTTCTGAGCATAGAGCTTGGCATATTAGGCCAATTAGGCAGAACCAAAGTGCTGCTAGTGCAATTATTCTCCAGTCACTGACTGATTTAATAAGAGGTATGCAGCCCATTGACCAATCAAAACACAGCCACCAGGGACAGAGCAGCAACCATGCATTCAACGAATAGTAGTAATTATAGTTTATAGCCTGTCAGTCAAAGGAAAACAAACATTTATTTGATACTAAACTTAAGGGAAAAAAAAAAACAACTTCAGTGTTCTTCTTCACAATCTTCTCTCCCTCCCCCCAACAAGTGCATTTTATAAGATACACAAATGCTGATTCTTAGTAAGAATGGGTCCATTCATTTTACATTTATAAAAATATAGAAGGATTTCAGCATAAAACAAGCTCTTTTCCATACATAGATCACTGTCCTGTTCAGGATGAGAGACACAGCTATAGACAGTTATCTATACATGTAGATCTTGGTGAGATAATCTTCCAAAATGCAAGGAAATGTCTAAAACACACCAAAAAAAGCAACACAGGAAAAAAGCAACAAAACATATTTAGCCAGAACACCGGAGTTATTTTCTTCAACAGTGAAGAAAGAAAGGTGGGGCCAACTTTCAATATTTGAAAAGAAAAAAAAGGGGGGGAAAGGATTCTGTCCTTTCTTCTAGGAATAGAGAAAGGGTGGGTGGAAAAGCACATACCAAATTAAATACAGAACACACATGAGATTTATTTTAAAAAAAAATCCCTACCTATAGATAATCATCACAATAGCAAAAAATGAAAGTGACTCATCATATAGCACAAACATATAAAACTTGCTCATTTTATCGTTATTTTGAAGGACTGAAATATAATTGAATTTTCTTTTGAAAACCCAATTTTTTGAACTTGCAAAAAAAATCAAGTCTGTGACTTACTCTCACAAACAGGCTGTCTGCAAATGAAGCTGGGTTGTCTACTTCGGTGAATGCTGGTGGTCCTGTGCCCATGATTCTCCACCGTATGTAAAGTATAGTGACCCCTCCAGACAACAGAAGAGTGATCCTGAAGAGAAGTCCCTTTCTAAACAACCCAACATTCTACAGTAAAAAAGAAAAAAAGCCAACAAGGCAAGCTACAAACCTTACATTTTCTTCATCACCCTCCAGGACAGAAAATGAGAATGAAGACTGCAGTTGGGCATTCTTGCTATTAGAAGAAATATTCCCCTTCCCTTCCTCCCCCTCTGCCTCCAGCAACTCTCACTGAGCGAAATTCTCAGCTACATGGTATATGGATATGGGAAGAATGGCACACATTCATAACATTATTGGTTACAAAATCAGAATAGGAAATGTCAGGAAAGGAACTGTGTCTTCCATTTGTATGGTAACCGGCATATTAAGTCACAAAAAATGAATGAGAATAAAGAAAACAAAAGCCTAAGGCTGAGAATTTTCTCTCTATTTATATTTTTCTGGTCTCTACTGACTGATCTGAAAAAAAAAAATTGCAAAAAATATTATTGCTAATCAATTTCAATGGAAACAATTTTTCTTTAAGAATCACCCCTCCAAAAAAAAGTCTTCAGTGAGTTTGTGTGATTTCACAAATCAAATTTGACAAAGGTTTCAAGGTATAGCTTTTATTATGTATACAGGGGGCTGGGTGGATCAATACATCTTTTGAAAACGAATGACTATGCCTGTGAGCATTTAATTATGGTGGGATGCTTTTATAACTGAATACAGTTTATTTTCTTTCTGTTATTTATATATAAAGCAGGCATTCTGTTGTGTGCATATGTGTGTTTGCGTGCGCGCACGTGCAATAAATACATACACACACCCATTTTTATAAAACAATTCCAGATATAGACAGATGGCTCTGTCCCAATAAAAAGAAATGTAATGATTCTTTAGGCTCTTCTAGAAAAATAAAAGTTATGAAATGCTTCAAACTGTCAATATATGAAGACTTAAAATCTTATGCACACATTGGAACTAGAGGTGCAACAATAAAGATTTTTTTGGTTGATACCGATGGCCAATTATTAAACAGCCATATCTGCCAATACTGGTTCAGTAGCCGATATGCCGCCTGGCAGCTTGGAGAACAGTGGCCGGCCAATAGGTGGGGGAGGAGCGGGGCAGATTGAGTCCCCCATGGTGAGGGAGGGAATGGGGCAAGCTACAAGACTTACAGCATGCAAAAAAATCCCTACTAGAGTAGATTTATCTCTTTCTGCACCCAATTCAAGGATTTTGCGAAGCACAATACAAATTGCTAAGTGCAATGGCATTCTAGTATCTAGGCCTAGGAACAGTGAATGAAAATCCAGGTAATCTACAAACAGTCACTAAAGGGAGAAAAGGTGGCACCAATTCATCCATTAGCAGCTCAGAATCTGACACTTCACCTATGCAAATTCCATAAATAAGAATAATTGGACAAATATTTGATAGCTACTAGATTGTCCTACAGGAAAGGAGAGCTTCTAATAACAGATTAATCATCTGCCCCTCCTATGGAGGGTTCAAAAAAGCACAAAAGTATTCATCTGACCTTACATAGAAGGGAAACTACAGAGTGCTTCCCTGGGGTTTAGCTTAAGCCTCATGTTGCTCCAAAACTGTAAAGGATGAAGTATGAATAAAAGGTCTCATGGTGTTTAAGGAGGAAACTCAGTAAGTAGAGGTGGACATTGTAAAACTGAAACAGCTGATTGGAAGGGGGTTAGTTTGGGCAGCAAAGAGAAATGCTGGGAGTTGAGCTCCTGCTGACTAATTGAGAAAAACAAGGTGTTTTGAGACACGCAGGTTGCAAACCTGAAGCCATTTCAGAGGTAAAGTGATGGAAATGCTTCAAAGACAAACTTTAGGAGCAATGTACTAGCTCAAAAAATGTTCGGGGAGGGGGGACTGGGATGGGCTGTGTTTGGGGTGGGTGGTAGCAGCACTGGGAGCAGGGGTATGGCAAATTGAGATGGCTGTAACTCACCTCCTAGCCTCCCCTCCCAACACTGCTGCTGTCACCCACCCGCCTGCCCCCAAGTGCAGCCCCTCTGCTGGGAAGAGACCAGCGCAGCCCCTGGCCCCAAGCCCACACTGGGCAGACCACCCTCACCCCATATATAAATGCAGGGAACACATGCCCCCCATGTCTCCCCCAGGGGTGCGCAGTGATGGGGAAATGCCCCCCTCCCAGATGACCTGCCTGCAGCTCCATCCCACGCCCTGCCCTGCCTGAGCAGCGCCTGCCTCTGCCCTAGCCCCATTTCCTCCCTCACTGTGGGGGCCTCAATCTGCCCCCATGCATCTCTCCCTCCCATCCCCAGACTTAATCGGCCAGACACTCTTTTCCAAGCTGCCTTACTGCATTCCTGGCTGCACGCATGCTGCAGCTACACACACGCGGCATTTATCAGTGACATTATCAGTTACACCAGCCAAAAAAGCCAACTGCCGATAATGTCAATTTTCCTTTTATCGGTACCGATAAACATGGACCAATATATCATCTCACCTCTAATTAGAACAGATCTCTGGAGGTGGTAAAAGCTAAAAGTTAATCTGACATCAATATTTCTATCCATAATTCCATGAAAAAGGGGTAGATGTGTGACATTTTCTACAGCAAGCCACAATCATCCAATGTTGGGAATCAAAAACATAACACTTCAGTTTCTTAGCATGTAAAGAGCATTGCTCATAAAAAGTTTGCCTTTGAAGCATTTCTGTCACTTCACCTCTGAAATGGCTTCAGGTTTGCAACCTGCGTGTCTCAAAACACCTTGTTTTTCTAAATTAGTCAGCAGGAGCTCAACTCCCGGCATTTCTCTTTGCTGCTCAAACTTATCCCCTTCCAATCAACTAGTTTTGTTCAAATTAGCTGTTTCAGCTGTACAGCGTCCACCTCCACTTTCTGAGTTTCCTCCTTAAATGCCACAAGAACTTTTATTCATACTTCATCCTTTACAGTTTTGGAGCAACATGAGGCTTAAGCTAAATCCCAGGGAAGCACTCTGTAGTTTCCCTTCTATGTAAGGTCAGATGAATACTTTTGTGCTTTGTTGAACCCTACATAGGAGGAGCAGGTGATTAGTTTATTTTATTAGTAGCTCTCCTTTCCTGGGGGACTATCTAGTAGCTGTCAAACATTTGTCCAATTATTTTTATTTATGGAATTTGTATAGGTGAAGTGTCAGATTTTAATTGGGCTGCTAATGGATGAATTGGTGCCACCTTTTCTCCCTTTGGTGACTGTAGATTAACTGGATTTTCATTCACTGTTCCTATGCCTAGCTATTAGGACTACATTGCACTCAGCAATTTTTATTGTGAAATTCCTGAATTGGGTGCAGAAAGAGATAAGTCTACTCTAAAAGGGATTTCTGTGCATGTTGTAGCTCTTGCTTTCTGACTCTCTATTTAAAAGCTGTTTTGTGAACCTGAATAAATAGATCTCTCTTCACTTTGCCAGAGAGATATGTTCAGCATCAATTTTTGTTGCCTCATTATTGACCGGGGAGAATGGTCTCATCTCTACTACACACAGTTACCAGTTTTCCCAATACTTAGGCAGCATCTTTTTAAATACTGTTGTAAAAAAAAAAAAAAATCTATGGAGTGCAATCACTGCTATATCCAGTCAAAACCCAAGCACACTACCATTGTCACTGCAAAGAGGTTCTGGATCATTGCCTTGTTTTGCTTACCCTAAAATTGCATCTAGTTTTTAACTCCAAATTTACACAAGACTGTAAAATGGCATCTTTCTCTTGTAGGATAGGATTGTCAGGATAACAAGACTGATCAGAAATGAAGCATGCTCACCTCCAGTGACTTGTTCTTATGCAGTACCTTGTGAACAAGCTCCAAAAAATCTAGTCTGCTAATCACCAGAGCATCAAATATGGCATTCAAACCCTAAATAACAAGCAGGAGAAAGAGAAAGAAGAAATAATTACATTTTTAAACAGTTGTTATAAAATGCTACTTCTACAATGAATCAATGCTCATCTTAATTATGATTATAAATGGATGCAAACTCTGGATACATTTTGATACAGGCAGTAATATGGAGTGGGAAGGAAAGAGGGAAAGGAAAGAACCCTGCCTCAGAGGAGCTGACTATTATTATGTGGCCTTCAACCTGCAGGTGGAGCATCCCAACTGCTCCAGCATTTCTGGAAGTGCAGCAAACACCCCCATGCTATGCCAGCCTGTGCATGTGTGGTAGGAACATAAAGATACTGCCCCACTTCCTCCCTGCCATCCTCGCTCTTGTCAACATGTCTTAGTAGTCTAATAAGGTAGGAGCTGTATGGATTCAACCACCTTTTTCTTTGCAATGGCATACAGATTATCACAGCAAGGCTAGACAGAGTTAGAGAGACTCCAATCTTGGTATGGTTTGAGATTCTACCAGTGAAAGTGTCTGAAATTGCAAGGTACTCAGAACCTCTGGCAAAGTTCTCTATGGCATCTATTTCTAGAAACCTCAAAAAGATTTGAAAGTATGCAACACTTTGCAGGATGAAACCATAAAAATAAGTATATTAAAATCAGGAATAATTCCACTGAAGTCAATGGACTTCTGTTGGTATCATATTCTGATCTCAGTTTCACCATTGCCCATCTGCCTCTAGTGACCCTTTTATTCCAACATGCTAACTGAATTGCAAATTCCACTTTAAGCAGCTTTCCTATCCTTCCAAAAACATTCAGGAATCTTTACATACCAGAGCTATACAGCTAATACCTTCAGAGTTTGCTAGTGTTCTAAGGCCTAAAGGGAGTCAGGAGAGAAACAGTTCTAGTAGAGGGGCTCCGTCTCTTTCTAACAGATAGAGGGAACATATGGAAACTGGCATGGAGCTTGGAGTCACTGGCAGCATAAGGTTGCTGGCTCACTGAGAAAGGAAAGTAGTCAGGAGTCCTGTTGTAAAGGGATATTCTTCATGGGACAATTTCCTTTTTTGTATGCTTTACAAGATCCGTTTTGCCTCTCATTTTTACTCCCTCTGGCCTGTGCTTCTTTTGACTGTTAAACCTGTTTTCCCTCATCCCGAGGATAAATATATATAAAAATATGCAGCAACAACAACAAAGTTCCTCTCTGAAAAAGATACCAAGGATGGAGGATACTACAGAACCTTATTTTCAAGTCACTATGAGAAACAGAGATGCTTTTATTTTTTCAGTGATAGCTACATTTAAAAAAATAGTTCTCTTTGGCTGCCTATACATGTGCTAGTTCACGTGTCAGAGCAGACAGGATTAATCGGGTTTGCTTCGTGTTCTAATTAGAATGCTCCAGCATCACCTCATTGTCATGTGTGGAAGCCCCTGCACGTTTTAAAATGGCTGTGGGGCCACTTTATCTAAACCTCATTGCCTGAGGTTTAGATAAAGCGTCCCACGACCATTTTTTAAATGCACGAGGGCTCAAAATACATAACAGTGAGGCATTTTAATTAGAGCAGGTCTCTGGGAACTGCTCCAATTAAAACAACCCCTCACCCCAATCACGTGTATAGGCAGCCCTTGTGCTCTAGAATGTTTTCTGCAATTTGTTTTCTCTTTATAAGCAAGGACAAGAGGATATATGTTGCTTACAAACTCCTGTTTCTGATGCTCTGACCCTTCCAGTTACAGTCACGGCCATTCCCCAGCTATAGAAATAAATCCCAATTGTGCATCTCAGGAGTCTGACGGTGTCATTACAAACAGGATGACCTCAGTTAAGTAAGAAAATGCAGGAGTACATGAATCCCCTCCCCGCCCCCCAGAATGCTGCCATTTACCTAGATATGTCTTTAAATAAAAAACAAAATGAAAAGAGAATCAACAAAAATTATATGTAAGCGGAAAAACTATTTATAACCAGAAAGTGTCATAAAGAAAAAAAGAGTAGGTTTCTATAAACTGCTTTTTCAGTTAATTATGTCCTTCTTCATGAACTGCATCACCACTAGCTTTACACATCTGCCTGAACAGTGAGCATGAGGGCAGGGACAAACAAAAACACCTACCCCAGTATAATTTGCACTCATCATGAGCACCTGGTTAAAATAATGGAGTAATTGGGGTGCATGGCAGGATGTGCTGTGTTTGGGATGGGGCATAAAATTCCTCAGATACTAACTGTGCAACAGGGCTGTCCACAGCCCTCAAGGATTAGGCTGAAAGTAGTTCTAAAACTTGGGTTGTCTGAGGCCAGGGTCAACAAACTAATGACTGTCAGCCCTTGCTCTGGACAGCCCCAGAGCCAGCTGGAGACCTGGCATGATGCATACGTCAATATGCATCAGCAATCAATACCCGTACCTCCGACTGCCAGCCCTGGCTCCAGAAACCCATAGGCTGAGGAGCTGTGGGGCTAGGAACTTTGAAGTACTGGGCTGAAGCAAGTCTCTGGCCTTGGTGAACTCTGACACTTTAAATGTAGTTTTAAAAATTGCCAAATACAAGAGTTGCAAGGTTTCCACTGGGGGAAGTGGGGCCCTTGGCTCCCCCAGCTGGAAACCTGGCAACTCACTTGCCAGAGAGCTCATTGTTGGGACTGGATTGAGGCTGTCCCCAGTCCTAAAATGACCAACAACAATTGTTGACATCATGAACTCCCATATAGGTTCCAGACCCTGGACTACCAGACATTTCATGCACAATATCTTGTGGATGGTTGGCCATTTCATAGCTCCATAAATTGGCTGAATATGTGGCATGTTGCTATTTATGGCACAATTAACATGTTTCTCATGCCATAAATGTAATGCATGCCACAGACTTTTAACACTGATGTAAGTTACAATGGTATCAGAAATTGGGGGGGGATATGGGAGGGGAGGGGCTGGAAAGCCATGCCAGACCAGCCAACACAGAATGTGGCTATTACTGAGCCTCACTGGTGAATGAGTAGGACTGCTAGGGATAACATGCAGAAAGGGAATATGCAATCAGATGTGGAGAAACTTTCCCCACTTTCTACATAAGAAGTAGCTTATGGATGCTGAATCTAGCTTTTATGAGAACCCTTACCAGTACTGTAATTCCTTGTTCTTTGCACAGCATGGCTATTGCACCTAGGAGAACGCTCACCAGCACCCAAAATACAGAAAAATGGTTTCCTTCTTTATCTGTCAATGTAAAATACGACATAATTTAGGCTTATATAATATTTCAAGTTGGCATTAGAAACAACTTTTAAAAAATACAATACTGTTTACTTTCTCTTAAAATCTTCTCTACCCTGCTAAGTTAGAGGTGTAGAAGGGATGAACAACAATATCCTAGCATTTGTTCATTGGCCTCAGGGCTTTAGTAGTAGACCACAGATGCATTAGGAATCTCCCCCTTTGGTAGACATTCTGTTGGCCCCATACAGGTTTCTACAACATATTTCTACAAAGTCCAATCATTAGACACAAATGTATCATCCTTGGCTACAGGTCAGTTATTAACGGCAACTCCATATTGTGTTGATGCAGAAGGAAATCCAGCTCAAATTTTTACAACACAAGGTAGATGTTGCCATCTCACCCATTTAGCATTTGCCACTATTGGTTCTGTTTTGTTTTGTTTTTTACATGAGAGACAGAATCACTATCACGTGCACATTTCCAGTTTTCAGAAGAATTGCCTAAGCATGTGAGGTATACATAGGCTTAAGCAGAAGCATTCGAAGGTAGTGAAAATGCCCAGCATGAAAAGATAAATATCAAGCTTTTCTCTTACAAAACTAAAATTTTAGTTGCTTTATTTCTTCTTGTGGTCTTTAAAGGACAATGCTGTCAGATACTGAGATGTAATATTATGAAATTTCATTAGTTTGTGATTAAGTTCCATGGAGGGAGACTTCCAATGACAAAGAAAATATTATCTCGTGTTTGTTTTTGGGTCAATATGTGCATATACTTTTTCTTCTGTGCAGAAAAAAAATGGTAGTGAGCTAGCCTAGAAAACTAGATACAGAAGACAGGAATTTAGTAATGCCATTAATCAATTAATTTTTGAACAAGACTCTGAAAATTTAAAGCACTATATAAGTGCTAATTATTATTATGAGATACAGACATGCCAACAGAGGCAATCAGTTTAATGAAGCACATTCCCCTAATACTGCACTGATTCCCACTAGGAAGATCTTCTGTCAGAAAATGAAACCAATCTTTGGTTGGCACCTGTGCCTAGTTGAAACTAGTACACCATATTGTGAGTGGGCATAGTGCCACCCTACCAGATGGGGAAGATTGTAAGCATGCCAAAGAAGCACAGTGTGTTACATTTCTGTTCTGAAAGTTAGAAATCTAGTATTTCCATATATCTCCAGGCTGTCCCTTCTTAGAAGTAGATAAGTCTGAAAGCCCAAGAGATTCAAACCCACAAGGAAAACCCACGAGGGTTTGGTTTTGTTTTTAAGATAAACAATGTTGAGGTGGTCATCTATTCAGATTGACAGGCTGACATGCCTAAGTAATTTTGCATACAGTGTGCCTCCTGCTGTGGAATTAATTGATCCTAGGTTTTTCCTATAGTTACTGGACAGTTTTGGATCTAAGGTTGCAACAGACATACTTGGGGCTGGATGGTCAGGGCCTGCATCTTGGCATTCAGGAAGGTACACTCTTTTCTCTTTGCAGAACTTTACATTTATTTTTGTGCTTCAAAGCAGTTTCACAGTGCCCTGAACTTATAAACCAATTTTTGAAGTAGCCAATAAAAGCAGAAAGAACGCATTGTAAGCACTTATCTAGAGTAAGACACACACACCCCACTCTTGTGTTTAAGATGGACACACACATCCCCTCACATCCCCTCTCTTCTGGTTAAGATAGGTAGATTTTGCCTTTTTTTCTCCCTCAAGCCATGGTCATCTATAAAGCTCCATTACATAACAATCTTATCTAATGGACTTAGCCT
Source organism: Caiman crocodilus (assembly GCA_030014935.1). Lineage (NCBI taxonomy): Eukaryota > Metazoa > Chordata > Crocodylia > Alligatoridae > Caiman > Caiman crocodilus. The sequence goes on along the minus strand of JAGPOW010003316.1, from coordinate 103,397,478 downwards.
TAAAAATTCCGTGATTAAACACAAGAACTTCCTACTCTTAAGATACCAGGTAAGTATCTGCAATTTCGATGTAAACTGACTGCTTTTGTAAAATCAAGGCTTCTCAATTCCGCTCCAGATCTCTGAATCCATACAGAACTGCTGTTCAGTTTAACAAATGTTTTCTTTTAGTTGTGTAACTCTGGTAGGAAGTGCTGTTCTCACATTGTCTGTCAAGGTCTCAATAGATCTCTAGATTCCAAGCATCTCAAACTAAAGTATATAATATAAAGTACAATACAAAGTGGTAGCTTCATCTGCTGCTGAACTACCACTTCGCTGGAGATATAAAACAGTCATTTAATAGTACAAACACAAATGACAATTATTTTAGCTGTCTAGATAAGGAATAGATAGAAACAGGGACTAGATTTACAGAGATATCCATGCACAAAGGAAACACCCAAGATGAGGGCACCTGAATGCACGTCACTGAAAATCAGCCCCCCAACTGTTTAATAGCCAAGAACAGTTATATCTACCAATTGCAAAACAAGCAACAGAACCAGCTTTATAAAGGATGCTTCAGTGGTATAATGCCAGTAGCATAACTGAGCAGAGGCAACCAGGGCAGCGGGCCTGGGTAATACACTTAAGGGTAAGGAATAAAAATAGCCACTGCCACCATCAACAATGCAGCAGCTGTCACTGTCCTGTGTGGAGCTGTTATCCAGGGTGTGAAGATGATCAGTTATGCCTCTATAACACTAATTACTCATGTAGAAGAAGATTTCCAAACTAAAAAAAAAAAAAAATGCACGACTGGTAAAGCTATGCAAATGCATGCTGCTATACACTGAATATTAGTGCCATGTTACTGATAGCAAAAGGTGGGTAGAAAGGAATATTAACCAAAAGTTTTAGGAAAAAACAAAACCAGAAGAGTATCTTTTAGGAATGTAGGAACCAAAGGACTGATCCCTTAGTTATTATCTTGGTCAAAATTTCACAACTTAATATCATCCTGTATCATGTCATCACAAATCCACAGACTAAACTCATATAACTAGACTGATAACAAGGTGAAGATAAAACTAAATGGCATGCATACTACACTAGACCTCCTTATTAATTCCCAAGTATGGTGCATTAAAATTCAGTGACCTTAAGAAAGCTAATAATCCATGACTGCCTTACAAAATCTAGCCAATAGTTGTCAGTTCCAAACACAGAGAGCAGATTTTCAGTTCCAGATAAATATATTTTAACACGGAGGGAGAGAATAAATAAAAGCAGAGTAGTAGCCTTTAAAGTAGCCCATTGGTGCCGTTCTGTGAAGGTGTTCTAGTGACATCATACAGCATAAAGAGTACAAGAGCAATTGAGAACCAGAATGCACAAGACGTTCATAATCCATATCCTGTATTAAATGCTGCTGCATATTTTAAAAATATAATATGGTATATTTCAGTTAAAACAGAAACCATCTATCTCACGATCCAGCAAAAGTCATAAACGAACCAAAACTGACATACAACAGAACTTAAAACTACACAAAAGACATTCCTTCTTTTTTGGAGGACTTCTAAGTTGACAACGTCTTCTGTTTTTTCACCTCTGGAACAGTTTCAATACTATAACTCCTCCAGGGCAGCTTCAACTCCAACCCAAAACCTTCTCAGTCTCATCTTCCAACTAAAAACAACCTTTTTGTACTCCTCTGTGCAAAACAAACACTGAGTAAGCATGACACACCATCTAGTCTATTCTATATGACTCTTAATAACAAGGGCTCTGTAGGTTTGCTTCTTAAGGAAAACACTGTACTTTCATCTACGTTCTCTCCAAATCTTCTTATTCCATGTACATACTAATACCAAACTACCATAGGCAATATATTTGCACACAAGCTTTGGAAGAGAGAAAAAAGGCATTGGCACAGATTGGTGGAAGTTAATATTTGCAGAGGATATCAAGTAATAATCCAGCATGGATAAAAACACAAGTCTCCCAAAGAGGGAATGAAAAAAAGATCATTTTGTCTTATTGACAAAGACAATTCTCATTTTGGTCTGATATAGAAGATGATGTAATGGCAACTGCCAACCTGAGCCTTGAGTTGCCAATGTCCATCAGCTATGTCTACAAGGTTTTAATTATGAGACACATTAAAACACTAACTTTGCAGGTGTCAGGAAAGCACTTTGAGTTTAGAGGGGTAAAAAGATTATTTCACTGCTTGCTGTAGGAAAATCCTTGTTTCAATTATCTGAAGCATAATTCTACTCTGAAAGTAACCATGTAACAGTGTCACCTTTTATTTCATGGGTCTATACTTTGTCACTATTCACAGGGTATTACAGTACAACAGTGAAGTTGAAGCTATGATGGTCCAGAAATTATGCATGAACCAAGGATTTCATATCTTTGATTAGGCCAACAATATAGTTGGTATAAAGACAAGTTTTCAAATGCATGCACACTTCCTCAGGAAGTTTTTGAATGCATGACATTCAGTCTCAGGTCCTGTGTGAATAGTAGTTAGCAAGACCCAAGGGGGAAAAAATAGAGTCTTGCATTCAAAACCTTGTCCTACTTTACCTCAACTATGTAGTTGGTCCCATAAAATATATGCCCCCTAGAGCCTTGCTCCTCACTACACAGAGCCAAATTAGCTTAGTTTTATGCTTCAAATCAGCTTTTTACTCCCACAAACCCACCCGAGCCAACACAACTAAGAGAAAGAATTGAACCTGAATTGTGTTTGGACCTCTTTAAAAGAATCTTCTAAAATTCGAATCAAAACTGTGCAAACCATCTCAAGCAGCAGGTTTAGGCAGCTATCACTGAGTGCCTATTTTGGTCAGCAAATTGTTACTATTGGTGCAATAAGGTGCAAGTGAGGTTAGGTCTAAGACTGGAAGCTGAGTCTGCAAGGACAGTATGCAGGAAAAGGCTTTTTTGCTTGGTTTTTTTACTTTCAAAATTAATCACATTTGCTCTGGAAAGCATTAGGCCAATCAAAGATCTACACAATGGCATTTTAAGGTCACTTTTCTAATTAGAAACACATACTAGAAGTTCAGTGCCAGCTTGTAGCAACTTGTATGGAACTTACAGGGAGAAGCAGACTCTTAAATCACTCAAGTGTTGTGATGATTCCACAGAATTTTACAACGTTTTAAAAATTATTCTCCCACCATGGCCTGGATCTCTGGCTAATAAACTAAGGCAGTTACTCATAGGTACATAGACTAAAGAAACTGAATTCAGAACATCAGTGGGCCAGAAGTACATAACCTAGGTACAAACAAGGCATGTCAAAGGCCACTATGAGTAGGGATCTACCTAATTTGCAACAGTTGCCTCTGGATTTTGCAGTCCTGGTGCTCTCAGGTGTCATTTTCACAGTGTTGCACGGGTGGGCCCCCCATGCCTCTGACCAAGGGGCCCTAGAAATCCCACCTCTCTGTGGAGATTGACAGATGGCTTTGTCTCTCTCCAGGGAGGAGCAGGACTTCCAGGGCCCTTGCGAGAGAGTTTTGTGGCAGAGTGCTCTGGCCATTTCTCCTCCCCACTCTTCTACCATGCTTCAGGTTGCCAGTGCTTCCCATATCTCTCTTTGCAGCTTCTTCCCCGCCCTGTCCCCTCTTGCTGTCTGTTTTTTGTGGAAATCAGGTTTTTTCAAGGGGGACCTACCAAATTTGTGGTTTTTGCAAAAATTGTGATTTGCAAATTTGGTAGGTCCCTAACTATGGGCCTTAGGAGAGCTGAATTAAATCTGAAAGGTAAATACTGGCAGAATAGATTCTCTTTGATAAACCATCTTAATAAAACCAATTATTTCTATGCACATCAAATACTCTTAAGGTCACTAGTATTGATGTAATGTCATAATGATAAGCATGCACCATACTACTGTTATTCAATACTTAGTAGGAGTTTGTTCAAACCACATAAGTTCTGCACTTTCAAAGATTAACACCTGGGCCTCTGCAAATGACTGATTCATAAAAAGAGCTCTCAAATTCCTTCCCAAAGGAAAAGAGATCAAATTAGTTAAGACTTTGATTCTTTTATAGAATTTTCCCCTGCAATTTACTTTTTTCTTCCATTTCAGAAGCACAATGAAAAAACTTGCCTGCAATTCATCAACTTCAATAGCCAGTCTAAGCAGTTCTTGGTTAGAACTGCTAACCCTCCCTCCACAATTAAGGTTTCCTGTTGTACATAATGGCCAGAATTTTCAGACCAAGGTTGTTAATAAAGTGACTCATCCTTCTTAAAGTGGCCAAGCCAACATTTTGTTATTGCAGAAACATTCCAAATATGTATGGCCTAAAATTGAACATAATTTTTAATTGTATCCAATCTATTCATAATAGTAAAGCCAGTATAATTATGTTATTTTAAAGCCTCTAAGAGGCACACTGAAAACACATTTGTCCCTATTTTTTCTAAGTGATGGTTTCTTCCTTAATCTGATTTACTAAAGAATGAATACAGAAAAATACAACGTATGATTCTGCCTGACCCAAATAAGTGAATGTAGAAGTAAATGCCAAACAACAAGATGGTTTTGGGGCTACTCTTTCTGTGATTATTTTCTGGTTCAGATAAGCTTTTGCTGGCACAGAAGCAAGCTAGACAAAACCAAAAACCAAAGAAAAAAACCCACCTGAGAAGTAAACAGGAACTTTAAAATGCCATATAGGTACCCAGTCTTAAACTGGACAATATTTTCACAAGGAAGCAATATTACAAAGTTGTTCTATCAAAGCAAGTCACATATCCAGTAAATAGTCCCTACACAAGTTTTCCCACTAAGAGACATATTTAACATGCCAGGTTTGTGATGCTCTCTCTCTATATATAATCTTGTATTCATATATTTGTGTATAAACATTTCAAGCTGCCTCTATGCTTGAATCACTGATTCTCTCTATCAGCATCAAATCTTCAGATTCAGATTTAGCCAAATTGAATTTGGGACAGCGATCTGAATCAACAAATCAAGTCACTGCTCCCAATTTGGGCCACATCCAAATTCAAATCAAATATGGACCATTTTGCACACCCCTAGTAGTTATCTGTCTTAGTCCAAAGTAAGGTAGAAAGTATGGTAAAAATACACTTTATAGACTAACTGAAGCAGAGCCATTTAAGCTTCCATAAGCAAAAGCTCACTTCATCAGAAACTAGATCAGGAAAGCTCATATCTCTGATTCAGTTAGCCTATAAGGTATATCTCTACCCTGCATTCTGTAAGCCAAATTCTACTCACCCTGTATATATGCAAACATTTCCAACTACTTCAGAGGAACTACTCATATGAGTACAGTGAGCCAGACTCAACCATATATTAAAAATACAAATAACGCTTTCAAAATTCTTTGTTTAAATAATACCAGCATTACAACACTCTTGCCCAAACGGAAGGTTAATATGTAATTTATATACCAAAGATTGATTCCTTTACATTCATGAAATGGAAACCTATTTAACAAACAGAGCTATTATACACCAAATCTTTTCCACGAGATACAGTCTCAAATGTACAATAAAAGTCTTCCACATACTCTAGTGATCTATGCCAGTTAAAACAGATATAGATATCCTGAGAATTTAAACATCAAACAGATATTGTTTACAACAAGCTGATGTTTCAGTTTATTATATTTTACAGAAGTAGTATACAAAATATGTAATGTAACATTAGAGGCAAACATGATGCTTACTTTCTCTAAATGCTTTACAATATCCAAGGAAAGACAACAAAAAGAACAGGGCACATAGCAAGTCTGCGCGGCCAACAATGCCTGCAACCTTTAACAAAGAAAAGGAGAGATAAAGGAATTTTGTTTTTAATTACCAGAAACAATTTTTAGAAAATCTTGGGAAATACAAAGGCATATGAAAATAAATGCATATATCATTGTTCATCCTGTAAAGTGGTTTACTAAACAATACAAGGCCTTTGGCATTCACCATGTTTTGTGATAGAATATTTATCTGGCTTCAGATCAAACAGGTAAATGGTTTGGATTTAACTTACTGAAAGATTACTAATAGTTTAAAGTGAGAATTGTGAGCCTGACCCAAAGCCTAGTGAAGCAAACAGAAAGCCCCCCATTCATTTCAGTAGGCTTTGAATCAGGCTCTATCAGTATAATTCCTGAGGACAACTATGAGGTTGCTAGGCCAAATGCTGAGCCAATAGCTCAGGCTGAGGGGAATAGCTGGGATCAAATTTTACAGCTAGAGGCTGAGACTGGGAAAGGATCTACAATTTTTCCTTACCTTGCACACACTACTTTTTCTGTCTAATAAATTAGTTTGTCTCAGTAATGGTTTTGCTGAGGAAAGAGAAAACCCATGGGCCTGATCCAAAGCTCACTAAAGTCAAAAGGAGTCTCTTTCTACTTTAGTGCTTTTGGATTAGGTCTTCAGACTGCTAAAGGCATAGTTAGCTGAAACCCCTGGAGCTGCTATGGAAAGAGGCTCTTTGGAATTAGGGAAAGAGCACCTATCTCTGTTTGTCCCACCCTTATAGAGTAGCAACTCAAACACTTGAGGTTCTTAAGCTATGCTGCGCCAACATCTCAGAAGAGTGGAAGGATTCCTCCCTCATTTATCTTCCTGGAATTCCCTCATATTCCCACCCTGTTGCAGGGCACAAGATTTACAACAGCAAGTCTGCTGTGTTTGGAGAGAATGGTCTCAGTTCAGGACAGAGGGCTTGATCTAAAACTGACAGAAGTCAATGAAGATGCCCTTTGGCTTCAGTAAGTGTTGATTCTGCCTGCAAGTGGGAAAAAAAAAGTGCTGGATTCTGACTTCACTCTGAAAAAAATCCCTGCATAGTTTTGGACAAGTCATTAACTTCTCTCCTTCTTCCTCCATTTTAAGAGGGAAGTTAATAATAATTCCTTGCCTCTCAGGGGTTTTCTGAGGATTAACTCAACAACCGTAATGTGGTTTGAAGGTGAAAATAATGAAGTGCTATTCTGTTTCATGTATGGTTTTCATCTAATAAGATAAAAGTAAAGGCAAGCTGAAGCAGTTCTACAAATAAAGGTAAACATACTACAAAAAAGAGATTTTAGAGTCTGGCTCCTTAACACTCATTGTCTTACTGACTCCAATGTAGAGGTCAGCATTTATCTGGGCTGGGTGTCCACTTATGGGTTTTTTGGAGAACTGTTGAGGGCTGGGGGAGTGGGGGATGAACAAGGGGCAATTGATTCTATCTGGCCAGGGCCCATCCACTCTGCATCCACTGCTAGGGATGCCAAATGGAGCAGGCAGGCAGGGTCTCCCTGGGGACTGGCCTAGGACCCTCACGGGCAGGGCACATTTGGCTGGGCACATAGGATGGGGATGTGGGAATGCAAGGTCTGGAGTCTGGGAGTGGGATGGGTTAGCACAGCCACAGCCAGGGCCTAGATTGTGGGGTAATGACAGTGTGGGACTGGGGCCCAGAGCAGAGCTGCGATTCACTCTCCGCCAGCAGGAGCATGCAGAGGGCAGATCACAGTTCTGTCCTGAGCTCTAGTCCTGCGCTATCACTGCCCCACAATCCCTGCCCTGGCCCCGCTCATCTGTCTCGCTCCCAGACACCACTTCCCCACACACTGCAGCCCCATCCCATCTGCTCAGCTCTACCTGTGGGGGTCCAGGCCCTAGCCCTGCTGCGTGCCTGGGGACGACAGGACTGGCTGCATGTGCCATGGCCCAGGTTGCCCCCTGCACCTAATCCAGGGGATCCACTGTAGGCCAGATAAAATCTCTTGGCAGGCCACGTCTAACCCCCCCTGCAGGCCATATTTTTCCCACCCCTGCTGCAATGGCACAATCTGAACCAGATATGCAGGATCAGGCCTATAACTGCTGGCATAAAGTTTTAATTTTAGATCAGTCTTCCTAACCAAAGTTCTATGCATTATCACTCAGGTGTTATCAGCAAATGCAAACAACTTTGTTGTTTTTTCTCTCTCAAGCAGCAAAAGCAAAAACCTATGGTGAAACAACAAATGTTATTTTCACAGACACAACTTTTCACCGTACATTGAGAACTCTTATTTTCCCTGTGTTTCTAAATAACAGAAAACAAAACAGTAGAGACAGATTCTTCATGATTTATATGTCCAATGTGACACCTAATTTCAAAGCCAGGTTGTCATGATTGCAAAAAGCAATGGAGTTTTCAGCATGGGTAGAGATGCTGTTTCAGAGGATGAGTGACTCATGTCCTGGAAGCACACAATACAATGGTTTGACTATTAAAAAAATTTGGTGCAAAAGACTTGTTTGCCATTGTTTAACAAGCATCTGTGCCCTGGAAGATCATAGAAGAGCATGCTACATTCTTCAACCCCCAAAATGGCCAGAGCTTAGATGCTGTTAGCTCCCAAAACTGAAAACTTCTCGTGTCTACAGAGAAGCTTCAAAAGCCCATGCAGGTTTCTTCGAACTATCAATACCTTATTAACATTTGATGCCTGGTTGAAACAAACATATATGTTGTACAGAGATACAAAAAGAAGAAAAATTGGAAAAGCATATTAAGGAGTTAGTAATAACTCCATAGTTAAGCTTTTAATTAGATTTGATTATACATGACAGATTCTAAACTGAACTGGGAGGTATGCTCTCTATAACATCATGCTGAAACCTACCAGTTGTCATCTTAACTTTAGCACAAAAGTTTGCACTGGCAGCCTTAGTCCTCTAGACACAGTTCTGCAGGACCGTGGTTACTGGAATGCAGAATACACCAACCACTCCCCTTAGTCGGAAGGAACAAAAATAGCTGCACTACCTGAGAATTTCCTTAGGTAATGGGCAATCTGATTAGCTAACCACTTCTCCTATTCATTACCAGAGTGGTGATGGAGGGTCCATAAATGGGGCAAGACTCTGGCTCAAAGCAGTGAAATAAATCTCTGCTATGTATGGAAAAAGAAGTGTGTCAAATTTACTACTTTGTTCACTCCCAGAGCAAAGACAGAGTTAAATTCAAAATTAAACTCTTTGGCTGTTTAACTCAGAAGCAGTTAAAATACCTCCTTTTGGATTATGATTATTTTTAAAGTTTACATATTTATAGGTTTTAAAGCCAGAAGGGATCAAGATTCATATCTAGTTTAATGTACTGCATGATGCAGGCCTTTGAGTTTCCTGCTCAGGTCCAATAGCTGTGATTGAACTAGGGCAGAAAACATGCAAATCTTAAATTTAAAAATCTACCACACCCTTCCTAGATTGCAATAATATTTATTCACTGTTACAAATGTATGTTGTAGTCCCAGTCAAAATCTGTCTGGCTTCAACTTCCAGCCATTGAATCTTAGCCAGATTGAACAGCTTTTAATTACCAAATTTCTGTTCCTTGTGTAGACACTTATATACTGTGTTCATACAATTCTTTAACCTTCCATTTGAGAAGGTAAATAGATAGGGCTTCACGTGTCTTGCACTCTAAAGCACATTTCCAATACTCTGACCACTCTCAAGCTCCTTTCTGAACACTCTTCACTTTTTTAGCATCCTTCTTGAAGTGCCAACACCAGAAAGAGATACAGTGAACCAGTGGTTTTCAACCTTTTTTCATTTGTGGACCCCTAAAAAATTTCAAATGGAGATGTAGACCCCTTTGAATTTTAAGTGTGGGTATTCATCACAGATCACAGGTTGAGAACCACTTCAGTAAAACAACAGTGGTCACTCCAGTGCCAAATATAAAGTTAATTCAATTCCCCTACTCCTACTTGGTATTCCTCCTAGCTTTATATAAAGGGGGGAAACAAACATGATCAAACTGTTGTATTCAGCCTATTTTTCCCCACTCTTCTTGCTGTTCATTGGAAGGCATGCTCAGGCATGTAATCTTTATCTAGCACTTAGTGACAGATAGTCTTAAAACTATAGTTTCTTTAGCTAGTGTAATTACACTATTTTATTTTATTTTCTTATATAGGAAATATTTACTTATTAACTCCCTGTAAAGTTACTAACTTACATGCAAACTGTTAACCATAATATTTGACAGTCTCAACACATGGAAAGAAAAGCTGTAATACACAGAATATATGGATCAGGATTAGCTACTGCTGGTCTATAATTTTGAACATATACTATATTATAGAAGATCTAAGTAGGATGTACTTACACATTCAGTATGTACTGGATGTACAGCAAATAGTAAAGCAGCTAGTGGAGATGCTCTTGGAGCAAGGTTTAGCCTTCTTCCTTTACTGCTGTACTGCAGCCCACCCAATAATATTGAGAAGACATCAACCATTAACACACAGATAATGGAATGCAGTATTATATTGATGACATGAAAACCAACTGGGTAGAAGCCTCCAGCAAAAAGGTAATTAAGTCTAGGTAAAAAAAAAACAAAAACATTATGATTAAATGACTGCCTAGGGATATACATCAGGAAACAAACAACCTGATATAGAAAATAGCATTTTAATACAGCAGAAACATTAATAATGTTGAAAAGATCCACTGCATAGTTGCAGTCATGGCCAGGCATCCCTCATGCTGAATCTACAAAGTTATTTTCCAGACAGAAGATTTTCCTGTGGAAATGGACTCATACCCTTGGACCATTTGTCCTTCGCAAAAGTCACGCCTGAAAGAATTGCTGCCAGATGCCAACTGGGAGCAGCAATGATGGCTGCTTTTTGATATCATGTGCAGCACCGTGAAACATGAAACCTTGCATAATGTTGAAAGTAGGAGTCCTACATGGTAAGCAGCCCAAACAACTGGGAAAGAGCTCATGAGCTTCTGAGTGTAGATAGATCTGCCCTGTTTCCAGCGATTTTGGGAGCACTGCTCTCAAGCATGCCTCAGCCTGCTCTCTCCTGCTCCACAAATGTGCAGCATGCGAAGAGAGAATGAAGCTGATCTAGACTGGGGTGTCAACTGTCACTGCTCTTTAAATGTCTTTCTTTCCTATGCTTGAAAGTGGCAGCAGGAGACACCCTCAGAACAGACTTCATTCCTAGAATGCGCAGGAGTGGTACAGGGGTATGTGGAAGGTCCAGCTTTGAGTGGTGTTTCTGCAGGACCCTCAGGACTCCTAATTGCATATCCTAAGAGCCCATAAAATAGGGGGCCAGAACTAGAACGATGGAGTAAAGCAAGTGTTCTTTTGACCTGAGAGAGAAATCCATTCCACCCTAACACAGAGGCCCTAACTAATCTGTACAGAGATTAAAGATTTTAATAAGCAATGGAATTTGTCATAGCATGCTTAGTCACAATTTTCCTCATTACTGGTGGCCATCAGGCAGCTAAGTTTTCACTCTAGACCTTGGTAGTGGCTGTATGTTATTGGTGTTGTGCACACAGAGGTAGTGATGTACTCTGACATCTTTAAAGATGAAAATCATAGAGAAATAGAGCTGGAAGGGACTACAGGATATTACCCACTTCAACCTCCTGCTTAGAGCAGAACATTCAGCCAAATGTTTGTTTAACCTGTACTTAAAGATCTCCAATGACGGATTCCACCGTCTCTTCAAGTAATCTATTTCAGCGCTTAGCCATCCTCAGATGGCATCTTCAGAACCTAAAAAGTTCTTCCTAATATCCAACATAAGTCTTCTTTGCTGTCATTTAAGCCTATTACCACTTGTCCAGTGCCCAGTAATAACTATTATTTAAAGGATGTAGGTAGAAGCAGAATTCTGCTGGGGACAAAATGTGGAAGTCAAGAAGGACAGCTGGAAAAAAGGAATGTGTGGGCCAGAATGTTTAGTTAAAGATTCAGTCCAAGAGTCTATTTTCTATAGGAAATTTGAAAAAGGAGGGAATGGAAAGAGTGTCCCATAAATTTCTACAGAATATTAGCAATAGGCTAAAGATTTCAAAACTTTAATTTGGAAAATGGGTTTCATGTATTTTGTGCAACTGACTTGAGTCTTGCTTAACTGAAATCCTGTATGAAGAACATTACATTATAAATGTGTAAAATACATACAGCAAAGGCTTAAGGTAGTTTAGAAGCCACTTTCCTATTTCCTCAGTAAGGTGTTATTTCTTCATCTCCACATGATTGTCTATGGTTTCAATTTTTTAAATAATTGTGCCTAAGTTTCTGTTTAAGTTACCCAGGGCAATTGCATACCCATGTACTTTCTGACAGTTAAGCTGACTTAAGTGTCAGAGAGTACACACGTATGTGGAGCAGAATCAACTTAAATGTGGCACAAGATAATACATCTCCAACGTGAGTTGCATTAGTTAAGTCAACTTAGCTCACAAGATGGTTTCCACCATGTCAAGGAGCTGTACGTTTGTACACAGCTTAAGTTGACAAAGTCATCTTATTTTAAGCCAACTTAGTATGTGTGTATATACCCGGTCTTACTAGAGATAAAGCAAGCCTCAAGGGCTCTAAGGAAAAGGAAAACATGTGCTTTATGTAATTTGGAAACCTCTAATAGTTTAAGCTCCCCACCTATTAATTTTATTTGTATGACACTGGTGCCAAAAAGTCCCAACTCAGACTAAACCCTGTTGTGCTAGGTGATATACAAGCACACTGTGCGAGATGATCACTACCACTGCATGACCAAAACAAAGAGAAAAAAGAAGTCAAGGTCCCATGTACTCTCCTGCAATAATGAGAGAAAGGGCTCTGAACTACTTTACTACTGACTAGAGTATGTATGCAGCATAGAGAAAGGAGAACCATGGAGAGGGTGAAGGAACTCAGGGTTAGGTCCTCAAAAGCATTGCAGCGCTTGGGTACCTAGGTTCCTTCATGCCCTGATGCCTAATAAACCCTCAAGCCCTAAACATCCAGGCTGCCCTCTCAATTGATGGGGCAGATGAGCATTTAAATAGAACCTAGAAATCATAAGAACATAAGAACTGCCATTTACAGGTTTGGACCATAGATCCATCTTGCCCAGTACCCTGTGACACACAATGGCAGAGAGTGGATGCTATAAGGGAGAGTGAACTGGGTAGGACCAGGGTTTTTTCCACTGTTCCTCTCTCACTTCCAGCCTCCTATACATTAGTCAAGAGACTAGAAGCAGAAGAACGGTGCTTAACATGGCCAGAGATAGATGCCTGACTGCCTGCTAGTGCTTCAAATCTCAGGTACAAGTCCTCTCTTGCATGTAGGTCCCTAAGTCCTGTTTTCCTGGCAGTGAAAAACCACATATACACAGGGAACAGAGCACCCCTGAAGAGCCAACAGCCAAGTGGTTACATTATTTCCTGATGAGTAGGAGAGCTGGTTTCAGATCATGCATACCCCACCCGTTTGGAGTACAGGTTGGAACTTGGGTCTGCTACATCTAGGATAAGTGTCATGACCAGCACACTATATTTATTCTCCTGTCCGAGCTGTTCAACTTTATTTTAAACCAGGTGTCCTGCTTCTCAGGTAAATCCCCTCACAACTGGAATGACAGGAATACATATACACCCATCTTCCCAGTTTTATTTGCTTTGGGTATGGCTGTAAATGGTAGTACAATTGAGGGTCTGCAACCAGACTAGCAGTCCTTGGTGCTGCCTTTGGAGACTTGTATGCAAAAATAGCTGCTGCTGCAATGGCAACCTACCACATAACCACCATCAGCATGGTAGGAGCTGGTGCTGCTCAGTGTATTGGTGGCTGCTCAGGTGCATATCTGTCCTGGTATATCACTGGCTACAAGAATAACTTGTGAGACAGTTATTGTACCAATAAATAGAGCTTTTAGGCTAAAGTCCTTGCCTGTCCCTGGGGTGGTGAAGCACAGATCTAGGGCAACTGTAGGGCAAAAAGAGTTCCCCACCCACCCTCAGGCAAAGAAACACTTAGTTTAGTGCTCTGTTGGCAGTGTCAGGGTTAGGCATCTTTGCACATATCCACTCGTAGAAACATAGGTGCATCTAGGGTTAGGCAGAAGCTGAGTGACAGGTCTGAATACATCTTTGAAACCTAAATACTGGATGTGGCATCCCTTTGAGAACCTATGTTTTACTCCTTTCCCGGGACAAGTGAGAAGCATGGGAAGAACTGATGTGAGATAAAGTAGCTATGTACTACCCCTTACTCTAATGGTAATTTGTATGAACTTTAGCACATTAAGACAGGCCCAGAGCACAAGGACATTGCAATCTAAATGGGTAAAAAATAAGGCACAGAGAAGTGAAGAGACTTCTCCAACAGCACTTTGCAGGCCAGAGACAAAACAAAGAGTGGGACCCAGGTGTCCTGGTTCCCCCATCCTGTGTTCTAAGCCATTAAAACCATCCAATAACCATTCACTGACCAGTACGGCTATCCTAAGAAAGCATCACAAGAACAGCTATCTGACAAGTACATTTAAACAAAGACATTTAAAAAAAAAAAAAATTGCTAAATTGAGATTGGGATAGAGAGCAAAATGCAATGGAAACCCAGGATGCCTCCTCCTGCTGCTGTGGGGAAAAGTACCAACTAAAGACACTTTCTCCATGCTGCCCTTGAGAAAAGCAGCCTTGATGGGTACTTTCCCTGTGCCACCACTGGGTCTCTGGCCTTGTGTGGCTGGGTCCTGACACCCACTAACCACACACCCACCTGCCTCTGACCCAAACTGGGGCAATTTGGGGCAATTTGGCTGCTGGGTCAAATGGCTCCACAGGCTGAATCTGAGACTGTTGATCCTGCTCTACATAAAATTGGTGTACGATGCTCAGTTGCTAAAGTAATTCAAAACACTCCAACCTGTGAAGTGGGTATACTCTTTTTCCTGTATTAAGCAGGTCCACAGGGCATTCTATAATAAATTAATGAGGTATGTTAATTATGATGATGTTTAATTATTTCATACAACTGAGCTCCATCTCCATTCCTATTTGTTCACTTTCAGTTTTTGCTAAAGCAATGGTTTTCAAATTTCTTAGTCACAGAACTTTTCACATCACTTGTCTGCTGTGGAACCCCTACCCTTATCCTAAGACTGACACAGAGTCACGTAACCTAACCCACAATGATGGTGTACCATCTCCCAGCTTTTCCTGCCATTACTCCTGTCTCACTGTGGAACCCCTGATGACTTATCATGGAACCCTAGAGTTCCATGGAAACCAGTTTGAAAACCACTGTGCTAAGGTAAAACTCAGCACTTTGCAGAGAGCAAGGACAAGGAATTTAAGTGATACCCTTATTTAGAGGGCTCATACAAGGGTTGGATATTAACTTAAATTTCTTCTGCTGGGCTCTATGAATAGGTGGATTTTACCTTAAGGTCTAATCCTGAAATGTACTTGGAAACACAGGAATCCACCTCCCTGGAATTTATTGTCAGATCAGGATTTGGTGCAAGTTTAACCTACTTCCATACTTCAAACAGAATTCCACCTCCCTCAAAGTCTGTCCCCCACCAAAACCAGTTGAAAAAAATAAAAACCCCAGACCCAATGCTAAGGGTACTCTCACCTGAAGGTTAGGACAGTAAGTGGTCGGTACGATTTGTGGCTGGTATTGCTGCTGAGTTTGCTACCCCAAAAGTCGTGATGCCACAGGTCGCTAAGGGGGGTTTCTGCCCTTAGGTCCTAAAAGAAGATATTTGTTAACATCAGCACTGTTAACACTTCTGTTTGGTTACAGACAGCTGGATTGAGAACAATTACATACAAATGTAAACAGGAACTAACATTTTTAAGTATTTGATTTAAATTTTGCCTATGTGGTTGACTGGACAAGTAATAGAAATTGGCCTGGGGTCTTTCCTTTAATTATCACTGAGCTTCCCCTTGGATTGTGCAATTTAGCATCACTTCATGAATTTCAATGGAGCTGGGCTGATTTACACTAGTGGATAACTGGGTCTAGCTGCTCTAATGATAAGTGTATAATGCATATTACAAAAATACTAGTTAAAATACTTTTAATTTTAGAAACAGGTATCTTGGGAAATGGGACAAGTATATGCTGTTTCAAATAGCTATTTTTCCATTAGTTTGAGCATCACACCCATTAATCAAAGAAGAATATAAAGCAATGTCTAAAGATGGCAACCAGCAATTAGCTCTTTTTAAACCCTGCTGCATAGCTTGCTTACTTTTCACATAACACCATTCAAATGGTACTCTATTTTTTACAGAGGAATTTGCTTTTTGGATTAACCTATATACTATTATAAAAAGGTTAGTGACAATTGTTAGGAAAGAAATTCATTATAAGCTAACAGAGAGGAAAAATTATACTTAATCCCCTCCCCCCTACAAAGTAGAATTTTCAGTTAACTTTTATCTTGAAGACAAGCTGATAAAGAAGTGATAAAGGTTACTTGATCTGGAGATGTTCTCTTAGGAAAGCAGATGAAAAGTCTGAACACAAATGAGAACAAGACATATCAAAGCTCCATCCCCATGCAATACATCATGCACTGTGTTCATAAATAACTGAGGTTGGTGCACTGACAAACTCACTCTGCCTGCACCCTGCTCTCCCTTTCTCGGCAAAGTTTGAAATTCTGCTCTCCTTTATGCTAGCACTACCCCATGCAGTATAAATGAAGATCTTTAGTATGATTCAAAGACAAGACCATACCTGATAGCAAGACATCTAATACCCGCAAAAAATCACTTTCATAGGGGAACCTGTACTGTGTGTGCAATCATTCATAGTTTATTTCTGTTCAATAGATAAGGTGGAGAAAAAAAAATAACAACCAGGTAACCAGACACAAAATATCACACACCTCAAATCACCACACCCCAACTTATACCTCATACCACCACCATCACCTGAAACCTAATATTCCTTTTTATGGATTATCAATCAATAGATAGGATCAAATTTGGCAGAGTTCACTAGAGGTGCACAAGATGAAACACTGCCACAAACCTGCATACGAAATAAAGAGAGTGTCTTGTGACACAGAGATCGGAGAGATCAGACTTCAGTGCTCAGCCCTCACAGAGAAGCCTCCAAGATCAGGCAATAGCCATAACATGGAAAGATAAAAATAAAGCTTTGCAACACCTGACTTCTTAGGTGAAGAAGCCAGAATCCTATATTTGGTGCATGGGGTGCCTATACAATTTGTAGGGAGAGCAATGTGTCTCCAGGCGGAACTCAGAAGACACCTCGTTGAACAGGAATCTGCCAAAAGTCAGCATGCTAAAGCATGAAGTTGCTTAGAGCTGCTGAAGAAAGCCCCTAATTCAGGACTGTAAGAGAGTGCCTTGGGTCCATTTGGGATCCAACACTCAGAATATTGTGAAAACAAGATAAAACTGTCTTTCTTAGAGATACTGAGCAGGCTTGATTTGCTGTCTTCCAAAACATTGTCAGAAGAGGAGGTTGTTCCCCCCACATACATTTACGCTCCATTTGTTCAAGAGACTATTGTGGGATAATTTAAGTTCAGCTCCCTCCTTTGTTTAAGGGGCTTCAGATCCACATGTCCTACTCAGAAGAGTGCCCAAAATACCAGCCTGGAGATCTTAGCCAATCCCACTGTGCAGAAAATAATTATAAAATTAATTGGGCCTTGGGATTCTTAAGAATGTGCATTTGTGAGAAGGAAGGCCTGGGTTTCAGTTCCTGCTC
>JAGPOW010003316.1:103348207-103379562 GCA_030014935.1 Caiman crocodilus | reverse complement strand
GAGCAGGAACTGAAACCCAGGCCTTCCTTCTCACAAATGCACATTCTTAAGAATCCCAAGGCCCAATTAATTTTATAATTATTTTCTGCACAGTGGGATAACTTCAACAAAAGAAAGAGAGACTGGCTAGGATCTCCAGGCTGGTATTTTGGGCACTTTTCTAAGTAGGACACGTGAATCTGAAGCCCCTTAAACAAATGAGGGAGCTGAACTTAAATTAACTCACAATGTTCAGAGAGCCTGGTTTTGTCCGATTTTTAAAAATCCCCAATTTTTAGATTAAAAAGAGTAATCCCAAATCCATATTTTTCTGTGATTAAAATGAAAGGCCACTCACGTATGAGTGGCCTTTCATTTTAATCGTGGAAAAATGTGGATTTGGGATTACTTTTTTAAATCCAAAAATTGAGGATTTTTTTAAACTGGACAAAACCAGGATCTCTGGTCATGAAGAAGCTCAGCACCTGAGGAAGTTCTAGATACAAGCGGAGACGCATCACTACCCTGATGGGAGTTGAGGTGCGCTTAGGGTTAGGCAACAGCTGTAAAAGGGTTTTTAAAATCAAAGACTTGAATATAGGCACCTAAATTATGCTTACAACCCTCTTTAGGTTTTTATGTTTTTTTGGATCCTGCTCCTAGAGTGCAACTTTGTATTCAGTTGTACTCATTTTCTATGTATGCTGGTGAGGTATATAGAACATAAAAAGGCATTAGATAACCTAAAATATGAAACAATGCATTATAATTTCTGGATCCTTTATATTCAAAACAGTATCAATAAAAAGTGATACCAAAATATATTTTTGTTATATTACACAAGGTTCTGCCTTCCCTGGGAAATGGTACCCACAACTGCTGAATTCATATTGCAAACAGCAACATGCCCTAGCACAGTTTCCAAGTGCTAGAACTAAAGTTTGAACAATTTAATCCGGAGTTTAATTTCTGTCTTCAAGAAGAAGAAAGCTGACACCTTGCAATTAGACTGCACTTACTTATGACCTGAATTCTACAGAGCTAAGAAGTGCTAAACTCAATTACTTGAAGGTTTAAGGTTTTCAGAAAGCTACATATAACAGACTGTACACTTCCATGGGCTTGCTCTAAAAGGGGAAGATTGCTTTTCCTTAAATGAATGAAGTTTACATCTATTTGAAAAAGTTATGTACAGGTTTCACCAACAGCAGAGAAAGTGGATACCAAGGAATCTCTAAATATTTGATTAGCATCAGCCTACACTGAGCATGGCACAATATTTGAAGAAAGGGCAGTTTACCTATATAATGGCTTATGGAAAAGATGCATCGCAGCTGAAATTCCTGCTAACCCAATGGCTTGTCTTGCCAAAATAAGTAAATAAAGAGAAATCATTGTTGTGCACCAGTTAAAATGCTGCTTAAAATGACAATAAAGCACCTGTAAAATATCCTTGAAGATCAATAAAAATACAACAGAACACTGCAGAATATGATAGGCATGAGGCCAACTAGCTTATCTTTCATTAAAATGGGAAAGAAAGCAAGGAGGGCTAGCAAGTTAACAAAAGGGCCATAGTGTGGTACTCAAGAAATTACCAGCAAGCAGGTCTACAAAACAGCTTCACCTGCTGTATCTCATACTGAATGAGAATAAAACATTCTGTACCCTGTTTAGGAAACCCAGTGTTTACTATGCAGCTCTCCCCCCTGATGTTTTCACACGTTGATACTGATTTAATATTTCTATATTTTATTCTGATCTCTAATTACTTTTACTCACCAAAATTCTAGAAAAAACAAAAAGATTTAAATGTGAAAATAAATCTTCAGTATTTTCAAATGCAGACCATACTCGAATGAAGTTATTTAACGATTGATTTAATTTCATATCCTTGCCTAGAGCTAGTTCAGCTATTTTTTTGTGCATGTTGATGAACCAAAATAACAACTTCTGCTAGACAAATTTGAGAGAAGTGGAGAAAGATTGCAAGTGTGGAAATTGCAGTAAAGCAAACAACTAAATCTACCATTGCTCTGGTATACTTGTCAAGCTTTTCTTAAGAAAACAAAAACGCATCATTGTGCCCCAAATAAAACTGTGCAGAATTAGTCTTTTCTAAGAGATGTGCCATTTTAACAAACACAATGTTTTCTGAAATCACTACAGGTACTTAAAACCATTTGTTGAACTGTCTTAGAAGCTTGAAAATGTATTCTTATTCAGGAGACTTATTTTTTTCCCATTATATCTTATACAGGGTGAGGTAGTTTACTCAAACATACTACAAATTGGTTTCAAATAATGATAATTCAGTGAGATTCGAAAAGGTATGTTGTGATAGGCTACCCCCCAATCTTGTTTTGTATAGAAATTCTGTGAGCTGTATTTTTCCCTAGGGGTATTTGAGCCTCTTTGGTGCTTTTTCCTTTATTCATCAAAAAAGGACTGATAGAGATGGACTCCTCCTATATACATTATATGTACCCCTCTCTTCCCAACCTCAAAACACCAGATATTATAGGCCAGAGTACAAACTGTTGAATAAGACCAAGCCCTTGACTAAGTGTCCAATTAGTTACATGCTTATTAATGCGGTGCCTCAGGAACATAGGACAATCAATACATTGCAGGATCAGGCCCTGAAAACATTGCAACAGCTTTATTCTTCAAGTAGCTGAAAAACTAAGGGCTATAAACAATGACTGAGTGACTGTTTTTTCAAAAGTTGTTCATTGTGTAGACAGTTTTGAAAAAGACAATACTTTCTTAATGCTTCCTCTCTATTTAAACAGTTGTTATAAAAGGAACGTTGTGTTATTAGTGGAAAGGAAGGGAAGATGATCCATGAGTCACTCTCACTATTAAGCTGTGGTGTTTACTATGAAAAAAATTCAAAACATTCTCACCATTCTGTTGTTGAGTGAAACTCATCATCCGCAAATACTGCAAACATTTCTGCAGCAGAGTAACTAGGGAATCGTATGCTATAGGGCAACTGCTGCCACAGCTGTGCCAGCATAGCTATTAGGAGTGCGTGAAATGGGCCGTATTTGATTTGGATTCGGCTCGATTTGGGGACAGCGATTCGATTCGTTGATTCAGATCACTGTCCCAATTCGATTAGTCCAAATCCAAATCTGAAGATTTGATGCCGATTCAGAAAATCAGCAATTTGGTCACAGACACAGCTTTAAATGTTTTTTCTACACAACTTGAGATACCAGGTGCGGCTCGTGAATGCTGCAATGGTGGGGTGGATGGCGTGTCCCACAGGAGCCCAGGGGTGCCCCCATGCACTCCACAGTAAACCCAGAAGTGGACCAGAAGTAATTCTGGTCCGCTTCCGGGTCCACCACTGAGTACGCAGGGGATCCCGCCCCTGCGGCCACACGCCTGGTGACTGACTGCAGGGGGATCCCAGGTACTCCCTCATAGACCGAGGAGGCACTAGTACCTGAGCCGCATGGAAAGTGGAAAGGGTGGGGTGTGTCCCCCGCATGCTCCACCACAAATCTGGAAGTGGACAGGGAGTGCTTCTGACCACTTCTAGGTCTGCCGCTGAGTGTGCTGGGGACCCCACCGCGCTCCTATGGGATGTTCCATCCGCCCCACTATCTCAGCATTCACAAACTGGTACCCTGAGGTACGTAGAAAAAACATTTCAAGCTGTGTCTGTGTCTGAATTATCAAATCTTGCTAAATCAATTTGAAGGGTTTCGATTTGATTCAGAGAGATTAAACGGTCTTCCAATTTGATTCGGATTCAGAGATTTGGCTGCAGAATCGGACTGAATTTCCACTGAATCAAATCAGCGACCGAAGCGTCACACAGCCCTAATAGCTATGTCAGCACAACCTCCTAATGGGGATACAGTTTATTCAAACAGAAGCGGATTTCCAGCTAGATGAGCTACCCCACCACCTGAAACAACACAAGGTAATCTAACAAAAACCCTCTCCCATCAGCATAGTTTAGTATCTACACCAAGAGTTTTGTCAAACGAATTTTCATTTGGCTTCCGTTTATCACCTTTTCAAGGCAATGGAAAGTTTCCTATTGGCTTAAATGGGCACTGTAGTTTGTTCTAAGGGCCTAACTTGCATTCACTAAATTCACTGGCAAAAGCTACCAATGACTTAAAACTGGGAAAACAACTGGGTCCATATGGACATGCATCCATGTATATAATTTTCAAGACTATGCCCTAACCCTGGGCAAACTCATTAAAGTTCAGCCACAGAAAAAAATAAAGTACATTTACGCCGCTGACAGACGTGAACACTCCCCCAAAAAAACAAACAAAAAGGAGCGCTTTACTAGACGAGGAAGCACATCAGTGTGACCTGGCTCAAGCAACATCTGTATAGACTGCACTCTTCAGTGGGGCTTTTTGGCACTTTTATCTAATAGCTGATTCAATCATCTATTAAATACACCAAAAAGCCCTCCTGAAGTGCACAATCTATACAGATGTTGGGCGAGCCAGGTCAAACTGACATGATGCCTCTTCTTAGCAGGCACTGCACTGAGCATCTGGGCGTTCCAAGATGAAAGTAAAGCACTATTTCTTTGTTCACATCTGTAGGCAGCAACTGTGAGCCAAAAGGGCTCACTCTATCTTGACAGCCAGCAGTAGTGGTTCTCAAGCAAGGGGCTTGGAGAAAAGGAATTAAAACAGCTGCATTCTGGGTAACTGAGCTAATTAATCTTCTCATTGCTGCTTCCCTGTTTGTGCACCAGCATTGAACTAAAGTTGTCAAAACAGCTTTGAGAGTAAGGATTTTTAGATTTTTTCTGCTCCTTCTGCTTGCTCCATAGTAGAGCAATTATTAAAAAAAAAAAAAAAAAAAAGCTTTTTATTCAGCTTTTATATAAATAGCTGCTTACTTTTTAGAGCCATTTTCAGAAATGTGATAATTTTAAGAAAGTGAGGATAATAGGGAAAGACATCTTACAAAATAAGAAAATAAACAGGTAGATCAAATTTGGGCTTAGTCAGATTGTCAGTGGGAATGTCTACACATGCATTAATACGCCATAGTTATGGCACATTAAGTTTAGCACCTGCAATAACAGGTATTAACTCAATGCTCTGTAACCAGAGCTATTACGCAGTAGTGCCAGCGCATACCTTTAGTAATGCTTTTTAGTAACACTTTTGCCATGATGCGCTAATGCGTGGTAGAATTAGTCTAGTGCACATTTAGTGTCTCGTGTAGACATACCCAGTATCAATTTAAATTAACTTCTTTTCCTCCTAAAATTTAAAACTTGGAAAAAGACAAACCTTATTATTGATGATAGCCTCAGAATCATCAAAGACAAAATCTCCATCATAGCTGTTAGCAAAACACAGGAAGGAAATAAGCCCCACAACAATTTTAGCCCAGTAAGAGGGTAGAAGGAACCATGATATATCATGGTCGAGATGAAGTTCCAACTGTGCCATGCTGCGAAATGCTTGTTCCCAGTTTGGAGCTCCAGCATTATGTTGGTTGCAAATCTGAAAGAAATAACACACAGTTATATTTACAATTTTTCAGTTTTGCTTTAAAAAAAAATGAAAAAAATAATGAAAAAGAAATATCATAGACATAACCACATTTTGCATCTGTTGGGAAATTTCCTATTTGCTACACATAATTATAATCAGAAGAAGAAAACAAAAATCTTAAAAATGTCAGTACTTCTTTGAATGTAATTTTGCTTTTCGCACTTGAGAAAGGTGTGGCCTACCATGCTTTGAGCACAGAGATGGGAGACAACTAATCTGAATCATAATCTTGGCCCTGACATTGGTTTTAAGGTAGGCATAGTCAAATCACTTTACTTTTCTGACAGTTTTCTCATTTTAAAATAATAATAATAATAATACTTCATGACTGGTGGCATTATAAGGATTAGTAAATTTTTGTCACGCTCTTATGGAATTAAACCTACTGTGTATACCAGGAAAAAACAAATACAGCTGTGTCAATGAATCATTCCTTGGAGTCTCAGAACAGCAGAGACTTCCTATGCCTGAAGAAGATGATTGCACCCAAAAGCTTGCTAAGAACTTTTTTCCAATTACTCAGTTGGTCTAATAAAAGATATCACATCTACTCAAAGAACCTTTCCTGCTAATAAAACATGAAGAATTTAATCTGGCAAGTAATTCATGTGTGGAACTCATGTGAACTTCAGAAGATACATTAGAGAATTTAGAGCTGGGGCCTAAATTTCAACAGTTAAAATTTTTGAAAGGCTGCCATAAAGATGAGGAAAACTCTGTTCCTCTGATGCAGAGTGCAAGACTGAAGTAATAGGTTTACAGTGCTGCAAAATAGATTTAGATTAACTATCAGAAAGATCTTCCTGACTGAGAGCAGCAGGACAGTAGAACAAGCTACCCAGGGAAGCTGTGGAATCTCCTTCATTGGAGCTTTGCAAGAAAAGGCTGGATAAGTATTTATCTGAGATGTTACAGAAATTGCATAGAAGTGCCTCTGAGATCCCTTTCAGCCCTATAATTTTATGATTAAAAAACCATAAGCAGTCAAGAAGTACAAATTTAAGACCCCAACAGCTGTGTTCACTAGGTTATGGCACTTATAAAGTGCATATTTTATAATATGCAGTTTACTACAATGGAATGTACTAGTAACATAGTAAGATTTGCCTTTAAGAAGAAACAAGAATAGAATCATGTGTGGCAACCTGCCCATGCTGTCAAAAAAAGTCAATTTTTGTATTTCAGGACTTTATTATTTCACCTGTGGAATCTTTAAGTATATTCGCCTCATAATTTCATTTATTTCAAGTCCGAGTTGACGACTTTGGGGAGTTTATGACCTCTGCTGACTTTGTTTTTATTCAGATTCCAGAGCTTACCAGTGCTATCACCAGCACTGGCAAACTCCGCTATAGGCACACTCAGGCATGCACAGAAAGTGCTTTGCAGTCCAAGCCTAGTCCTCCCCACCTCTACTTCAGAAGACAGCCCAGGCTTGGCCCATTCTGCTGAAACGTCATGATTCCTGGCTTCCAGAAAGAAGGGAAGGGCTTTCACAGGCTCTGTAGAGCAGAAGAGGCCAACCACATAAAAAAATAAATAAATATAGATTTCCCCAAGTCATTCATTTTTCCCTTTTTTTTTTTTTTTTTTTTTAGTTTTATCAGACATTAAAAGCAGGGCTCTTAAGGAGGGAGAGGCAGAAGCACTGCTATTAACAACTTCCAGACTACAGAAAGGGCCAGTAAATACTGCTGGGAAATGGAACAGGGTAGCTGCTTAGAATTCACCTTGCCCAGAAAGTTTCCCCCTACTCCGGCTCCTTCACCCAACCCCTGACTCCTTCCCCCCAGTTTATCTCATGGAGCTGCCCTCCAGATGGCTGTGCCAGGCAAGGAGAGGCCACTAATCACCTCCTTGGGCGTTTTCAGGACAAGGAACAGACCTGCCAAGCACCCAAGGTCATTCCTTGGAGGGGCGGACACTAAGGGGACAGCTCTCTGGCACACACAGATGTGCCACCCAGATGTGCAGGCATGCAGAGGAAGAACACCTAGAGTGGAGAGGGAGAAAGGAGGAAATTTCCCCACCCGGCTGGAGCCTCCCAACCCTCTTGGGCTCCGTGGCCCCGCGTGCCAGGGGAGCCGGCCGGGCCGCAGGGGCTGCGCTGCTGGGCCAGTGGCAACGGGGACAGGGCCGGGGGCAGCAGCAGGAAGGCACCCGCTCGCCTCCAGCCTAATGGGCTGGTGCAGGGCGAGGGGACAGCCCTATGGATGCCGCCGCCAGAGCCACAGGGAAACTTAAGCCTAGTTCCCAGCTAGGAGGCCGGCGCAGGGCGGGGGGGCTCTGCCAGCCCACCCGCCTATTGTCCCGGCAGCGCCCCGCGCCGCCCCCGGCACAAGCCCTTGCCCCCGCGCTTTACCTGCAACCCGAAGGCGCCCGAGCGGCATCTCCCCGCCGCGGGCGAAACTGCCGCGCGCAGAGCCCTGCAGCCGGGGCTGGCGGCCGGGGGGGCGGCGGCTGCTCTGGGAAACCTCCCTCCCCTGCCATTGGCTCCCGCCCGGCCCCTTTGGAGCGGCCGCCCCTGCCCATTGGCAGCCGCTGCTTTGACGTGCGGAACTGGGGCAGCGGCAGCTGGGGGAGAAGGAAGAGCCGCGGTGGCGGCGGTTGCTGGATTCCACAGCCCGCTGCCTGCCTGGCGCACAAAGGCGAGGGCTGAGCGGGGTGGGGAGCTGCAGCGCGCAGGCTCGCGGGGCTGCTGTGAGAGGCGCTGCTGCGCGGGCCCTGCCGCGCCGCGCGCTCTCTCTGGCCCGCCGCCCTCCAGCCCTTTGTTCCCCGCCCTCTGCCCTTCCCTCCTCTGCTCCCCGCTGCGCCCAGTGCCCGCCTTGAATTGGGGTCCCCTGAAGTTTCCAACCCGCCGCAGCCCCGTCTCTGTTCAGGGCCCTGCTGCCCGCTCCGGTAAAGAGCCGCCTTGCTGCGAGCGTCACAGAGGTCGATCAGCTGAAGTGCTTTGGAGCAGTCGCTACTGGTTGTAGCCCTATTGATCCAGAGCAGAGGTTCTCTGGCTGTGGTCCGCGCACCACCACTGCTCCGCAGAAAGGTTGTGGAACGATGGAGAATCCCTGTACTTGTAAGACTACTAATATTCAAATATGAGTTGTGTGCTTTGATCTGTAGAATAAAAAAACGTGGTTCCCCGAGACCCTCAACAATTTTCCCAGGGGAAGGGGGAAGCTTGAGTACCAGTGCCCTAGAAGAAAACGCGATCGGGACTTCTGGTAGAGGTGATATTTTGTATTAGAACAACTAGATTTTTGTGAAAAAATCTTTTTTTAATTCTTTAATTTGCAAGCTTTCAGGCACAAATATCCTTCTTCAGGCATCAGAGAAAAGATGGTAAGAGTCCTCCTGGGTGGAAATGAAAGTTCATAGTTCATAGGAGACTTGAAGGTGTGGCGTAATCTCCTGTTTGGAACAGTTCATTTTGTATGCAGATTAGGCTCAGAGAAAAGTTGGAATAGTGTGTAAAATGAACTGTTCCAAACAGGAGATTACACCACACCTTCAACTCTCCAATGAAATATGAAGTGTCATTTCTACCCAGGAGGACTCACAATCTTTTCTCCAATGCCTGAAGAAGGGTGTTTGTGCCTGAAAGCTTGCAAATTGTTTGTTTGTTTGTTTTGCAAAAATCTAGTTGGTCTAATAAAAGATATCACCTATACAGAGAGTCCTGATTTCTTTTGGAGCAGAGGGGGATACATAGTTTGTAGCCGTGTTCGTCTAAAAAGCAGAGGCAGATAAAACACTTGGGCTAAAGGTGATATCTTTTCTTGGACCAGCTAAACTAGCAAAAAAAAAATTCTTTGCAGGGTTTTGGGCCCAAACACCCTTTGTCAGGCAGAGGAGAGTTCAACGATGGTAAAAGTTCTCCCAGGTAGAAAAGAAACTTCACGTTGCACAAGGGGGGTAAAGGATAGTGTGGTCTGGCTTTCAAAGTCCATTTTTGAAAAAGCTTAGAGCTGTCGCATCTTCAGTTTGAGCAGCATGTCTCTAGGGAGTGGTCACACCTAAATGGAGCAGGAGCTAGGTTGTGGGATCAAGAGATAATCCTGCCTGGAGTGGCCTAACTTTGAGCCATATAAGGGGTGCTTTCAGTAACTTGGGCTAGGTAAAGACAGTCAAAAAGCCTAAGGCTGAATTGATTCAATTTTTGCAAGTTAGTCTAAAGTGTGTAGTCTAAACCAAGAAGCAAGGGAGCAGACATTCGCTATTGATTCAAGAAATGCAGCCACATGCCTGCAGTAGCTCAAGCCAGAAGCTGGGGGACATTAAAGCACACCTCCTTTCTCCATCTGTCTGTCGAAGCAGACAACATGGACAGGGCAAGCTCCCCCACTCTGTGAGGTGGGGTTTACAGGGGAGATACAAATCATTCTGGGATGCTGGAGGACTGTCAGTTAACTTGAATCTGGAGGGGATCTAGGACAAGTTAAATAAACCAATTTAACCTAAATCAGTCTGAAGTCTGATACTACATTTGTGACAGAATACCATCTCTGTCTCTCCCCAAACTCTGCTACCTGACAATTTGGTTATTGTGGTCACTACAAAGGGCAGACTTCTCTGCCACTTCTCTTCATGTAACCCTGAGTTGTAACCTGAGCTGGATACATTCCTGAGGGAGGGGGGCAACTTGCTCCCTCTTCCTACATGCCAGGCATCACATACCTGGAGAGGGGGAGCTTAAGCTCCCTATTATTCTAAGCAATGCGAACCTGAGAAGGGGGGGGGGGGGCTAAAGACCCTGGCAGTCTTCCTGGCAACCAGTGATGCATTTCAAATTGGTCTAAATGTATGATGTGCTTCACCAGTGAATTGTGTAATATATGTACCATGTAGCAGGGGCTTTGTAGTCAATTCAGACCAAATTTGGAGTACTGTGTCAGCTTTGGGGCTCCTCCACTACAGAAAGGATGTGGACAAATTGGAGAAAGTCCTGTGGAGGTCAACAGAAATGGTTAGGGGGCTGGGACACATGACTTAATAGAATCATAGAAAATTAGGATCGGAAGGAGGCCATCTAGTCTAACCCCCTGCTCCAAGCAGGACCATCCCCAACTATGTCAGTAAGTGTGGCTTAGGTAACTGGGTTATTTAGTCTAGAGAAAAGAACACTGAAGGGGAATTTAATAGCAGCCTTGGAACTAGACGAGGGGTGGACAACTATTTTGGCTAAAGAGTCACTTAATTAGTTCTGGTGAGCTGTCAAGGGCTGCAAGGGTAACCCTGCCCCTTGAAAGGTGCCCCACCTCCAGTCACCATCTTGGGACCAGAAGTCTTGCCTCCTAACCCCTGACCTTTGCCACCAGAAGTCCCTCCCCTCATCCCGGAAGTACTCAGTTCAGGAAAGGGGTTTCCCCATCTTGGAACTGGGGAAAAAAACCCAAATTATATACTAAAAATCAAAAATCCACAATTACATATTTAAATTTTATTAAAAATATACTTTTGTCCTGATTCCTGTTTGCATTGTGTATATAGAGGTGATTGCATAATAGCTGAAAATGAAATCTTACTTTTGTATATTGTGGGGATTTGGATGTGTATGTGGGGTGTAGGATAGAGTAGGGGCATGTGTGGATGTGGGTGGGTAGGTATGGTGGGTTTGTGGGGAAGTGTGGATGTGTATGGGGTTTGTGGAATGTGTGGAGAGGGGGTGGCTGGGACTGTGTGTGGGGGGGCTGGGTGTGGGATGTGTGTGTGGGTATGGGGTAAATGGGGTGTATGAAGGGGGGTGGCTTGGGGTGTGTGGGGGGCATGGGTGCATGTAGCAGTGAGTGGGGCTTCCTCCAGAGGTGTGCAAGGAGTATGTCATTGTGTGTGAGGGAGGGTGTGTGAGTATGGTGGGGTGTGCATGGGAACCCCCCTACATGCACCCTCTTGAGCTGGTCAGCACCTACCCCTGCCCCCACTGCACAGCAGCCCACAGCCCTTGTGCCCTGTGGTGTGTCCCTGCCACTGCTAGCAGCATGTAGCCCCTGTCCCACGCCATGACCTCTCCAGACTGACTTTGGCAGGAGTGGACCAGCTGGAACCTATGCCTGCCCTGCACCTCCTCTGTGCCACCCACCCATGATGCACCCTGCTGCCCATGGGCTGGGGCAGCTCTGCAGCTGGACTGCCTTTCTAGGCACCTTCTTCCATGTGCTGCTGCCACTGGCCTCAGTGGTACCAACAGGGGCCCAAACCACAGCCCTGACCTGACACACCTTGCATCTGTTCTGGACTTGCTTACTCACACTAAGCAGTGGCAGCAGCAGCCCCAGCTGGGCAGAAACTGCTGCTCAGCGCATGGGAAAAGCTTCCCCTCCCCCTCACTGCTGCCAAGCACTTCCTGCTACAGCTGCTCGGAGCCTATGCTGGGCATCCCTGTTGCTCTACTGCTGTCATTGCTGACCCAGGTGGCAGCCTGGAGGTGGCAGTGACAGCACAGAGGACTTTCTGTTTGGCTGGTACTGCTGCTGCCATTGTTCAGCGTGAGCAGGTGAGCCCAGAGCAAATGCAGGGCATGCTGGATCAGGGCTGTGGTGCAGGTCCCCACTGGTACCGTGGGGCTGAGGCCAGTGGCAGCAGCGGATAGAAGATAGAAGCTGCCACCTCCTGGTCTGTCTAGAAAGGCAGTTCAACTGTCCCAGCCCCACTGTGTGCCCAGGTGGCAGCAGGATGCCCCATGACCAGAGAGCCTGGGCCAGGCATGACTGAGGGACTCACCATGGGGTGGACAAAGCCCCACTGTGCGCAAGATCCAGCCTGTGGGCCATATTTTGCCCACTTCTGAGCTAGACTGTTCTCAGTGGTGGCAGATGACAGAACAAGGAACAATAGCCTCAAGTTGCAGCAAAGGAAGTTTATGTTAGATATTAGTAATAACTTTATTACTAGGAGGGTAGTAAAGCAGTGGAACAGGCTACCCAGAGTGGTTGGAGAATCTTCATGCTTGCAGGTTTTTAAGGCCTAGGTAGACAAATCCTTCGCTGAGATGATCTAGTTGGGGATAGTCCTGCTTTGAACAAGGAGTTGAACTGGATGACATTCTGTAGGCTCTTCCTTCCCTAACTTTCTGTGATTCTATGTCTTCATGGCTCATTATCATCTACTTCAGTGGGTGCAAACCTTTGGGTCAGGCCTGCTACAAATTAGCCTTGCATCCATGAGCTGATCTAGGATTTTGAAATTGGGGGGGTGAAGAGCGTGTGGTGCATCATCACAAATAACACAACTCAATTTTCTGAAGTTAAATAAAAGTAGAAACTTTATTAACATGACAGGGGCCTAACACTATATTAATTTAATTTAAGATTAAAGAAAAAAATATAACTTCATAAGAAGACACACACACTAGGTTATATCAGCAGTTAAAAAATAAAGCAAACTAGGCAAAAATAGTCAGAAGAAATGGGTTGATTAGTCCTGTAGTCATTATAGTTACATGTACATTTTAGCTGTGTGGAGGGGAAGGTCCAGGTAGCGGCATCAGTGAGCATCCTCCCCCTATCAGCACTTGCTCCCAGACTGCAGGGGCAGGCAGGAAGCTAGAACACCTAGAGGGGGGGATGACCCACTGATGCCACGGTTCCAGTTCTGTCCAGTCCTCTATGTAGCTCCTCCCTGCAGCTGTATCTCTTGGGTCAGTGTAAGAAACATGCTGGAAGGGGAAGGAGCAGGGACTGGGCATCGCATCCTGTGCACCCATTCCACACAAGCTCTGGCTGGAGCAGAGCAGAAGCAGTCCTGGGTCTTCCTCTGCCTGAGGTCAGTTGGAGACATCAGTGGCAGCATGCTTCTAGGCACTCCCTGCCTTCCCCCTGGGTGTCTCCCACAGTCTGGGAGCAGGCACTGGAAGTGGAGACCCACCTGCTGCTCTCACTGTCCTCAGCCAAGCTCAAGCCTAGCTGGAGTGGGACAGAAGCAGCACTGGGGCTCTCCCACTCCTGGGTCAGCTGTGGAAAGCAGTGGCAGTAGCCAGATTCCTGCTTCTGGCAGTCAGAAGCAACCCCTACTGGAGGGAGTGGAAGGGGGAGGGGTGCTAACAGACTATTCCAACTTTTCTTTGGGCCTAATCTGCATACAAAACAAACTGCTCCAAACAGGAGATTTTACCACACCTTCAACTCTCCTATGGAATATGAACTTTCATTTCTACCCAGAAGAACTTTTATAATCTTTCTCTGATGCCTGAAGAAGGGTATTTGTGCCCAAAAGCTTGTAATTAAATACTTTTTTTTCCACAAAAATCTAGCTGGTCTAATAAAAGATATCATCTCTATCATGAGTTCTGATTCCTTTGGCTAAAAATCAAGGTATATGTAACATGTTGGGGTACCAGGGGTGGCCATGACACCTCCTGGTGACTCTGCAACTGTGCCCACTCCACCCCTAGGGTGCCCTCCTGTCTCACCTGCCACACTTTGATGGAAATAAAATAGGGAGGTTACCCGCAGACCTTTACATAGCTCTGGTTCCACCAAGACTCCACTAGGGTCCCCAGCACCCTACTAGTCCTCAGTGGTCCCAGGCCCCTGGCTGGGCCTCTGTACTCAACTGTGTCTGGCAGGGCACCCAGAGTCTTAAGGGCTAGTTGCATGGCTCCAAATCCTTCCCTATACCATACCCCATGCATCACAAGTATGTTGTTCCCTCTCTTGGGGTTTCGGTCTCTCCTTCTTTAATTTTACTAGCCCTTTTAGCCCATTCCCACTGAAATCGAACCTGGCTTTGAGGCACCAGCTTCATTTGTCCCTTCCAATCACTGGGCCCCTGTGTGGCTGCGCCTTCTCTCTTTGCCCACTCTGGGCTCAATAAGTGCTGAAGCCCTGAGCCTGCCCTGGCAGGGCTCAAGGCAGTTGAATGCCACCTGGGCACTAATGAGGCCTCTGTACCTCTCCTTCCAGCCTCATCCCAAACCACCAGTAGAAACAGTAAAGTAAATCATAAGCCCCTGGGCTGTAACAAACAACAGTGGAAACAGCTCTTTGCCCCTTTAAGAAGGCAGACCTTTACCCCATGTATAGCATGCCTCTTGGCCAGGGTACCTTGCAGGTTCCCTGAGCCTCTCTGTTCCTTTAGGCAGCAAAACAGTCAGCCCAGCATCCCTGGTTGGCTACCCTGGGCAGGAGCTGCTTTCCTTGTGGCAGCCAAGGAGAGACTCCCCTGCTAGCCCCAGCCTTGGGCTTATATGCTCCCATAGCCCTGCCTACATCCAGTCAGGTGACTACCTAGGCTGGCTGCTAATCATCTCACTAGCCCCTTTGCCCCAGCAACCAGCAGCTGCTGCCCCCTGCCTAGCATGCAGAGCTCCCTAGCTGGGCTGCTTTTCCTCTTAAAGCAGGGGCGGGAAATTATTTCAGGGGGAGGGACACTTAATGAGTTTTGGCAAGCTGTGGAGGGCTGCATAGGTAGCCCTGCCCCTTGACAGGTGCCCTGCCCCCTGGTTGCCATCTTGTGACCAGGAGTCCCTCCCCTTGCCACTGGAAATACTCCTTTCAGCAAGGGGTTTTGTCATCTCAGAACTAGAAAAATACTAAATTATATTCTAAAAAAATCAAACATTTACAACATTCATTAATTTGATTGCAAACAAATATTTTTGTCCCGATTTACATGTGTTTGTGTAGTGTACATAGAAGGAATTGCACAATAGCTTAAAACAAAGTCTTACTCTTGTTTAGTCTGGGGGTGGTGGGACACATGGGGATAGGTTTGTGGGGGCATGCTAGTGTTTGAGTATGTGGGGTGTTTGTAAAAACTGAGGTGAAAAAGGCATCGAGTACTTCAGCATTTTCTGCATCCTCTGTCAAAAAGTTGATTCCCCATTCATTAAAGGACTCACACTTTCCCTGATCTTCCTCATTTCTGACTTACTTGTAAGAAGCCTTCTTGTTGTCATTCATATTCCTTGCTAGCTACAGCTCCGAATTTTGCTTCGGCCTTCTTGACTTCATCCCTGCATGCCCAGGCAATACTCTTATACTTCTCCCTAATTGTTTGTCCAAGTTTCCACTTCTTACAAGCTTCCTTTTTGTGATTTAGTTTACTAAAGAGTTCCCTGCTAAGCCAAGCTGGTTTTGTGCTTCTTCCTGCCATAATTGCTCTTCTTCCTGCACATTAGGATGATTTGTTCCTGTACTTTCCGTAAGGTTTCTTTAAAGTACAGCCACCTTTCCTGGACTCCTCTCCCTCTCAGACTGGCTTCACAGGAGATCCTTCCCA
The DNA here is from genome assembly GCA_030014935.1 of Caiman crocodilus. Lineage (NCBI taxonomy): Eukaryota > Metazoa > Chordata > Crocodylia > Alligatoridae > Caiman > Caiman crocodilus. The sequence continues at coordinate 103,363,813 of JAGPOW010003316.1, read as the reverse complement.
TGAGTTCCCTGAGCAAGTCCAAGTCTGCTTTTCTGAAGTCCACAGTCCTTACCCTGCTGCTGTCCATCCTTCCTTTCCTTAGGATCCTGAACTCAATCATCTTGTGGTCACTGCTGCCCAAGTTGCTATCCACTAGTACATTCCCCAGCAATATGTCCCTGCTTGTGAGCAGCAGGTCAAGAAGAGCATGGCCCCTAGTTGGCTGCTGAAGCACTTGCACCTGGAAGTTGTCTCCAACACTTTCCAAAACTTTCTGGATTGCCTATACACTGCTGTATTGCCCTCCCAGCAGATGTCAGGGTGATTGAACGAGGGCCTGTGATCAAGAAATTTCCACTAGTTGTTTGAAGAAAGCCTCATCCACCACTTTCTCATGGTCTGAAAGTCTATGGCAGACCCCCACCATGACATCAACTTTGTTGCTCTCTCCTTTGACCCTAACCAAGAGACTTTCAGCAGGCCTATATCCAGTTTCATACTGCACCTCTGAGCAATCAAATGGCTATTTTACATACAGTTCAACTTCTCCTTCTCTACTCCCATGCCTGTCCTTCCTGAACAGTTTATACCCAACCATGACAATGCTCCAGTCATGAGAGCTCTCTCACAAAGTCTCTGTTGTTCCAATCACAGCATCATTCCATGACTTATAGCATCATTCCCTTTGGGAAACAGCTTTGGCACTTAACGGAGCTCGTTGTCAGGATATCCTGTTTGATGCCCAACCCAAATATTTAACACTCAATGACCAGCCAAAATAAATGCCCTCCCCCTTTGGTGTTAAACCTTCAAATATTTATAAATTCTTTTCCAGTTATTCCTCAAATACAGTAGTAATTTTGAAGCCACACAAGACACACATATGTTCAACACCAGCTGAAGTGATGCTGGGGCCCCAATTCAGCAAAATGTCCATTTTATAGGAAGGTTATTAAAGCACATATTTAACATTCAACATAAACTTGAATTCTTTTGAAGTCAATGGAACTTAAACATGTGCTTAAGTATTTTCCTAGTATGAACTTAATGAGTGCTGGCTTTAGGAGTGGTTGCCATGGGTGACCACCCAAGGTGCCATGGGTGAGGGGTGCCAAACATACATGCCAACGCGGGTGAGCAGTTCATGTTCACAACAATGCTCCCATGCTCCCTGCCCCATCCCAGCTAATCCCTGCTCCAAGCAGAAAGAGCAGTGTCCAGTCTAGTCCACTACCTCTCCCAACTCTAGGCACTGTTCAGGAGGAGATGGGCTGGGCACGTATGGGTGGGGTGGCTTCTGTTCTGGTCTGCCCACCTTGCTTCTGCACAGCAGCAGCAGTACCTGCCTGCCTGCCTGCCTAGCGCACCATACTGCTCTGCCTCCCTGCCAGACTGCACCTGGCCCACCTGCCTCTGCCTGTAGCAGCACTGCTGACTGTGGGGAGGGATGTGCCAAAATAGAAGTTTGCCCAGGGCAAACTTCTATTTTCCCTTAGGCCAACTCTGAAATTAATCATGTGGGAAAGAGATTTCTTGAAACAGAGCTTGGGTTTGCCCCAGTGGATAAACTCTGGTAATTGGCAAATTGTGCTACTGAATCATACTGGCCTTGATGTATTTTGCTGTAAAAAGGATTTGATACTAGCACATTTGCTGATGTATTTACTTCTGCTAATGGGCCATTCACATCACACATGTATTGTGATAAGTGGTTTTGCTCATAGCTCATACAGCTGTGCATCCTTGATCTGTGCTTTACAAATGGAATTTCATTTGTGCAATCTAAGTCTGCTCATATAATCAGTTCTGATCAAATTTATACACACCCACATAAGGCCAGATACTTACCTGGAGTAAATCAGTTTATCTCCAGTTATGGCAGCAAAGATAGGCTGATCCCTTCAGCAATTGACCAATACATTTTAGTGTTTCTTCTTGTCATTTTCAGATTATTTTAATCAGTATATTTCCTCAGTCCTATTATTTCACCATCTGTAACATGCCACCTTGTCACATTGACCTTCTGTTCTGTTTCAGTTAATCTGAGGAGTCTCAGAGTAAATATTAATTTTAGGAAGGCTCCTAAAATACTAATTTTTGGAAAGCTCCTTCAAAGTCTAGTTCAAATCAGTTAGAGTTGCATAATTTGTCTTCAGTTCATAGCCTTCTCAGCAGTTTTATTGCATTGCTTCATTTTAAAACACTTTTCCCTAAATGGAACACTATTTTTTTAATCTGCAGTTTCTGGGAGAGAGTTTAGGAAGTGAGCATCTACCTGCTCTGTAGTTTTCTCAGCATGTTAAAATGAGTTACCTCAATCACATCTGTGAGAAGCCTAGCAGGAGTGGCATGAAGAAAGGTCACTCTTTACTTTTGCAAGAAAGAAATGTGCAAGCCATATGATATTTTAAAGGACAGGCATTATGTTACCAGTATTGAAGTGACTACACATATAAGAGGATGAAATCTTGATACAGCAGTGGCTGTGTTAATGATGTATTGAGCTGCTGACTGAGCATGCCCCATGTGACTTAATCATTTTCAAAAGTTTGAAGAAACTTTGAACTAGGTACTTATGTTGTTAAAAACACAATTCTCTCTCATTCCCCTGGATCCCCCTCCTGGGCATTTTCTAAACATGACAAAATGAAGTCATAAAAGATACCTTGTCATTTTGGCTGCTTGCGAATGTTCAGAAAAATAGAACTTTACTTTAAACGCAGCAGGTTCCTGTGTCGCACCCAGTGCCTGCTCAGAAGAGGCAGGGCATTAGTTGGACCTGGCTCACCCAACATCAGTGTAGACTGGGTGCTTTAGTGAAGTTTTTTTGGCACTTTTAAATAAAAGCTGATTGATTCAGCTATTAGATAAAAATCCCAACAAGCCCCACTGAAGCGCTCGATCTATACAGATGCTGCAGAGCTGGGTTGGAGTGACACACTGCTCTTTCTGGTAAAGTGTGGTTCTGCTTTTTTAACATCTGTAAGCAGCCTTTATGTCATCTTAAAAATATAATGTGCCCTATTACATTGCCAGAGCTGTGTTGGGAGAGCAGTTAAAGGGTTTCATACTGTTCTAGAGGTATGAGCTTGCTCTTTTTTCTAGGCTTGTGCCAAAGGCTGCCCTTACTGTAAATGGATACCAAAACATTTGGACTACGGAGTCTGTGACAAGAGCACCTTCCCCGCCCAATGTTAGCTTCAGCCCACCCCTGTCTCTGAGCAAACCGCCGACCTGCCACACCTTGTTGTTAAATAATCAAGATGTTAAGTAATGGGGCCATGTTTACATGCTCCAACCACCCTTTACGTGTCCCATGCCTTGCAGATGTCTCTGCCAGTGGTTTGCACTGGGTCTTTCTTTACACACCCAAACACATACTGGGCTCCAAGCCCTTGGCCCCCTAACTGAGGTTCCACATTGGGGTTTTCCACCCCTTGAGGCTCAGGTAGCTGCAGCCCTGCTTGGCCCTAGGGTCTCACACCCAACACTGCCATGTCCCTGGGGTCTGCCACCCCGTCTGGCTCAGGTGGCCATAGCCCTGCCTGGCCCTCTATCCTGGGGTAGTGGGCCCTGTGAGGCTCAGGTGGCCACAGCTGTGCCTGGCCCCATCTCAGGGCCTCTGCAGCCACAGGGCTCACAGAGAGCCTGGGTGCTGGTCCAGGTCCCTCCACCAAACTGGGCCCTCCTTCAGGACTCCCATGAGCCTGGGCTCCCCCTGTGTAGACTGAACCTGCCTTGGATGTGGGGACTGGGGTTTTTGAGGCACCCCTCCTCACCCTTCACTGGGGAAATAACTGGCCTGGTATTTCTGGGGAGCTACCCCACCACAGGTAACTCTACCTGGCCACTCTTCCCTGGCAGGGTGCAGTTTCAGGTTATACCCAGGACCAATGAGGCCTCCTCCTTCCCCATAGCCTCACCCCTTACCTCTGAGTATTCCAGAAGCAATTCAGCCTGATGTTACCTCCTTGGCTGCTCAGCCTGGACTGCTGCTTTTCTGGCCTAAGTTTGAAAATGGCCACCACAATCAGCCACGTGGCTGCTGCCAGCTCTAGCCCATGATAGAGAACTAAAGCCGCTCCATCATAGACTCAAAGACAGCTGGATGCTAACCACATCACTCCCTTTTGTGCCATTGGCTACAAAAACTGCTGTACCAGAGCCAATCTATCTTGATAGACCATCTAGGCTTGGGCAGATCCTTGGCCTTTTAAGTTGCAATCTTGATTGATCAGTAGTAAATTAGAAAGACAGCATCTAAAGGAAAACAGTAGCTTAAAATGGTTGTCAAGCATTATATCCTTCTATTGAAAACAGTTATATCCTTACTTATTCTGCAAATGAACAGTCACTGAAGGCATGGCATTACTCAATTGTAAACTTAAGTATGTGTTCAAAGAAATGGGACTTATGTGTTCTACACTAATTAAAAAATTAGAGATTAACCAAATATTTGTAACAAAATATTAGAAGGAATGCACTGGTATTCATGAAACAGTACAATGCTATAGTGAAAATATTACACCATATCAAAACATTTTCCTGAAAATCAGGAGTATAGATTTTGCAGTTCAATAGCGTTGTGATCCATTGAGCCCCTCATCCATCTTCCCTTCATTCCCATTACTTAGAAATAGCCTAAATAGCTTTGTCAGAATCAAAAAAGCAGATGTCTTCCCATCTATAGAGTAGCTAAACTTTGCAGGAAGAGTACAGCTGTGCGGTTATACCAACTAATTAAAAATCCAGATCTAAGTATCAACAATTTTTTGATTCAACTATGTAGCTTTAGTTACATTAGAGAAAGTATGCAGTTTTTACTTTACTATGTTATATTTATTTTATTCCATTACACCATTTTTGGCAGTACTGAAGTGAAATTAACTCTCAGTGTTTGACACCAAGCAGTAGATGACGGAAAAGAAAATGTAAATGGAAAATAGAACTCTAATCATTTTCAAAGACCAAGATTTTCTTCCTAAAATGGTTTCAAGCGATAAGAGGAAGATATCTGAGCCATCCACATTCTCAGAACCAAATATGCCAACATTACATGATTATTTTCTAAACCTTACATTTTGAGGAACCGCATTATTCTTAATCAAAAACCTTCAAGGGTTTCAGTGCTGTCAGAAATATTTTGCATTTTATTTGTTCCAGCTTCATTTGCTTTTTTATAGAGTAAGTTTTAAAGACTGCTTTCAATTTTATGGTTGCACTGATTGATAATTTATTGCATAACAGTTGTATTGAGTAACATACTAGAAGATGAGGGAAAGAAAGGCACAGAAGGCAATTAATTGGTAACCCAAACAACATATAAACCTGTCTTTGCTGAAAGAGACTGCAATCCTGAAGAGAGAATAAAGAAATCCATTTGCTGTTGCGGTAACAAAACTGGAATGTCTGGGCCTGATTCCCCATCATTGTCCTGATTAATTCAGTTCCAGTTCTGTCCCAGCAACATATTCTCATTGGGAACATGCCTTTCATGAGTGCAGTTGACTTAATCAGGGCATGTTATCTTTGTTGCATTTGTATAGCCATGTACATAAACGCAAACTGGATGATAAATGTTATAAACTAAAATGATAACACTTTGTTATATGGGTCAAAATCACGCTGTGCCAAATCTGGATCTCAGAGCTTCTCAGTGGGCGGGATCTGCAGGGCCAGTAGCAGTGGTAGCAACTGCAGCGGTGGCATCACCAGTGGGGCAAATGGCTATGTGTCAAGATGCCTCAGGGCAAGTGGGGCTGTGTTGGCACAGTCCTCATTCGCTCCCCTGATGCCAAGAGCCACATCCACCAGGACTCCAGAGCCCTGGATTTATGGCAAGCCCTGCCTAATTTTAGCCATGTCCCAAATCCATTGGCCCACCTGTAGCCCAGCAGACCATATGTTTGGCACCCATAATGCAAATGGTTATTAAAGGGGGAAACTAGCAGTGAATTGGGACCTATACATTTTTCTGTACATATGCTCTTTATTCATCTTGTTGTAGTGGGTACTATAGTCTGAAATGAGGGTCTAGTCCTCCCTCTTTTACAATTCTGGTTGTTCCTTGTATATGCCAACAGGATGCTACACAGGTACAGAAGACTACTCACATGGAACAAACTCATGTATCAGCCAAAACTGAAAAGGGAAAAAACAAAATTGTCTTCAGTTCAGCCCAGAAATTTAAGAAAGGCAACTTGAGAAATACTCAGAATGAAAGACCCACAAAACAGTAAAATAATAAATAGAAGCACAAACTTTTTAATTCATACAAACACAGTACAAAATCATCAGAATTGAGTTAGATACTCACAAATCAGAATATAAGCATTTAAAAGGATGCTCCAAAGAGCAGAAGGAACCTTTCACTGTCTGAAATACAGTATTGTCTAAGGCAAACTGGTGAGAGAGATCTGCAGAGAAGACAGTGAAAGCTTCTAAAAAGCAGATAGAGGGATTTTAAGCCTCCCTTTCCTTGTCATTAGCATTTGTGTCATACTCTTGCTATTTTAATTGAAATCATTGTGCTGCGTGGATATTGTATAATATACCTAGAGAATTAGTTAGCCACAGTTATAAATCTAAGTGTATAAATTAAATAAATAAATTTTAGAGCCGGTTCATGTAAATGCTAGCAAATTTAAAGTATATAAGTTATTGTGCAGTGTAATTAAAGTGACTACTTTTAGATAGTTTCTAGCTGCTACTTGTAAATACCATTGTTCTTTTGCTGGTTTTTTGCTCAAGGATAATTATGACTTCTATACAACATTTGGTAAAAAGTAGAAATAGCTCTTTTTATCCAGAGATCTCCAAATGCTTGGCAATAGATGATACTTACTTACCATTGTTCCTGGTTTACATATGGGGAGACTCAGGAATAGACTGGTGAAGTGACTCCTCTCTGACTACACAGCAATTCAGTTGTGGTGCGGCAAATAGAGCACAATGGAACGGGACAGAAAATTATATTCCCACCCTCTAGAAAAAAAGGGAGGCATGGGAAAAGTGACTGCCCTGATCCAGACAAACAAAACAAAACAACCAATCCCCTCTCCTCCCCCCCACCCAAACACCTCAGCATGATTAATGGGAGAGAAATTAAAAAGAAATCCATTTCTGGAGAACCAAAAAGAATTTTCCAACTTGCTAGGTTCCTGCCTCAAAGACATCTGTCAATTTTACTTTCCTTTGGAAAGTGAAATTGATAAAAGCCTTTTAGGAAGGCTGCTACAGACCAAGCACTCCAGCTCTCCAGCTTCCCAGATCTCAGATATCTTGCTTCCACTGCAAATCCCTGGTTACCTACCTGAAAGGCTCTTTTCAATCATTTTGATGGTTTCCCGTCAGAAAATCTTTCAGACAGACATTTCCAAAACAACTTTAGAACCTTCTCACTTGTATGCCAGTGTCTGGTCCCCAGGTAATTTTGAGAAGTGTTTACTCTTTTGAAGATATGACCTACTATTAAGGATTATAATTAATCTATATAGTGGTATGAGTGGACCTACAGGGTGGGTTCCTTTGCGGTAGGCCCTGTACAAATATTTAACAAAAAGTCCAACTTTGTCCCTCAGTCTTTATTCCAAATTACAATTCCACAATAGTGGCAACCACCAATGAAGGTTTCTTGACATGACAGCTAAATGGAGTGTAGCACTGATTTAAGGCATACTAGCACCTTTGCACATTATGAAAATCCATGTCTGAAATGATGAGGATCCTGGTATATGGACTGAGGGGAACTATGTGTGTGTCCTATATCTTACGGCAGTGGTTCTCAACCTTTTTTGTACCAGGACTCATTTGTAAATATCGGTGACCAGTCTCAACCCAGTTGCTAGGGTTGTCAACCCTCCTGGATTGGCTGGGAGTCTATTGGAATTGGCATCGATCTCCCGGTGATTATTTAAAAGCAATCCAAGGGATTGGTATTGTGAATAGGTTGAACAGTACAATTAATGACACTACGTCATGTTGGCAAAAAAATATCTCCTGGATTAGTAACCCTACCCAGTGCCCCTCACTCCTGACCCACTGCCCTATGCTCTCAGGCTCCAGCCCCACAGTGTTTGGGGCAGAGGGTACGTATGTGGGGCAGAGGGATGTATGTGGGGTATGGGGGGGTCCCAAGCAGTCCCTTGCAGGCTGGAACTCTGAGAGCCTGAAAGAGAAAACCCATGGTTTCCCACATTTTTCTCCTTTAAAGGTGAATCCATTTTTGAAGTTTGTTCACGACTCTTTCATATATTTTTGCTACCCATAGGTTGAACAATGCTGTCTTAGGGGTCCAGCCTGGTGAGCTGGTTCAGATCTTGTCATAAGTTAGAGCAGCCTTGAACAATGGTTGTGACTCCATCTCCCCATCTGCCAATTGAGGGTAACAATACATACTCATCTTTGTCCAGTCTATTGCACTTTGAAATGTAGATATTGAAAAGTTTCATGTACCTTTTATTCTGGCACATTGTCTTTACTTCACACTTATTTTTCATAAGTTATTAATTCACTTGTCTATCACTTAGGCTCACTTTCCATTGCAGTAACTATAAAAAAGCTCCAAGGTTAAAAATAGGCTTGCTATAACAATGGTCATTAGATGACATTTTAACACATGGTGTTGAGTGCTGCAGTTCACATGAGCTTTCATCCTATCTTATTTGCATTCTGAGCCGTATGACTCTGCTGCCAAGAAATCATGTCCGGAATTGTTGGATTGTTATAGATTCCTGAAACAGGCTTGTGAAATGAAAATAATTAGACTGGTGGTTCTGTGCCACACATTGAATGCAGCTCCCAAACAGTCATACCTTACATTTATTTAACTTGGCACATGCACACAAACACACAACCTCCCCACATTATATATTTATACATACAAGCATATTGTATATGCACATACATATATCTTTATATATCTAATATCTATATATATAACATGATATAGATATGTATGTATGTATGTATGTATATGTGGGTTTTTTATAAGAGAAAAAACCCTTTGTTGGTTCTGAGTTCCCAGACAATTTTTCTAAACACATCAAAGAATAAGTTAATTAATTTCAACAATAGAGAGAGAAAAAGCTTCAATCTACAAGCTAGAAATAGATAGAACAAAAATACATTCCAAACCTACCCCCTTAAGCAAATATATGGAAGAGTTTTCAACAAGTTCATCTCTTTAAATTTTTTGCAGAAGCCTTCAGGGAGAATCTATGACTGTAAGAGAATTCTCATCTGAATCTGCATTTCTTGTGTGTTCTGCAATTTTGTAATATTTACCTTCCAAGCAAAATAAGAATTTTAGGCAATTCTCTCACAGCTTTGCAACCATCAAGATGACTTTCCCAGTAGTAAGAATTGGTGTATATAGCCACAATTTAATCTTGTTTTTTAGGCCCCCAGTTGGCAAACTTTGTGATTCATTTTTCTCTGCAATGTAATTTTAGTGCTCTGGCTAGATACAGCTGTTTTATAACATAATGCTGTACCCCTAAATAATCCCTGCCAACCTCACTTCCTCCTCTACACAGTTATGCATTTTCTGCCTGAAACCAAAGGTCCAGTTCTGAAAGGTGCTAAGTACTTTCAGCTACTGTTGTCTTCAGTGATAATTAAAGGCCAACAGCACTTGTAGGACCATTCAGTGCCAGGTAGAATTGTGCCCCAAATTACCTTTCTGTTTATCTTCACATTTTCTCTTAAAGCCTTCTTTTTTCCAGCACGATTAATTTTGAATTCAGTCTTTTAAGATGCCAGTTATCTCTGAGCAGATATGCTGCATTTCATAAGATCAAGCTCATAGTAATATGACAATCTAGTGTCTGTGACCTTATCACCGTGGCAGCAGTTTTGAGGTTAAAGATACAGAATCATAGACTCAACAGGACAAATTTTCTCTTGGTGTAACCCAACACAGTACTATCCATGGAGAATTTTTCCTAATGAAATCATTTGAAAGAACAGACCACTTAGAGAGGATAAGATATATATTTATGCATGACTATCTATGATCAATAATAACAGGGAAGGAAGTCCTGAACAGTGCATAACCTGAGGCTTTGAAAATACATGCACAGAATATTACACAAAATATTGCAGGTGTTTAGTTACATGACTGCCATTAAACAAAGCTAAAATTAATAGAAACTGAGTCCAAATGCTATATAACCCTGAGAACATTATTATATTTTCATAGTTATATGTATCCATACACTGCATTTTATTTAGTACTTTACATATTATAGTGCAGAGCAAAAACAATGTAAATCAACCAACATCTAGTCTTGTCGACAATAACACATATCCCATTAGTTTGAAATAAAGGGAGAGAACAAAAAACATTGAAGGTAAGAATAAAAAAGTAATACTCAAGGTAGTAATTATAACAGAAAAATATGTCAATTATATTATTCCAGTATGTTCCAGAGAGTGTATTTTTAAACATTCGCCTTAGTATACTGGTGGCTCTTTAAATATATGGAAAAAAGTAATAGTTATTGACTGCAGCAATAAAAATCTTTGTAAAACTCAATTACCTTCATCCTACTGATTTTATAATTCCTTCAGGAGCCATTCTTTTATGTTTAGGTTCACCAAATCTTATTATGGAATCCTAATCTTTGTCTAATTTTTAGAGTATTAAAGGAGTACAAGGGGTATTTTAGAGTATTTTTAGAGTATTGGAGCAGCAAATAAGACAGTTTGCTGGGAGCAAGAGTAGGAAGGGGAAGAGAAACCAGGCACCAGGTACCAGATCCTGCTTTGGGACAGTAACTGAGCCACGGTTGCCTGTGTACTTGGTTTGCTGAGGGTTGTTTGGTGGGTTTGTGTGCTTGGGTGTGTGCTCTGAGCAACTGAGTGGACTGATTGGCAGTTGGTTGCTGCCTGAGTTTGAGAAAAGGCCCTAACAAAGGGGCCTATCCAGTTCAGGCCCAGGAGAGGTATATAAGGAGGCAGTCCAAACAACCAGGAGAGCAGCAAACAGGGAGATGCAAACAGAAAAGTTTACAAGCAGATTACAGGTCAGTTCACTGCCCCTCTCTTCGAATGCGAGCCTTTAATTTGTAATTAGGGTAGACTAACTATATCATATTACTTTATCTGCTAAAACTCATCAGTCAAACCAAGACTTAAGCCCTGTGTTTAACTAGAGTCCAGAATGAAGGGGGAGTTTGCTTGGAAACTCTCTTATACATTCCTTCACTGTGAGCTTGCTGAGAGGAAAAAGGTTGCAGGAAAAAGGGAACCCTTCAGATCAAGGAACAGCAAACAAACCAGCTATGGACGAGTGTGCTAGGGAAGGTCTGCTTGGAAAGAGAGGCACAAAGTGAGAGGCAGCAGATTAGAAGACCCAGAGACATGTCTGGAAGACGTTGCAATCCCCAAGTCATTGCTACTTTCAGCTTTTCCTCTATTTCCATCTGTGAGATGTCTGTCCAGGCAGGACCACACACTGTTGAGCCTTCCACCCAGGTCTGGGTTTGGTGCTGTGCAGGTTGTGGCTTGCAGATTCCTTCCAGTTTCAGATAGGTGGGGAAGTGCCTGCAATGTGAGTGGTCCCTTCCGGTGGTGTCTCTCAAGCAGAAGGCAAGAGAGCTACAGGAGTAGTTAACAAGGCTCTGAAGCATCCTCTGCCATGACTTCTTTGATTCTATGCTGGAAGAAACCTCCAGGACTGTGGAGGAAGGGCTGCCAGAAGTTCTGCTAGACGAGAAAGAGGGCATGTACTCCCAGGAAGGTGGAAACCGGAAGCTTGTATCTTCTGGCAGCAAGAAGAAGTCATCACCCCCATGTGCAGTGGTTTGCCTGAAGAACAGATATGGAATGCTAGCAACAGAGAAGGAGGAGCATATCCTACTGGTGGAAGAGGCCAGGCCAGAAATCACCAAGGTGGGGGTGATGAAGAGCACTGCCACAAAGAGCAAGCAATGGGTGGTGGTGGTTGGAGACTGCCTTCTGTGGGGGATTGAGGGATCCATCTGCAGGCCTGACCTGTTGTCCTGGTAGGTACAGAAACAAACCAACCTGATGTGCAGGAAAAATAGTACATAGGGAAGGCAACCAGCTTGGTTTAGCAGAAAACTCTTCAGTGAACAGTAGAAAAAAGAAACTTACAAGAATTGGAAGCTTGGACAAATGGCTAGGGAGAAGTATAACAATATTTCTTGGGCATGCAGGGATGAAACCAGGAAGGCCAAGTGCAATTGGAACTGCAGCTAGCAAGGGATGTGAAGGGTAACAAGGAGAGTTTCTACAAGTATGTTAGCAACAAGAGGAAAGTCAAGGAAAGTGTGGGTCCCTTACTGAATGGAGGAGGCAACCTAGTGACAGATGATGAGAAAAAGGCTGAAATATTCAATGCCTTTTTTATTCTGGTATTCATAGGCAAGGATAGCTCCCAGACTACTGCACCAGGCAGCACAGTTTGGGGAGAAGATGAGCAGCCCCCAGTGATGAAAGAACAGGTTAGAGACTATTTAGAAAAACTGGACATGCACAAGACCAAGGGGCCAGATGCAATGAATCTGAGGACGCTGAGGGAGTTGGCTGATGTGATTGCACAGCTGCTGTTCATTATCTTTGAAAACTCATGACAATCGTAGGAGGTCCTGGACAATTGGAGAAGGGCAAATATAGTGTCCATATTCAAGAAAGGGAAGAAGAAAAATTCAGGAAACTACAGACCAATCAGCCTCACCTCAGTTCCCAGAAAAATCATGGAGTAGGTCCTTAAGGAATCCATTTCTAAGCACTTGCACGAAAAGAAACATATCAGGAACAGTCAGCATGGATTCACCAATAGGAAGTCATGCCTGACCAACCTGGTTGCCTTCTATGACAAGATGACTGGCTCTGTGGATGCAGGGAAAGCACTGGACATGATATACCTTAACTTTAGCAAGGCTATTGATATAGTCCCCACTGCATTTTTGCAAGCAAGTTAAGGAATTATGGGTTGGATGAACAGTAGATAGAACTGGCTGGATTGTCAGGCTTAACAGGTAGTGATCAATGGCTCAATGTCTAGTTGGCAGCTGGTATCAAGTCGAGCACCCCACGTGCCAGTCCTGGGGCCAGTTTTGTTCAATATCTTCATTAACGATCTAGAAGATGGGATGGAGTGCACCTTCAGCAAGTTTGCAGATGACACCAAGCTGCAGGGGGTAGTAGATAGGCTGGAGTGTAGGTCTAGGTATCTGGGGTAGGTGCTGCATGGCCGTGGCCCCCATCTGCCTGACATCTTTCCAGAGTAAGCCACTGGGGCACAGGACAGTACCCCCACCACCAATCTCCTCTGTTCTTTTCTCACCTGACACATCTTGATATTCTTTTAACTATTGGGAGCTGGATGTGTGGGCTGGCAGGGATCCTGGTTGGTCCTCTCAGAAGGTTTTCTTTGTGGGGCTCTGCCTCCCCTCACAGCCTACTCTTAGCACTTCCTGAAAGACACACGTCAGGGTCTGGATCTTTATCACTCCTGTTGCTGGTGGCAGCTAAACACCGGCTTACTAGTCTAGGAGTTTAAATACATTCATCCAGGCTCCCTGAGGCCATCTTTAAATCAATCACTCCTTGGTTCATAAGCCCATCAACTGAAATCAGTCTGCCTAAAATCCATAAGGCAAATGATCTTAAATCAATCTTTCCCAGGTTCCTGGATTAATCAGTGTAGGTCAGTCCCTCAAGAACCCAATGAGATAATGAAGTAGATAATCAAAATGAAACCAATGCATCCCAGGTTTCTGGCTTAATCAGTCTGGGTCAGTTTTTTAAGGTTGCATCAGTTGATCAAAACAAATTAAATCAATTAATAGGCCAGGACTGATGGGCGCCTTCAAGGAGGGGAGCTATCCTTCCTGCCACTTCCCCTGGCACAGTGGGAGGGGAGCACAATCCTGCCCCCCCCAAAAAAAAGCACGACAGAAAGAAGAAAGTGAAAAGAAGCAAAGGGAGAAGTGCCCCTGAAAACGTACTCACCAACTCTTGGTGACTCCACTGCTTTCAACTTCACCTAGCGGTCTTTGAGTGACTTCCTGGCTCAGCATGTCCAAAAGCTTGTCAGTTGTCCTTCAACCACTCTGACCAGTGGGCCTGCCTTTCTCATCCACTGTTGGCTACAGGACACTACCAGCAGGGGAAAGTTCTGGTGTCGCCTCAGTCCACTGCCTGTGGTCCTCATCTGGCTGCCCCTCTCCAGGGCCAGAAATATCCTTCTGCATGTTCCTTCCACTAATCCGCAGGAAGCATATGCTGCAGAAATGCGGCAGTATGCCCTCTACTCCAGCTGGGCATCTCTCTACACCTGGGGTGAGTGTCCCTTGTCAGGTCTTCTGAGACTTTCCTCTTGCCCCACACATCCCCCTCACTATAGAATTCAGAGTGACCTAGACAAATTAGAGGATTGGAAAAAAAGAAATCTCATGAGGTTCAACAAGGACAAATGCCAAGTCCTGAACTTAGGTAGGAACAATCCCATGCACTGCTACAGGCTTGAGACCAACTGGTTAAGCAGCAGCTCTGCAGAAAAGGATCTGGGGATTACAGTGGACAATAAGATGGATATGAGTCAATACAGTGCTTTTGATACCAAGAAGGCTAACAGCATATTGGGTTTCATTAGTAGGAGCATTGCCAGCAGATCAAGGAAAGTTATCATTCCCCTCTATTCAGCACTGGTGAGGCCACATCCGGAGCACTGAGTCCAGTTTTGGGCCCCCCACTACAGAAAGGATGTGGACAAGTTGGAGAGAGACCATCAGAGGGCAACAAAAATGGTGAAGGGGCTGGGGCACATGTTTTATGAGGAAAGACCGCGGGAACTGGATTTATTTAGTCTGCAGAAGAGAAGACTGAGGGGGGATTTGATAACAGACCTCAACTACCTGAAGGGTGATTCCAGAGAGGATGGAGCTAGATTCTTCTCAGTGGTGGCTGATGACATAACAAGGAAAAATGGTCTCTGTTGCAGCAAGGCAGGTTTAGGTTGGGAATGAGGAAAAACTTTCTCACTAGTAAGTTGGTGAAGCACTAGAACAGGTTACGCAGAGAGGTGGTGGAATCTCCATTCTCGGAGGTTTTTAAGTTCTGGCTTGACAAATCCCTGGCCGGGATGATCTAGTTGGGGATGGTCCTGCTTTGATCATGGGGTTGGACTAAATCAGTGTTTCTCAACCTGTGGGTTGTGACCCGAAAGCGGGTTGCAAGAAGAGTTCCAGCCTACAAGTGGCTGCTTTTCCCCCACCCCTCACCGCCCCACACACCCACCTCCTACCCCACACACTGTGGGGCTGGAGGTGGTGGGCAGCAGGTTGGGAGTTAGGGGCATTGGGTTGGGACTAGCCAATGATGTTTACAAATGGGTCCTGGTACAATAAAGGTTGAGAACCACTGGACTACATGATCTCTTAAGGTTCCTTCTAACCCTCATTTTCTATGATTTCTATTTCCCCCTCAGGCACTTAAGCAGCGCTTATACAGTCAGGTAACTGCCATGAAGGCCAACCAGACCCTAGTGTGCATTCAACAATGCATTTCGAGCCGGTCCAAGGCGGTGATCCTCCCCCTTTATGCGGCATTGGTCAGGCTGCAGATGGAGTACTGTGTCCAGTTCTGGGCGCCGCA
>JAGPOW010003316.1:103281517-103348107 GCA_030014935.1 Caiman crocodilus | reverse complement strand
GTGGCTAGGATGTGGAACCGGCTTCCTAGGGAAGTTGTTCTTGCTCCTACCTTGGGCATCTTTAAGAGTAGATTGGATAGGTACTTGGCTGAGGTCCTGCGACCCCAGCACTTGTTCCTGCCATTGGCGGGGGTCAGACTAGATGGCCTGCTCTAGGCCCCTTCTGACCCTAGATACTATGATACTATGATTTTCAGTCCTTTATAGTGAGTTTTGGAGCTGTGCTCCTCAACAGGCATGCTCAGACTGTGTATCTGCCTGGAGTGGGGGCAAAGAATAGAACTGCCTACAGCCCAGGCTCATACACAATACTAGGCATGTCCTAAAACTTAATCCACAGAAAGACCACGGCTTGAAGCAGGTCGCACCATCCTTCAGTTTAATAGCTTAGTTATTAGGACATTTGCTTCTGGAACAGATTTGGATTCTAGGCCTTTTTACCCAGAGGGGTTTAAACCAGTGTTTCCTATTTCCCAGAAAAGTGCTCTAGCCATTATACCACAGTTTAAGTATTTTCCAGCACACCTGGCATCCCTTACTATTGAAGGTGGCCCACTAGGCAATGGAGAAGGGGTTATTTGTGGGCCAAGGAGAAAAATAAGCCAGAAAAAGGATGCTCTGGTGAGAGGAGATATTGCCCTGGAAGGGAGGTAGCTGTTGATTTTAGTTTGGGCCTAAACTCCCAGTGGAACAGAAGTGATTGCAAAGTCCTTTATCTTATTTTACTCGGTGAATATTACAGGGAAGGTGCCATCTTCAAGGGAAAGGCTGGATACTTTGTGTAATGTCTAATTCATAACCTGGATGATAGAGCACTTTTGCTGGGTAATAGAAGAAATGTCCTAATCCTTCTGGATATGGAAGGCCTAAACCTAATTCTCCTGCTCCCTGGGCAAGTGTCCTAACCACTAGGTTAGGTTTAAAACCACTAGGTTACTAGTTTAAAACATGTAAGGATTATGTTTGTCCTCCATTTTACTTCTCACAGGTGCGCAGAATGATTCTATTTCTGTTTCATTCTCCTTCTTCTCCATTTTACTTCTGTCAAGTATATGTTCAGGGCCTTCCTATTTTACCATATTCCTAACAAAATCACACACTCTGCATAAGTTCCATAAATTACTGTTATGTGGCTATATATACATGTCACTTAGGCACTTGAAAAGTAAATAGGATGTAATCCTGAGGTTACTCTGGAAGAACAGATTTTTAAGAGGAAGTTAGATGAGCACCTTGCCGGGGTCATCTGACCCCGGTGCTCTTTCCTGCCAAGGCAGGGGGTCGGACTAGATGATCTGCCCAAGGTTCAGAACAGTGCATAATCTGAGAACACAGGGAAACTGGATTCTTCATCTCAGAGTGCTCAGATCAAGACTAGGTGCCTTTCTGGAGGATATACTTTAGCCAAACTCCAGTTTGTGGTCTCTGTGAAGGATTAATATCAAAGTGTATGGACTATATAAAGACTCTATACAAGTAAATAGACTAAATCAGGGCTATTAAACTTCTGAATA
The DNA here is from genome assembly GCA_030014935.1 of Caiman crocodilus. Taxonomy (NCBI): domain Eukaryota; kingdom Metazoa; phylum Chordata; order Crocodylia; family Alligatoridae; genus Caiman; species Caiman crocodilus. Next base: position 103,346,593 of record JAGPOW010003316.1, on the reverse strand, counting down.
GTTGAAAGCCATGCAGGTCCCCAAGCCATGTACTGTGTGGATCCCCAGTTTGCCTCTGTCAGTCCCCCTCCATCTGCCTTCTTCATCTATCCCTCAATATGAGAATGATAAATATGAGAATGATAGGATGAAGTCAGCCAGGGAAGCGGGGGGAGGTGGAATTGCTGGTGAGTTTAAAGATGGCTGAAGAGTCCAATCTGTGCTCTGCAAGCTTTTCCAGATATGACAGGTAGTGCCTTGTGGGGTGCACAACTGTTGGCCGGAATGTTGTGCACTTTCCTTCCTCCTCTGCCATTTCTCATCTTTCTGAACAAGATGGTTCACTTCAAAGGGGACAGCAGCTTTATGTATGGTGCAGTGCCATTGAGACCTGTTACCAGCCAGCACTTCTCAGTTTGCAGGGTTGATGCCACCCATCTTCAGGTGTATCCTTGTAGTGCTTCCTCTGTCCTCTGCAGGTCCTTTTACTATGACTGAGTTGAGAGCAGAGTACTTGCTTTGGGAGATGAGTGTCAGCCATCCACACACAGTGGCTAGCCCAGTGGAGTTGGTGTTTCATGATCTTTGCTTCAATGCTGGTTATGTTAGCTGCAGAGAGAATGATGGTACTGGTGCAGTGGTTTTCCCATCTAATGTGAAGGATCTTCCGGAGGCAACACTGATGGAACTGTTCCAGGTTCTCAAGATGGCTTTGATATGTCCCCCACACCTCTCACCCATAGATGAGCGTGCGGATAACCACTGCATTGTAGACCAGGATTTTAGTTTCCATCTGCAGATCTTGGTCAGCAAAGACACAGTGAACCAGCTTTATGAAGGCACAGTGAATCCTATGTTCAATTTTTACATCAAGACTGACTGACTGGGAGAAGTAACTGCCAATGTATGGGAAATGCTCAATGTTTCCCAGGGATTGTCCAGCAATGATAATTTTTTTTTGGGGGGGGGGGGAGGGGTGGAGCTTGTGCTGGGGCAGGCTGGTAAGAGCACCTTGGTCTTCCCAATATTAAGGGAGAGTCTCAGGCTATGATAGGCACCTGAAGAAAGGTCAAGGGTGGACTGCAGATCCGTCTTGCCACCACTGGCTCTTGATGTCCCATAGCCTCCTTTGAACTACAGCTTTAATCTAGCCTCTTGTTTTTGCTGGTTAGAGGATTCATTTTGCCAAACTGCAGAACATGGTTCTTTTCTGATGGATAAGTGCTAGGATTTCCTCATTATTCTTGTCAAACTCTTGGTGATGGTAAGAAATCTACCACCCACCAGATGAAGACCCTTCTGCGCTGCAGGCTTCCTGGGTCCTATATCATTTGCCCTCGGGACAGGGGCAGGGAGCTGAAACTAGAGGAGGGAAAGAGCCCAGCAATGCCATCCTTCACCTGTCTTACAGAGGCAATGTTGCCAAAGAGACTGTGCAGACAAGCCAGTGTCAGGAGATATTTGTACCTTAGCAAAAAACTTACTCTGTGATCTCAGTTCTCTGCCTTAGTTTTTCTGTCTATAAAATAGGGATGACAACTCTGATCAACCTTAATAAAGCTCATTTAGACCTCTTGATGAAAAATATTATATAAATGCTTTATATTATCATTCTTATCTTAGCTGTAGTGATCTTTTTACATGACAGGATTCTGGAATGCAGTGCTGGGACCTACCACTAGTTTTATGCACTAATTCTTGAACTCTGACTCTTCCCAGCTAAGGGTATTTCTGATTCCTCAACAATCTGTAGAGTAGAAACTCTTCCAGGGAGGGATTGTGTCTGCACGTATGTTAGTACAATACAATGGGGCCTCTTAACTGAGGGCTGCATAGTATTATAATGTAAGGGAGAAATAACAACAATAGTAGCCAAATATGATTAGTTTTTAAATATTTATTCATGCATTATAGTGTAAGACCCAATCCTAAATGTTAGCTGACTGCAGCCATCTGTGGGTGTGATGTAAAATCCACTGTGGTCAATGAAGATGTTCTTATTGACTTAAAAGGGCTTTAGATTTGCCTGGCACCTTTCAGAGCATGAAATGAGTCATGAAGTCTCTTCTATCAGTTGCTTTTCATCACCAACCTCAGCTACATTTGGTATTGTCTAGTCCCCCACTTGCACCTGATCACACTGGAAGAAGAACAGGCACAAGAAGTGTATGAGCCAGAACTGACACACATTGAATACCACAAATATTGCACTTGTGGGGTACTTGTTCTTTTATTTGTCCCAGCTTGTTTTCCTTCCCAAGAAGCACTGAGATCTTGCATTGTGCTATCTGTTGAATTTAGACTGTGAGCTTCTTATGGAAAGGATCTTCTCTTCTTATACATCTGTAAAGTTCCCATGACACCTATGGAATTATATAAAGAGTAATAATAGTAATCTCTCATTTCTGCTCTCAGCTTCTCAGATCAGAATTGTAAGATGTTTCAATACTGCTTCTTCCTCAGCTGGAAGATTTGGAGTTACATGATGCAAGGTAAATTGTTACCTCACCTTTCATTAACTATTAGAGCCTGACCATATTCCACCCTTAAAACTCCCACCTTCTGTAGTCCCAGATATTTTTAAACCATAATCAGGAATTAAATCTCTGTCCCACATAGCAATGCAGAATACAGCACTGCCATTAACCACTACCCTTTCTCTCTAATTCCCCTGATAAAAATTTCCCCAGATTGATGCCAAGTTGGAATTCTCACAATAAAGGTAAATCCATCATGATGTGCATGGAGGTTCTCATTGTTGTTGGCTTGAGAAACAAAACTCTGATATTATAAAAATAATGTTAATGGAATTAACAAGTTTGGATTACTGTCTGCTCCACTGGAACTAAATAGTCTACCTTTGACTTAGCACTTGCTTCCAGCAAATGCTTCTGTTTTTATCTTCCAGCAAAAGTTTGTTATCTAGTTATCATAATGCAAAGCTCCATTAGTATTATTGCTTAATTAGTTGTCTAATAGATTTTACTCCCACCTCTTCAAAGGGAAGTTGAAATTAAGAAAAAAAAGTTGCGCTAATTAATATAAAGTCAAGTGTTTGTAGCTGTAAGATAAAATACACTTGCTACAGCTGACACAACAGCAGTCACTGGTTTAGTGCAGTGATAAGGCTTACCATTTTTCTTTAAACTTATATGCAACAATAATAGACATGGTATATAAGTGCCTGCATAGAGACCTGGAATTATGACATTCCAAGCTTATTCTTAGAGTGTCTCATTCACATTTCACACATTTGATTTTGAGAGGAATCTGGAGTTCCAAAATCCCAGATGTATTTGCCTATCTACATATTTATACCAAACTCATCAGTGTTGCTACTGAGTTCTAGATCTCGGGGATAGAAAGCTGCATCTGCACACACAGTTAGGCCTAATCATTGTAAATTCATTCAGTTTTACTGAGGACTGTGTGCTGCTAAAATAATGAAGTCATATGTCAGCAAGGAGAGTATAATCATTGGAGTTCCCTGTGGACCACTTGGCATGGTGCTCACAAGCTCTCAAGAGAAAGCCTATTGAGATCTGTTTCAATACTTGTGTGAGAAAAGTCTCATCAATATGAACAGTTTTTCTACAAACAGTACTGTGGGATTTAAACGCTGTTTAAATGTGTCATTAAAATGCAGTACTATAATCATTCCTCTATCCCGTAAATTTCACTGCTTCCTTGATTTGTACGTAGCATATTCCAAAATGACAGATTCATTTTTTTTACAAGCTAGTCTCTGGAAAGTTTGTAGAAAAGCACCTCATGTATTTTATGATTTAGAGCACCCGCCAATGATGAAAGCAATTTCCTCATTGCTGAAATGACCCTGCTACTTTCTTCATCAAGTTTATCATGTGAAGCCCAGTTCTCTACTGATAAGCAATGAACCAAATCAACAAAGATTGCAAACAGAAAAAATGCCACTGGGAAAAATCACATTTTAGTGGTAAAAGGGCTAGATTCATATAAGCAATTTATAAGTGTAAAAAAAAAACCTAGCTAATTCTTGAGTGCACTACAAATGCATCTTTTCTACAAAGGCTAGCAAAGGAATGAGAAAACAATGTCTGTGTACAATGTGACAGCTCAAACTGTAAAAAGCCTAGGGTGTAAGGCAGTGGCTTTCAATGTTTTTTATTTTCAGATCCTGAAAAAATTTCAAATGGAAGTGTGGACCCCTTTGGAAATTTTGAATGGAGATACAGACTCCTTTGAATTGTAAGCGTGGGTATTCACATACTTTTGATTGAACAGAGTCATCTTTCAAAGACCCCTTAGACATAGTTTGTGGACCCCCAAGAGTCTGCAGACCACAGATTGAAAACCACTGGTGTAAGGCAATGAGGTGAAAAATAAATTAGTGGAGAGCCAGTGAAATAGATATAACTGAGTTGGAGTTTATATCCTACTGACATTGTGGTGAAGAGTCATGGATAGTCAAAAGATCCTATCTGGAAACCTAATAGATTTGTTGTTGGTAGTGGATCATACTATAGCAGCCTTGGATCTATATGATTCTAAAACAGTAGTTCTCAACCTTTCTAGATTCAGGGTACCTGTGTTAGACTCAAGCGATACCTTGGAAAATGCCAGCTCTTAGCTTTCACTTGTTTTTTGATAATGGAAGTATAATAGAGCAATTATTCTGTTGCAAAGAACTCCAAAGGACAGGGCAGAATGTTTTTGACAGTATGACATCCTACTTGAAATTTCTGGATTTATCTTGTGAAATGTGCAGATGCTTGCTCACCTAATGGTGCTAATATTGCATACCCCTCTGTAACACCCTCAAGAGGATCTCGAGGCTTGCACCCTGTTAAGAATCACTGCTCTAGACCTTGTTGTATACAATCTGTCGGGTGGGGGCTGCCTGTGATTGAAATGAAGTGAGGAATTTGAGATGGGCTAGGCAGCAGAATGTGGTAAAATGAACAGGTAGTCCAGTGATATCTACAGAAAGAGTGTGGAGGAGAGCAGCAAGGGTGGAAGGCAAGTCAAAAGCACAAGGTTTCCATGTAGATAGTTTTGGCTTCTGTAAGATTCTTTGCTATTTGTGTGGTCAACAAAAGATTAATCACTACTTGTCAAAGCTGTTACCTAGTTTGTAATCTTTGAAGGAAACTTTCCCACATGATGGCAGTTATTATCATTATGAGACGCTCCTTTACCCAGCTATTATCCATATTGGGCAAAACCTTTGGTCCTCAATCAACTTTTCTTCCTGGAGGCCTAAGGAGGTTTTGCCTGATTTTAGACTGAGATAAAAGCAAGTAAGGGACTCATAAATTTGGCCACCAATTTTTAATCCATCCCTTTTATGGGCAAATTACCTTTATTAAACTCTGAATTACAGAACAAAGTGCCAATGCAGAAAAGGAGAAAAAAATAGACAAGAACTAATACGCATTTTGGTCCTTACTACAGGCAGAAATTGTGATCCATTAAGGACAATGAGAAAATACCCCTGGATCTTGAGTAGGTTATAATTTCAGTGACAGCTTTGACAAAGAATGCACCTCATAAGGATTCAACATTTGACCCACCTTGAGTAAACAGAAGTCTGGTGTCTGTCTTCTTTTTTAAAAGGCAAATAAAAAAACTGAAAAGAAGCCCAACACTTTTATTGCATGCTTGCAGTTTACAGTGAAACAATGAAAACCAGTAGAAAAGCATACAGCTGTTTCTAGCTTTCTCCTTATTTTTAATTAATGGAATGAAGTAACACAGAGACCATGCTTTTAGCAATGCATTTGTGATGCAAATGTGCTGCATATTTTATGTTATTGAGTCAGTTAGTACAGCTGTGTATGAATGGTAAAAATGATTATTTCAATATTATAAACTTGTGAAGTTTTTTGTGTTTTTTGACAAATGATAGACCATTAATTTATTGTGATAAATAAACTGCCCAGCCACCCACTGGATGGTGGCAAGGAATGTATGTTAGGAAAAGTTTTGGTTATAATAATATACCTCCTGTCATTTTAACAACAGATTGTCTTCCACAGAAAAAAGGAAAATATTAAAGTTATACTTGTTCTACACCTGAGGAGAGTCTTTGTGTTGGTCATGTAGGACACTAGAACTTCCCAGTTAGCCATACTATATAGGAGCAGAAGAGACAGGGACTGGAGAGAGTGAAGACTGAGATGTACCTGTATAAACATGTTTCTGCTCTTCAGCAGGGAGAGTGAAAATCTCTACAGCTCAATATTCTGTGGCAGAATAACATGTGATAGACATGTGACCCCATTTCTGAGTGGCACAGTGATATCTGACTTCCAAGAAGGGGAACACCTCAATAGCATGATATACTTCATACTTAATGGGCACATCCATAGGAGCATGCACATGCCTCTTGCAGCATATCAAATGTCTTTGAGATGCTGCAAGACTCACATGTGGGAACAAAAAAACATGCTGCATATTTGCAGTGTGTGGGCAGAATTTGATACCTGGAGATCCAGGTGCCAAAAAATATGCCAGGGGAAAAAAACAGGGCAGGGCACCATCTTGGACCATGGTCTGAGGCAACCAGAGGTTCAGGTCCTCCATAGAGCCACTGCGATAGCAGCCAGACTGTCTCTATGGCTGTCCCTTGTCCCAGTGCTGAAGCATGCTGCCTGCCTGTGCACGGCAAGAAGCGATGGGCTGCAGGGACGTGGACCTGGCTTTGGGGTGTTGGGGAACTGAAGGAGGGGAAAGGGGACCATGGAGGGCCCTGTCTGGCCCCCAGCGCCCACACACACTCTCCCAACACCTACCCACAGACTGACCCACATCCCCTGACATCCCTCTACACCCACTGCATCCCCCACCTCCCTCCTGCAAACCCCACCATCACACACCCATGGTGTGATAAGAAAGCAAAAAGCAAACATCAGAACATATATTTAGAATTTATTTTATTATGATTATAGTGACACTTGTAGGCTTCCAAGTTGCTTTAACATTGTAAATATAGCAATAAAATATAGCAATTGATTTTTCTCTCTCTCATAATATATATAGTTGTCTTTTGTTCTAATTATGGAAGAACATGGATTTTGGGGTATTTTAAAGAATGAATTTGGGATGCTGCTTCAGCAGTCCATCTGCTGCAAAGTGATTGTCCCCAGATCCCAAGTGGCCAGGCCTCAGAAGCTCATGAGAACAAGTGGTCCTGAGCTGCTTGACAGGGTAGCTTTTTATACTGCTGCGGCCAGGACAGGTGCTGGCCTCAGGCTCTAGCTCCCCCGGCTGCAGATCTTGGAGGAGCCAGGCAGGGTTATTTTTCCCCAAGTGGCACAATTTGCCCCACACCAAAGTGCATATCTGGGTTTGTGCAGGGAGGCAAAAAGCCCCAGCTCAGTTTTTCGCCACTTTGATCTGAGCTGCTGCAAGTGCGTGTGCTTGCATGTGTGGATGCACCCAGTGAGGTCATTATGGTAAACAACCTGATGGGGCTATGTAATTTTCTGTTGCCTCCTAGTTGCCCTTGTGTGGGCATTTCAGTGTTGCACTTTGTGCTTTCTCTGGGGAAGGGAGGAGAGAGGCCATGACAACCTATGCTACTTCTTCAAATCTCTTTCAAAACCTTAGCTTTGTCATGTCACCTCTGGGGGGGTGAACTAAATCAGGATAAGAAAGGAACAGCAAGCTCTGTACGTGCTTGTCTGTATGGCTATACAATTCAAAGCATTACCCTTCTTTCCCTTTTTCTCTTCATGCATGATCCTTACCTTTTTTTATCATATCTCCCTTTAGATATGCACTCTATAAAGAAATAACTATGCCTTTACTTGCATCTAGTATGCTTTCATAACAGTACATGTTTTTAGTGAGGGGCCTACGGAAAATCCTGAGGTCTCTGCTATGTTTCTATCATGAGTTGGCTTATTATGTGTGCTTCAGCTTATAGTCATTGTTTGACATTTGACATATGTGTTTTGGAGCTGGCAGCTGGCTCTGTTATCAGAGGGTTGCAGTATTTTCATCCTCACTGTTTACACAGCTGAAGAATATACTCTCCCTCTATACCACCTCCCCCTGTTATTCCAAGTTCTGCTGCTATCTATAGGAGGAAAAAACTGTTGACACAGATGTGTCATATATAACAACTGGTGGCCTGGGAGTAACTCTGGATATACCGTGGAAGGGTTTTAGTGCAATGCTGTGGGCAAAATCCTGCACAAGTCACAGAGATGGACTTCTTCTGTTACATGAACTCTATGCCCATGTAACACAAGAATTTTTCCCTGTGCCCTGGACAGGATGTTAAGCTATGTCTAAGGAAAAGTAATATGTTGAAGAAAGAATACAAGATTTGTTTGAAATACTATAGAGAAATACTATAGACTTCCTATGCCTGAAGAAGGGTGATTGCGCCTGAAAGCTTGCTAAGAACTTTTTTCTAATTACTCAGTTGGTCTAATAAAAGATATCACATCTGCTCAAAGAACCTTGCCTGCCACAGAAAAATAATAGAATATGCTGATATCTACTGTAAAGAAACATGCAACAAATTCAACATGCCCTAGAAATAGCTTCCTCAAGCATGCTGCACTGCTCTATGCATACTGTCTTCTAAACTGGAAGCAATATACTATGTGCATTATGTTGACAAGGTAATTAGTACTTTTTGTTGACAATGCCAGTTAGCCTGCCTCTATACTAATTAGTCTGCCCGCTGTAACCTGTAGATGTAGCTGTCCTGCTTCCATTGCAGGAGGTAGCCTGTATGGAGTAGTGTGGTATGTTTGAGAACATTGCTCCTGGCTACACTAAGTTTATGTTCATACTCTGCATGTGAGTCCTTTGCCATCACCCTAAACAGTAGTTTAACAGGGGATTTAGATGAAAAATACTTTGGACAAAAAGCCAAGTTTACTTTAAAAGATTTTGTGTGTGTGTGTGTGCGCGCATGTGTGCACGCGTGCCAGCATGCAAAGATATGTTTAATGATAGACAGACTAAAAGAGATAATAGCGACAATAGACTGATTGTCTGGAACACCTTCTGTTCAAAGATCCACTGACATTTTGCCTAATACACAGTTTAAGTACATTAAGGAAGGCTGGTGTCATAAGGAAGTACTGATGTTCCCAGCCACATGTAAGTAGATTTAACAAAGATAACTACAAATGATGAAGGGTGAATTAGAAAGGTCTTTTCTTCCATTACAAAAGCTGGCTAAAGTCATGAAGGCTATAAATAACACTTAATTCCATTCTGCACTTACTGTTGCACAGGCGGTCCAGACCATTTATCAAATTCTAAATTGGAAAATAAAATGCTAAAGCAGAAAAAGAGAAAAAAAATAGACAAGAACTAATATGAATCTTGGTCCTCACCAGCACCAGAAGTTGTTTTGACAGTCATACCTTTAGGATAAAATAAGAACCAGCTTGGACTTTCAACCATCCTTTGACCAAACAGCAAACCTTTTGTTTTTTAAAGGTGTAGTTAACAAGTGCCCTCATTCCACAAGGAACAAGAGAAGAAAAAAGTTTTAACAATAAATCATCCACAGACTGGATTGCATTAAATGGGTTTTAGACTGGGACTACAGATTCTTATCCCTTTACCTGGATTAATTTTTGCGACACCTTTGTTCCTCTGGCTTCCTTGTTTGTTCATCTCACCACTGCCCCCATCTCCCACTCACCTTCCTCTCCCGCCTGCCTTCCCACTTTTTGTATTCAAATAATTCACTCCTCCTTATAAAGTTCTATGTGTGTATTTTTTCAGCATCTGATGAAGTAAGCTTGAGATCATGACAGTTTATGCTTTCTTTCTATATTTTTAGTTGATCTGTAAGGTCTACCCTGCCTTCTGCCTGACTTCAGACTAACATGACTAACTACTTCTCTCATCACACTACCTATTTGTCAGGGGCAGATCCAGTTGCAGCCCCCTTTCATTCCTGCTCCACCCAAAGTTTAAAACTAATAGTCTGGCTGTGACAGCAGCATTTCATGATTCATTGCCTTCTACCTTATTCCTTCTAAACTCTTCATTCCACATGTGTTAATGGCCTTCTGTACTTTTTAATGGTGTTGATATTCCACTAATCAAGACTGACTTTTTATTGCAGTTCTGCTGTTAGCTGGTAATCTAGCTCCTATTTAATAGCTCTTCAGACTTATTTTTAACTCATTCCAGTGAAATTATATTTGTTTTTGCTTTGATGGTAAATTGACTAATATAACCCTAGCCCCCTTGCATATTAGTAAATCTTCTAGTGTCTTTTTGCCTGGAGAAAAACAAGTACTGTGTTATGTGAGATGATGCACCACACCATCTGCATTCTCCTTTTCAAAATCCTAGATCTGCCCATTCCTATAGTCATCCCACCAACTAGTGTTAAAATCAGAGATGACACACAGTTGCAAACATAGATCAGATATCCCTACAATTTCTCCCTTTTTGGCCTTGTAGTCTGGGTGATATACGATCCAAAGTCTTGATTCAGCATCATTTCAGCTTTTCAATGCTTTTCTAACAGACAATCCTCTTTCCTTCCCTTGTGCTAATCTCACTGGAATTTGGCAGTTCTAAACCAAAATTGCATTAGCTTACTTTTAACCTATTCCTACCTAACTTCTAGAAGGTCCTTTTATGTTTGTTTTTGTGATCATGAAAAGTGCTATAATGACAGCGCTGTGGCTGAAACTCTTCTGGTTATCCACAGAACACTTACTATAGCAGTGCAAATACCTGAGGAACTGGTTTGCCAATGTATCTCAACCCTAACATACTGTACAAGATCTTAATATGTTCTTGCTTAAAAAGATTCTGCTAGCTTTCCCGTGTCTCCCTTTTAGATGCCAATAATAGACAGGCCACCCATTAGTTGCAACTGTGCCATTTGTTCCTTCCTGTCTCTGCTGAAACTGCCACCAAGGATGCCATTTACAGCTTTTCATGATACCTGTATACAAGAAGGTCATCAAACCAGTAGGTTAATTTACAGAGGTGGTAGGGGGTGAGGAGAGGAAGAGGGGTGACAAGAGCAGCAGCCCAGGGTCTCCGGTTGCTGCTTTTGTTGGGTGGCACAAAAATAGTCCCAACAGCACAATGGCAGCCAGCGTCTAGCTGGATATTGCTGGGCTGCCCAAGGCAGTGATCTATGTCCCTGCATCAAATAGACAAGAGACTGTAGCAAAATTCAGTCACTTGATCTCCTTTAAATATACATGGTCTGAGTCTCTGTGTTCTATAATTGCTGCATGAAGCCACCTAGTCCCTCTATAGGTCAGTTTAAAAGTCTATATATGTGAATGGTTTTGCTTATTTAAATTTGAGATGAGCCAAAAACAAAATATTGAAATCAAATTCCCTAAAACTTCGTAGAAGAGATTGGAATTTGAAGTCAGATTAGTACCCATATTCAGAGCTGCCTCCCGCCTTTATGATATTCCCCCTTTTAGGAGAGGGAACAGTTGAGAAAAATGCATGTCTGAAGTGTCAGTCAAATCCAGATTTACAGCTTAGTCTCATCTCTAATTCTAACACCAATTTCATATATTATCGTGGAATGTTTTTCTTTCTAAATATCAACATTATGAGTAATTTCAATAGCTTTATTCTGCACTCAGAACTTGGCTTCAAACCCACTGATCTAGGAGCCTTTCTTTTGTTTTGGATCAGGTCCTCAGTAAAGACAGCTATAATATTATAGAGAAAGCAGTATCTCAAGACATTGTCTTCTAAGGATCACTATTTACTCATACATTTTATAATGCTGTCTCCTTAACATTTCCTCTAAAGCAATTGCTTCAGGGATCAGTTGAAAGGCCTTCTCCTCATGTTAATAAAAGCACATTTAAAATATCTCTTGTGAGCTAGCCTGCTGTTACCAGCTGCAGACTGTGCTGTTCCATTATGCATGATTCTTGACTGCTCAGAGTAGGAAAGGGGAAAAAAAAACAAACTAGTATAGTTTTCCATTAGTGATTTTCAATGTTATGCTAAATGTGTGCAGTTTATTATTTTTGTTAATTATGGTAATCTAGTGCTATTTACATATTTATGTGTTGTTAATAGTGGTACAATGTGCTCTTATTTGGTAGTAATAAAGTCAATTCAAAATTAATTTATAAGCAGTAAGAGATTGCTTCCTAGTATGTCTGCTTGCAAAGAGGCTTCACATTAAACAGTAGTCATGTATTATAGATTGCTTACTGTGCTGGGGTCATGTGTTACAAAGTAATTTTATATCCTCCCCTGTCATGTTTACAGATTTTGATAACTGGTGTTGATTCACTGTGTTTACAGTGAATACCTACTTGTGTTTATTACCTACATGTTTATTTCACTGTGCAATCATTTGAATATCAGATCATACACTAACCAACAAAATATTGTAGGTCTATTTCAGTAGACTTTCTCTCTCTCTTTCTTTATGTATATATGCTCCCCCCCAAATCTTTCACCCATGCCTTGCTTTCGCTTTCTGTATGGTTTTTAAATAAATACTTTTAAAATATGTTCCAGTCTTGCTAGGTGCTGAACACTCTCACCGAGTGCTGAGGAGCTTCTGTCCCTCTCAAAAGGTACTTAATATCTGACATACAGGTTGAGAATATTGGCTTTAAGAACCAGAGCATAATGGGAACAGAGGTGCCTAGCCCCTCAGAAGACTGTTCAGTCATGAATGGATAATGGAAGGTGCACTCCATATGTTGTCCCATCATAGAATAGTCCCTGGGTGCATCTACATGTGCTATTAGCATACAGCAAGAATTTATTACTCCAAGGTGCTGTGTTTACATGGGCACCTGGGGCTGTAGCCTGTTGAGACAGGTTGAAGGAACCCCAGCTGGCAGAAGCCCCATGGGGTCTTTCTGCCGGCCTGGGGCTGCTCTGACCCAGCTCAATGTGATGTGGAGAGGCTGGTTGGGGCACAAGGGTGCTCCAGTTTGGGGGATAGCCAGCTGACAACCCCCACAATGAAGCACCCTTGTGCTCCAGCCAGCCATGTCAGTGTCTACTGCAGTGTGATGCTGCAGAGTAAAAAACTCTGAAGAAGGCTAGTACTTGTAAATATTGCTGCAAGCCTGATGAAGAGTTAATTAGTTTCCTGTGCCCTAATAGGGTGGCACATGTAGACGTGAAATCTTTACTGAGGAGCTAATTAGTCTCTTCTGCAGTAAAATCTCGTGTAGACATGCCATCTATGTTGCAGTAAGCCACTGTATCACAGTGTAATAAAACCTATTTGTCTCCAAAATCCAAAATGCAAAGCTTTTGTCCTAGCTTGGGTTAAAGGGAGCTCACTTTGGGTGCAACTTGCAACTGTGGGGAGGGTAGTACATTTTTTTACTGAAAAGCTTATTTGATGAAAAATGCAATTTTGTTGGCCAAAATTATTCCTGATGGAATCATTGGTGGATAATTTCAGCCAAAAAAGAAACAGAAAACACTGAAAAAATGTCAAAATGTTTCATTTGATAGTTTTGCAACAAAGCATTTAGCTTGTTCATTTCAAAATCAGTTTGTTTCAATAAAAATATCTGAAAAAAGAAAAATAGTTTTGTTTTGGGTCAAGTGAAATATTTTGTTCTGCCTGGACTTTGATTTTCTGTTTTGGTGAGAAAACAAAAACAGACAAAAATCCACTTTGGGTCAACTTGAAACGATTTTTTTCCCCTGGTTTTTCCATCCAACTACTGAAATGAAAAAAAAAAAAAAACTCTATACACAAAAAACTGTTATTTGCACAACCGTATTTGGAAGCATGGGTACAGATCCTATTTTGCCTATTAGATGCCTAAGGGTAGGGTCTGCTCACCTAAAAATATGTCTCCCTGTAGGAGAGTGATCTTATTCCACCAAGGGAGGAATATTGTTCTCTTATTCTCTCAGTAGTCAGCCTTATCTATCTCAACAGCACAAATGCACTGAGCGGAAATTTATCTATAGGAAATGGTAAAAATAAGCATGCTTGTGAACTTCCCCCACTTAGTTATGTGATGCAGGGCTACCTATTATGTGCCTTTATCATTGCTTAGAGGGAAGGCACTTACCTGAATGATAACACTTATGAGGGGGCTGGACCCACATACCTTTGGCCCAAAAGGCGGTACATAGACCTAGGAAATGACAAACTGGGTGCATCTACACAAGATGTGGAGTTACTGTGGAGTTGCCTAATTAGTTTCACAGTAAAGTCTCAGCACCAATACACATGGTCCTATTAGGCCATAGCAAACTAATTAATGCCTTTGTTGGTTAGTACTTGTCAACACAAGTGCTATCCTATGGCAGCATTATTTAGTGCACTGCAATGCACATGTAGATGCTGACAAGGCTGGCTGGGGCACCAGGGTGCTTCAGTGTGGAGGCTTCCTGCTGCACTGTGCCACTCTTGTACACCAACCAGCCCTTTTGCAGTATGTTGAGCAGGCTGACCTCCTGACAGCTCAACATGCTGTGGTCCCAAGTGCACATGTAAACATGGTGCCTGGGAGCAATAACCTCCAGTGCAAACTGGCACAGAATATTTAAAGACACCCATCTGGGGAAGTGAGCAGTGACAATATGGAAGAAGTCAGGGAGAGCAAAGAGGAAACCATATTGAGCAATGAGGACAGAGGAAAAGGAAACTGTGATGACAAAGAGGATAGTAATAGCAATGATGGGGACAGTGACAGTGACTTGGACTAAAGACTAGAGACTAAAGAAAGGAACAGAGGGTGGAACCAGGCCAGTGTAATTATAATAGTGTATATCCAGGGGTAAAAAAAATCTGTGGAGCAAAAAAAAGCAGAGCAACTGCCAGCCAGGTTCTGCACAGCAGAATCACCATTGGCTGATGGGGCACACCCAGAGAGTAGTGGTGGATGGGTTGTACTCAACCTGGCAAGATGTGAGCAGTGGGGTACCCCAGGGTTCAGTCCTCAGGCCCGCACTGTTTAACATCTTCATTAGCGACTTGGACTAGAGGGTGGAAAGCACGCTGTCCAAGTTTGCTGATGACACTAAGATGTGGAGTGAAGTGGACACACTTGAAGGGAGAGAGAGGCTGCAACTAGATTTAGACAGACTACACAAGTGGGAAGATGAAAATAGGATGCGGTTCAATGTAGACAAATGCAGGGTGCTGCACCTTGGGAGAAGGAATCCACAGCATACATACAGGCTGGGGAGTTCCCTTCTTGAAAGCACAGAAGAGGAAAGGGATTTTGGAGTCATTATTAAGTCCAAGATGAACATGAGCTACCAGTGCCATACTGCAGCCAGCAAGGCCAGACATACCTTGTCATGCATCCAAAGGTACATCTCAAGCTGGTCCAGAGAGGTGATAGTCCCCCTCTTTGCGACTTTGGTCAGGCCGCAGTTGGAGTACTGCATCCAGTACTGGGTGCCACACTTCAAAAGGGATGTGGCCAGCCTGGAGAGGGTTCAGAGGAGGGCCACCTGCTTGGTGAGAGGGCAGCAGGCCCCACAAGGAGAGACTGAGGGACCTGAACCTGTTCAGCCTCAGCAAGAGGAGGCAGAGGGGGGACCTGCTGGCTGCCTACAAGCTCATCAGGGGAGATCAACAGCAAATAGGTAGAGGCCTTTTCTCCCCAGCACCACCTGGGGTGACGAGGAACAATGGTAATAAGCTGATGGAGAATAGGCTTATGTTAGAGATCAGAAGGCAATATTTTACTGTTAGTGTGGCCAAAACCTGGAACCAACTTCCCAGGGAAGTGGTCTTTGCTCCTACCTTGGGCAAATTCAAGAGGAGGTTGGACAATCACCTGTCTGGGGTCTTGTGAACCCAGCTTTCATTCCTGCCTGTGGCAGGGGGTCAGGCTAGATGATCTGTTCAGGTCCCTACTGACCCTAGCTCCTATGAAACTATGAAACCACTGCTGCAGCCCCAGGAGGCTCACAGGACCCCAGGTAAGGCTGCTGGGGCCAGTTCAATGCTGACTGTAGCCTCCCCTACTGCCCTTGGGGTAACTAGCTGCACACCAGAGCATGCGTGGCATGGGTCTTCCCCAGGGACAACCAGCTGCAGTGCAAGGTGCACTGCTGCTAGTTGTCCCTGGGGAACCGAACATCCACACCACTTGTGTATGCAGCCATTATATGCTTCTGCTCTGAGGACAAGCTTTGTGGCACTCTATTAATGCCTTGGCTGTGGGTCAGCTCTCTCTGTGAAGAAATAAACAAGTTAAACTTTTTCTTACCTTTCTTAAACTTTGCCTTACCTTTGACATTGATACAGTGGGATTTAAAGAAACTAGCCTCCTTTAATACCATATTCTTACTCAGTCCAGTGGATTTAATTTTTCCCTTTCAACCATTTGGCTGCCCTTCTTTTTCTCTCCCCAAAAACAGCAGGCTTCAGCAGGACTTGGGGACAGGCCTTGACATGTTTTAATTCAGCTTAACACATTTTGCAATGCTAGATCTTCCAGTGGATTCTGAGAACTTGGCATGTCTCCAAGACAATGGACTGAGGCTTTGGAGAAGGTCAGTCAAACATTATTTTTCATTTTACTTTGCTACACTGATCACAGCTGCTCTACTCTGTGCTTGCGTTTTCTGTGGTCATTGCTCTCTGACTGCCTTTAGCTATAGACATCAAGTTGATGGTGGTAGCTGAACTTTTAGGAGGTGAAGATGCAAGTTGCTTGCTGTTCTTACCAGCTGTAGGGGCAGCTAGTTGTTCCTGTCTTGGACAGCAGATGTTCATAAAAACACTGCCAAAATGGTATTTGGGGAAAGAATACATGTATTACTTGGCACTAGAGTATTTAATGAAACCAAAAGGTTTCATTTTCAGTTAACAGTGAAATACAATGGAAGTGAAAGATGAGACTATGCAAACCCAAAGTCATTCAGAGAAGACATTTCTCAGAAAGACTTTCCAGTCCTGTCAGTATGTTGGCCTGAATTAAGGTTAATGGAAATATTTCCAAGATCAGAAACATTGTGATCCATGTTAATATGAAGTCAACCAGAAGGTAGGGTAGACTTGCACCTTATAGACTAAATAAGTTGCACAACTGTAGCATAGGCCTTAATGAGCTGGAGCTTACTTCTGATGAAGCTTATGAAAGCTTGTGCTATAGATTTCTCAATATTTCCAAGATGGCATTGTATGTGCCTAATGAACATGTCAGAAAAAAATTAGTATTAGTATAACAACTACTGGTTGTTCTTCAGTATAGTAGGTCCCTTCACCAAGGGCATAGAATAGAACACACCCTATTGTTCATACAATTTGGGCACCTATATACTTGCAGCAAGGCTGCTCCGATGAGGTTTAATTACATTATGTCGGAACAGACTCAATTAACTGAGTCTGCTGGAATGTAGTAATTACTGCAATCCAGCAGACTCCAGTATCATGTGTATCAGTGTCCCTCCACTGAAAAATGGTGGCAGGGTTGCTTAAAATAAATTTCATTTGATGAGCTTTAGTTAAAACACCCCTACTGCCATTTTTCAGCAGGGAGATTTTGATACACATGACAAGTGTATCTTGTCATGTTATAAGTGGCTCTTGTTATACTATTATTGCTCTTGGAGCCACTCTAATTAAAGTGCCCTCCCCTCCCCACAAACTCTCAGAGCACATGTATAAATGCCAATCATTTCTCAGTGTAGTGGAACACTTGGCAGGTGCAACTGTTTGTCTTGTGAACCACTGAAGCTTTCTTCCCTTGTATTTCCACTTGTGTATGTTAAGTCAGAAGGGAAAAGATATAGCTCATTGAAGATTTTAATTTAACAAAATGATTTTAGTTTTATAATATACTTACAAGTAAAGGAGCCAATTTTGTTTCATGTTTTTACAATGGCACTATTAAGTATTACATTGGAATAAAAACAAATCTACTGAGCAATAATATTTAAGATGCTAATAAAAGCTAGGAGATTTAGTGCTAGATTTCTGTGCCTGGTGAGAGTAGTGCAGCATTCTCCAAACATCAGTTAATCTTACAGAACAGATAGGTGACTTTCTTTTCTAAAGTAACAAAAGCTTTTAAACAGAATATGAGCATGTTTGGTTCATTTGGTTAGACCCAAGGGGAATGTCCACACATGTAGGCACGTGCGCGTGCAGTGCTCAAATAGGAGTGGCACAAATTTGTGCTGGAGATTTTTGCCTCAGTGCATGTGCCTGAACATGCACTTTGGTGTTGGGACAAGTTGTGCTATGTGGAGCAAACTGACCCTGCACAGTTCCTCCTGGATCTGCAGCCCGGGGGAGCTACAGCCTGAGGCCAGCCTCTGTGTTGGCCTCAGAAGCACAAAAGGTTGCCTGGGCAAACAGCTCAGTGTAGCCTCTGGGAGGCTTGCCCTCAGGAGCCTCTGGGAGGAAGTTGGCTACACCCCTTCCGGTTCCAGGCTGCTTCTGCTGCTGCTGCTGCAAGCTTGGTCTCAGGAGCTTCTGGGGAGAAGATGGCCAGGCCCATTCCTGCCTCTGGCTTCCTCTGGTTACTGCTAGCTGCTGGTTTGTTCTCAGAGCTTTTGTGGGTAAGTTGGCCACATCCCTTCGTGCCTTGGGCTGCTCCTGCTGCTGTTGCTGCCCCCACATAGAGGGGGTGTCCTCTGCTATATGCCATTGACCCCCCTCAGGGAGGGGCCCACCGCACTACACCACACCCCAGCTTCTGCACCCCTGTTCTGACTTGCTGCCCAGCCCACTGCCAAGCCACAGTTGAGGGACTAGGGAGGGAGCCTACACTGCCTGTGGGCCCCTCTCCCAACATCACTGCCAGAGCCCAAAGGTGCCTTGCCTGCCATAGCTGCTTTGGCAGGCCACCCCCCACCTTCACCTCCACTTTTACCTGAAGTACACTCTGAATGGCTAAACTGCACACCTGCTGCTGTTGCTGTTACTGCTACCATCTGTTCTGCTGCTGCCTCCTCTCAGGAGAATGGGAGATTCCCTGCTGCACCACCTTGCACCACTCAACACACATCTGCACTGGATTACTCCCTAACTGCCTGATTGCATCTGCATTCCCCCAAAGCTGCCTCACTACATCTGATTCTGCTTTGTTTTCCTGCCTATTGCTCTGCTGTTGAGTGCCTGGCTGGAGGCCTGAGGGGCTCCTGGACTGATCTTTAACAAACAAAGCCCCTCTACTGCTTCAGCCATTTTTTAAATCTGCCTCAGCAGCCTCCCCTGTGTGTTTTTCCCCTTGTGTGGTAAGTCCTGTGGTCCACTCCCCCTGCCCTGGTGTTTGTTGTGTGGCTGAGTAAGCCAGCTTGAATCTCCCCAGCCCTTGCGTGTGTGTTCCTCCTCCTTGACATTCCTCAAACATAGCCTTCCCAGGCCTAAGGACTCTACTGAGCCTCAGAACCAGAAAGACTCACAACAGCCCAGCCAGGTCAGTTGGTATGGTATAAAACTCTTAATCTCAGGGTTGTGGGTTTAAACCCCATGTTGGGCACATTTATTTTCCCACCACATTCTCTTAAAAAACTAGGTGACTGCGGCATTGATGGCTATACAGTCAGATGGGTAGCAAATTGGCTAGATGGTCACACCCAGAGCGTGGTGGTGGATGAGTCATTTTTGATCTGGAGGGATGTGGGCAGTGGAGTCCCCCCAGGATTGGTTCTGGGGCCTGTACTGTTCAACATCCTTATCAGAGATCTGGATGTGGGTGTGGAATGCATGTTGTCCAAATTCGCTGACAGCACCAAGTTGTGGGTTGAGGTGGGCACGCTGGAGAGGAGAGACAGAATCCAGGTAGATCTAGACAAATTACAGAGGTGGGCAGATGAGAATAGGGTGGGATTCAATGCAGATAAGTGCAAGGTGCTGCATCTAGGAAGAAGGATCCAGCAACATACCTGTAGGCTGGGGAATACTCTTCTTGTCAACATGGTGGCAGAAAGGGATCTTGGAGTCATTGTTGACACCAGGATGAACATGAGCCACCAGTGTGAGGAAGTGGTCAGTAAGGCTAACTGCACCTTGTCATGCATCTACAGATTCATCACAAGCAGGTCCTGGGAGGTGATCCTTCCCCTCTATGCAGCATTGGTCAGGCCACAGTTGGAGTACTGCATCCAGTTCTGGGCGTTGCACTTCAAGAGGGATGTGGCTAGCATTGAGAGGGTCCAAAGGAGGGCCACTCACATGGTCAAGGGGCAGCGGGGCAGGCCCTACAAAGAAAGGCTAAAAGGCCTGAACCTATTCAGCTTCCACAAGAGAAGGCTGAGAGGGGATCTGGTGGTCGTTTACAAACTCACTGGGGGGACCAGCGGGAATTGGGGGAGGCTCTGTTCCCCCAGGCACCACTTGGGGTTACTAGGAGTAATAGCCACAAATTGTTAGAGAGAAGGTTCAGGCTGGACATCAGGAGACATTACTTTACAGTTAGGGCTGCCAGACTCCAGAATAGGCTCCCAAGTGAGGTGGTACTCTCTCCTAGCTTGGGGGTCTTCAAGAGGAGCCTGGACAGATATTTGGCTGGGGTGATTTAACCCTGGCACCCCTTCCTGCCCGGGGCAGGGGGTCAGACCTGATGGTCTGTTAAGTCCCTTCCAAACCTAAGCACTATGATACTAAGAGGAGGATGCCTGAGAACCATCAGACTCCATGGAGCCTGTGGACCTCTTGGTCCCAGTGGTCCCCAGGGATGAGCTACTTGCATTTCTTGACCATGACTATACCCACTGGTCCACTAACAAGGTCAAGCTTGCCTTGGACTGCTGGGGAGAGTCTGACAGTGTCCTTGCCACTGTGAGAGTGCTGGTGGGGAAAGCCAAGAGGCCTAAAAGCTGCAATGTTTGGATCTATAGGTAAGTCTGCAGTTTCATAGACTTCTAGTTCCTATACTTATGGGAGGGTGCTGCATGAACCAGTGAACACCACACCGGGAGTTGAGATGTGCGAGGCCCCTGCTGAATGATCCACTCTACCCCCACCAGCCATGAAGTCATTTAAGATTGTGACCCTCAATATCAATAGCTGTGAGAAGGGTCTCCAGAGATGCTGGGTGTTCTTCTTCAAGAGGGGGGTTACTCCGTGGTATTCTTGCAGGAGACCCTGATGACTCCGGCTGGTGAGCCTAACTGGCCACTGGAGTGGGGAGGCAGGGTCTTTTTCAGTCGCCTCTCAGCCACCTTTTGCAGGATGACCACCCTGTTCTCCTCAAGCCTGCAGCCAGAGGTTCTCTAGGACATTGAGGTGGTGTCGGGCCATCTGCTGCACCTCTGGGTTCAAGTTCAGGGCTGGTCTTGAACCTTCTGAATATGTATTCCCCTGCAAAGGACTCAGAGTTGGTGGATTCTTTCTGCCAGGTGGCCACTTACATCAGCACTCTCAACCCTCACGAGTGCCTGGTGCTTGGTGGGGACATTAACATCAGCCTAGACACGCAAGACCAGTCAGGCAGGGAGTAGAAGCAGGCCACTGTGGGTGTTCTTGGGGAGATCCTGACATACTATTCCCTGGTGGACATCTGGTGTGCCTGTCACCCTACTGGCCCCCTTGCTTTCACTTATGTGAGAGTTGGGGAGGAGGAGGCATGTCATTCCTGGTTGAACTGGGTTTATATCTCTTTGCTGCACTTTGCCCAGGCCCACTCCTCTGGCATCCAGCCCTGAGCATGTATGTGGCAAACTTCATGGACACCTTGGTTTCCTGGCCCTTCTGTGGGCAGAGGAAGACCCTGGTGCACATGACCCTCGAGTGTGCAGGCTGCAGCCCCTCCACCTCCACCTCCAGAACCTCTTCCTGAGTTTCTCCTTCAATTTCACCCCCCACCTTTTTGTTTTTGGCCATCCCAACTGCGTCCCCGGGACTTCTTCCTGACCTTGGCCAAGTGAGCCCAGTACTTGACCAGGAAGGAGGCTCTGGTTGGGAAGGTGCCCAGAGCCTATTGGGCCACTTTCCTCTCACTTGTCTGTGCATGTTTCCAGGTAGAGAACAAGTGGGTGGAATCCACCGGCTCCTTGGATGCCTTTGAGGACCAGTGGGTGTGGCCCAGGGGGCTCTGCTCAGTGTCCCCCTCCAAAGAACTTTTCACATTTTTAAGCTCACATCATTCCTACCCTTTTCTTCCTTAGTTGTCCCAGAAAAAACAAAACAAAACAAAATAAAAAATTATTGGTTGTATCCTTCAACCTTTGGCTCAACACAGTGGAGGCTATTAGTTAACTAGGTGGGCATTAAAGCCTGCGTTAATATGGAAGATACAAATAGACAAGAGCTTCTGGGGCCTGGCCAATTGGTATCTAGGGACACTAGCCCCCTGTGCTAGCTGGACTGCTGCAGCAGCCCTGATCTACAGTGGCCCCTGTGCCCTCTACCTACTGCAGCAGTCTGGCATTGGGGCTGCTGCCTAGATGTGACCTGCTGTGACCTGCAATAGCATCTGCCCCCTTGGACCTGCAGCCCCATGTCTACACACCTGCCAGACCTGGACAGGGACCGCATGGCCACCTAGGATGTCCATGTAGGCATGGACACTGCAACAGAGCCATCTGCACCTCTGAGCCAGCTGCCAGTGGGCCGTGGCTGTACAGTTGGTCTTTGTGCTGCACTGCTGCCATGTGTTCCTCTGTTCTGCCATCTGGGCAGCTCTCACCTAGAATATGTTCTCAGTGTGGTGGCCTGCTTTAACCAGTCAAAGCATGTCCTTCTGGCCCCAAATGGCCAGGAGGCCAGTCATCCCATTTGCCCTTCAGCTGGGTCCTCTCCCTGGGCCCTGCCACTTGCCTCACTAGCAGGAATCCTGATGTTCCCTATTTTAAAAACTGAAAATTTTCTGATAAAAAAATCTCAAATTCACTCTTTAAATTACCCCCAAATCCACATTCTTCCACAATCCAATCAAAAGACCACTAGGTCAGTTGGGGAATGTTCTATTGTTGTATTTACAATTTTAAAGCAATTTGGAAGCCTATCAGTGCATCTATCATCAAATAAAGTAAATTCTAAATCTCTATAGGGGTTGATGTTTTCTTTGGTTTTCTTATAATAGAAAAATTAGAGCTCCCACTGACTTCTTCACTAACCAGGATGTCGGAACAGCTGCCCCTGCAGTCAAAGCTCCTCCCTTGTCTGGTTGCTATGCATGCTGGGTGTGTGATGGGGAGATGTGGGGTTTGCAGGAAGGGGGTGGGAAGAAGTGTGGGATGATGTGGGGTGTGTGGGGAGAATGTGCAGTGTGTATATGAATATGGGGAACTGGGTGGGTGTGGGGTGTGTGGGTGGGTGTGGACTTGGTGTGGGTGTGTGGGTAGGTGTGGGGGATGTGGGGTTTGCAGGAGGGGGTTGGTGGTAGGGTGTGTGGGTGGGTATGTGGAGTTTGAGTGGGGAGCTGTCAGACACCTGCCCCTCCTTACTCCCTGCAGTGCACAGCTCCTGGCACTGGGAGCAGCAGTCAGCTGAGCCATTGCCCAATGTCAGCACAGCCCCACAGCCATGCATCGCTGCCTCATCCTCATGGAGAATGGTTTTGGCCTGACCTGACCTGACCTGGCCCAGCCTGCCCAGTTACAAGTGCTTTTGGTGAGGAGCCACGGGTGGAGGTAGGAGCTGTCCCAGTCCTGTCCAAAGGCATGCTAGTGGGGTGGGCTGGGCCGAGTTGGGCCAGGCCAGGCCTGTTCTCCATGCACAGACCATGGGTGAGGCATGTTGCAGCCAGCACAACATGGCTGGCTCCTAGAGGATGTGTGGAGTGTGGGGGGATGTGGGATTTGTGAGTGGGTTTGTGGGGGAACTTGAGCAAGGGCCACCACATGCCTGCCTCCTCACTTGCCCCCTGTGGTACTGGTGGCAGTAGCCAGCATGGCTGTGGTCTGGCTGCAGCGTCTGTACATAATGAACTGACCTGGCCTGACCTGGCCTGGCCTGCCCCACTAGCACACAACTTTCCTGGTCCTGTCCAAAGCTGTGCTATAGTGGGCCAGGCCAGATCCTTTCAGCATGTACAGAGCCCATGTCAGGCAGTGCTGTGCCGTGGCGCGCCATGCCACACCATGCTGCGCCACCACTGTGCCTGCAGCCAGACCATGGCCATGCTGGCTGCTGCTGCCAGCACCATGGAAGGTGAGTGGAGGGGCAGACATGTCAAGCCCCCCCCATTCAACTCCCTCAGGGTCCTGGCACTGCTTGCAGGGACCACATGTCATGCTGGGCCAGGTCCTGCCTCAATGTGCCCTGGGCCAGCTTCATGGAGGCAGGACTTGGCCCAATGCAATGTGTGGTCCCTGCAAGTGGTGCTGGGCCCCCGGGTGACAGCTCAAGTGGCCTGATGCTGCCTGAAGGCTCATGGCCCCACGCCTGGCTTGCCTGGGCCTGTGACAAGTGGCACAGGTGGTGCTGGGTCTGAGGCAGCTGGGGCCATGCCATGCTATGGGGGAATCTGGCAGCAGTGGGCTTTGAGCTCCTAATAGCCGCTGCTGCTGTGGGGGGAGTAGGGGCCTATGCACCCTGCGGGAGACCCATACCCCCTGACCAGTCCCCCCACCCCTACATAACCCCCCCACTCACAGTTCTGCCACACATCCACAGTCCCCCCCACAACAGATCCCCCCCTACACCCTCTGTCCCTGCTTGCAAGGGACAGCGCCTGGGTCACACAGCAGCCTTGCATCGCTCCTGCTTGTTCCCCTGCACACAGAGGGAGCATGCTAGGATAGCAGAAGCACCATAGAGATGCTCTGGCTGGATGTCAGAATGCCTCTGGAGGCCTGCTTAACTCAAGGCATGGTACAGGACTGTATCTTGCCCCACTTTTTCTCTGTGCATTTTTATTTGACACCTGGATTTCCAGGTATCAAATTTTGACCCCGCACTGCAAATATGCAGCATAGGGAACATTTTTCCATTCACAACGTGCTTTGTGTAGCATCTCAAACTGCTCAAGAGGCATGTGTACACTTGTTCGGACATACACAAGAAGGGTATCATAGGACCCTGGGTTCAATCTGAAAGAAAAGACTTTTTTTAACCCCTAATTTTCTTTTTATTAATAACTTAAGCTATGTCATTTGCCTTTTTAACCTATAAAATTGTTTTCCTTGATGCTTCAAATATACCAACCTATTCTGCAATTTAATTTGAAGCTATATGGGTTTCTTTCTTGATTTATTTTTCTTTATGTTTTAATACCTTGGACATGGCCAGTGGGCCAGTTATCAGAACAATGGGCACTTTTACATATGCTCTGACACATTCCAATTAGAATGCATTGGAGCGGACTTAATTAACCAAGTCTGCTGGAGTATTCTGATTAGAATGCTCCAGCGTGTTGCAATGTCTCGTGTATTCAGCATCCTTGCTTTTCAAAATGACGGCAGCAATTCTTTAGCTATAACTCACCAAATGAGCCTTAAAGTTCCCCAATGCCATTTTCAAATGTGGGGACACTGAATACTGAAGATGCTGCAGATGATTCAATTACAGTAGCTCTCAAGAGCCAGTCTAATTAAAATACTCTCTCCCCCCATGCCAGAGTACATGGATAAGTGCCCAATGAAATCAACATTAAATGCTGCTCTAGGACTGTCAGCTTATCTATGTGGGAAATGGTGGCCAGTCTGAGACTGTTGTATGAGACAGAGGCTAGAAAATACCTTGGGTTTACTAGAGCTGTTGTAATTTTGCAATGTGGCACTTTTTCAGTAATCTCTCACAATGTATAAATAACTGGGTGCCTGGTACTGCAATTTTCTTATTTTTTTTACCTGTATTTGTTTTTTTTGTGGAGAGATGAGAAATTTCTCCTTTTTGAAAATAAACAAAAAAGCTTTCATTACATAGTTCTGGCCTCATACAGCCTAAACTAGTAGCATTCTGCATTAATCTAGAATAGGGACGGGCAATTATTTTGAGCAGAGGGCCACTTACCCAGTTTTGGCAAGCTGTCAAGGGCCGTATAGGTAACTCCACTCCTTGACATGTGCCTTGCCCCTTGACAGGTGCCCCACCCCCTGGTCACCATCTTAAGGCCAATGTCCCAATATCTTGGGACCAATGTCCCAGGGCCAGCAGTGATGGGGCCCAGAGCGGGGTGCAGGCTCGTAGGGATCTGTGGCGCTGGGCTGGGTTGCACCAGCAGGGAGAGGGTGGAGTTGGCCTGGCTCCACAGAGACCCTGTCGGCCGGGACCCTGTACTCCTGCTGCCTTGCTCTGGGCCCTGCTGGCATTGGCCCTGGGACACCAGTGTTCGTCCCCTGCACCCGCTGACTCCCAGTGCCCCCCAGCCCTGCAGTACAGGCTGGAGGCAGCATGCAGCCCCATCCCTCTGCTCCCTGGCAGGGAATGAGCTGGTGCTGAGTGCGGAGAAAAGTGGCCCCTGCCCGGCGAGGCAAAAGGAGGGGCCGCAGCTGCTGCTGCCACAATGGAGCCTGACAGGTGAGCCTGGAGCTGGCTCAGGGCCCAGGCTGGCAGTGGGGGTGGCTTACAAGCTGGTGCTGAGTGCAGGAAAAGCGGACTCTCCCCCACCCTGTGGCTGGTACCCCATGCTGCAGCCACTCGCAGCCCATGAGGGGCTGCCTGTGCCTGCACAGGACAGCCCTGCATGAGCTGTGAGTGGCTGCAGTAGGTAGTGCCAGCTACAGGGTGGGTGAGGGGCTGCTTTTCCCCAGGTCCTTCCCTGGCCCCCCGCCTACCTGAGCTTCCAGCATTGAGGCAGCCACATGGTCCCAGGCCAGAAGCCCCTGCTGGGACTTCCAGATGGGGCGGGGCTGGGTGGACCCTGCTGTTGTGGAAGCCCGCTTCCCGGGGTCCTACTGCCCCTGCTTCTTGTCATTTTTGGAAGGAACCAAAGACAGATAAATATTTATTTTCTACATTTTTTAGGGCCGGATTTTGCCCATCCCTGATTTAGAATGAGAATAGCTTTGTATTCTTTCACTAAAAATAAAAGGAAGATTTGTGATATCCTATATAGGCTGGCAAAATTCTATTGCCTCCCACTGTTTTTTAAGAAGTGAAAGTATTTGCTGCAGGCTTAGGAAAGATAAAGATGAAGCTCATAACAAATCTGGCTTGTCTTATGCAAGCAACTGTTTGCATGAGCGTGAGTGAAGTGAAATAGGAGTAGGACTCTAATTTCTTTGCTCCTGAGAATTTAAGATAGACCATCAACATGAATCAAGATAGTTTTTGTGGCATGTGCCTGCTTTAAGTGTAAGGTCACTTTTCCTGAAGTCACTCTCAGCCAAAGCCCAAGTATCTACAGTACATATCAGCTCAGAGAATAAAGAAAGGCCAGAGACTGGGGAGGGAGGCTTTGTTTTGTGGTGGTATTTTTAACAAAAGATGGTGGAAGTGCTGGAGATTTTCAAGCCTTTACAAATGCCACAAGGCATAACTTCCTGCTCCGCCAGTGCCATCTACTGTATGTGAATTAAAAACAAACAGCTTGGGGGGGGGAGGGGGGAGATAATTTGCAAAAGTACTGCTTTCTGTATATTTACTAAATCACTGCATTCTGACTGGAGGAATTACAGAGACCAGATGCTAACAGATACAACACACACCCTACCGTGAGAAAAATGTGACAGTCCTTGCTCTACTTGCTAAAATATATTTACATAGAAAATAGTCCTTTATTGTTTCGTTTGTGTGTGCTATAATAAACATTCATTTAGCTGAAAGTTCCAATAGAAAAATTGGCTCTAGCTTTCATTCATATTTCCTTAGGGCTTTGGTACAATAAACACTTTGACTGTACCTATTGGCATTTACTGTACAACAGGGATGCCCCTTCCTCCCTCCCCCACCCACAACTTCTGCTGTACTGAGAAGAAAGAATATTATCACCTGCGTATCTCATTGTTACTTTCATTTCAATTGCTCTCTTGTGGTGCAATTCAGAAATGAGGTATTTTTCATTAATGTGGTTTGCCATGGAAACTCATGTCAGGTAAACTTTTTTGGATCTGTTGGTAATAAATGGACTTCTTTTATCTCAGTTATCATCAGCTACCCAGCAGAATATTTGTCTTCTGTCATGCTCTTTTCTGCAAATAAAAGTAAAGCTCAAATGCTTGTATAAAAATGTATTTACTTTGGGCCAGACCATACTAACTTCACTGTCATACAGAAGGTTGTTCCATATACAAAAGATCACTTTTCTATGGGAAGTGGGGCTCAGCTACCTCCAATGGAACATCTGCCCTAGACCCTGCCCAGTAGAAACTTCCTAGTGCTATCTAGTTTTCAGCATAACTTAGAGGTATACTTTACTGAATAGGAATGGAGCTATTCATGAATGCAGTTGGATGATATTTTATTCAGGTGAATAATATAGTCACAGGAAAACACCATTTTAGTTTGATCAAAATGATCTGCGCATGTGTGCTGAATTCAACATGCAGTTTTGTCTGAAAACAACTTAAAACACATTTTATTTTGACGTCCTCAGAATGAAGCATTTCAATTTGTCTTGCTCAATGACTTTTCAAGTTGAACTTTACTGACATTCATCCTTTTTGTTTTTATTTCATGATTTAGAGGAGGAAATTTCCAAAGTAAAACAAAGTAAAAGTGTGTGCCTACGCTGCCCAGCAGGAATATTTGAGCTAGCTCTGTGCAAGCCATCTCCAGAACTGGAAGCCATATTGCCACATTAGTTCAGTGCTGTGCTGTGCTGTGCCAGTTAGTTTTTCTGCAAAGTGGGGCTTATTAATTTGGATACAGAACTGTACTAATGTGGCTTCCTACTAATGTGCCTTATATAGTAGGCATCTAAAAGAGCATTTTTTATATTTAGACTTAAGTGACTTGCTTTAACCACAAGACCATTCATCATCTGTGACTTCTGGCTTAGGTAGATCAGTTCAGCTTTGGATTAGCAAGATTTTAATAAAGCACTAAATTATAATTTAATTTAGGTAATTCACAAATGGATCATTCTTGACTGGTCTTTAGTGAGTCTTGTTGGTTAAAAATTTAAGAAAAACAATATCTGGGCATAAACTCAACAAGTATAGCATCTTGTTGGTACTGTAACAGCGATGCAGCTGTGCTGCGGTTACTAAAGAGGGGACACAGCTGCCGGAGGGGGGTGATGAGTAACCCAGGCAGCCTATACGGAGCCATAAGGGGATAATAAAAGGAAGGATGAGCTGTGCCAAAGACGCCTTTGGGCTCACACATGAGGAGAGAGAAGGGAAAAGAGGCCTCCACGATGATGGAGTCAGAGAGACTCCATGGAATAAGCCAGACGTTGAGGAGCAGCCGTGGTGAGTGATTAACTGAGCCCATTCCCCTCAGTCCCAAGGACGCAGCATGGCAAGGGGGATTCCCTGAGCTGAGAAGGGGGGGTGGGGGAGAAGAAGAGTGAGGCAAGAGCCACAGAAAAGGAAGGCGCTGGAGTCCCGACTCTGCCTCACAGCCCCGCAACCCGCGCCCAGTCACAGGGACTGGAAAAGACTAGAAAGAAAAAGGAAACTGACAAAGCCGGCGCAGGCGGCAGACGGGGAATCCCGGTGTCAACGTTGATCAGCTGCCAATTGAGGCAATTAGCGGCTGATCATCGAGTACCGGCCATCTAGTGAAAAGAAGAGAGAAGGAAAGACCGTAACAAGGTAGTGAAGTAGCAAAGCTGGGCTCCTCCAGCTGTCACAAGCTACAGCTGGAGAACCTTGGAGTCCACGATAATCAGTCTCCGATCAGGCTATGAGCGACTGAGCAAGAGACAAAAAATAATCCTGCTTGGATCCTGGAAGGCGGGTGGGGAGGACCACCCTTCCCCTTTCCAGCAAGCATCTGGGAGTAGAGTCATCCCTGTAGATAGTCAGGCAACAGTGAATAAAGTGCTACAGGTGAAGAGCTGACCTGGGTGCCTTCTTTATTGGGGTGCTGGTTCCTAACAACCATTACTTCTCCCTCACAAATTAGGAGGGACCAAGTCGTGGCAGGTGGGAATTGGGGGGGCAGTTTACCGGGAACCAGGCACCAGGGAAGGCCACTCGCCCACAGGTACTATGGCTCTGTTCACCAATGTTCTAAAGCATGTGCTAATAAAAGTCTTGTGGAGGTCAGTGGGGCTTAAACACGCATCAAAATGTTTTGTTGAATAATATTGGACTACTAAGTTGATGTCACTTTAGATAGAATAAGAAAAAGAAATGTAGTTTCTCCCTATTACCACTTTTTTTTTTTTTTTCTGAGATTTTTAATGGCAGTCCTCACCACCCTGACTCTGGCAGCTATAATTTTAGGTCCTGAATATTACATGCCTATCATATTTGCCCTGGAACAATTATCTACTAGTTCTTAAATTTTATTTAAATAAAATCTTATTTATGGTTAGAAAGTCTTGAAACATCAAATAAGCATATGCAGCTGATGCAATTTATAAACTGATGTGGAAGTGTCTGCTTGAACTTGCAGGCAGCTTGAAACAATAACTTAGATGCACATGCTTCTCAGTGGCAGGGTAACTCTGAAACCTAAATGGGACATTTTTAAAATGTCATTTTTATTAAGTATTTGCTGTCTAATCATTTCAGTGGAAGTAATCTGATAACTGTTGATCCTGTAATTCCTAATAACCCACTTAGTTGGAGTATTTATTTCTATAAATGCAATCAGTTAAGTAAAATCCTCCATGTTTTAAGATTTAAAAAAAAAAAGAGCCACAGAAATGTTCAGATTTCCACAAGGCTTCTGAGGAATCAAGGGACTCCACTGAAGAACATAGCCCCAGCTTGCCACACTGTATGCAGCCTAGCCCACTGATGTCTGAATATTTTTGTTGGGTTGACACCCCATTTCTCCATTTCCAGTAGAAAGTTTTAATTTTTCCTCAGATCTTTAACTAAGCAGCTCTTCACAGAACTATATTATCTGCTGCCTCTTCCTTGGATTCTTTTTCTTTAGCAAATATACAGTCTGTTCTGCTTTAAAGTGAATTTTAGGACTCTGGTTTTTCCTTTCCCCTCTTCTCTTTTCCCCCCCCCCACCTCCCCAAAGGCCTCTACACTGTTTCACAATTATTAAACAGAAAGGACCATTGCCCCTTTTGTTTTGGGAGTCTTCAGCTCCATTCTTGTCTGCCCTCCATGAACATGTGGCCCCTCTATACCTGCTCCACAATGTACATGGGGTATAGGCACCCTGAGAGGACCCATGCTGTATAAAACACTCTCACCACAGATAGAAGGGCAAAAAAACAACACCCAACTAATCAAGCCTATAATACTAAATTATAGAAAATTCATTTTATATGGTTTCCTTTTTGTTCTCTATTCTCCTCTTACTGCCAAGACTTGATATGTTCTCATATTTTAACAATAATATTGATTTAAATATGGTATTTTTGCATTTTTATAAATTATTTTTTCTTTGACATTTATCACTGCATACAGACTCTGGAAGGAGAAGTAAATGGTCTCCTCATGCTGTTCACAAGATTAAACTCCATAGTAAGACAATTTCCTTTCTCCATTTATATTCTCTCCTCTTTTTTATGTTGTATAGATCTAATGGTGAATGTCCCTACAGGAGAATGTGTATATATAAAAAAAAAAAAAAAAAAAAATACAAACAAGGCACTTCACCAAAAACACATGCACACAGACTATCATACTTACTGTCCCCCCCCCCACCAAACCAGTAACCATCCCAAAGAGATAAAGAAAGCTGTAATCTACAGCCAGACTTCAAATACTACCACATCTTCTCCAAAGAAAATGCTTGCAACAACCATATTCCCAATCTAGAAATTGATTTTACCCAACAAGATGCTCCATCAGAGAAATAGATCACATCTCTGAATGAGCCAAGCAGATACCTCACACAAATGTATTACTATTCAAGAACATCCCTACTGGTTGCAATTCCATGGTTATCACAAACTATCCCACACTGGAACCTACAAAGGACATATCATTAAACAATTATAGCTTATATTTGATGAGCATCACAACTTTGAAGGGAATTTTCCTCATTTTCACTCCCTGTCCCTTACTTTTCATAACAACTTCCCATCCTTGCCAAACTCAGTTGCAAACTTTCTTCTTGCCACCAGAAAAAAAACACATATTTAATAGATTTCATAAACATTAGGGCTAGAAGGGACCCTGTGAGACCATCTGGTCTGGCTCTCTGCCCAAAAGGCAGGAAGTCAGGTGGGATCAGATGACCCCAGCAAGATAATCATCCAAATGCAACTTAAATGTGTCCAGAGTAGATGTTTGCACCACTTCTGGGAGGAGTCTATTCCAGACTCTGGAGACTCGGACAGTAAAGAAATTCTTCCCTACATTCAGTCTAAAACAGTCTTCCAGTAGTTTGTGAGTGTTGGACCTTGTTTTCCCTAGGGGAGCCTTGGTGAACAGATGTTCTCTCAGATCCTGATGTACATCCCAATATACTTCTAGGCTGACACCAAGTCCCTCCTGAGCCTATGCTTTTCCAAACTGAAGAGTCCCGTGCCTCAGCCTCTCTTAATAAGGCCTGTTCTCTTGACTTCTGATGATGTGTGTGGCTCTCCTCTGGACTCTCAACCAGATTATCCACATCTTTATTAAAGTGTGGAGCCCAGAATTGGATGCAGTACTCCAGCTGTGGCCTCACCAACACTGAATAAAGCAGAGAATGAGATTTTGGGTCTTGTTTGTGATGCATCAGAAGATGCAAGCCAGAGTTGTATTTGCTTTGCTGGCTGTGGCATCACATTGGTGGCTCACATTCATCTTGTGTTAAATCATGACCCCCAAGTCTCTTTTTGAGGTAGTGCTAGTGAGTGGAGCACTGCTGAGCCTATAGGTATGATGCGGGTTTTTGTCTCCCAAGGTGGAGCACCTTGCATTTCTCTATGTTGACGGTCATCAATTTTATATCTGCCCACTGTGTGAGCCTATCCAGGTCAGCCTGAATCCTCAGCCTATCCTCCAGTGTAACTGAACTTCCTCATAGTTTGGTGTTATCTGTAAACATAGCCAGATCATTTCTGATGCCCAAATCCAGATGGTTAATAATATATTAAATAGTATTAGTCTGAGTACTGGAACCTGAGGGACACCACTGGTCACCATATGCTGTGCTGACTTGGTTCCATTGACCCTCACTCTCTGGGTCCAACCATGGAGCCAGTTCCCCAGCCATCACCTATAAGGTTGTTGAGGCTACAGTTTCCCAGTTTTGCCATAAGGACATCATGGGAGACCAAGTCAAAAGCTTTTCTGAACTCCAAGAAAATGACATCAACCTCTTCTGGCCGTGTCATGTCACCTGGTCATAGAAGGAGATGAGGTTGGTCAGGTACAACCTACCTGTAATGAAGCTGTGTTGGCTGTCTCTCAGAATGGTGCCTTCTGTCAGCCTGTTATTGATGGTTTCTTTGATAATTTTTTTCCAAGATCTTCCCAGGGATTGAGGTCAAACTTTATAGACTTAATAGACTTCCTAGACATTAAGGCTGGAAGGGACCTTGGAAAATCATCGAGTCCAGCCCTCTGCCCCAGGGGCAGGAAGTCAGCTGGGGTCATACGATCCCAGCAAGATAAACATCCAGATGTCTTTTGAAGGCATTCAGAGTAGGTGCTTGAACCACTCCCAGTGGCAATCAATTCCAAACCTTGGGGGCTCAGACAGTAAAGTAGTTCTTCCTTATGTCCAGCCTGAAATGGTCATGGAGAAGTTTGTGACCATTCAACCTTGTCATCCCTTGGGGTGCTCTGGTGAATAGACATTTTCCCATGATAAACATATAGATGGCCACCAGATCACCCTTGAGCCTGCACTTTTCCAGGCTGGAGAGTCCCATGGCTCTCAGCTTCTCTTCATAAGGTCTGCTTTCCTGACCTCTGATCATGTGCGTGGCTCACATCTGCACCCTTTCAAGGTTTTCCACATCCTTTTTGAATTGTGGAGCCCAAAACTGGACACAGTCCTCCAGCTGCGGCCTCACCAAGGCCGAGTACAATGGGAGAGTGATGTTCTGGGATTTACTTGAGAAGCATCTATGGATGGAAGCAAGCATTTTACTTGCTTTACTAGCAGCAGTATCACATTGCAAACTGATTGTCTGGTAGTTCCCTGGAGCTTCCTTCCTTCCTTTCTTGAAGATAGGTACCACGTTGGCCCTCTTAATATAGATAACAGTTTTATAGCTCATTATAATTTATCTCCTCCTCCTCCTCCTAACCTCTTCGCTCCACGTATCGTAACAAATCTCTATCTTTTTAACAATGTTATTCATTAATACAATTAGGTTAACTATAACAGCTGTTCTTTACTTGCACCATGATTTCTTCTGATAACTTTTCTTTGCTCCAAAATTTTTTTTTTCTGATTTAAGTTATTGTATTAATTACCATAATGCGGTAAAACAAAAGTAGTTTTTCTAATTGGAATTTAGCTTAGGCTACATCTGCTTCTTTTGTTGCCCTGAGGTATGATAATTTATGCTCAAAATATTGCCTACCATCTCTCCTGGATATAAAATTGTGCAATAAAAGGTGTATTTATTTCATCTACCAGTTTGTACTTCTCCCTTACTGCATTCATGGATACAACAATGTTACCACATCAGTTGTAGCTGTTGATCAGAAATATCAAAATTAAGATTTATGAATTAATCTTGTAAAAGCTTTATATAATTTTATTAATGGAATACAGTTGATGAGTAGATCCAGAGAGAGATTCTGGCATCCATGAGTCTTCTCCACTAAACAGGTATCTTCTGTTAAAATCAAGTTTGTAACACAATCTTCAATTTATGCTTTTGGCACCATGGACAGGATATTCACTATTCTATTTTTTTTAATGTAGAAAGGCTATAGTTATTTCAGGTGGCAGTGGGTAAATACCACTCAGGCAGGATGGCACCCTATACATATAGGGTATACATATACAGTGCAGTACTGCTGGACTGGTCTGGGAAACAGTAAGGTACCCTCAGACCAGTTTAGCAGTCAAACTACAGATGTCATACCTAACATTTTTTTTCAGAAAACAAAAAAAGCTCGAAACATTAAAGTTCTATTTAGCCATCTTACAGACAACGAATACCCTGCTACACATGCACCCAAGTTAAGCCACCATAAAATGGCAAACCCAGCATAAAAATGCTCTACTAATATGTAGAACAAAATAATCATACGCAGAATATTTTTATGCTAGCTTGTATGTATGTATGTATGTATAAATGGTCTTGGCCAGGGCAGACAATCAGCTGATTGTTGGCTTTGGTCAGAGATTGCACTGGGGTCTTGGACCAGCCCCGGTGAGGTCAGGGGCCAGTACTGACAATAAGCAGCCCTCTGCCCGAAATGATTGGTGCTTGACCCAGCCCATTTACCCTCTTTTTTCCTGTAAACCAGGGGCAAAAATTCTATGCAAACTGGTAAAAGTGATTGGAAATTGATCTAAACTTGTAACAGAACAGACGTTCAGTGTACATGGACCAGTTTCAAAATGGTGGAACCTGGTTGCACCTGGATAGATGCAATATCAGATTTAATTAGTTTAGGTTAGACTGGTCTATCAAACTTCTGTTTCAGATCCCCTCCCAACTCAAGCTAGGTCACAGTCTCTTAGCATCTCAGGATGTTTTGTGCCTCCCCCCTGCTCCCCTTCCATTTGCAGGGAGGGCAGGCTAGCCTCTGCCACAGTTCCTCTGCTCTGGACAAGCTGGGCTGTCCCCCTCTTCTCAGGCTGTCACAGAGCTGAGGAAGCAAAGACTGTGCTCTAGCCTTATGTTCTGCTTACCCCTGTCAGCCTGGTGGGGTAGTGGAGGGGAAGGTGGGAGAATGGAGGCCCCCACCCTGGCCCCTGGCTCCCCCGAAGCTGGAGCTCTACCCAGTTAGTGTGAGCCCTGTGCCACAGGGGTGTTTCCCCTGTCCCTGCCAAGCTGGGCCAGCACCATAGAAGCATGGATGACTGGTGCCTCCTGAGTCAGGGGGCACTTGGCCCCCTAGCGGACAGTCAGTGACTGGGGGGTGTCCCCTGTGGCCGACCCTGCTGACCTGCACTGGCCACTGCTGGCACTTCTTTGCACACTGCTGGCACTTCCAGTTTGGCGGGATCAGCCGCAGGGGGACCACTTTTCCTGGCACACTCCTGGGCCAGCACTTTCAAGGGGCACATCAGTGCTCTTGCCTGCCCCCCCACCCAGGAATACTGCTCTCAGGGGCTGCACATGCACCCCTGTGCAGTCCCTATGCATTGCCACTGCATAAAAGGAAAGATCAGGCCCTGCTGCCTGGCATAAACCCCTCAGGATGTCCAGCATGTCCTATTGGGTCCCAGCAACAGCAACAGCCAGGAGATTGCACAAGGCAGGCTAGGGAGCTTGTGCAGGGTGGCAGGGATGGGAGCATTCCACAGAACGTAGGATTGAGCCTCGCTGCCTGGTGCATCCCACAGGAGCCCAGTACCAGCATCATCCAGGAAGATGCACAGATCCCAGGTTGGGGGGACTAGGGTGGAGAGCTTCATTTCTCCCCTCCCTCTGCAGGGGGGTGAGGTAACAGGGTTTGAGGGCCTGTGCTGGGCAGTCAGTGAGGAATGGCCCCTGCTTGCCTGCACTTGGATGCCCTCAATACCTCAATAATATCCAGCACGCTTGGAGGCTTGCAAGAGCATCCCTGGCCTTCTGGCTTTGGCCAGTGGGGCCTCTGCCTGTCTTTCCCAACTGAAGAGTAAACATGAGTTCCATTCATTAATGGTCCAATCTACACAATTTAGAGAAACCTGTGAAGATTGGATAGATTCCTGTTCAGGCTTTTTGACTGTCTGTACTGAGCCATATGATACATACACTTGAAGAGTATTGAGCTTATTTCTGACACACACACTCATCTCAGTGCATTGGTTTTAGTATGAATACCAGTTAAGTAAGAGGTTCATTCTTGATCACTGTTAGTAATGGCATCAATGAATATCCCTATATTTTATCGTGGGCATTTTTATTTCATATGATTTTCTTTTCTGAACAGAAGTATAAAGTGAATAAGTTTTCTAGGATGAGCTGATTTCTCATGAATTGTTTTACAGTGCAGCACATGGACTGCATCACTTCCATCTCAGGGATTAAACAGGAACCAAGCAGCATAAAGCTTGTTTCCATATTAACTAAGCAGTTAAAAATAGTTGAATCAATGAACAATTTCTTAGTTAACATTGCAGTAGAACTCATAATCATAACGCTGGTTCACATACTGGAGAGTGTATTTAGGGCTGCTGGTGAAGTGATTAGACTGATATAATTCTCTAGGGCAGCAATTCTCAGAGTCCCACCCCCTATTCTGCCACCTCTGGGGTCCTGTGAGATCCTTTTAAGGGTGCTATGTGATGCTGCATGATAGTAGCACCACTAGATGTCCACACACCTGCATGTATTTCACAAGATAAATCTAGATATTTCAAGTAGGTAACCATAGTGGCAAAAACCTGTTCTGGTCCTCCTGAGTTCTTTGAAACAGATGAATTGCTCTACTATTTTTCTGTAGTAAAAGAAAAAAGAGCAATAGCTCAGAATTAGCATTTTCTGAAGGCTGCCCTGAGTCTAAAAAGACTGAGAAACATTGCACTATGCTGCACACAGATAACTATGGGTACATACAGTTATTACATTCAGACCATCTGAACCAGCATTAGGTTCATCTAAATCAGGGGTGGGCAATTATTTTGGATGGAGGGTCACTTACCAAGTTTGGGCAAGCTGTCGAGGGTTGCATGAGTAGCCCCACCTCTTGACAGGTACCCCACTCCCTGGTCGTCATCTTGAGACCAGAAGTCTCATTCCCTATGAATGACCTGACTTTTGTCACCAGAAGTGCTACTTTCAGTGAAGGGTTTTGCCATCTTGGAACCAGAAAAATACCAAATTATATTCGAGAAAGCAAACATCTACAGCATTCATTAATTTGATTTCAGCCCTTGTTTTATTCTGACTTCCCATGTATTTGAAGGATTTTTTTATTGTCCTTGATTCCTGTTTGATCCAGTTTAAGTTTGGTTTCAGCCTTGGCTTATCTGGTCCACTCACCACAGATGCAAGCCAGTACTGCATAATCCTCCTTAGTGGTAGTTCCTAACATCCATCCCTTATAAGTTTCACTTTTCAGAATTAGGAGGTCCATGAGTTCCCTATTGAGCCAAGGGAGTCTCTTAGTCCTTTTGCTACCTTTCCCATGGGCCAGAATGGATTTCTCTTGTGCCTTTAGGATCACATCCTTAAGGAGCAACCACTAATCGTGGATTCCCTTCTCTGTCAGATCATGGTCTCTCCAGGCCTTAACAACCAACCTGCTGAGCTTGTGAAAGTCAGCTTATTAAAGTCAAGGATTTCTGCATTGCTGACTGGCTTGCAGCTTTGCAATGGATAGAGAAAATGATCAACTCATGATTACTGTCACTAACTTCCCTTTGATCTTCAGGTTGCCATCTGGATCATCCCCTTTGGCTAGTACCAGACCCAGGAGTGTCTTCCCTCTTATTGGCCTGTAGACTTCTTGAGTCTCATCAATGCAAGTGAGGGAGCTTTGTGACTGATCAGATTTGGTTGAATGCTCTTCCCATGAGATGTCAGGGTGGTTGAAGTCACCCATGACATCCATGCAGTAAGAGCATGCAGCCTCTGCCAGGTCCCTAGTGAATTTGTGGTCAAACTCTTTCTCCTGGTTTGAGGTCTATAATAGACTCCTACATTTATATCCCTTTCACCACATTCTTCCTGTATTCTAACCCAGAGGGTCTCAAGTTGCCCTCCTTGGGTGCCAGTCTCTGCTGGTAGGGAAGTGTGCTGCTCCTTCGCATAGAGAGCTACATCTCTGCCCTCCCTTGCAACACAACCCCTCCTGTACAAGGTGTATCCATCAATACCTGTGGTCTAGTCATAGGTGGAGTCCTACCAGGTCTCCATTATCTCTATGAGATTGTACTAATTTTTGCTTAGCAGAAGGGCTAGTTCCTCCTATTTGTTCCCCATGCTCCTGGTATTTGTGTACAGGCAGCTAAGCCTGACATTGGAAGCCCTGGGCTTCCCTGTCCTCTTAGAAGAGTCCCATCCTTGGGCTGGGGAAGGACTGAGTTCCCTTGTATTACGTGGCCTGCTGATTCTGCGGTTGTTTAGCATAGGCATTCCAGGTATGCCAGAAAAAGTCTGTCATATCTAAACAGCTCTCTCCTGGTCTGTTCTGAGCTTATACAGCCAGTGTGGATGGGACCTTTCCCTGTGGGCTGACTCAGCCTGATTGCTTGATTATATCCAGCTGGAGTCTGGGACCAGCAGTTCCCTAGTTGGTTCTTATCTCATTTACACATGCCACCACAGGTCAGTCTCTTCTCTCTACTGTCTCTTCACTCTACTTACTCCATTGGATGTGCATAGGGGGTGCATGCAGGTGCACATGTACCCCCTGAGATTGGCAGTGCATCCCCTGTGGCTGGCCACCACCAATGGTTCCAGCAGGTGGTCACAACTCACTACCCTACCCTGCCACTGACACCACTGCGGCCACCTGTGGGGGGTCCCCGCTTACCTGCCTTCACCACCAATGTCAGCACGGCTGCCTGTGGGTGGTCCCTGCTCACTGCCACCATGCCCCTGCCGCTGTCACCGCTGCCTGTGGGTGGTCACCATGTCCTTCCAGCCTTGGGAGGCATGAGGCATTCATGATTCACTCCATTCTCTGGTACTTCTTGGTGCTTGGAAAAAAATGGATGAAGGGTAGTGGAAGGGGAAGTTTCTGTCTCACTGGGAGCCTAGGGGCCTCTCCCCTCCAGGGGAGGGAGAAAGCCAGTAGGGCTGTGTGAAGCTTTGGGTGCTGATTCGATTCAGAGGAGATTCAGTCCTATTCGGTGGCCAAATCTCCAAATCTGAATCAAATCAGGGGACCAATTAAAAGATCCAAATCAATTTGAAGCTCTCTGAATCAATTCAGAAAAGACTCATAGAGCTTTGGAGATTCAGTCAGTTTCCACTCATTGCTGCAGGGAGCTGGACCTGGACTCCGTGCTGGTAGGTAGGGAGTGGGGTAAGGGGTGCTGGAGGAGGGGGGAGGGGACCATGGGGACACCCCCACAAGGCCCCATCCCCTGCCTGCACCCCCAGCCTCCCTGAGTGCCCCCCTGACCCCTGCCTGCTCTCCTGGACCCACCCAGGGCTGCCCCGCCCAGCTCTTGCTCCTGGCTCTTTAATAAAAAACTGGCTGCAGCCAGGCAGAGGGGCGATTCCCACTGCCCCCACTGTCTTGTGCTGCATGGGGGCTCTGCCATGAGCCCCTGATCCCACTTGCTCTCCCAGCCTCTCCGCTATGGCTGCTCTGCCTGTCCCAGCTCTTAAAAAAAGAAAAAAAGCCCCCACTCACTGGCTGCTGCAGTGCCCATCGGGGCCTCTGAAGATGCATGGCAGAGCCCCCCAGTGCAGTGCAGAGCAGTGGGGAGCAGCAGGGATTTTCCCTCCTGCCTGGCAGCATCTGGTGAGTTAGCACTTTTTTTTTTTTAAGAACCAGGAACTGGAGCTGGTTGGGCAGCCATGGGGGGCAGGGCAGGAGAGCAGGTAGGGGATGGGGGCTCATGACAGAGCTCCCTACACAGTGTGGGGCAGTGGGGGGTACAGGGGATTTTCCCCCACACATGGCAGCAACAGGTGAGTGCCAGGCTTTTTTTTTCAAAGAGCCAGGAGCTGGGGCCAGGCAGGGCAGGCATTGATGGGACTGGGAGAGTTGGCAGGGGATGGGGCTGATTTGGCTGTGGCTGAATCTCCATATCAGATTTGGCTGAATCAATTCAGGACAGTGATTTGAATCATCAAATTGAATCGCTATCTCCTGAATCAGCCGAATCCAAATCCAAAGCAAATACTAGCTGCTTCGCACAGCCCTAAAAGCCACCTCACTAAACCACACAGCCTTTGTCTAGCACCCTTCTTCCTGGCCCCAGAGATCTTCATTTTGTGGCTGGCTGCTCAGAGAGTCAGTTTCAAAAGGCATGCGGGTTGTTTAGTGTGCTGTGCTGGGGAGCTAGAGAGTAAATTCAAACGCCCTCTGGATGGAGAACCTAGGACCACCTGATTCCCAGGTGAGTGCCCCAGCTACTTGTTTATTTGGGGCTGGGGGAATGGTGAAATATCCCTGGACACATAAATGCCAACAATGCCCTGTGTATGTTTAAAAAATAGCTGCTAAACTGATAAAAAAAATAATCGAATGCCATCCTCAAGAACTTTCAAACTTTGACTCTAACACTAATTTCTGAAGTAGCTAGAAATTTCACGTTCTACCTTGAATTAAAAGTAAAATGACTGATGGTCCCATCATAAGACTCGGGTATGCATTTTACATAATTGGTTGTAATTTGCTGTTCCTGCTTATGAAGAGCCTGAACAAACACATATAGATAATCTCTTAGTCAAACATGTCAGCAGATTATTTTTTTCATTTTCACATTTCTTTTGTTGCTCTGTCAGGGATTTTGTAAAAAAGAAACATTCTGACAAAATGAAACTTCTTCACAAGAAAATTACTGTTTTATTAAAAAGGAATTTCTCATTATAAATCTAACAAATAAATATAATGCCCAAGTCAGCTTCATTTACACTACTGTTACAGGTTTGTTTAGAATTCACTTGAACAAGATAGCCTCTTAACTCTCCATCCACACAGATTTTTCACCTTTTAACTGAGGTTTGGTCATCTCTGTGTGGCTTGTACTGTAATGTAGTGGTTATGTGATTTTGTTTCTCACTTGTATTTTTACCTTTTTTCAAGATGAATCCATTAAAAGTCCATTTGGATGTACAACACCTAGGACTCTATCATATTGTAAGAACCAGTACATTCATCATTAATGTTGAATTTCTTAATATAGTAGGTTCTGTCTTGTGGCAACCTAAACAATGATATATTTTAGAAAAATGTATAATACCAGCAATGAACTTTCTTATCTTTTATGATCATTAATGCCTTGCTAATTCTTAAGAGTCTAACTATGGAAATATTTGACTGACAGGTAATGCAATAGCCAGAGTAATATTTGTTATTGCTTAAGCATAACTTGCTGATCTCCAGGGTATTTAATGATTAGTTCATTTCTTCAACATGTTTTTCAAAGAGACTGCACAATGGCTTGGCAAAGGTATTTAATTCACCATATATGTTTCCATCCAGGGTTGTTTTCACATTGCAGTTTTGTAAACCTGAGTAGGTAATTTGATCTTTTGTCTATTTCTACAGTTTGACTGTAGAAACAAAACAAGAAACCATACAACCCGTAGACACCTCTCTGGTTCTATTCATCTTTTATATCCCTTTACATCAGTATTGCAGCATATATTGTGAATAAATTCAGTAAAACTCATACTGTTCTGTTCTTCTATAGCTCATATTTACTGCAATGATTTATCTGATGATCTCCATAAAGTGCTAGTTAGTGCTGCTGAAAATATTAATTTTTCACAGAATGAGGCATTCAGCTGTTACCACTGCTCCAGGCAGTTTTTATACATTTAAATGCAAGGGAGATGCATATGATTTATTTTCTGTATGAGAAAACTGGACTCTGAAAAGTGTTCAGACAGCTCCCACATGCTGTTATTTTAGCAAATGTTATAGAATGGAGGGTATTTCTTACTGAAATAGCTGCCTCCACACTGTAGCATGACTGTTACTACAGACAATGTTCCAGATTTACTGCATGCACTTACTCACCAAGGATGATACTGATTAATTTATGTCTTTTCCCTCTTCACATTAAGGATTTTAATTGCTAGTAGTTAGTTGATAAGGTATCCCAGCATGGTAAAGAAGTCTTAAGAGTGTACTTCAATTACCAAGACTATTGAGAATGTCAGGGATTATGGGGATAGAGAAGAGACTTTATGGTCCTGAATCTCAACATACC
The DNA here is from genome assembly GCA_030014935.1 of Caiman crocodilus. Classification (NCBI taxonomy): domain Eukaryota; kingdom Metazoa; phylum Chordata; order Crocodylia; family Alligatoridae; genus Caiman; species Caiman crocodilus. Next base: position 103,303,839 of record JAGPOW010003316.1, on the reverse strand, counting down.
AGGTAATAAGGTTGTTTCTGGGACAATATCACCTCTTAGATCAAGCTAAATAAATCGGTGCTGTTTAAACAGCATAACAGATGATGGTTAGATGTTCATTTTTTTTGCACTTCCATTGCATACATCCTTCATAATTGGCTGGTGTGAATGTTCATGTACAATCCAGTACTTATTCTTTTGAAGAATACAGTGCACAGCTGGGGAAGGACATGGGGCAACACCCACTTTTTCACCTCATGGTAAAGGTACAAATACATGTAACTAATTTACAGCAGCCATAACTTGGATAGCTATGAGTGTGCCTGGGAAGTAAAGGGAAAACATAACAGGGAATGATTTCAGGATGCTACTAGGGCCAAAAAGAAATTTCACTGGTGACTGCTTCAAAGTTGTTCTTATCCATTCAGGATGCTTAAATTACATTGCATGAGCCACTCTAAGCAGCTGCACTACTATAATATGCAATATTTTTTTATTGTAAGGAGCAAGAACACACTATACTATTTAGTTATTCGTAATTTTATGCTAAGTTTTGCAGTGTATTATTCTCATTTGCTTTAGTGTATTAACATTTTGCATATTTATGTTGTCTTTGGCAGTTGCCATGATGATGATCCTTTGAGGTATGGAGAACAAAGAATACTTCTACAGGGTGATCCAGCCTTAGATACCCCACTAAAAGTATATTTCCATATATATGGATAATGTTACATTATTTGTAAAGTTATGTTACATTGCTTATCATAAGAGGGCTTCTTTATATACTTGTTTTTGCCTAGTAATTTAATTCCCCCCTCTCTCTGCTCTCCCACTCCACCATCTACATGTGGGTCAGTTTGATAACTAGCACTGATTGACACCTCCTGAAGGAGAAAAAAAGAAACTAGCTAGTGGATAGTGCAAGATGGAGTGACTAGGAATAATCTTCACAGCTTTCATTAGAAAGAAATGTCCATTTACACATTGCAATATCAGCATATACTCAATGATCTTTTGACCATTGTACTTATATGTTGTCTATATACTCCTTCCTGTGTTTCAGTGCTAATTCTGAACTATTGCTTAGTCATGGATGATCTTGCCTTGGTCAGAGGGCTAGACTGGATGACTCCATGAAGCCACTTCCAACCCTACCCTTCTATAATTTTATGAACTATACCAGTTCCAAGGATGATTTTATGCTATCGTACATCTTCAGGATACTTAAACTGCCAGGGGTCAGTGCCACTCTTAGCATAACCTAGAACTAACCAATGAGTTGTTTTAGCTTATACCCAAGTTATAAAAGTGCTTGGAAAGCTGCTGAATGCCTTGAAATAGCTGCAGCACAAAACGCACTGGGCACACTCTTTCCCTAACTCAGCCTGTCTTTCTTCACCTTCAGGCCAGCCTTAGCAGGCAGCTGTACTAGGGGCTCTTGATGGGGTAAGAATAGTAATGATAAAATAACAGCCATGTTACCCAGGAACACCCCTGTACCACAATACACAGCAGGTGAAACCCTCAGCTTTCCTGTGCACATTTTTCCATCTGGAGCAACACCAAGCAGGCTAGCATGCAAACAAGAATCAAGCCAACAATTCTCTTTGTCTGTGTCTTTCTTTTTTCCTTGTAGAATGTGGTTATATAGCAAGGACTATGCCTTTTTATATCTGTGTAACACTTGGAACAACATGAGCATTAGAATAAACACTATCAGCCTGTGCAAATGGAAGATATCTGTATTTTAGGCAAATGAATATAGGAGAAAATCCTGCTTGTTTCACTTACCAGGGCAGTTTCTTTGAAGTCAATAGGGTTACCTGCATGAATAAGTGAATAGGTTTTGGACTGCATTTTGCATGTATCTTTTGCATATTTAATGAAATACACTGAGCCAGACTTTGGAATTCTGTCCAAATGCACAGAACACAAATCAGGGAGTGATATACACTACCTTAACCTGGGTATTGCACTATGCATGTCTTCCATCATGGAATAATCTTAACACAGCCTGAGTAGGCCACAAGGGACAACTGTTAATCTAGAAGCAACATAACACTGGGTAGCAGTTCTCAACCTCTTTAGATCTGAGGTGCTCCTTGGAAAATATCACTCTTAGCTTTCATTTTTTTTTTAAATACAGAAAAATAATAGAGCAATTATATTGCAAAGAACTCAAATATTACAATAGGTCAGAATATTTAACAGTGTGAATTCCTATTTGAAACCTTTGTGTTTATCTTGTGACTCATGTTTGTATACTGAACAGTACTAACATTGTGGGGCATCCTGTGGCACCCTTGAAAGGATCTCAAGCACCCAAGGGTGCCATGGCTCCCTGGTTGAAAATCACTGGCATAGGGAGCCAAGCTCCCCTGCACTTCCACTCTGTCAGTTAACCTCTGTTCTCCTGCTATGTTCCACTGCAGTTGTGTGTAGGAAGGTGGGTATTCTCCATAAGAACCTAAGACGTATCATTCTGTGTCAGCCTGTGGATTCTTTCTAGTGCAAGTGTCGAACGTGTCCATCCCCACTGGCCAGATGAGCAGCCTGGGGTCTAATGAGGGCACTGCATGCAGCTTGTGCCCTGGACTGACCCTGTGTGTTGCTTGCAGTACGTTCACTGGTTTCTGCCCTGTGGACTGCATGCAACATGCTGGCCTTTTCCCTGGTGCAGAGCACATGAGGCCAGCCCAGGGTGCTTCCTACATGTGGTACAAGGGGTCAGCCTGAAGTACACGCTGCATGTGATACTTGTGATGGACTCTGCATGCTGACTCCAGCAAGCAGGGCCAGTCTAGGGGCCCAATCTAGATTGTACTGTCACGTCTCAGCTCTGTGTTCTTGGGAACCCTGGCACAGGATGCAGTCTGTCTGACTCGCAAAGAATTGCCCCTCCCTCCCCTCCTCTACATAAACGAAGCTGATTAAGATGCAGTGAGAGACACACCTAAGACCCTCCAGATAAGGGTGACAAGAGTGAAACCCTTAGCCCTAGGTCTCATTTGCATCCAAGATGGAACCGGATGACCATTCATTTACATGAGAGATGGAGAACAGAAAGCCTGAAGCAGAGACTGCAGTGAATTCTGGGACCAGAGAAGCAGGGGAACACTGCATGATGGGGAATCTGTGCTCCTTGATTGACTAAAACTCAGTTGCTGGGTTAGAGAATGCTCTGGCGAAGAGACCAAGTCAGAGGGGGTATGGGCAACATTTGAACAATGGTAAAGGGGTTCATCACAGCATCCAGCCGGTTGAGCCTTACCACAGGTGTTGCCATACTTTTCCCAAGATGACTGGAGGAAGTCCTCTCCACAAAAAGTTATGAGCACCCCAATAATTGCCTTAAGTTTGTTAAAAGACTATAGTAAGACCTGGAAAAGTCATGCTAAGCTGAGGCTTGTTCACAACAAATAAAAATCCAAAATTCTGATGCTGCAAGCTATCTATTGTTTCTGAAGAAGCCATGAGATATCCCATCAGTATATCTGCTATCCATAGGAATTTCAAGCTGGCTCCCAAGTGTCTGGGTACTTCCTAACCTTATGCGTTTCCTGATTATCAATCAGTTTGTTGAGATGTTCCAAACCAGATAACCCCTTGTCAAGAGAAAAGACAATGATTTACACTATTGAGAATGCTTCAAAGCAAATTAACTGAGGGTATACAAATCTGTAAAAAGCAGCAATGTGTGTGTGCTTCAAGAAGAAAAAAATCATGTGCTAACACCATTCCCTGTTGTTCTTGGGATGCTGGAAGAACAGGTCGTCTCCCTTCAAGGATTGGTCTATGGACTTTGCCTGTCAGCTTTGCAGCCTGAGGACCTTGGACTGGTGAGATCCCAGTGCGCTCTCTCTCTTTTCTCTCTAGGCATAAATTTATGAACCTGAACTGTATTAGTTAAGCTTGAGCTAAGTTTCCCCAAATACTTAGTGAAACCAGGGTAATATTGTAATTGCTTGTGTTTGTTTTTCCTTTGCATATCTATTACTATTAGTACCATTATATATGTCATAAGCTTAGCAATAAATAACTTTTATAGTCAAACTGGTAGCAACTGGGTATATTTTTCCTTCTCTGCTTCTCTTTCCTCCCATGCTCTGCAGCAACACTTCTTTTTACCTAAGCTAAAGATGTCTGTAAAGCCCAAAAATACTGTAGGGTCTGCTCATCAAGAGGCCAAAGATTGGGACGTGCTGAGTTTGAAACACACAAGGGGATCAGGTTATACCTGTTGATTGACCCGGTTTGACTCAGATGTGCTCTTATGAATTGAATGCTGGCCCATGAGGGTGTCAGCTGGACACCCAGTCAGATTCAGAGGGATTCTGTTCACCTGTGTGCTTGTGTCTGACTGCAGTTTATTGTTGCTGGCATGTCACATTAATCTGTGTGTGTGTTTGTGTGTATGACTGATTTGGTGACTGGAGGAACCCAGCCCCATTGAAACTGATAGGTCCATTGGGGGGTGAGGACTTGCAGAAGGGAGACATACAGCTCCATACAGAAACACAAGTAACACAAGTAGCACATTGACAGAATTACCAAAACCCTAGAAATGTATCCCTAATAAATGAGCACACCCCAAAGTAATGGACAAATCTGGTACAGTCCCCAGATCCAGTGTGCTGGGCTGATTTGGCACAGATGATACATGCAGCTCACACCCCAACCTGGCCCTGTGCTGTCTCTAGCCTCTGTGCACTGGAGTATGGCATGCATTGCATAGGGCTGGTCCAGTGTGTATGCTGCATGTGACGTCCATGCCAGATGGGCCTTGCACGTTGGATCTGGTCTGTAGACCCAATCTGGACTGATTCCAGATTCAGCATGCAGAGCTGGTCTGGTATGGATGCTGTTTGCAGTGTGTGCCCCAGACTGGCCCTGTATGTTGCATGCAGCACAGTCTAACTCCAGCCCCCACACAGTGTACAGCCTGCACCAGATGGGCTCTGCCAACTGCATGCACTGTGCAGTGCCAGGGCCAGTATACACTACATGCAGCATGCCACTCCAAGACCAAGTGGATGATAGGGATCCATGGGCTGTATTTTTGACACTCCTGTTCTAGCGGAGTCTTCTGTATCTCACAATGGTGGAGAACAGATGCTAAAGTAGAAATATATTTTTGATGTTTCCTACCCCTCTTCTCTTCCAGCTTCTAGGATTCAGGGACTAGGAAATTCTAATTTGGAAGTTGCAGCCCAGCCTATCATTTTTAATATCTACTGATGGACTGATCCAACAAGAATTTGTCCAATCCTGTTTTGAACTTGATTTAATTATCAGTCTTTAAAATATCTTATAGCAATGATCTCTATCATTTAATTACATACTATATGAAAAAAGAACTTCCTTCTGTTTGTTTTAAACCTGCTACCTAAAACTTTCATTTCATGGCCTCCTAGTTCTAGTAATACAAGAGGAAGTAAATCCCTACAGAAGCTTCTCCAAAATCCTCCTTCCTACCCTTCTCTATACTTTTTCTACCCCTAATGTAGCTGTCTGGAGCAAGGAAATCCAGAACCACAGTATTCAAGGTGGATGAAGCTCAGCTTCTGTGGAAAATATTACACATTAGTTCACAATGCACCAATAAGCATTGGACTTATAATATGTCCAACTACCCATTTTCATATTTTTGTCATACTGGGCATATCTAACTGTGCACTCAACTGTGCAGTAACTGCTGGTACTGCACAAGTACTGCACAGTTCTTGTGCTGTATGGGTTGTTTCTGACCCTACTGCCCAGTAGCAATGAGCTACTGTACAATAGCTTGTTGCTACTATGCAGTAGTGGTGGTATCATGGCTTGTGCCCGCCAATTTTAGAGTGACATAGTGTCTCATGTAGATGTGCCCATTGTGTACTATAAAATAATTACAAATATAAAACTATTATATTTAATATAGACAATAGCTGCCCTACTGAATATTATGAGGCAGGTCTTTGTTTATATGGGAAAATAGTTCTTCTCACACACAAGAAACAGTGTGAGCTCTCATCAGGAAATGTATTGACAGTCAGTAAACAAGCTGTTAGTACTGTGAAAAAAAGCAAAGAACAAACCTTTAGCTATCAGTAAAAACACTAACCAGATGCAGCTTGATTGAAGGTCAGATTAAACAGAGCACAGTAGCACCACCTTGTGTTCAAACAGGAGCACTGCATTCTGCAGGGAATGGTCTTTCTTAGCCATATGTGGCTGCTGCATCTCAGGCATACTGCTGGGTTATATATAGGCTTCTTTGGGGGGTTGTGTCAAGATGGGGAGTGGGTTGGGGAAAGTAAGTCTTTTGAGGTCCCTTTTGACACTAGCATCTATGAATCTATTAATCTATGAGAGGGGGCAGCATAGTGCTGGGTGCAGTCAGGTGCATCAGGGTAGGGAAAGGATGAGTAGGGAGTCCCTGGAGAGGTTTGGGGGCAACACAATGTAAAACCATCTCTGCAGTCAAGAAGGGTTACAAATGTAAGAAACTTTTTTTTTACTGAAAACTTTTTACTACAAAGAAACTTTTAAAAACTTTTTTCATATCATTGATGTTAAATGCCTAAATTTAAACTCAGTCCTTCTAACTGGGGCTTGACAGCAGGACAAGGCCTAGAAGAAAGGTTATTGAACATTTACATTACATAAAACATTTTATCAGGAAAAATATGTCAGTAAAAATATCTGGCTATTAGGAAGAAGCTTGCAGATTGTCTCTAAAAGCTTTTTCTTGCGTTAGAAATGATGGCTCTCATTCATTGTGTTCCTTTGATGTAATCCCATCACAGGTCTGGAAGCCATGGCTTTTGCTCTGCCTTTGTGCAACTGTGAGGGTGGGTCTATAAAGCTGTTAAACCTGAGAGATTTAAATTCCTCACTACTGTTTTCATGGTGCCCTGGCTTTTTGATGCTATTGCAACATATTGGAGCCAAGCTCCTATGTTGTTACCTTGGCCCTTGCCATTGTCAAGTTCTTTACTTGAGTAAACCAGTGAGCTTAGTGTATGGCCTCTCTCCAGCATTACATTCCCCATCCCATCCTATCCTTCTTTATCCTCATACACAGCACAACTGGATTGGGGGAAATACAAGTGGGGCACCAGCCCTAGATACTGACTCAGAGCGGGTGTCAGTATGGTCCTCTCCACTCAGGAGTTTCCTTCATGGCAGGTGCAGCTCTTGCTATCCAGCCACAGGGACTGGGTATGCGCAGACCGCACACCCCACAATATATCTGGGGACCAGCTGTTGGAGTAGAGGCCCTCCTGGGAGGTTTTGCCATGGGAAGCATGAGAGAGAGAATGGGGCACTGGGAGGGGCCCCGAGGGAGCCTGTGACACTGCCTGTTTCTCAGCTGCAGCATCTCAAGCCCACACTGGTACAGGAGCAGCTTCAACGGTAGCAGCTGCTGCCCAAGAAGAGCCCCATCAGGTTGGGACCTGCTCCCCTTCCCCCACACTGTGCCCTGGGCACTGAAAGACATCACTACACCTTTATCCTTGCATATAAATCCCAGTCACCATAAGACACCTGTGAAGAGGACTCTGGAGTTAGGGAATATCCACAAACCAGATGCCTGAGTTGCATTCTGTTAAATACCAATATAGTTAAAATAGGTCAGGTGTATATGCATGCACACTTCAACAACCAGCATTATTACAAGACTGCTTTGGTTTGTGATGGAACATAAAACGGGTATTTAAAAAAATCAGGTTCTCCTATTGAGGTAGTGACAGGGTTTCATTATACTATGGCTAACGGAAGAGGAAACTGTCAGTAGATCATAATAATAGAAGATATTCTATGGACTGACCCAGAAAGGGGACAAAGGGGCTTACTTTTTTTGTTTTTTGCTCCTATATTACTCCTGACTTGAGGCTGTTGGGGAGAAAAACAGTACCATTTTTCTATTGAGAATTATATTCTTAGGGACTATTTCCAGTGAACTAACCAAAGGATGTAAAAATCTTTGCGATTCTTAATACAGAAAGCGAATGCTTGCTGTACAGTTTTTTTTTTTAATTTTAATGGTGTGCCTATGTCTTTTTTTTTTCTTTATTGTTTTTATGCAGCCTCCCTTCCCTCTATAAATTATTGATTGTACACAACTAACTATTCCACTGCCAGAAGTTAAATGTCTTTGGCTGCCAGGCACATGAGCTGGCCCTCAGCTTGAGCTCTAAGAATCACTGAAGTAGAAGATATGAACAATAGAATTGATATTCTCCTTTCGCATGAATACTTGCTAGTGTGGGTCAAATACCCAGAGATTAGACTTTGAAATACATGTGTGTGTCAAAAATAAGAACTATAAATCATCCCAGTGCCTTGGCAACTGTCTCTTACCTCTGAACCCCTGCTCCCTGCTGGAGTTTTGGCAGTATCACTTCAAGTTTCCTGCAAAGCATACAGATCACAGAACTCAAACTTCTCTTCATGGCTAATGTCACAGCCTGAGTACTAGGCCTTTAGAGAAGTGGAAAGCCCAAAGGGACAATGATAAGCAGGAAACTATTAGGATTAGAACGACAGGTGGACAAAAACTCAGTGACCCAGTGACTCCTTATTTTGGTAGGGTATTATGCAAGTTGTAGCTCTCAGTATAGGTGAATCTGGGTCAGGAGAAAGAGAAAGATCTTATCTCTAGCCTCTTTGAGGCTCCCTACTAGGAAGAATAGAAAAAGTTATAAAGTAGATACTCATTTACATATCTGACAATATGGTTGTCATTGATCAACTGGGAAGATTTTTGGCAGGATTGCCTAAGTTACATTTTGTGTGTGTGTGTGACATTTCTAATATTCTCCATGAACACATTAAAAAAAAAGAACTCTTTTTAATCCTTTAAAAGAAGGAGAAAGAGAATTAGACTAAAATTAAATACAGGTGCACAGCAAGTAAAAAAAAAAGAGAAAAGGAAAGTCTCTGCTATCAACAGATTGAACTGAATGTGAATCAGACCTTTAACAGAATTATAGTAGCATTTGGAGATTGAAGGAAGTTTGTAAACAATCTAGAGTCATCCACTTCCACCTACAGTATGTCATAGATATTTGTGGCCTGCAATGCTTTTCCTTTTAAGCATCTGCCCATCTGTTCAGAATATATTGATATTGCAACTTGGATTGCTCCCTTGGATAGTTCTGTCCCACATCTTTATCACTGTCTGCATAAAGGCTTTTTTTCTTAAATTACTTTAGAATTTGATTATTTCATAGATTTAAGTTCATATCTCCATCTGCACTTGAGATTTCAGCCATATTGAGTGGGAGCAATGGCAGCCTTACTGTTATTGTTACTTATTTTAGCCACATTTCTCTTAATGTCTTCTGTAGAACAATATAAAAGAAAACTTTCCAGTCTTTTCTGATTTCACTATCACTGAAGACCTTCATTATCTTTTATAAAATAGTTCCTTTATTCTGTATATTTTCCATATTTTTTTTCTGTAGCATAGTAACCAAAACTGTACAATACACAGTACAGCTAACTAGCCTCTACTGTAATCTTATAAAATGCTTATTTTATATAACTCTTATGAGATGCTGCCACCACTAGTCACCTGAGATCAGATTTCCATTCATGAGGAGTTACACTCCCAAGTAGTCCTATGAACTTCACTGCAGTTACTCCCACCATTTTTTAATGTTTCTCGTTTGAGATTTCTGTTATCTCCCTTTCTCCAGTAAATTGTAATTTTGCAGACAATATCTTCCTTCATTGCTAGAAATTAAATACATTTTGGTTCCCAAGCATATGAACTGGTGCTCTGAGGATTATACAATAATATAGTTTTTTTCTTCATCTTGTAAAGCATACTGACTCAGAAAAGGAGGGAAAGGCATTTACATGGACCACTGCTTCTGAGTCAGTTGAGAATGGACAGACTGCTTCAGTGAGAGTTAGATGCCTAATCTTTAGATACCTTCAGAAATCTGGGTCGTGCTCCTCAGTTATCTCATTAAAATACTGTATGTGGAACTGTTTGAGGAATATTGCACCACCCAGTCTGAGCAATGATGACAGAATCTGGCCTATGGTTAGTCTTCACAGTGCCATGCAGTAGCATAACTAAGGCAGGATGGCTGGGGTGGCATCCCCGGGTGCTGACTTGTGGGAAAGTGGAAAAATAGCAGATGCCATTGCAGCTATGAAATTTTGGTGGTGGTATGGGAGCAGCTAGAAGTTCCTGCTGCCTTTGCATTTACCAAGGATGCCCAGCTGTCTTGTTGCATTTCTGGGGCTATGGTAAGGTGGACTGGTATGGGTGATTGGTATCTCCTGAGCCTGGGGGGGCACCAGCAGGGCACAGCTGGGGGGTGGGGTTCCCCAGCGGAGGGGCACTGAGCACACTGGCAGCACAACAGCAGCGGGAGTGCCGGCACTTCCCTCGCTGATATGCCACCTGTAGAGCCAAAGGGGGGGCACCAGTGATCTTCGGGGGGGCCTGTGCTCCCTCATGCCCCCGTAACTGTTGCCTATGTGGATTGGAGTAGCTGATTGAAAGTTCCCTCCCACTATCATTCCTGTGCATGTGCGTGTATGTGAATGTGATGTTTTAATATTTCTGTACTCTCACTAAACATGGTGTATTGCCTTGTCCCCGATAAAGATCCTGCTTATTTTTAATATACTGTATACCCAGTGCATACAACAGTCACACAAGATAACACACACCTCGTGGCTGGGTGGCACTGCAGGTGCAGAGCGACTGCCCGCCAGACATGTGATATGATCTGAGCCTTTGGGGGCTGTCCCTTACTCTGCCGTGGCTCAGTCTGGCTGCAGTGGTCCCTGGTAAATGTGCAGGATTGCAGCCAGGGTGGGGTGAGACCTGGCTGTGCTGGGGCTGCCCTGCCACCAGCAGGTCCCAGTCATGCACTGTGCCTGGCTCCGTTCCCTGCTGCTGGCTGCTTCCAGGGCTCTGGCACGGTCATAGCCCATGCTCTGCCTGGTACCCAGAAGCCATGGCCCACTGTATTAAGTGTGCCCAGCATGGCCCAGCTGCAAGTTTCATCCACACCAAGCTGCGCCACCCTCCCCCTGTGCCTACCTTTCTGGCATCCAGGGGCCTCAGTTTGGCAGAAGTCCCTGAGCCTGGGCCCAGGCCCAGATGGCCCATGTGTTAGTCTGCCTATGCAGGTCATCGCTTTAGTCATAGTGTCACAGGCCATCATGACTGAGAAGTCCAGAAGGGGGGACGTGATGGGGGGTGGGCAGTGAATCATTGTGTCCTGATCACTCATGGTGCAGGGCTCCAGACCATGAACTGCTAGAGAGGTTTTTGTTTTTCAGTTCTGAGGAGACCAGTCACCCCCTCTCCTGCTTCCTTCCCTCTTTCCCTCCCTCAGCTGCACCCATGACACTAAGCCCTCCCACCCCATTCTCCCCAGCTGTGGGTGGTTAGCAGCCCATCTCCCATTCTGTGGGAACATAAAGCTGTTTCAGTCATACCACCCTTCCCTATCTCTCAGTCTCAGGCTCATCTCAGCTACTGAAAGAGGCAGGGCCTTCTTCCAGCTGCCCAGACATTGGTGCTGAAACAGTGCCCACCCATCTCTCTTGTACTCACAGAAAGGCACTAAAAGTTTATTGAGTTCTGCAATAATGTAAAAAACAGGAAAAAGGCAAAATGTAAGAAAACAGGAACAAGTGCTGATGCTTGGCATCCAACCCTGGTTGGCAGACAGGACACCAAGACCAGGGAAAGGATCCCATACAATTATTTATGAGAACCACTGGAGTTGTGGTACAGCAGGAATGAGAAAAATTTCCCCTTGCCAAACAACTCTTTTCTCTCCTTTCCTCCCTACTGTCCAAGAAACACACATATGTGATGGCAGAAGGCCCATGTGGGAAACAGTATTTCAGCCAGTAAGGTCCTACTGCCAGAGTGACTCCTAGGTTGTATGTCTGGAGAGGCTTGCAAGTGGCACTCCAGCACCTTCATCTTCCACCATCTAATCTGATCCTTGGGAAAAGTCCATGGGTTCCAGGTGACTATGAATCTCACAGCACAGGCATTCATTGTACCAAACCTTCAAGCAACATCCATACCTGCTTGGGTATGGGCGGTAGGGTGCCATGGTAGGGTGTGGGCAGGACAGGACATAGAGGCATGTGCAATTCATAAGGGAGAGCACTAATTTGGGGAGCTCTTCTGAAAACCTTAGGACAGGGTGCTGGGGGGTCCACAGTGATGTAGCAGAGGGTTGGGAGTATGTTTGCCCATGCCCAGTAGCTAGTCAGTCAGTCTAGGTCTTGGCTGTACTCAGCAGTCCCTGGCAGCGTGGGGGCATATGGGATGCACTGGAAGGCATGCAGGAGCACCTCTCTGCCTGTGGACCTTGACCCCCCACTCTTCCCATCAAGGGCAAACATGTATACTGTTCACTCCTGATCTAAAGTAGGCTTCTTAGAGAAAACTACTTAACTTAGATCAATTCATTCTCAGGCTTCTTGAACATCTGTACATTGCTTAGGTATTTGTAACCTCTTGCTAGTTGTCAGCCATGTTGCATGTTTTTTTTTTGCCTGAAATTGCTAATGCTAATCTCTTCCCCAAACTGATCCAGACTTAGTCTCCCTGTTATCTCTATCCTGTATCATTTTACAGATTTAAATTTAATTTTTATGGGGGGGTGGGGTTGCAAGTATTGGATGGGGTTTGGGCACCAGGGGACCCTGCAGCTGGGGGTGCTGCACAGGAGGTGGCCTGGGGGACCCAGCTGGGGCTGCCCAGGAAGAAGGGGCTCTGCTGCCTTTCCTAGAAGCAAGCAGCAAAGCCACTACCCTATCCTCTGCCCCAGGCATTTCCCTGCTCATGTCCCAGCTGTGGGTGGGGGTGGAAGGTCCTGCCTGGCGTGATGGGGCACACAGAGCCAGCTGCCTCCCTTGTGGGGCTGCCCTGCTGCTCGTGCGTAACTACCAGTGGTGGAAGCCATAGCTTCTGTCTGGCTGCCATGAGCCTGCTCACTCCTAGCTCTACCTGCCCTAGCCCTGTGGCACAGGCAGGGACAATTGTGAGCAGCCCGAACCCCGCACCTCCTACACTCGTACATTTGGGCTGAATAGTGGTGGCGGGCAGGGAACAAGCTCCTGCTCAGGAAAAGCAGGAGGAAAAGCGACCCCATCCCCTCCCGCTGCTGGTGCTCCCTGCAGCAGCTGCCCAAAGCCCACATGGGGCTGTCCTGCCTCTCTGCCATGTCTCTGCCACCCATGGGGCAGTGGTGGCAATGGAGAGTGGGCACAGGCAGCCTCACGTGGACCCCAAGTGTGTGCATCTATCTAGGATGCATAGCTAACCCTGCCTTCTGACGGACATCAGACTAACTTCCCTAACTACCTCCCTATGATCCAATGACTATGCTAGCCCTCCATGTGTCCATAAAGCTGGACAGGCGTATCAACAGAGTTACAATATAGAGTAGAGCTTGTTTACAATCTAGACCTTTTATCATTTTGTTTCTTGAGTCAACAGCCCTGATCAAGGATATAGAAAATAGAATAAATTTTGGTGCAGCAAAACATTGCAGGAGAGTACAAAATACACTGTAACTTGTCTAAGGGCCATGTTGTATATTACGCTTAGCATGTGTTAAATGCACTTTAAATGTGAGTGACCATGCATTCAAGCAGTAAAATACAAGATAACTGTGGTCATATTGTAGAATACTAATGACTTTTTGCTCAAAGAGTATCTCTAGATCATATTAGGTAACTCATGTTTAGTTAGCAACAAACAGCTCCACAGAAATAATATAAGCAATTTGCAGCTGTGACATCAGCCAGGGACTCCTGTGCTATACCAGCCCTCCAGGTAGGATGAGAAAAGCCATACACATCAGGGGGAAGAGTCCTGGATCTTTCACTTGTCAGGTTCTTCCAGGATCAAGTTGAAAGCTGGGAGCCCATAACCTTGGAGGATCCCAGGCCTGGGACTGACAATTAGTTGATTGTTGGTCCCAACCCTGGCACTGCATGGGAGCCTTGAACCCACTTTAGTGAAGTCGGAGCTATGTGTAGCTTTACCAAAATAGTGCAAGGGCTACAAAAATGTTCCTATCTGACACAAGGAATCAAGACTCAAGGCTGTCATGGAACCCATCTATCTTCTTCCTTCCCCTTTGGAGAGCAAGAAGAACATAGTACTGTGAGATGCTGTGCTGTGGGGTTCAAGTGCTGTGAGATGCTGAGGAAACAACAGCATGTGTAACTATACAAACATTACATGTGGAATTACAGAAAACAGAGCTACAGAGAAATTCGTGTGTCAAATGGGTCAGGTATCCAGGTTGTAGTCATATTGGTCTAGAAGCAAAAAGAATCAGGACTCATAGTAAAGGTGATACCTTTTATTAGACTGATTAGTTTTTTGCAAAAAAAATTCTTTAATTGCAAGCTTTCAGGCACAAACACCCTTCTTCAGGCATAGGAGAAAAGATTGTAAAAAGTTCTCCTGAGTAGAAATGAAAGTTCATTTCTGGCAGCTGGTGGGGGATGGGGCCAGGCAGGGCAGCAATTGGGGTCTGGGTTGGGGCATGTGGGCCTTGTGGGGGGGGTAGCCCCTGTGGGGGGCATTTGGCCCCTGTTGGGGAGCTGTAACCCCTGTGTAGCTGTAGCCCCCAACAGCCAATGCTTTAACACTGCAGATATATCAATAAAACATTGTCCAACTGATTGCTGTCTCCCTGTCTCTGTCACTGTCTCTCTCTCTTTATGGTCTTTTATTTTAATTGTGGAGGAACATGGATTTTGGGGTATTTTACAGAGTGACTCTGGGATTTTTCAGTTTTCCAATAGGGAATACCACAATTCCTGCTAGGGAGGCCAGTGGCAGGACCCTGCTTGCTCAGAGCTGGCACCTTGGACCCAGCTGACTGTAGCTGACCTCCTGGCCAAATGGGGTGAGGACATGCTTTGACAGTCCAAAGCAGGCCACCACACCCAGAACATCTTCCAGGTGATAGATGCCCAGGTGGCCAGGCAGGGGGCACACATGGCAGTAGTGACACACAGAGGCCAACTCTGCAGCCACAACCCACTGGCAGCTAGCCCAGAGAGGCAGATGCCTCATCCTGGTTTGGTAGGTGTGCAGCAGGTCACAGTCAGGCAGCAGCCCCCACTGCTAGACTGATGCAGTGGGTAGAGAGTGCAGGGAACTCTCTGGGCTGCGTCAGGGGTAGTGTGGCTGCACAAGGGGTAGTGTCCCCAGGTACCATTTGGCTGGGCCCCATAAGCTCCTGAGAGCAAGTAGCCCTGAGCTATTTGCCAGAGAAGCTTTTTGTACTGCTGGGGCCAGGACAGGGCAGGTTTTTATACTGCTGGGGACAGCACGGGTGCTGGCCCCGGGCTCTAGCTCCCCCTGGCTGCAAATCCGGGAGAAGCCAGACAGGGTTATTTTGCTCCAAGTGGCACAATTTGCTCATCAACAAAGTGCATGTCCAAGCATGTGCTGGGGCAAAAAGCTCCAACTCAGATTTGCACTGCTTCTATTTGAGCTGCTGCAAGCGCACATGCTTGCATGTGTGGACGTGCCCATAAAAGGTATAATTTTGGAACCAAGAGTTCTAGTTTTTTGTATGTCTTCTTGTCTCAGACCGACATGGCTCCCAAGTACACCCCTGGAACTTAAGTAGGATGACACTCCATAGGGTAGATGCAGTTTACTGGAAAAATAATGGCTAGAAGTAAGCTGTGAGGTGGTTGAGAAAATTACGTATTGATTTATGAGTAGGGATGATGTTGTATAGCGTTATTAAATTCAATTTGATAGTGCTAATTCTAGGTTTCACACTTTCCTAGAAGATTACATCAGTTAACATCATTTAGTTTAGTTTTAAACCCCAGATACATGATCTTCAGATTCTTTTTACTCTAAGTGCTGTGAAAATAACAACTCTAAGGTTAAAAGCTGTGTTTGGATCTGTTTCCAGAAACAACATCTTTGAGAGCTGTTGTGTGCTATCATTTCATTAGTTTAAAATTCCTTTCTGATTTTTTTTATTTCTTGTATGTCCTTCTAATATGACATACTGAGTCGCAAGGAAGCAGGCCACAGACTCTGACTATAACCATTCACAAATACAGTGAAATCAATGAGCCAAATTCTATTTTGCAGTTATACTGGAATAAATCCCAAGTAACTCAATTGAACAATACTTCAGATGACTTACTTTGAATTATACTTTTATACTTTAGAGAACAGGTTGGCTCAAAGGAATTGCACTATTTATAACAGTGAGGTTTTGCCCCAGTGACCTTCTTTTCAGTAGCAGTTTCTCAAAATAAAAAGATAAGTGAAAAATGTACAACCATGCTTTGTCTTGCCTTTAAATTCTTTGCTGAAGAGAGATGACTGCTTCTGAGTCAGCTTCCGTTTCCACAGACAAACCAAAAATTCTCTGTTGCCTGGAAATACAGTTGAATTAGCCACAGCTTCCAATACTATGTTGATCTTGCTTCAGAATTTTTGTCCCGTTAACACTGGAAGATTTATAAATTCTTGTGATTCCAATAGCTAGGATAAATTCAGGTAATAAATTTCCTGGTCTCTGAAAGCAATTGGGTTTTTTGAAGGCAGTGACAACCTTGAGAGAAAAACAAAGTGAGGGATGGAGAGTGCTATTGAGGACAAACGTAATCTTGGGGCAAAAAAAAAAAAAGTATTTCTAAATGCTAAATTATTCCCACCGTGCTTCTGGGCAAAGATTGCTAACTGAACCTCGTGTCTTGACAGTGTTTAGATGGTAATATTTTGTTTTTGACTAATTCTCTGTATACTGGAGCTGAAGTGAGACTATATGTTTTAAGTATTGTAATAACATTCTCTTGAGACCCACATAGTGATGGATTTAAACACTTTATTTATAGAGATAGCCTCAAATTAAAGAGGCTAGATTTTTTTAAAAGACAGATAATTTCAACTTCTGACAATTTAGTAAAACTGTTATACAGTTAAAAGACCTAATTGAAAATGTCAATTGGTGGTTTAAATACAGTATATTCATAAATATGTGCTACTATTATGTGGCTGCATTAGGGTAAATAAACCAATAACATATAAGGAAAATCTTTCTTTTAAAAATGATTAAGGAGATAAATGCTTAGTATAAAATTGCTAAAACAGTGCACGCCTGTAGTCTTGGATTTCTTTTAGGCAAATCTCCTTTTCTCTGAAGGACCCCAAATATCAAAATCCTTGTATTCTGAAGTGGATTCATGCTAATTAGTGCTGGGAGTCTTCACAGGATCCTGCTAAAGCTGATGTCTCTCCTGGATTCTCCTTTGAGCTACGTTTTTTCCAGACAATATTTTGTTTTTCCCCAAGCTAAATTTTTAGTTCCAGCTTTCATTCTGCCTGGATGTGTAGTGGTAGAGTTCTCTTGCTAATCTGAGAGATTTTAAACTTGGCCCACTCTCCCACTTTGCTTGCCTACTCAGGGCAGTGTGCTGAGAATTTTGATTCAGCCATACAAAGCTTTGCAAATATGTAAGGTAAATGCTTACCTGCTCCCTGACTTGGAGTATTTCCAACTTGTCTAAACATCTCCCCCTCTGTGGCTCATTCTCTTCACTTCTGTGAGGCAGCTTCTTAGCTCATCCTCTTGAAATTTATTTTTCAGGTACTGAAATGTTAAAAGCTGCACTCTTCCAGGCAAAAGACATAGAGATAAATTACCCAAGATAAACCATTCATCGGTATTCAAGTTATAAGGTATCTTCATAGGTGACTAAAACCAAAATCCTAGGTTTGAATATTTTGGTCTATATTTAGGTATCCATATCTTGAAACATTTTCCAATATTCTCTATATTTCATTGCCACTTAACATAATATATTAAAAACAAGAACAAGAAAAGAAACCAAAGACATAAATTTTTAGGCTAGCCCTTCTAAAGCCATTTGTAAAGTGAGTTTATTTTTCAGGGAAGTTTTTTTTTTGACACCTTCTGAGAAAGAAGTTTCTTTCCCAAAGATCAGATGCCATTTGAGCAAAAAGAGAACAAATTTTTCAAAACATCCTGTCTCCTTTTATGTCTCATTTCTGACCAGGAGAGACTATATCTAAGAGAACGACAGCTTCTAACTCTCTCTCTCTCTCTTTCTGAGATTTCTAGTACAGAGACTAATGGTGAGTTTTTATTACTGCAGATGCTTATTAACTGGGATAATATGTACAACATCAGATAATGTTGATTTCTGTCATAATTGATTGGGATAATTTGAAAGCAATGGTTCAGAGGTGAAAACCCTGGCTTTTGGCCTCTATAGTAAAATCTCCTTCCACTTACTCAGTTTAGTTTACTTCCCCACTATTTTTAACTTAGCATCATTAAAAAAAATATGTTACATCTGAAGATACCATATTTACATACTACATGTACTCTCCCCCCATAATATTAGCTCTCCAGTTTTAGGGTGCGTGTTTTAATCAGGGAAACTGATTTCTGCACAGGAATAGAATCATAGAGGAATAGAAACATGGGGCATGTCTAGATGAATGTGGATATTTGGATCCCTGGGGACAAGTAGCAGCGATGCATGGGAAAACCCATGGGAAAGAAAAGTGGAGCTACGCATGCATGGTCAGTGTGCCCTTACAGTGTGGAGAATGCCTGACTGCAGTATGTGGCGCTGCAGACATGTCTGTGGCCCCACATACCGCATGGCCACACTTGTATGGCTGTGCCCTGGAGATGTGCTGCTTCAGTGGCTGCTGTTTCTCTTTAGGCTAGCAAGCAGCAGGGGTAGAGTGCAGTTTTGCCTGAAGCAGCTAGTTAGCTGGTTGAGAATGAGTGAGCTGCTGCATGTGTTCAGCTGTCTGCCATGACTCTGCAAAGACTGGAGGGGCGGAGGGGAGGGGACTGCAGTGTATGGTCCCTCCAAAATATGATGTATATGTGTCCCAGGGGAGCTGGGGTTACAAGAGGGCCCCAGGCCAAAAGAAAACCTCACTTACCTTCTGCAGAGCCGGAAGAACAGGAAGAAATGTGCATGGCAAAACCACCACCACGACTCACCAGCCACACTTACATTCAGCTGGGGCTGGGTAGCGTGGGTGGGAGGTGCCGCCCAGTGGAAATAAAAAGCTGCCTCGAGGGTGCAGCAGGGCGGCAGACAAGTAGAGGCTCGTGGAGGGAGCCCTCAGCCAGAGGGGCTCAGCTGCTGCATCAAGCAGCATCAGAAGTTGGGGGTGGAGCCAGGAGAGACTCTGACAGCAGAGCCAACAACAGAGTCGGCAGTGAAGCCGGCAGTAATGCTGGCGGAGGAACCGGCAGCGAGGCCGACAACAAAGCCGACGGTAGGGTCGGCAGTGACGCCATGAGCAGAGGCGGCAGCAAAGCTGGGAGCGATGCTGGTGGAGGGGCCAGCGGCGATGCCTGCAGCAGGGCTCACAGCAAAGCCGGGAGAGAAGCCGGCAGCGATGCTGGCAGAGGCTCCAGCAGCAGCACCTGCAGCTTAACTGGCAGCAGCACCAGCAGAGGAGCCACTTACAGGTGCGGTGAAAGCAGTATTGGGCAAGCCAATGCTGGGATTGACAAACAGTAAAGCCTCAGAGAGGAGGTAACAGGGGCCAACAGGGACCCCAGCAGGTATCGCTGGAGGGCAGCTGAAGACCCCAAGGAGGGATGAAACAAGTAGCGGACAGGTCCCACTACAAGCCCTAGGATAAAAGACTGGGACTCAATACCTGAGTGGGGCTAGCCACCAGGGCTGGGTACCTGGGCAAAGGGGGATCCATAGGCCAAGGGCACCTGTTGTGGCCTCCTGGCCCAGTGGCCTTAGTGCTTAGGCTATCATGGTGGTGGGAATTGCATGTCAAGTCATGGGGTGGTTGGGATAGGGCGCCAGGGATTCAGACTAGTGGGACCCAGGGCCAAGGACTTCGAAGTCCGTACATCGAGGCACGGCCTGAAGACACTAGCACATAGCTGGTGGGCCATAGGAAGAGGTCGGGTGGAGCCAAGAACGCCTAAGGGGCCCAAAGACCGGCAACCCAAGGTGGCGAGTGGCCAGGGTGTAGGGGAGGTTGGAGCCCTGTGAGTGCCCGCGGGGAGGCACGACGACCCTGGAGGCTGCCTCGAAGGGGAACCCCTCCACTGAGGTATCATTCAAAGTCGTGGCAGGAAAGTGACTACCCCTGATGTCAGCTGGGGTAGTCTTTGGTGACTACCCCTGATGTCAGCTGGGGTAGTCTTTGGGGTCTACCCGTAAGCCCAGGACAGGCGCGATCAATAGTTCGGGCTAAGGCTGCACGAGAGCACATAATAGAAGAGAGGCGGGCACATTATGTACTGGTAGTTTTCCATCTCTGTAGCTTATGTGCCAACTTCTGTCATGCAATCGTCCCTTTCTCCCCATCCACAGTTTTTTAAACATGCCAAGTCCAGTTTGAATGCATCCAATGAGTGCTTTCTGAAACTCAAGTGTGGTTCTGTGAGGTGTAGGGTCCTATTCCAGTTTCCATGACATCATACAGAGTGGAGCCCTCCTAGGAATTTGTCTGCCATGCATTGTAAGGCATGTGTTGAAGTTATTGCAGTCCACCACTGTGCTTTTGCTGGCCTAACATGTTACTCAGTTAAGCATGTTTGTAGTGGTGCAAGAAAGCCACTGCATGTGTTGCTTATGGTGGCTAACCAAGCATGCAAGTCTCTAAGGAGACTCAGGATTACTTTAGGCTCTACTGAGATGTGGCAAAGAGGAATAAGCAACAGATTTGGCAGCATATGCAGCAGATAAGGATGACATAACACCTGTTGTGACTGCTGGCCAAACTACAAGCATACAGTGGCATTTCTGGAGCAGGAATGGCGATATCACAGACTTCTGAAGACACGCGGCTCCAGAACTTCTGCATAAAAAGTAAACTTTCATAGATCTGTGCAAGAAGCCTGCCCCAATCCACTGGTACAAGCACAAGGCTGAGGGAGTTCATACTGCACACAAGTGAGCTGAGATTACTATTGAGAAACTCCTGTAGGTTTGTGGCCAGGCAGTTTGGTGTTGGCAAGTAAGCTGTTGGGTTAGTTTGACTGAGAGTTTTCAATACTCACAAAAGTTATTTACCAGCATGATATGGTATCAGGGAAGTGCCTGAGGCAATAGTGGGCTTGAAGAGATTGGAATTCCCAAACTGGACTAGTACTACTGATGGCACATAGGGACTCACAGTGTGCTTCCCTGAAGAAGTAAAGAGAGGTAGTTAGCTTAGTCTGAAGCTAGGCAGAAGGCAGGGCAGGGTGGCATCCATGAAACTAATTAGTTCAGAGAAGCATAAGCTTTTGTAGGTGACAGCTGACTTCATCCATTGCTGTGAAAGGATTTGTAGAAAGCAGGGGTTCTAAAAGAAAGGAATGTAAATACAAAGATGGGGAGGGGGCATTGCTGAGAGAGGCAAACATGGGGTGAATAAGTCAATAGGGATAAACAAGGCTGTTAACTGCTATGGACTTGTGGGGCCCTTATATCATGAAGGACCTCTGCTCTGACCCATGCTAATTAGCATGCATCAGCGCAGACTCAGTTAATTGGGTCTGCTGTGACACTGCTGAAGTGTGCTAATTAGAGTACTCCAACAGAATCTGTCATGTGTATTTAGAGTCCCCTCACTTCAAAATGGTGGTGGAGCACTTTAACTACAGTTCATTGAAAGAGCTTTAGTTAAAGTGCCCTGTCACCATTTTGAAGCATAGGACATTGAATACATGTGAAGCTGTCGGTGCTAAATGCATGTGGTGCTGCAGGCATTTTAATTACAGAGGCTCTGACAGCCCTTCCCTCCACCCTGGAGCATGTGTATTGATGCCCATGATTCCTTCCCCTTCTGCACCCCAGTATGCCAATATATTTATGATAGGCCTTGAAGGCTATTTTTTTCACAGCTACCTGCATCTCCCTGGTGTACCTAAGGTATACTGATGATACCTTCATAATATGGATACATGGAAAAGCATCTCGTCAACAACTTCTACCTCTCCTTCAAAGTGACTCTTGAATACTCTATCCAGGAGATTTATTTCTTGGACACCACTGTGAAACTTTGCAGCAGTGATATCACTTTGCAGTGATGATATCACCACCGCATCAGCTGACTGCTACAGGTACCTCCACACCACCAGCTTTCGTCTTAAGTATGCCAGTAGACACACATTTGACCTCAATTCCAGCAATATATGTTCTATCTGTGACAGAACACTTTAACCTTCATGGACACTCAGTCATGGACCTAAGAATATTCCTTCTACAGGAATTGGCCGAGGTCATTGCGGGACCAGTGGCGCGGCTCTATGAGCACTCGTGGTGCTCTGGTGAGGTGCCGGAGGATTGGAAGAGGGCCA
>JAGPOW010003316.1:103261607-103277607 GCA_030014935.1 Caiman crocodilus | reverse complement strand
CTGACATCACTACTAATAACCAATTGAGTGTGGGTTTCATCTTACTTGGGCTGGCTAGTGGGTGGTATACCTTTTGTGACATGAGCATGATTTATTCAGCTAAGACAAATTTTTTTCCCTATCTGCTGTTTGTTTGTTTTGCTGAGTCTCCAGGTCTCAGTGCAAACCTGCTCTTTGAAGCAATCTGGGGCTCATCCAGAGGATTCTGTGAGTCTTGGCTGCTCATGTCAAGTAGCTGAAATGAGCCTATATATTCTGTATACCAGGAAAGTGAGATGGAGGAAGGGGTACACCAAACCCAGCTGACAGGAAAAGCTGAAGAGGGGGAGGTGTTGGAAATCTTGTCTATTTCTCATATTTATGAACATCCCCTGCAGCCCTGAGTGAGATGCTCCTCTCAGGCTGGGATTCACAGCCTGAAACAGCTTCTTGGAGCTACATTTCCAAGTGCTTCCTAGCAAAATCTGAAAGTCACAGCCAGAGGTGCAGACCGCATAGGTACCCAACTCTAGTTATTAGAGTAGTTGCCCAGAAAGTGGGAAACAGGACTGAATGCTCTGCTCCACATGAAGGGGTTCAAAACTACATCTCCCACCTACAAGGAGAGAGCAGAATTCACCAGGTGATAGGCAAAGCTGAGATGAACCCATTATCTACCAGTCCTGTTGAAGTTTTACCCAGATGTAGAAAGGGATGCATGAACAATCGGGCCAAAGAGAGAGAGAAAATAAAGCAAGAGCAGGTGTGCATCTGTAGGCCGGTGATATGGGTATGCTCTGGAAGGGAAGAATCCTTGGGTTCCAGTTCCCCTGCCAATACTGTTTATGCACTTCATTCAATGTTATTTTAATGCAAAATGCATGTGCAGCCACTAAAGAAAACTGTCAAAGAAAAAGGATTGATTTTGATCTTATATGTGCATGTAAGATGACTTTTACACAAGACTAACTCCATTGATTCCAATGGGATTGGAAACTATTGACAGTGTGAGCATCAATGTTGATTTATCAGTGTGCAAGACTAAGTAAACTGGCGCTATTATGGCTATTTCATCTTTGCATGTCTAAGTGGTGTTTATATAACCACATAACTGCAAATTTTGCATTGCCAGTAGGTTGTACAATGGCTCGTAGATACTTTTGGAGAATAGAATCACCTAGCATGCCCATAAATATGCTTGTTAAAATATCAGCCACAGGAAAATCACAGCTAGCAGATATTTGAAGAAAAAGGGCCTTGCTGCTTGTTAGCATAGTGGAGGGGTGGACAAATTATGACCTGCAGGTCATACCTGTCCTACCAGTTGATTCTATCCAGCCCATTGGCTGTCACTGAGATCCTGAGGAGGAAGGGCTGTGACCTGCACCGCTTCACTCTGCTGCAGTCAGGGCTGGGCTAGGCTGCATAGTGCACAGACTCCTCTGCCCCCTCCCCTGCATCCATCTCCCCCTCACCCCCCACCTGGTTTCCTGTTGGCACAGTGGCTGCACAGTCCTGGCAGTGTGGCTGCTGGCAGCTGGGCTCACACCGGATGGGATGTGATGCAACACATCTGCCTGCCCATCCAGCTGCCACGATGAGCCACTGTTGCAGTGCTAGGAGGTGAGTCGGTGCCAGACATAGAGGGGGCTTGGCCCAAGGCAACCATCTCTGACCTTTTTGGTGAGGTGCAGCAGCAGCGTCTCATGGCAGGTGGGAGGGCAGATGGGATGACTGTTGCTTAGTGTGCTGCACTTCACCCTGTCCTGTGCAGGCCTGGCTACCAGTGGCCATGGTGCCAGGACTGTGCAGTGCCAACAGGAATCTAGGGTGATGGGGAAGGAGAATGGATGCAGGGGGACAGCAGAGTCTGCATGCTGTCCGGCTTAGCTCAGCCTCAGCTGTGGTAGAGTGGTGCAGGGCCCAGCCTATCCTTCTCAGGCTCCTGGCAGTGGCTGGTGGGCTGGATAGGTTCAACTGGCATCTCCCTGCCCTTGGCTCTCAACAGATCACCAAAACTCATTAAGTGGCCCTCCAGCACAAAAAAATTGGCCACCCCTGGACTAGTGATTAGGGCACTTACCCAAGGAGCAGTAGAAATAGGTTGTAGGCTCCCATCACAGAAAGAATTTGAACCTTCATCTTCTGCTTCTCAGAAAAGTTCTCCAACCACCAGATCCTGAGCTATGCATTGCCCAGCACTTGGTAAGCCCTCCCCTCAACAGTGGCCCATAGTACAGTCAAGAAGAGATGATATTGAGGCTAAGAGGCTAGCAGGAAGGCACCAAGGTAGACAGAATCTAGCTTAATGAAAGAGATGATACCATCAAAGGAGCAGGGCCCTAACTCAAGCTCACCCTGTGCTGTTTATCCTGAATTTCCTGCTTACTGATAAAGTGTCCTAACCACCAAGCTATAGATCTAAAAACTAGAAGGAATCCCTTGCCCTCCTTTGCTTCCAGTCTTTATGGATGGAGGGTGATTCTACTGTGCCACACTATAAATCAAATAGTACTGTGGAAACCAAGTATTTTAGCAAATTCTCCATTGAAGCAAAAGGGACTTTTGTTGTAGGAAGGAGGTAAAGTTGAGATAATGGGAATCTTTCCTTTGGCTATAATGGGAATTGAACCTGGTTCATATGGAGCGTGAAGCAAAGGTATGCAAAAAGGTAAAAGTAAGAGCAGCCTCTATCTTCTATGATGATCCATTAATGTCACTAATATCAGCAGTCACAGTACTGAATTAATATTCAGACCTCATAGTTTTAGGGGGGCCATTAGACAATACTGAGAGGACTAGGTCAGAAGACAATTCCACTGTCTTATTCACTAGGCTATTGGCTATTTGTTGCCTGTTCCCTGTCACATGGACCAATAATTTGGTTATTTAAATTAACTCTGTTCATTATTTGATGCCATCTAAAATAGTGTCAATAATTAAACAAAAAAAAAAAGTATCACAGAATTTTCTTTTAAAATTTGCTGGTCAGAGAGAACTTGCAGAGGGTAGAATAGTTTCTTTATGACTTAGTTTGTCTTATGGTTATGCTGGGAAACCTGTCAAACTTTGTTTTGCTGTAATACATTCATGACTTTTAATCAAATGTTAGGATGCCAAAAGCCTAGATGCTTTTCTGTTTTTTTCTTTTGACAAATAAGACACAAAAGAGAAGTGAACATTGCACCAGGGAAAATATATTATATGGCAGATAAAACAATTCAATAAAGGGCAAAAGGTGGTGAAACTTTGCAAAGGTTCTTCATTATTGTAGGAATTCATGTTGGCAGGATACTTGGAACCATGCAGATATTGGCCTTATGCTGGAGAATTATAAAGGCACTGCTTTCGTGAGTAAGTCAAGAATAATATATCAATTTATTTAATGTTTTTACAGTTTCATAAATAAGTGTCAGATTTGTTAAGATTTCTTGATATTTTTTACGGTCCAGTGCAGAATTGGTTCTTATGTTTTCTCAGTCTCAAAAACAGTTGCAAATAATTATTTCAAGAGAGAATGAAATGCTGTGCACCCAAGAGAAAAATCTGTCTGCCCACCATTTGTATTTGACTCCATTTGCAGGTAAACCATGTTCATCACCTGTTCAGCTGCACTTCCTGGCAACCATTAGAAGCATCACACATTTTTCATAATTAGACAAGCCTGGAGGTAGGTATCTTTTCAGAAAAATACTTGTAAATGTAAAGTTTTCCTCCTTGCCACTATTTTGATTTCTATGGCCTAAGAACTGCTGAACCCATGCTTCAGTCATCCTCAAACAAGGAGCTTCAAACAATACTTCAAACAAACAACTTTCCTACTACCAAACTGATTGCACATTACAGAGATTTTTACAGTGCCAAGTAGCATTTCTCTGCTACACTTGCACAATCTACACACACACACACACACACACACACACAGTTTTCTCACATATTACACACCCCAAGATAATGCAAAAGCTAAAATTTAATTGTTTTCACAGCTGAATCATTAGTAGCAACTAGCTGATATTTAAAACTGTAGCTATTGCTGGAGACTTGTCTCCAAGGGGAGATCTGGGATTTTGCAAAGCAGCAAAAAGAGTGTGCAGGGCTGTGAAATAGAAACTAGGAATAGCTAAATTGCAAATTCTTCAACAAAATCAGTGAAGAAAGGTTAACTTGATTAGTAGAACTTCAAGACCATTAACAAGGAGAGTAGATCATTAACACCGTTGAATGAAGAACAATTAGCAGGAAGTAAGATTATAATGTGATGAAGTCAGCTGACTTTCTCAATACTGCCTGAATAGAAATGCCACTGCTGATATATAGGGCAGATTGGCTTCCCACTTAAAACATGCACCTTAATTTTGGAATGCTGATTTTGGGAATGGTATATGTGGTATGTGATAAATATGATAGTTTTTGTGTTCGTTTAATTTCAAAAGGATTGCATGTTTTCAAATATTGTCATAACCCATCTACACTATAGTATCTTTCCTAGTTTCTTCTATAGATCATTGCCACTCTGCTGTATACCTTGGAAGTATTTTCAAATTATTTTAATGTATTATCTAGATGACTGGACTTTTACTCACATGGAAAAATAGATAGATACCATACTTACTTAAATATAAGATAAAGTTTCCACCCCTAATCAGCATGGGAAAAATACATTGTCTATCATTAAGCTGCTGCAAGAAACAACATCTGTTCAGTTATGGAAGCCACCTATGAAATGGATAGAATGCAACCCATACTGAGCATGCCCATAAAACACATGGCCCATATTGGGCAAACATACTGAAAGGAATCTTTTTTTTTGTATGGTTTTAAAAAAAATCCAGCAGTTGTTCCCTCAGGAGGGAATGAGCAACATGCCTGGAGATATTGTAATACCAGGCCAGCAGTCAGAAATCTGACACTGTCCTCTGGTGCAGCCTACCTGAACAAGATGCAGTGCCCATTGAGCTCAGTCCCTCTCAGTGCCAACTCTTTCAAGTCATGGTGAACCACTTGTATCAAATACACTTTGACTTACTCTTCACTCCCACAGCTGAGCAAAGCCTTTACAATTTCCAGTGATTCCTATTTCTTCACGAGCTTCAGATATCCAGCAGACATCAAAACTACTACCACCAAACTACTGTGTAGCTGAGAGGCTCTGTTGCCCCCTCTGTCAGCCTGTAGCTTGTAATTAATGTGGCCCTGCCCTGTCTGGAGTGCAGGTGGACCAAACAGCTCTGTACCTTATCTGCATACACATTTTTGGAGCGTCTCAGAACTTGTGACAAGGACACTCAGTTCTAGTTGCTAGTGGGGGATAATTAGAACATGGAACCTTTGTTGGGGGGTATCTGGAGTATACACGCATACTGAACAATGCTGGGCTGGGTTACCATGGCTTGAAATGCTGTTGACTCTGGTGGAGCCCTGACCAATGAGCTATATGGTAAGTCATGAGCCTTTTGGCTCTGAAGTAATGCCATATACCAGTATCAGTATATACTGTTTATCAAGTAGATAGAAAAGTGGAGCTCAAAAATGTGTTTATGGAATAGCCATGTCGAAGCATTCAGCCGTCAGGTTTGAAGTCAGAGTCAACCCCACAACAATCTTTTGTTTCTTTCTGCAATTTTTGTTCTCCTCTCTGTCCTTTTTCTCCCTTTAAGGTTACATACAACTCACTTAAACATTGTGACTGGTGAAGGAGCAGAGCCTGAAAAAAGCCTGACAGTAAGGGGTGGCAGAAAGTCTGCCAGGGAGAAAAAGTTGGGGGGGTGAAGGAGCAGAGGGCAAGGGGTGCACCTGGCTTCCCAGCCACTTTTTCCTCTCATGTAGTAATTGGAGGGGGATGAATTCAATAAAACACTCCAATAATTAGGTTCTACAACTGGAAAATTATAACACATTTCTACATGTTCCATACATAAAACTTAATTATTGATGGATTGTCTTATATTCAGGGTCAACTTGTATTTAAGTAAGTGTGTTAAGTCCCAGTGTGGCCTTAATGATCTAGGCATCTAACATGATCGCCTCTATAAAGGGGTGTTTGTACATATGACAGGGATTTAGTCCTAAATTAAAATGGTGGATTTTTAATTGCAATGATTAAAAACCCATAATCTCAATTTAGGGGCTTTCATTGCTTACAGTGAGGGGCCTGATCCTTTATTTATTTATTTTTTTTGCAGAGCCCTCCTGTGAGAGAGCGAGAGTGTGTGTGTGTGTGTGTGTGTGTGTGTGTGTGTGAAGCTACTGGTGGGCCAAACCATGCACGCTGGGGCGGGGCACTGCTGCAGTGAAGGGAAGATCAGGGAAACCCCATAGCTCAGGCCCCACTGGCAGCTTGCTCCCCCAGCCATGGGAGAGGTGGGCAGGTTCTGTGAGAAAAAAAAAGAATCAGGCCCCTAACCACTTTTTTGTTCTTTTCCAGAGGTGCCTGCCTGCACTGGGGGGTGAGGGGAGAAACAAGCTGCTGTTGGACCCTAAGCTGGCGGGGGTCCCAGTCTTTCCCTCTGCTGTGATGGTGCCCTTCCCCCCCCCCCCGAAAGCTTGCAAAGAACAATTTTTCCAACTACTTAGTTGCTCTAATAAAATATATCATATCTACCCAAAGAACCTTGTCTGCCTATATAATTATACAGAATTTCAAGAAAAATCAGATTCTTTCACTACTCACATCTGCTCTCCTACTACTAATTGGAAAAAGAGTTTAGTTCTACTAGACAGACATTTTTTACAATTGCTTGTCTAACTGAATTTTTTTCAGAGATGACACATTTTAAGAGGCATTGAAAATTTCCAGCACAAAACTGTTTTACAACTTTGGTGAAAGTAATGAGTTTTGATTTTTCTCTTTGCAAATGTTCACTGCAAAAATAGCATTTGTCTTTTCTAGTACAAGCTGGAACCTCTGTGCCTGGCTTAATCAAGTAAGCAGTCCCACTCAAATGCAGGAATAAAGAAAGAATGTAACATCATCTTACCAGATGCAGCATCAGGAAGTGTCTGATGCCTCTGTTTTTCCTCACTCATCACCTCAGTATCTCCTCTGACTCATTAGCTGATTTAGGGGTTTTGGCAATTTGTTCGTGGCCAAAATAAACATCTTTACTTTTCAGGGAAAAGAAAAGAGTCCTTTATCAGCACTGCCCAAGCTGAGTAGTTATTTTCTCTGAGACAGGCGGTTCCTACTAGCGGATTATTGTTAGCCTTCAAAATTTCGGGGGGACTGCCATGCACACGCCTTATTAAATTTTAATTGAAAAGCTAAGGAACTTGTGCAATACACAGCCTATCTGCTTTAGCCTTGGGAACCACCAGGTTCTGTGGACCACAGTTTAGTAACCAGAGGGTGCATCTATACGTGCACTTTAATTCAGAGTAGACTATTTTACTGTACATTAAAGCATCATGTAAAAAACTGTGACATTATGCTAATGCACAATAAAATACTTTACTGTGCATTAATTGTAATTAAAAAGCATGCAAATACATGACTGTGCATTAGCACAGCTTTATATCCCCAAATATTGTACCTCACATTGGAGGTACTATATTTAATGTGCATTAGAAAAGGTACATTAATGCATGTGTGCATTATGCATGCCCATTGTCTAGGTACAAAGCACCCACTCCTCTTCTCTAGATGGCTCTGTTCAGAGACCATTGAACCCCTTAGCTGTGAGGAGCAATCTATCCTCAGCCTAAGATTGTCTTTCTTCACTGCCTCTTAGGGCCACTAGCTACATTCCTATTAAAGGTCAGGTCTTTTCCTTTGATTCTTTCCTGGCTTTGACACATCTTTCTTGGACTCTTTCCCTAGCTTTCACACATTTCTTGGACAGTTGTCCAGCATGATGGTCCTTTTTCTGGCTCCTCATCTACTAAGAAATGTATGCCTATTATACTTCCCAGATGGTCTGACTGGAAGATGTCTACTCTCAGATATGTGGTCAGGAGGAGGTATAGGAACAAGTATACATCATAATTCAGACTTGAATGTTTAAACAGCCTATCTCACCTAGTGACACAGTGGGATATTGCCCCCTGGGGGCTATTTCTTTCTCCTCTTGATGTCAACAAGATCACTTGTGAAAAAAAGTACTACTCAGCGGGTACATTTACATAAGATGCTGACTGCTCTGGAGTTAATTACTCCGAGGTTCAAGTTCAAATGGTATGCCTGGGATAAAAGAACTTGAGCAGTAAGCTCTGGAGTTTATTTATATATACTAATGGCATATGCAGATGCACCCAGTATAGGGAAGAGTGTGGCTTTAGAGAAGAACAGGCTATTTAAGAACATAAAGGTGAACTAAACAAGTACTGATAACTACTAACCATGAACACTGACAATTGAGCTCAAGATAAATTATTTATTTCAGTCTCATAAAGAATATGCAGGTACATATTGTGTAAAATTAGCTAGTGTATTATTATTATTCCAAAGTTTAAATACCGTTCATAATGTCTGCAACAGTTGAACAACCACTTGACAACTGAGTGTTTATTTGGAAAATGAAGAGCCTATTAAAACCTTTGGAAAATATGGCGAACTTTTTGTTCTGCACTCTAAACTCAGAATGATTAACAAATTAATTAACATGTTAATATGTTAGTAATTTCTTTTCTGAATAGATATGGCACATGAATTATGGCAAGATGTCATTCATTTGTATTGCTCCAGAGAACACATACTTTCAGAATTGTACTGGTACTCATTAATTCTTTTCCACTTCACACATAAATATGGTACTTGACACACTGTCCTTGGTGATATATAATAGCAATCTGTTTCTGACCTCTCAGTCCCTTTCTTTTTTCATGTGTGCTACAAACTGGGATTTCAGGTAGCTCAGATGCATGCTAATCATGGAACTAATGCTCTCTAACAACTGCTGTTGCTGCATGATAAATAGTTAATTACTTCTTAAATGATCTTCTCTTCTAAAGATCTTGTGCTTACAAAAGGAAGATTGAAAAGTATGGTTTTTAGAACTCCTTGATTTCATGGACAGGAGGGAGAGAGACTATTTACTTCTTCATTCATACTCTGAAATACATTTTATTTCACTCTGGTTGCTAATTCCATTTCAAATGAACGAAGCAACAGCCACTGTATATGTCCAAGGGTAAATTTGTTACAAGTGACTACAATGGAAGTTAGGAGCTGTTTGAGAAGAAGCAGCTTCTTCTTTGAAGTTTATGATGAGCAATTTATGTTAAACAATAACATGTTGGCATAGAGTGTTGCCTTTGTAAAGAAAGTGTAGTACATCGTATCTGACAATGCCAGGCATTTGCAAATAAGGATGGAGTGTGAAGACAAGGAACGATTCCTCTTGTACTGACGTCCATGCACTCTGTAAAATCCCAGAATGGAAAATAAAATACAGGCATATATTTGCATGCTGAGAAGGGTTAAAACCACTTTGGTCCACACCTTTCATTCAGAGAAGGCAAACTTATTCCCATCTGAGGCTTGTAAATGGAATCACTTGCTATCATGTCCCCCTTGCCCTTGTTAGAAATCAAAACAAATTAAGAAATTCTTTCTTTTGGTTCCTTGTGACTTATTTTCCATTTCCATTTCCATCTTAATATAAGCTGGATTGTTTAAAACTCCAACAGAAAAACTAGTCTGAGGAAGGAAAATGTAAATAGGCAATTTCTATGGTAGGAAGATCTAACATATAAACGATGTAAATATCTTATTTCACAGCCACCTGTTGGATACTACTGTTTGTAAAAGACAACGTGATAGGAAATAGCAGAAGATCATTTTAATAGAAAACTGTGGGAAGAATACTGGAAATAGCTTATTTTATTTTACTTTTTTTATTTTACTTATTGGATATTTATATAAACAGAAGTAAAGTTATAGAAAAAAGTAGGAGGTCATTTTCATTGAGAATTGTGATGAATGTTAACATAAAATATTGAAAAGCACTTATTTCATTGCTAGTTATTGGACACTATTGTTTAGAAAATATAAAGTGCAATGAAGTGATAGAAGATCATTATGGGGTGTAGGTTGTAGTTGTGTCGGTCTAAAGTTCTTTGAATAAATCTTGTTAAGAAGCATTTTTCCAACTATTTGAGTTGGTCTAATAAAAGATATCAGGTTTACCAAGAGAACCTTGTCTGCTTATAGAAGATCATTTTCATTGATAATTACAGGGGGATCTAACATAAAAATACTGGAAATAATTTATTTCATTGCTTCTTATTTGATACTATTTATAAAAATACAGTGTTAGAAGGCAACAGAAGATCATTTTATTAAGAACTGTGGGAAGAACTTACATAAAAATATTGGAAATAGCTTCTCTTATAGTTATTTATTTTATGTGATAAATAGTGGTATCCAGTAGCTAGCAATTAAATTAGCTATTTTTAGTATTTTTATATTAAAACTCCCCAGTCTTAATAGCTTATTTTATTGCTAGTTACTGGATACTACTATTTATAAAATAAAAATGAAGTGGTAGGAAGCAAAAAAGATAATTGTCATTGAGAATTGTAGCTGTTGTTGTCAGAACCCTACCCTGTCTCAGTGATGGTGGTGATGTAATGGGCAGAGGCCTCTGGATCAAATAATATCCCCAGAGGTTAAAACAAAGAACTATAGAATTGCAAGACACAAGGCTTTAAAAATCCTTTGAATAAAAAGTATCTGTTAGTACTGGTCAGAATATTTTAACTAAATGGCTTTTGTCAGAAAATTACATTTTGTCAAAACCAAAATGTTCTGCAGAGGCAGGCCTATCTCAGCAGTACTACTGAAAAATAATCTGAGGTTCAGTGTGGACTTTCTTTCTGAAGAGAAGGAAGAAAAGTTTCCAAATTGTGAAACTGAAAATTTTTAATAAAAAACGAACATTGACAACATATTGTTTGTGAAAGCATTTGTAAGGTTTTTTTATATTCTAAGCCTTAATTAAAACAAAAGCAAAACTATCAGGCTCTGGGCAGCCTACTCTCTGCTTGCTTTCTTTTCCTTGTGACCTCATGGGTGTGACTACATGAGACACTTTACTCAAGATTAGTACAAATTACTGCTCAGTAAGTGTCATCATCTATACATGCAGACACTTACTGCAGTTATTTGCTCTAATCATGAGTAAATTTGCTACCTATTAATACAAGTAGAAAATTTACTTGCAATTAGTTACTGTGCAGGAGCAAATTTGCTCCCAGTCAGCCCCACCACCAGGAGGCCATCTGCAGGCCATCTGCAAAGCCCTGGGGCTGTGAGCTTGTCCAGCTTTAAGTCTGGGGCACCTTTTTGCCTGCCTTTTTGCTCCAGGTCTTCAAAAGCCTGTAGGAACAATGGCACCCTGGGCCACCTGTAGACAGCTTCTGACCACTGCATGTTCCTCGAGAGGCTGCAGGCCAGCTGCAAGATCTTGCCTGCACCCCAGCACCACTCTTTGGTATGGTGTCACTGCATGGCTGCCAGGCCCATGCTGTGCCCCGGTGCTGGGTGCTGCAGGCACCTGCCAGGCCTGCTAGTACCCTGGAATATGTGCAGTCAACCTCTAACCCTTGGGTCCTGCTGCAGCTGGCCCCAGGCCACTCCCAGTAACCTGCTCAGACCCTGCTGCTGGTGCCTGGCACACTCTTGCTACGTGCCTGCCTGTCTCAAGCCATGCCCCTGTGCTGAGCACTGCATGCTTCTGCCCAGGCCTGCCAGCACTGGGACTGTAGTGTGGAGGCCCAGTGAGCCATTGAGGGACCCTCCCCAACCCCACATGTCACCTCCTGGTCCCAGGAGACCACAGACCTTGTCACACTGGGGAGAGGGTGAGGTCCTCAGCTAGTTTGCGTGGAGGGAATACTCCAACACGCACATCTACAAGGGCCTGTCAGGCTGCACTTGGGCATGTGGGCATGACCAGTTGGTGTGCCAGTGCTGCATAAAGATCAAGACCTTTCAGGCACAGTGGGTCACCAACCACAACTGCTGGTTGGGGACAGCCCACAAGTTCATGCCCTTTATTTGGGAGCTGGATGACATCTTTGTGATCCTGGACCCTGACCTGAGTCTTGCCATGCATTCAAGCGTGGGCAGCCTGCCAGATCCTCCTCTGTGGGTGCCATCACATTTCTCACCCTTTGCTTCCTCCAGGAGCTCTGAGAGCCTGGACCAATGCCTGCCTCGCCAACTCTACACATTCAGCCCTGCCCAGGAGGCCAGGACGACCATGTCACCACTGGCCACAAGGAGCTCCAGCTTATCCCCAGAGGGGTCCCTGCCTGGTCAGCTGGATGCTATACCCCTGGCCTGCTCCCCAGGCTCCTCCCAAGCCTGTGCACCAGGACACTGCTGCCAGTGGGTACCAACTTGGGTTCCCAGGTACTCCTGTCACATCCACACAGTAAGACCTGTACTGGGGAGAGGGCCCCCGCCCGGGACCCTCCCTTCCCTTCCATCCCTCTTCTCACCTCCCCTCCCCACTGCTGCCTCTGCCCCTGCCCCAGCTCCGGCTCCTCTCCCTGCCCACCCTCCTTGCTTGGTCTGCCCATGCTTCACCTGCCTCCAGGTCAGCACAGCATGAAGGGAGGCAGGTGGCAGCAAAAACTTTATTGAGCAGCCTGTACCCTCACAGCTATTTGGCACGGGCTTCTCCCATGCCAAGGAATATGTTAATTCCAGCAGCAATTTCCTCCTTGGCTGCAGGGGACAGGGACATGTAGTGCAGCCACAGGTAGCTCTTCAAACAGTAGCAGAGGTTGCAGAGCAGGATAGGCTTGCCCTAAGCACTTTTGAAGCTCAGGGACCCATGACAGGTTTCAGGTTTGCCTGAGGCACAATGGCAATCACTGAAAACAGGGCATAATGGGTTAGGCACCCTTTAGTCCATGCAAAAAGCTCCTCACAGTGCACCTGGGATACTCACAGCAGGGGCATGCTTGGGGTACAGAGCCAGCCCAGGGGGGCTGGCCCCAAGGTTCCTCCCTATAGGACCTACAGCTGCATATGGGAGATGTTGCCCACAAGGAGGTGTGGGAAGGGTGTGAAGAGGCAGGGGACCAGGCATACCAGGAGTTCCAGGCTAGGTGGCTCCAGAGCAGAAACTGCCTGCAGTGAGATCAGGACATGGCCCAGTCTGCAGACTGCAGGAGGGGGAGATAGGTGTGTTGGCAAAGCAGCACCTGCCATCACCCCCAGGTGAGCGCCCTACACAGCAACCTCACCATGGTGTGTACATCTTTGGGGATGCGGCCAGAGTCTGGGGTGCTGGATACCTGTCCCCAGACTCCACCCTCTAGGTTCTCCCATTTCACTGTACCCCACCTTGGGAGGGCGCACACCACTTGATATACTCTGGATGGGTACTTTATTGGTGGTGGGTGGGGGTGGGTTGTGGAGGGCCTCTGTTGTTGGGGAGGAAGAGGGAGACAGGCTCTGTTATTGGGGAGGGAAGGGGGAGGAGAGTCTGTGTGTGGGGGGAATAAATAGCTTTTCTGAGAGCAGTCGACAGTGAGCATGGTGCTGGGGGTGTATGGTGGGGTGGAAGTCTATGGGAAGCTGTTCAGGCAGGCTACAGTAGAGAGTGCAGAAGAAGGTGGTTAGCTAGCACCTCTCGCACTTGGTACCCTGACCCCTCACTAGTGGGTGAGTGGCTTACCTGGGGCCTCGGGAGGTGTGGGGAGGTGCTGCACTGCTGTTGCTGCCACTGCTGCCACTGAAGCTGGCACTCCTGGTGCCAGGCATCTTCCAGCCATTGTGCCTCCTCTGCCCAGGGCTCATGGAACAGCTCCCTCCAGAACTTTCAGATGTTATGCAGCACACAGCCTGTGACAATGACCTGGGGAATGTTAGTTTTGGCGACCTTGAGGCAGGCAGTGGGGGTGCACCAGTGCCAGTGTCCCTTCAGGTGCTTGCTTGAATGCATGCTCCACCAAGGTGTGGGTCTGGCCTTGGCAGTTGTTGAAGTATGCCTGGAGGAGGTTCAGGGGGCTGGTGTAGGGATGCATGATCTAGAGGGGGAGAAGGTAGGTGGGGTCCTTGATGAGAAGGGATGAGACTGCTATGGCACCCAGCTGGAGGTCTGGCACCCCTGGTGCAAAGCACCCATTCTGCACCACGACAGGCAGAGTGGAGTTGCAGAAGACAGGTGTTGCGGACACTACTTGCCCAGCCAGCACTCAAGTGAGTAAAGGGACTGTGTGGTCAATGATGGCCTGGAGCATGATGGAAGGGAAGCCCACTGGATGTAGTAGGGGTGGTTGCCAGTGGCAGGCAGGTGATGGGGATGTGGGCCCTTTCAGGGCCCTGATGCACTGGGGGATGCCCATGGCATGTAACCCTGCTGCCATCTCCAGGGGTTCATGGATCTGGAGCACAGTGCGCCCCTAGCACGTCCTGGAGGGTGCCACAACTTCCAAGACAGACTCCCTGGCAGTCACCTTATACATACCAAAGATAGTTGATGGAGCACAGGCTGGCAGACATGGCCAACTTGAGCAGGGTGATGGCCAGCTGGGTATCCATGGAGAGGGGCCACTGCTTGGTGGTGCCCTGCCACTCCAGGTGCAGGCAGAGCTGCTTGAAGAGGTCTGGAAAATGACCTGGGTCATCCAGAATGAGTTGTGACACTGCTTATTGTTCCAGGTGCCCTAGACGATGTGCAGCCTCCAGTCCTGGCTGGGCAGGTGAGCCCAGTGGCGGTGGGGATAGAGGCCCAGAAATGCATGGACAGCCCTGGTGGTGGCATCCATGAATGCATAGTTGGCATCCCTGCCAGGTTCTGGGTGGTAGCATGAGGTCCAAGTGCCAGCATCCTGGTGGTTGCAGGGGGTGGGGGTGTCAGGGGGCCTCGGATGGCAGACTGAGCCAGAGAACAATCTGGGACAGGTGGCAATGCCTACAGGAGACCAGCAAAGCGAGAAGCATGGTGAGCAGGAGCATGGGACAGTGGATGTTGCTCCTGGGGCCAAGGGCTGGAGAAGCCATGGTGTGGCAGGAAGAGGCTGTGGCGACAGAGCTGCTGCATTCTGTCACCAAGCTCTGCCTGCTTCTCTGGGCCAGGAAAGCAGGTGGCCCTGGAACAGTGCATGGGGCTGCCTTTTAAACATGGCCACTGGGCACAGGCAGCTTTGGTGGGAGTCTCTAGCTTCCCTTGGTGGCAGCAAGGTTAGAGGAAATTGCTGCCATGCGTGACACATCTGCTCCTGTGTTCCTAAACATGTAGACACCTGTTTGGGGTGGGTTTACTTTAAATGTTACTCTAAACCCACCCCAAACAGGAATGTACATGTACAGGGACACAAGAGCAGATCTGCCACTCATGGCAGCAGTCTTTTCCTACCCCAGCTGGCCCTGCAGTGGCACCCTGCTGCCACCAGAGGAATCTGGAGGCTCCCACTGAAGATGTCTGTGCTTGGTGGCCATGTTTAAAATGCAGCCACATGGACTGCTCCAGAGCCACCTGCTTTCCTGGTCCAGAGCAGTGTACAGAGCATGGTGGCACTATGCAGATGCTCTGTCACTACAGCCTCTGCCCACCATGCCATGGCTACTCCAGCCCCTGGATCCTGAAAAAACATCCATTGCCCCAGGCTCCTGCTGACCATGCTGCTTGCTCTGCTGGGCTGCTTCAGGGACTGCTGCCTGGCCCTGGTCAGTCTCAGGTTTACTCTAGAGTAAACCTACCCCACAGCATGTGCACGTGTATACACGTGTGACTGCCCACTCTAGCCCCAAGTTATGCTAAGACCCCCCCCCCAATGGAGTTTGGGACAGTGGCATGCTGGGAGCAGCACCATCAGTCCTAAGCGAGAGGGTCACGTACACTGTTTACAGAAAGGCACAGGGATGACTCAAGGTGTGAGATACAAGATGACTGAACAATCTCCCCGGAGATAGGAGTGACGCCGCCCCCTATTGCCAGACGGAGAAAATTAATCAGTGATGGTATCAACAGAAAACGCCTTGTTAACGAACTAGGCATAAAAGTCCTTCAGTTTAGTTAGCAATTTGTAGTGCGGAGACAGTCCTAGCTGGCCTGGAGACTCTCGC
>JAGPOW010003316.1:103231526-103261507 GCA_030014935.1 Caiman crocodilus | reverse complement strand
ACCTTTGCTTTTCTTCCCTCTTGTTTCTTTCTTAGATCAATCTGTAATTTTACTATGGCAAAGCTTTAATTATACTAACTGTAGAATAAGTTATACATATTAACAATATTGATCGAGGTTTTGTGTACTTTGATCAATCCTTGTAATAAAAACTTCGTATAGGATCCTCTCGTCTCGAGTCCCTGAATTTGGATCGCCAGAACCGGCCCTAGCGGGCTGTAACAACACGCCCACAGAATAGGATCTGACTTTGAAAGTTAACTCCTTTGTAGTCATAGATCCGTTACATCAGCACTGTAAGTGACAATGATTGATGAGATTGTTCCTTTTTTTGCAGGTTTCTATTACACAAAATAAAACAAAGCTTAGCACAGAAAGCAGCAGGACAAATTACAGAATAATGTCTCTTTCCCCTGAATCTGTTCTGGCTTAGAGTAATGTCTCTTTACTTTCGTCATCTCCTCATTAGTGACATTAGCAGAAGAATGGACCAAGAGTTCTTGTTTTAATGGTAAAGATATGGAAATAGAAAAAAAGAACAAAGGGCAGGTCAGAACCATAGCACAAAAACAAAAATCTCCCGCAGTAATGGCCTCAGTCTTAGTGTGACCTGATTCCTGCATGATCATTCACATATAGCCCCAAGCCTCAAAACCCCAGCCCCTGGAACAGTTATATTCTTACCTTATCCTTCAAGAGATATGCATTCATCTCTTATCCATTCCAGACAAGTTAAGTTTTTTAAATGTTATCTTATAAATGTATTGCAAGCATGAATGCTGGTCTGGGATGGCTGCTGCTGATTGAAAGAATCATAGAAATTAAAGCCATTAAAAGACAACAGTAAGATTTATAAGGCTAAGGAGTTCAATTTGTGACCCAAGGGACATGAGCAACCCTCAGCTGTGCCCCTTGAGGAAGACAGTAAAAGAAGAAATTGCATATTTGATTTTGAATGTAAAAGGGTTATCTGAACTGCACCCTGTGGGTGAGTCTACATGTAGTCGTACAGCGCCTTTGTTACTGCATCATTTAGTACTTCCATTTTGAAGTACTAAAAGATGGTGCAGTAGCAGCCCATACTGCACCATGCACAGTTGTTTTTGGCTGCTACATCACTGTAGCAATGCATTTTAATGAGGGAGCATGTTTCTATTGCAATATAGCAGCAGCATCATGGTTTATGCCAATGGACACTATAGCACCATAGCACATTACTACAGTACCTTAGCCTCTTGTGTAGATGTACCCCGTAATAACTAAATGTAAATGTCTGAATGCAGCAGGGGAATACAGCAGGAGAATATAGCAGGGATTGGAGACCACCTGAACCTGGCATGTATTGGGGAAAAAAAATCTTTACAGCCTGCCAGGGCTGTTGTGGCTGGCTGAAGGCCCAGGGCCCTCACTCAGCCTTCTATTCAAACCTTTACATTTCCCAGGTCATCACACACTCCTACCCATGACAGAACAGGGACTTCTTGACCTAGTAAAGTCTGACTGCCCAAATTACTACCAGACCCTGCCCACCCCATACCCACTGCGAAAGAAAGCAGTAGCAAGAAAAAAAAAAAAGCACCCTGTGAAAGGGCACTGTGCCCAGTTGGAAGAGTTCACAGGCAGCCACAAATTCCTGTTTTACTGGCCAGCCTCATGCTCAGCCCTCAACATACCATGAAAGCCTGCAGAGGGACTGGCTTCTTATGTGATAGAGCCTGAATGGTCTTGGTTGCCTCAAAAGAAAAAGAAAAAAAATTGATTTTGGCTGGGCTGAAACACCCCTTCTCTGAGATACCACAAAGGCTGTGACTGAGGCATGGGCTCAGAACTGGGGCTTGGCTCCAAAGAGGTTTTCGTATGTCATGAGAAGCCTTGCATCTTTGCACTACGGAGTCATGGCTCTATTCAGGTACACACTAGAGCTCACCTGAACTTGGCATGCATTGTGGGGAAAAAGTTGTTGCAAGTTGCTGCAGCTGGCTGCAGGAAGAGAGGCCATAACCAACCTTGGGCTCATTCCCTTTCACTTCCCAGTAGTGGTGATGTGTAGCAGGTGCATGGGCATGCTCGTGTGCCCCCTGAGATTACTGGTGCACCCCCTGTTAGGGAGCATTCCCCAGTTAGGCAGTGGGTGGGCAGAGGGCAGGCAAGAATGCTGGTGCCCCCTTGAGAGCACCGACCAGGTGGGGGCACCAGGAGAAGCAATCTCTGTGTGGTCCCCCTGGAGCCGATTGCACTGAAGGGGGTGAGGGGTCATGGCCGATCGTGCTGACCTGGAAGTGCCAGTGGTATGATCAGCTGTGCAGGAACCCCCCCAGCCAGTGTGACTGGCCATGGGGGGACCCCCCTAGTTGGCATGATCAGCCACAGGGGGACCACACAGAATCTCTGGCTTTGATCCAAGCAGAAGCATTGGTACACAACTTTCCAACTCCCCAGCTTTGGGTGTAACCAACACCCAATGCTTCCAGGAAGCTTAAAAACAACCTGATACATAAAGCAGAAAAGGCAATAACCAGCAAAGCCCAGAAGCATGGGAAATACCCATGGTAGAACATAGGCATAAATATGCCTAGCCTAGCCTCAAGCAGTAGCTGTCCAGCCTCTTTTTGAACATCTCCAGTGATGGAGAAAGTCTATTCCATTACTTCACTGTTGTAACGGTGAAGAAGTTTTTCTGGATAGCCAATCTAAACTTACTTTGCAACAACTTCCAGCCATTGGTCCACATCCTCCTTTCTGCAGCAAGAGAAAAAAGCTGCTCTCTCTTTTCTTTCTGGTAGCCTTTCAAGTATTTGAAGACTGCTATCATGTTCCCTTTTAAGTGTCTTTTCCACAAGCTGAACTGGTCTAGTGTCTTCAAGCTCTCCTTGTGTGACTTGCTTTCCAAGCCCTTTATCATTTTTGTTGCATGTCTCTGGACCCTCTCTACCTTCTCCATGTCCTTTTTAAAATGTGGAGCCCAGAACTGCACATAATACTCCAGATGAGGCCTAACCAGTACTGAATAGAGAGGCACCATCACCTCCTGTGTCTTGCACCTAATAATGTTCTACTGAGGCATACCAAAAGTGCATTCTCCTTTTGAACAACTGCATCACACTAGTTTAGTTAGACTCCCAAGTTCTTTTCCACAGTGCTGCCATCCAGCCAGGCATCACCCATTTTATATTTGTGTTTTTGATTTTTCTTGCCAAGGTATAGCAGTTTGCATTTGTCTGCACTGATCATCATCCTATTAGCTCTTGACCAACTTTCCAATCTGTCTAGATCTTCCTGAATTGTGCTCATATCTTCCAACGTGTTTGCAATCCTTCCCAGTTTTGTGTCATCTGCAAGCTTGTTCAAGAAGCTTTCTATGCCAGCATCCCAATCTTTAATAAACACGATGAAAAAGTGTCTAACTTTTCTAAGTAATCCCTAGCCTGTTCCTCCATTACTCTATACTGTTTGTCTCCTTCCCTATTCCTGCTGCATTTGTCAGCTGGTAGCTGGCTCTGTTTGTGAAAACTGATGTAAAAAAGGCATTACATACTTCAACTTTCTCTACACTGTCTGAGAACAGATTCCTTCTGCATTCTGTGAGGGACCTGTGGAATCTCTGATCTTCCTTTTACTTTTGATGTGCCTATAGAATCCCTTTGTATTGCCTTTAACATCCCTTGTTAGCTGAATCTCATTTGTACCTTGGCCTTCCTACATTTTGTCCCTGAATGCCCATGTGATATTCTTATACCCTTCCCTAGCATGTTTCCACTTTTTACAGGATTCCTTTTTGAGGTTCAACTCTTTGAAGAGATCATTGTCTAGCCATGTTGGTCTCCTATTGTACTTCCTATTCTTCCATCTCATCTGGAGAGCTTGCTCCTGAATGTTTAAGGAAGTCCCCCTTAAAGGCCTAATACTACTGCTTAGTAGCATCACATCATAGTTTTTGCCACGCACATCTACTGCATAATAGTATCAGGCTACTATGCAGTCAGCTTCTTGTGTCGATATGGCCACTGTCACCCAAGTTGCCTTCACATTCTTAGCCAGTTCCTCCCTGTTTTTGTGAGAAAGTCAAGAAGAGCTTCTCCATACATTGACCTCTGCCATCTGAGTCAAAACACTTGCTGGACTTGTTGTGTACTGCTGTTTCCCTCCCAGAAGATAACTCAATAATGAAAGTCCTTCACGAGAGTCAAGTCCTGCAATTTGAAAGCTTCTCTTGTTCGTTTAAAGAGAGCCTTGTCCACTTCCTCTTCTTGGCTTGGAGGCCTGTAGCAGGCATCCATCATGACATCTCCCTTTTACCTTTACCCAAAGGCTTTCAACAGGCCTATCTTCCACTTCATACTGCACCTCTGAAAATGTATACATTGTTTTTATATGAATGGCAATGCCTCCTCCATTTTCCCTATGCCTATCTTTCCTGAACAAGCTAAGCCCATCTATGACTGTACTCCATGTCTGAAATTAGACTTTGAGCTCTTCAATCAGGGAGTATATTTTTTATATGTTTGATGATGTGGTTCACATGTTTCATAATCATCACATTACAATGCAGGTGCATCACACAGAAAAAAAAGAAATGTTCCCTA
Organism: Caiman crocodilus; assembly: GCA_030014935.1. Taxonomy (NCBI): domain Eukaryota; kingdom Metazoa; phylum Chordata; order Crocodylia; family Alligatoridae; genus Caiman; species Caiman crocodilus. Next base: position 103,256,924 of record JAGPOW010003316.1, on the reverse strand, counting down.
GTAAATTGTATTTGACATGATTTTAGCTATTCTATTCTCCTTATTGTGATATTTGTGAACTTTAATATATTGCAGAATGGTCTAATGCAGGTGCTTAAATCCTTTGGGACCAAATTGATATCAACATATCCAGGAAATTGTATTTAAAACCCATACCCCTTGCTACTGTCAGAGAAGAAGTACGTGACATTTAAAAAAATCCAATTTCTGAATTTCTTCATTATTTGAAATGGTTGTCCATTAAAGGTACTTTATTCAACTCTGGTAGGTTATAAGCTCAAACCTGTTAGTGCTTTCAAACTAAACCAGCCTGCCATTTACAGATGATAGGCCTGTGCCATGCCTTCTCCTAAGGAATGAGAAATGAAGCATACGTAGGAGAATAAAAGTGCACAGTACACTGATCCACAAACTGTTTCAAATGCAACATACTTCAGGTTTGATGAAATTGGCTCCTTCTACACACTTACACACAGCTGAGCCTAAAGGTGTAATCGAGTCCTTTGAGGGGCTATGTGAAAAATTTATGAAATGCACCATTGCTGTATCTGCAGATCTACCATCCCATTCCAAAAGGTAAAGAGAGAATCCAGTTTGTTCCATTTCTCTATTTACATTTAATTCAAATGTTTTATTTACTGAACTATTTAGTTATCAGTCTAACGAGATAAGGAAGACAATTTGCAAGGAATTAATTGTAAAACATAACTTAGAGATATTAAATTTGTTTTCTGTTTTATATTTTTATGTGCATGTAAGAGTAAATGAACTTGGGCTCCTTTATGAAGTGAGGTGAGGCAAATCAAGCCATGTATTATATATACTATTGTTCTAAAATTCAATATTTAATGAGGGAGACCCACAGGAGGTGTAATTGACTGAATTCTGTAAACTATATCCTCTCCTTTGCTATAGAGAGGATATTGTGTTATATTAAAAAGAACTCCATAAGATCTATTTTTCCTTCTTTGGGAATTACCTGTATAAACTCAGGAGCAACCTAATGAGAAAAATGTGTCTTAATAATACAACCATTGTAAGTACTGACTAGCCATTTGTTACTTCCTAGTCTAGCCAGGTCAATTGTTCCCTAGCTAACCATCTTTGCAAAATGTTTTAGATCAAACTAGGTGCATCTACATGTGCAATTAATGCAATGCAATAAACTGTAGCACAGGTCATGCTGGAGTCAGGTGCTCCTGAGGGCAGTATTTACATGTGTGCCTGGGACTGCAGCAGTCTGAACAGGGGCAGAGCAGCCCCAGGCTGGCAGAAAGCCAGGGGGGGAAAGGGGGGTCAGCCCTGGGCTCCGCGTGGCACCAGTGGGCAGTGGAGGGGCTAGCTGGGGCATGAGGATACTACAGTGCAGGGCTAGGTGGCAGACAGCCCCTCACCTTAGCACCCTCATGCCACAGTTAGCCCATTACCGTCTACATGTGAGTTTGATCACATATAAGTGCTCTGCCATAGGATAGTATGGTCCCCAACAGTTCTATCCTATAAAGGAGTTAATTTACTGAACTCTAATACAGGTGTACATATAGACTGTGGTGCTTTACTGCAGAGCTAATTAGCAGGGATCCTAGTTTTCTCTGTTTAAAAATAGCAAATACTCTGATTAAAAACCCTAAATACACATTTTTCTGCAATCAAAATGAAACACTGCTATATATATTGAGCCTACCAGTACCTCAATCATTATAATAAAATAAATTCTAAATACCTATATATTTTGGCCTTTGATGTTGTTTTTCAACATGGAAAATCAGACCTCCCCCTACCCCCTTCTCTTACCAGGATGCAGGTCCAGGTGTAGTTGTCCCGCCACACTGCTTTGGGGCACTAAGCAGCACTGATATGCTGGTTCCCTGCCTCTGCCCATGCCTTTGTCCCTCACTTCCAAACCACAGCCCCCCCCCCAGCCTTGCCATTGCCCCTCACTCCTGACCCACAGCCCCCAAGCCCTGCTGGTGTTGCTCACTCCTTACCTGCTGCCCTCTAGCCCCAGGCCCTCAGTGCATGAGGAAGAGGGAAGGTGTGTAGGGAAGGGGGGTATGGGCTCAGGCAATGCATCGAGGGGGTGGGAAGGACACAGGCAATGCTTGGGAGGGTGAGAGGGCACGTGCCTCCTCAGATTTCTGCACCCACAGTGAGGCATGGGGCTGCAGCTGGGCCACACCAGTTCCAGGCATAAACTGCCTCTGCAGCCCAGTGGGCAGGACCTGGCATGGGAGGGAGTACCACACCATCATGGCTGCTGAGGTGAGGCATCCCTGCCCACCTGGCAGCAACAGGGGGCACAACTCCGTGCCACCACTGCCATGCCTCGCCTTGGCAGCCATAGTGGCACAGTGCTCCCTCCTCTGCTGGGTGCCAGGTGCTGGGCCATGAAGTCAGCTCCTACCAGGAGCTGGTTTGGCTTGGCTGCATCCACATATCTCACTGTGGGCACAGAAATCTGAGGGAACACATGCTCCCCTCCGCATTGCCTATGCCTGTTCCTCCCTGCATCTCCCATGCAAAGTTTGTGCCCGCCCGTCCCCCTGACATGTTGCCGGTGTCTCTCACCCCGCTCATAGATTTACCTGGTTAGAGCTATGGGAGCTGCTCTCCACTGGTGCCTGGCTGTCCTGTGCATGTGTACATACCCAAACATATATGTGGTATCTCTTATGTCTTGCCTCCCCACCCCAGCTCCAAGCAGCTCCTTGCAGGCTGGCACTCTGCCAGTCTGCAAGGGGAAACCTGTAGTTTCCCGGGTTCTTTTTTAAAGAGAAAATTTGCATTTTTTCCGTGACAAATGAAATACCATAATTAGTCAACTCTGCAATAAAGCATGCATGCAAATGAACCTACATAGTGTAACTTATTTATAAGGTAGCAAATATACATAGGGTCCAATCCTGCAAAATATACCTGGGAGGTAATAAGCTCTGCAGCACCCAGTGAAATTAGCTGGAGTTTGAGAGTATTTATTGCACATTATGTGATCATTCCTTTGGCCCATATTTCTCTTAACAATATTTGATTTCACAATTGGCCTCAGAGTTAAAGCAAGCTAGTCAGCATGATAGTGTATTAGGTGTGTGCACCACAAGAGTCAAACTGCACCTTGTTAATCTTTTGATAAAATGATACTCTTGCAGACAAAGCTTTTGTTAGACATAAGAAAGTCTTGCATTAAATCCTGGCTCCACTGAAGTTTGCCATTAACGTCAATGGAGCCAGGATCTCACCTTTTAATTACAAAAGAGCTTAGTCAAGATCCAGAGAGGTTTCTAGGTACCTGAAAAAGGACAGAGGTATACTTTAACATCTAAGCCCAGAAAAGCGATTGAGAAAATTCCTGTTTCGGCCACAGAACCCTTTAGCACCTTTGGTGATTACATTTTAATCCTGAAAGTTCATAGGCACCTAACTTAGGTTTCGACGCAAGCAAAGAAGCGCCTCAGTCTGACAGCTATGCCCTTAGCTCCATCCTTGGTTCTGGTCTCTCCTTATGTGATTGTTTTGGGGTTTGTTGTTTGTTTTTTAACCACTGACTGTCTAATAGAAAAGGTATAAACCCAGATCTCCCTCCCTCTGCTGAGTACCCTAACCACCTAGCTACATTGTCTGATAATGCAGCAGGGGATCATCTTCCCATTTGCTTCCTGACACCACTTTTGCAGCCCAAGGAGCAGCTCTGATGGGAGTGATCTGTGTAGCTGCTGTCCCTTTTTCAATGCTTAGCAGTTCACTCAGTCTTTTGTAAGACATTCACCATTACCTTAGTCCCAGGGAGAGAAGGGTGGTAGTTCAACTCATTGCTTGAGTCTAAGAGAGTGTCTTAGATCACTTCACACTTAGATCACACTAAAGGCACTTAAAATATAAATGTCACATGCTAAAGCTTGATAACTTATGCTAAATGCTGAGTGTCTCCAACTTACACCACTTTGAGATAGGGTTAATTTTTGCCTGTGCTACTTAGCTTGTGTTAGGATAACTTCAGCTTACTCCATGCAGCACTGGCGATGTGTAGGTGATGCATGTGCACCCCATGCGAGCACCAGTGCACCCCCTGATTGGCCACACTCACTGCTTAGGCAATGGGCAGGGGAGGTAAGCAGGAGTGCTGGTGCCCTCCCTGCAAGCGCCCGCTGATTGCTGTAGTCACTCCCTGAAGTGGCTGTAGTGATTGGCTGTGGAACTCCCTCCAGGCAGGGCAGTGAGATCTGCTGTGGGGGAGCCCCCTCCCCCCACCTCTGGGCAGGAATATTGGCCATGGGGGAGACTGGTTGCAGGGGAGGCATGTGTCCCCCTGACTAAGGCGGCACCAGTTGCCTGTGCCATGCAGATAAAACAAGCAATTTTCAGTCCTCCATAATTCCAGTATGCACCACTCCCAGCTCCCTTCCTCTCCAGTAGAGATAAAACTTAGGTATCCCAGCTCCTAGACACACCCCTGCTCAGTAGCCCTCTGGTGGCAAGCCGGAGCTGAGCAAGCAAGAAATGGCATTAACCCTTAACATGCAACTGCTTACATCATGTTCTAACTTTAACACACTTAACATTCCTCAGATTTAGTATGGTCTAAGTGTAATATGTAACTTCATCCTAAAACATATGACTTTCATCCCCCACAATCACCCAAGAAATGGGGAGAAAAAGAGCTGCGAAGAACAAGCAGATTCCCGGCCTTAGCACAGATTAGAGCAAACTAGAGTTTTCTTTAGCCAACAGCAGCTTGCAAGAGACAACATAAATTATAAGAGTCTGGCTTAATTTGAGCTGTGCCAATAACTGGATTTTTTTTAGCTCATTTAAAAGAAAGCCATATCCAAACCCAAAAATGGTTGGCTCAGAAAAAAACTAGTTTTTTAAACATTTCATTTTTCTCACCAGAATATCAGTAAAATATTTTGGTAATCTGAACAAAATGTTTTATATACATTTCTGATACTTTAAAATAAATCAGAGCAATGTAAATGCTGGATTTAGGCATAATTTGCAAAATCAGTGAGAACTAAGAAGTTACATACTCTCTAATAGCATAGGGGTTAGGGCACTCCCAGGGAATTCAGTTGATGGGGAATCAAGTCTTCTCTAGCAGAGATAGGAAATGAGCCTAGGTCTTCCACATCTTAGATGACTCCATTAAATAGATTGGCGTCCATTAAACAGATGGCTATTGGACTCTTTCTTCCTTTGCATTTCTGGCTTTAGGAAACTAGCTTTGTTCAGTTCACCCTATTTGGTGGATTCCCCTTGAATTCACAAGTAATGACCAACACTTTATTTCTAGATTAAATGATTATTCACTGAAAAATATCACTCAGCCCTAGCTCTAGGTTTTGTGGCAGCAGAGAATCAAGAAGGTGTAATAGACAGATACCATCAGTGAAGTGGAAGATATACAGATAATCATAGACAACATGTGGAGGTGGGACTGACAAATAAATACACTTGATTTTAAATCCAAGTCATTGTATTTCCATGCTGCAACAAATCTACTTGCTTTTGCCATAAATAGTTTTTCAATATTTTGAGCTGTAAGGTCTACATTTACAATAAAAACAATTAATGACACATAGTCTTCAGTGATAATGCCTAATATTTCATTCTGTCATCAATATGTAAACAATGATGTGGATGTCTGGAAAATGGATGATTAGAATGAGCCAAAATTTACAGTGTCCTAAGAAGAGGTTCCTCAAGGAACAGTTAGAAGAATTGTACTGGTAGAAATGAGGGGGCAAAGCTATAACCTGTTTCTTCAATTTTTTTTTTGAAACTCTAGTGTTGAGCTCCACAGGTGATGAAATCAGGACTCTTGTACCTAGGGAATGTTTAGTTCTTGCTACTGATGGAAACAGTTCAAAGACTTGCTGATGAGTCTCTTGACCAAGTTCAAATAATTTTTGTTCACTATTTTTTGTTAATTTTTTGTTTGTGCTCACGTGTGTATATTTGTTTAGTGTCTTTTGGCAAAGAATCCTTTCCAAAGAAATATCAGTATTTTAGAACTTCAGGAAGTTCAGTATTTTGAAACTTCTGTTTGGTTAATCCTAAAGAATGAAAATATAAAATAGTCACACTGTTAGCCATGCAACATGGATGTACTGGAAGAAATACATGTCCTTCCCAACTGAAGATAATGAAGTTTGTGTTTGTTATCCTTCTTTCCTTCTACCATTTGAACATCCACTATACCAAATGATAGGCTTATTATAGGCCTACTATAGACCCCAGCCATGGGTTTACAAGTCCTCCATGGCAGAGCAGGAGGAAGAAGATGTTAGAAGTATAACGGCTGTGAAGGCAGATGAAGGCTGCAGTAGAATGAAATCCCTAGTTGTCTTGGTCTCCTTACTATGGATCAAGGTCCCAGTCTGTCAAGAGCTGTGTGGAAGCTGATGTGCATCAGCTTTTTCACAATAAAAGAAGTCATGGGCATCCTCCATGAAAACAGTGTTTCCAGCAAATTCCTCAAGCTGACATCAGTGAAGAAATCCAACATTGCCTCAGATATATAAGTGCAGCATTTGGATGCCTGAAGAAATGGGTGTTTGAAGATCATGATACAGATCCAAAACTAAGCTCATGGTTTATCAAGCAGTCATAATCCCTACCTTGCTGTAGAGAGCTGAGACATGGACAACATACAGGAGACATCTAAAGTTGTTAGAGACGTATCATCAGTGCCATCTGTGGATAATCCTCCAAATTCAGTGGGAAGGCATGTGCACCAATGTTAGTGTCCTCCTGCAAGCAAACACTATAAGTATTGAGGTGATGATCATCCAACATCAAATTCACTGGACCAGGCATATCATCCAGATGTCTGACCCCAGACTCCTGAAGCAAGGTATACACCCAAGAAGAAGGCAGAGAAAGTGCTTCAGGGATGTCTTCTAGACCAACTTAAAAAAAATGTAACATCAATATCAATTTTTGGGACACTATTACCCAGGACCTCTTCAAATGGAGGAAGAATCTGCTGCAGGGATCTCAGTACTTCTCAGTATACTAATATATATATATATATACACACACACACATACATACACACACACACATACTAATATAAAACAACAATATACTAAAATGTATATATATTAGTATATATATATTAGTTATATATATATTAGTATATATATTAGTGTTGTTTCATTTTACTCATGGTAAAATGTGGATTTGGGGTTACTTTCTTTAATCTGAAAATTGGGGATTTTTTTATCAGAGGAAATCATTATCCCTGCTGATGAAGCCTATTTGGGATCAAGTAACTTCAAATCCACATTTTTCTGTGATTAAAATGAACACTACTAATATATATATTAGTGTACTGAGAAATACTGAGAGTCTTGCAACTGACTCTTCTCTGTTTGGGGAGATCCTGGGTGAGTCTCCCAAGAACTGATATTGTTACATATATATTAGTGGTGTTTCATTTTAACATATATATTAGTGGTGTAAAATGTGGATCTGGGGTTTCATTTTTAATGTGAATATTGGGGATTTTTTTTTAATTATAGAAAACCAGAATCCCTGTTCATCATCCATCTTCAGACACACAGATAAGACAATCATGGAAGACAATCTTCCTCAACTGAGAGGGATTGCTGAACAAGAAATAACAAAGGAGTTCTTTTATAAGATGCACAGTGATGATGCCAAGACCCTGGTTTGGCGTTTAAGATCCATCCCAGGACTGAGAATACACACATACAGGGAGGGGGGAGGGGGAAGGAATTTAACTCCTTCAAGACTGGAGGATCAGGAGGGCCCAGACCCCAACAGATTGGGGTCTGGGCCTTGAGTCTAGCCTTGAGTCTAGCAAAGAGTGCCTTGAGACTAAGAAGTTTGAGAATCACTGATCTAGAAAGAAAGAGTGATCTGTTCTTGGATCTCTCTGGATGGACCTTGGATGGTGACTGCAACAGGAGCCTTTGCAGAGCTAAGTGCCAGAAAAGCAGAACCTTTATAAGGGTTTTCAACCCCATACATACATTATCCTGACTTATGTGCCATTAACAGGAGATGGGCTGTTAACTATGACTTAGGCGGTCCATGGTACCTATCTGTGTGACTGCCATGCAAATTAACACTGAGTGAAACAGAGACTAAGCTGCCTTGATTTTGTTTTCATTTATATTGTGTTAATTGGGTTGCAGTGAGGTTAACTGTAGAGTAACAGAGGCATGTAAATCCCTGCCTTCCATTACTTGAAATCATACAATGTGACTTTAGGTTGGGGGATTTAGTTGGAGCTATGGGGCTCAAACTTTACTTTTTAATGTCCTGACTCCTTTTAGAGTCACCAGCCTAGTTTGGGAACTGCTGGGCTGTACCTTATTGGATGTAAAAAAAACCAAAACGCTTGTAAGACACCACTTAAGTTAACCTTCAGTTCAAGGGACACAGTTCAGTCTTATGTGATTCACTATGACTCAGAAGACAAACAAAGCGTATTTGTGGCAAAAATAAAGAAAAATGGCAAGATGACAAAGGAGCCTAGTGTTAAATGTGGGTGTACTTTTAATTTTTTTCAAGCAACATAGGTATGTGTGTAATCTTGAGTAATAAAGAATGCATGGTGCCTATGGTCTCTTATGTATCTGCAGTAATCTTCCTGCTAATTCAACTCCATTACCCGGTGAGCATTCCAGATGTTATGTGTGGCCTGGAGGACAGACTCAAAACATTCAGCTTAGTGAGATAATTACTTGCAGGCTGCTAATTAGATCGACAATCCTGTTTCTTTAACCACCATGAAAGGCTCAGTGATAATCCATGAACCTTTGTTTGAGAACAACTTCATTATAAGAATTGCTTGGCTTAAAAAACTCCCAAGAATGATTCAAAGCAAGTCCTGAGAATTTTTAGGATGCACTGTTTTGACTGTTTGTCTGTCAGGACAACGCCTTGGGCAACCTCACAATAAAATTCTAGGATACGTAAAGATAAATTTCTAACAGCCTTTAATAAACGTAAAGAAAACAGTGTCAATATTTAATAGGCAGTTGCTTACAGGACAGGAGATGGTTAATTCTACCTTTATTTTCTTAAATGCAGATGTGAAACAATACTTTAGTATGCCTGGAACCAGCATGTTTCCATTGCCCCTTTTCTGCTTGTCCTTACCTGGCTGTCTTCTTTGTTGCTTTCTTTGCTTGCTTATTTTCTTAAAAGGCTTTTTGTCCTGGATATTAATGACTAATGAAAAAAATGTGGAAGTATTAAGAGGAAATGATAATGGCAATTAAACAAGAACATGTTTTTAACATGGTGTGCTAGGCTAAGGATGATCCAACTGGGTGAGATGTGAATGACACTTAGCAGATCTTGCTACTTCTGGGTTCTAGTAAAGTTGCCTCTCAACATTGTTTCCAGAAATTCTTAACTCTTTTTACTGGGGCTTGTGAGTCAAAGAAAAGAAAACCTTTAAATAATTTAAAAAAGCCATTCATTTGGAATGCTTCTAGCTTTTTTTTCTTGTTTTGAATAAAAAATATTGTAAGAAACATAAGATAAATTAATCCCAGAATTCTTTTTTCTGGGTCAAGTAAGCGAGGATGGGAGAAGAGCAGTACCTGTTTACCATGAAGCAAAGAAGTGGGACTAATAATTAGCTTTCAAAGGCACAGAACAGCAGTTTGAATTTGGTGATTACGTTTGCAAAATTTAAGTGTCCAAGTAAATCAGAAAAAGGTGTAAATCCCACGTACACCTGAATGGTCTATTTCTCACAATGCTTATTCTGGTGTGAGGCTGGTAAAATTGATATTTTCATGTCAGCATATCTGTTATTTTGGTGTATTCCTCTTCTATTGTACAGTGAAGTTATCAATGCCAGTTTTGCTACATAAAGGACCCATTTACACAAGACACATCACAGCACGGATGCCTAATTTACTGTGCAGTAAGTGTATGCTTCTACACATACACATGCTTACTGCCAGATTAAGTGCATATGCCACTCTTATTTGATTGCATTTTGGTTCCTAAGTGCTATCATGAATTGTAGTCTATAAATATATGCTAGGCTGAAACAAAAGGGAGTTTCTAGGTCTGGCTTCAGTACTTAGTAGAGTGTGATAATCTTTAATCCATTGTTTTAGTACAAATGATCTTTAGTGTCTATATTTTGGTAAGTAAGTTAAAAAGTTGTCCTCTCTCTTTCTGTGATTTATATTATGCTGCAATTGCCTTGTAAGTTGCCAGGAATGCCCTTCTTGAGGACCTTTCCTTTGTGTGTCATTCTTATAAAAGAGTTGTAGTGGAGCTCTTTGGAAATCTGTTCTTTGGAAATCTGCTCAGGGCCATAAATGTGAGAGATAAATTCTTCATGAAAGAGACAGGCCAGGTCCTTTGGGTTGATGTGCTATCTTTTATTAGATCAACTGAGTAGTTGGAAAAAAGTTGGAAAAAACTTTTTTTTCAACTACTCGGTACACCAAAACATTGGTCTCATATCAGTTTGGCATCAATATAAGGAAAATTGAATGTATTGGCAAGCAGCCTTTTTTGGCTGATGTGGCTGATAATGCCACCAATAAATGCCCTGTGCACGTGTGCAGCTACAGCACAGCACACAGATGATCAGGATCACAGCCTGGCAGCATGGTGAGCAGCCAGGTCTGGCTGGTAAGTCTCTTATGAGGGGAAGGGTGGGGAGGGACAGACTGGGGTCCCCATGGAAGCGGGGGGGAGTGGGGCTGGGGATGAGGCAGGGACAGGGGCAGGCACTGCATAGCCAGGCAGGGCATAGGATAGAGCAGCGAGTGGCTCATCCAGGGGGTATGGAGTGGGGGGTGGCTTCTGCTACTGCATGCACCCTGGGAGGGTATGGGGCCTGAATCTGAATACGGGGTGAGGGCAGGCTGCTGCTGTGGGCTGGGGTCAGGGGTGGAACCAGGCTTTTCCTAGCAGGGGGATTGTGCCAGGCTGCTCTTGGGGTGAGCAGTGGCAGCACTGGGAGGGGGGTTGGGAGGGCTATGGTGAATTTTGGGGTGGCTGCAGCGCCCCCATGGCCCCACTCCCAGTGCCACTGCCATCTGCCCCAAGTGCAGCCTGGCTCAAACCACCGCCAGGAAGAGCCTGGTGCTGCTTCAACCCCAGCCCACAGCAGCAGTCTGCTGTCACCCCATGCACAGATCCAGGGGCACATGCCCCCCCCCATGCCCTCTCAGGGTTTGTGCAATGATGGGAGCCACCCTTTCATACCTCCTGGATGAACTGTGGCTCTGTCCCACAGCCTGCCCTGCCCTGCCCTGTTCTGGCTGCACAGTGCCTGCCCCAGTCCCACTCCCTCCCTCCCTCACCATGAGGGACTTGATCTACCCTCTGCCCACCCCTTCCCTCCCCCCTTGCTGCTTCCCCCACAGCAGACTTACCAGCCAGACACCACTATCCAGGCTTCCTAGCCTCATATTGGAATCAGATCAGTATCGGAGGATATGGCTTGTTAAAAATTAGCCATTGGTATCAGCCCCAAATTTCTCTATTGGTGCACCCCTACCAAAAACCCAGCATCATGAAAGAGAATGTTTTCAACAGCATGGTTCCACTGCTGCTAAGTCTGTTGGATCTTAATATGATCAGGGTAATGTCACTATTATTAATTCTACCCCATTAAAAAGCCCAAATTCTCAGGCTTTCTTTCTTTACCTTCCAAGGCTGCATCCTCTCAAACTTTTTCAAGTGATCATACTTCTGTGCAGATGGATGGAGGGGTCAAGATACCACCCTGTAGAGTTGCTTTTGATTCTCCACATGGTCAGCCCATTAAGAATCAACTCCATTAGGTGAAAGAGACAAATAGGAATGGCTCAGAAATACATATGACCTTTAGCAGACTGCTTCCTTGTAACAGATATGGAAAGAGGGATCTGTGACAGCCAGAACCAGAGGGCTTAATAAGCAATAAATATTTGCCTCCTGGAGGCATTTTATATTTTGCCTAATAGGCAAGATTAACTAATATAAAGCTTGTAAGCTCGTAACCCACAAATGTAACTTGTCTGTCATAAGTTTAACCAAAATGATAAAACTAATTGTTTGTGGAACTGACTGGGCCCCAAAGGCAAAGATGTAGCTGCAAGATTAGCTGACCTATCGTTTTTTGCTCAGGGTTCAGTCTTGATGATAAAAATTGTATCCAACCGCCTGGCACACCCAACACATTTCAGGAAAGCACATCCCAAGAACCGTATTCAGAAAAACCTAAAAGGGTTGGGTTTAGTCATGTTAATTTCAAACCTAAAAATGCTGCATTGTAATTTGCTTATTGGATAAACCGAGTTTGGGTAGTAACCTTTTTATGATAATTTTTAATACCTTTCAATCCCATAGGGTAACAGCTATAAGGCAAAATTATAAGTGGCTCTAAAGCCAACAGATTAGCATAAGACTATGTATAAAAAGTGCGTGCGTCAAGTGACCAGCTATTCCAAGCCTGCACTCTGGGCTCCTGGTGTAAGTGAGGATCGGATCCTGATCAAGGGATCTTCTCCGCTAATCCCTCCAACAGCATCGATCTGGGACACCCAACTTTGCTGGAATCACTTGGCATGCACCTGGCATCAAGGGACTATCGGTAAGTTGCCAACCCATGTCTCTCTATCTGTTGTTTTGAACAGGCCAGTGGCTGATACCCTCACAGTGCCCAGTTGGCCTGAGACAGATTGATCCATCTATCTATTGTTATTATCTGTTATTATTTACTATTAGCTCTTTAATCCTGCATTATCTGCTTATCACATTTATCTTTCTGTTAACTGTTATGTGTGTAAGCAGTAATAAATTTGCCTTTGCTTCACTCCCAACTTTGCCTCCTCGATCCCAAACCAAACAGCCCAGTAGCTGATACAGTTGCAGCACCCAGTCAGCCTGCAACTAAACTGATACACGCAAAGTGCTCAGTTGGCCTGTGACAGGGATCCTAAGGGCCAGGAAGAACACTCCCTATAACATTCATCTTCTGTGTGGCACCAGCACTTTTATAATGTTATCAGCTTCCATCTCCATTAAGACTTGAAACCCTCCTGCTTTGTAGAGCTCAATAGAGACCTCACAGGAAGGTACTCTTATTCTGGGATGCCTTCTCAGTCAGGGCTAGAATGCCCCTCTAGCCTGAGGGTAAACCTTCTTATTCCCCAAGTCCCTCCACTTTTGACCAGCCAGACCTATTGCCTAAGCACAGGGGCTGCTTATTAGTGGAAAAGCAGATATTTTCCCCTTTAAAGGAGAAAAACCGTATTTTCCCCATTGAACCAGGAAAATATACTGGATAGGTTTCCCCTTGTAGGCTGGCAGAGTTCCAGCCTAAAAGGATCAGCTTGGGGCTGGGAAGAGTGCAGGGTGGGCAACTGGAGGCAGGGGCACTGTTTGTGTGTGCAAACACATACACGTAGCCAACAGTACATCCAGGCAGGGTGGTGGGAGCAGCCCCAGCAGCTGCATACAAGTAGGTCTAGGATTGGGGGAAGGGGCACGTAACAGGTCACCCTCCCCAGTGCCATCTTTCCTGTTGATCTGCGCCTCATGTGGGCCACCCTTGGAGTCTTCTTTGGAGCTCTTATGTCCTGCCCTCTACTCTTCTGCCATGTCTTGATGGAAATTATTGTTGATGTTCTTGTGAGCGGGAGACGGTCTACTGTATTCTGTATGTTGGGGTCTTTCGCCTACATGGGCCTGACTCTTGTTTTCTCTAGCGAGGCCTCCCCACCCAAAAGCCATCAAACAGGTTTTGACTCTGAGGGTCTAGTCTTTTCTGGTGTTGGGCCTTGTTACAATTTGGCCCCCTGGTACTCAGGCTCTCTGCAGCCCTGTCTTGCACTGCCTCACTAGCGCTCGGGTTCTTCGCTGTCCTGTCTCGCACTTCGCCTTCACTGGCGCTCAGACTCTCCGCAGCCTTGTCTCGCACTGTGTCTCACTGGCACTTGGGCTGTCCACAGCCTTGCAAAATGCTGCATCCTCTCTGACACCGGGGTTGGTGCACTCCCAAATTCTGCACCCTCTCTGGTGTCAGGTTGGTGCACCCCCCAAATGCTGCACCCCCTCTAGTGCTGGGGTTCCCACATTGCTGTGGGTTCTCTATGAGGCCTCCTCTATCCCCTAATAGCCTCATCCAAGCCACCAGTGTTAGCCAATAATCAAAAAGGAAAAACTAATAACTGCCATCAGTCCATATGATCAAGCAAAGCAGCAGATCAGCTTACATTCACAGCTTCAGCTCCCTACTGCCAGCTACAGTCCTTGTTGTGGTGCGGCTGCCACCTCTCCACAGCTTCGTAGTTCCCACCTTTGGACTGCTCACCCAGCTTCTCTGTGGAGCTCTCAGAGGCACTCCTTCCCTTCAGCTGCTGTCCCCCTTACTGCTTGCTGTGCCCAGGGTTTTTATAGTCCTGGCCCTTCGTTCAGCATTTAACCTTTCCTTACCAGCACTCTGTGTCCAGAAAGTTCTGGCCTTAAAGGAGCCGACCTGCTTTCTGGTGACAGGGTTAGGGGGGCATTGGTGTGCCAGGTCTTGGGGACCATGCATGTCCCAGGCACATCCATTGGCAACATGTCAGGGGGGTATAGGGAGCATGTTGCCTCTAAATTTCTGTGCCAAGAGCAGGGCATGGGGCATAGGGCTGCAGCTGCTGGACTGGCATCAGGCAGGAGCCACTTCTGAAGGTAGCAGGCAGGACCCAGCATAGGAGGGAAGAGCAGAGTGGGAAGATTTGGTGCTGCCTCTGCTGGAAGCCCCAGGCCAACTGCACCCTGAAAACCATGGCCACCAAGCTGAGGTGCCTCCTGCCTGCCTGGCAGCAGCAGGGGGTGGCAGCAGCAGTGGTGCGGAGTTCTGCCTGCCCCGCCCCACTGTGACAGCTCCACTCCTCTCCATCTTCCTATGCCAGGTCCTGCCCACTGGGTCACAGGGGTGGTTCCTGCCTGGTGTTGGTCTGGTGAGTTTGCAACACTGTGCCCCATGCCCAGCTGTCAGTTGCAGAAATTGTCAATCGTGTCACTTATGCCCACAACTTCCTGCCCTACAAGCCCACCCCCTGCTACATGCACCCACCCCCTTCCCCACACATTGGGGCCTGGGTGGGACGGGACAGCTGGTGATCCCCTCCAGCAGGGCTGGGGAGGGGGAGGAGGCTGCAGGTCAGGAAAGAAGGGCACTGGCAGGATTTCCACCCCCATCTTGCTGCTTCCTCCTCTGTCCCTGTCTGAGCTGAGGCAGTGCCATGCCTTGGGGTGCTGTGATGCTCCCCTTACCTGAGTGCCCTAGGCAGTTGTCCTCACTGTCTACCCCTAAGTCCAGCTCTGCCTGCAGGTGGCAGGGCAGGGGGGTAAGGGTCATTTTGGCAGGGCTGGGGGGAGCAGGTGGAACTCTTCCACTCCCCGACTCCAGTGGGAGGTGGCATCAGCCCCGTGCCTTATCCCCTGAGCACAGAGAGGTGGCCACAGTGGTTCTAGCTGTGGACTCAGCCCTCCTCCCTGTCACCCTGAGGGGTTGCCTAGGGACTTCTTCATAGCCCATCCCATCCCTGCCAGGGAGCCTGCCTCAAGCCTTTCATGCTTTCACAGCTCCTGCAAGCATACTCTCAGCCTCCCATTGTTCCACAGGCTCTGGGAGCCTCCCTCTCCAGATCCCACATGCTACAACTGCATAAAGTGTTAAGCAAATTTTGTAAATAGGCATTTGGAACTAGCTGACCTTAAAGAAAAGTGGTTGTAAGAATAAGAGTCCACTAACTGAGAAAGCAGTGGTATTTATTGATGGCTGTCTACCTACATTTAATTCCATTCTCTGTTACTCAATTGTAAATTAAAGAAGTAAAAAAAGAAGAAAAGCATCATAGAAATGACAAGAGAATATCACCAGGATTTGCGATAGAGCAGTGAGGCATGTGGTAGCATTTGTGGTAGCATATATCATTTTGTTTTTGTCTGTCTTCATGTGAGACAGTGGTTTTTATAGTTAAAAAAAATGTTATATGCAGTTTTAATGAAGACTGAATTGGTCACCTCGTTTTGACTGGTGGCCTCCATTTAACCAATTGACCAATTCAGGTGACCAACTCAGTGAGGCCATACAGGGTTTCTCCCCGGATGCCCTGTCAACTGCTTTTTTCCTTCCTTGAATTCCCTTTTCTCTGGATCACAAAGACCCTGCTCTTAAAGGGCCCTTGTTGGTGCCGATCCCCCAGTAACAGGGCAAGTGTTGCCTGTTAAAGTGTGCTTTTCAGCTAAGAAGCACACAACACCATGTGCCGCTTTCTTGGCAAAGGTCTTGTGTTAGCTTGTAGGTGAAAATAAATAATACCCATGATCTCTGGTACCTAGAAGAAAATAAAGCCAGGCCAGAGACTGTTGCTTCTGTTGTTTCATTCCCCTTCTATTATATGTCTGAATGTATCAGTGACAAATCTATGCATAGGACAGATTCATAATTCCACAGGAAGTTCCTTGCTGTGAATGACAAGTGAAACAACTTCATTTTGGGTGATGAGTGCATCCAGTAGAGTACTATACACCTTGACTTCTATTGATTTCACTAGGAGCGCCTGTGGTAAGGATTTTGCAGGATAAGACCCTGGCAGAGAAAAATATGCAGAAGTTATATATTTGTTAATCTCATGTTTTTAGGTGTCTCTCTCATTATTTCTGGTCTTCAATATAATCCTGATCTCTTGTGGCAATTTATATAACAATTTCCTAGTAACAATTTAGATTAGTCAAGGCTGAATCTTAAAGGGGTCTGTCTCAGATGGCTGGTGCCGACTTGAGGAGGATCGCTGATTACTCGGCCTTCAGACAGGCCGGTGGATGGAGAGACGGGACACAGCGTATTGGTTGCAAAAATAACTTTTACTTTAAATTTACTTACACCGCTGGTGGCTGTGACGCAGGTGGTAAGGTTGCTTACATAGTTACAGGTAATGAGTTGCTTGTGTAGTTACAGGTAACTGGCAACAAAACGAGCTGGCGAGTTTGTAGACAGAAACGAGCATGCAGGATGAAGGATATGTCGGGAATAGACGGTGACGGGGAGATGTTGGAGGATGGCCAGTTCACCAGCTTTTCTCTGCCACGTGGCAAACTTCTCCGTACTCTACCACGTGCTCAGAGCTCTCTGACTTGGGCGGAAGCTGCACGGACCTTTATATGTTTAGAGTAGCCAATGACAGACCGCCAGGTGGGAATAGCTAATGAGGCAGAACATTTAAAAGTGACTGCAGTTGCTTAGGGAAGTTCTATTGTGACAGGGGCACTCAACTGATTTGGTTAAGACAGGGTCAAGTTTTTATTCAGATTTCAATTAAAAAAATGGATACTTGTGTAATCCAGGTGGTACTCCAAAAGGTAACCCCCTCTACAATTGAAGGGATCAAAGCAGGTGCACAAGCGTTGTGGGAGGTGTGGGGACTCTCCTCCTGCTATACAGCAGAGCCAGACCACAACTGGGGACTTAGCCATATACCTTTTAACGAGGAAACAATACTGGGAACATAACAAACATAATCAGGGGGTATAGGGGACACTACAATGCCCAAGGGGGCAGGATTCAACAAAGGTTAGACACTTAAAATTATTGACAAAGGACAGGGTTAACAAAATATAAAACACAAACAGCAGAGCAAACAATACTGGTTGGGGAAATATACAAAGGCACCAAATACATAATGTCAAAGGACAAAAATATTGGGCCTAGGTACCTAGAGAGCACAATGGCTCCTTTCTATTCACCCCAAGTCACCAAAGCTTAGACTTAAACTCAGATCTCCCACATAGTGGGTAGGAACACTACCACACAGCCACCAGTGCTGGTACTGCTCTAAGTTGCTAGGGATCTTGACTGTCCTGGATCCCCAGCCTCATGTCAAGCTGCCTGGTCTCTGATTGGAGGAGCCGGAAGCCGAGCTGGGAACTCCTCAGGTCGCTGCTCAGATCCTCCTGCTGGCCACAGCCTCTCGTAGGGGATCCTGGAGCCTAGCAGGAAACCTTTTCTGCCGGCCACACGCTGTACTGCTGAGGGTCCAATTGCTGCCTGCAGGTTCTGCTCCTTCAGGCTCTTCTGGGGCAACTGCTTCCACCCTGCTAGCTCAGCTCTTGCCAGTTCTTTGAAGCTCCTTCTTTATAATCCCTCGCTGGTCTCTCTCTTGAGTCAGCTGTGCTACCCCTTTTATCCCCCTCCAGGTGACCCAATCAGGAGACATGAGGGGTGAATCTCTGGGGCCTGATTGGTGAGGAAAGGGAATCCCAAGTCCTCCAATCGTCTTTTGCCCTTTCAAAACTCCTGGATTAGGTCACTGCCAGCTAGCCCGTCACACTTGTTCAAAGTGTATGAACTCACTGGGCACATCCCAATGAATGTGCACGTGCAGTTTGCAGTGCCTCAGATCTGTCTGAGGTACTGCAAAGTGCATGGTTCACATGTACCCATTGGCCCACATACACCCATTGGGGATCCCGGTGTTAAAAAAAAAAAAGTTGATAAAAAAAATCGACGTGGTGCACATGGCAGCAGTGTACCTGCCTGGCAAGAGCGGGGCTGCTGGCTATGCTCTGGCTGCTGGCCAGGCTCCAAGTGGCCAGTTCAGTGCTGCTGCTGCTACACTGGGAAGCCCCCAGGACAAGTTGCTGGAACCAGCACAGGTGCTGGCCCCAGTTTCCTACCCAACCTGAGTCAATTTGCCATGTGCCAGAGCACACATGCAGGGATGTGCCCTGGGAAAAAAAGCAACAGCACAAATATGTGCCACTGCTTTTTGGCCCATGGGAAATGCGTGCCCCTGTATTTGTGCATGTGTCTGAATGTGCCACTTTTGTCTAAAAATAAAAATTGACCAGAGAGCTTGTGACGTTAGGTTTACTCTATATATGCATAGCTTTTGTACTTCTGCTTCTAATTCCATCCACATCTAGGAAATACAGGGCTGCAGCGATGATGAAAACCAAAGAAAAGAAATAAGACTGGTTCAATTTCTTAAAAAGGTTTTGTTTAGATGTGGGCAATCAACTTTCTGACTCTAATTTATGTCTGACATTATAATTGCATTTTCTTGTTTATTGAGTATGTGCTTTTGTAAACACAGTTTAAAAATTCTCCTACAAAGAGATGGAAAAGATTTTTTCATCCACCCCTTTAGTCAGAACAAGAAGGGATTGCAGTGTCCTTGAGAAAGGGGTTTCATATTCATATTCTCTTTACAAGCTTGAAACCTATTTAAAGAAGCAAGGACATTAAAAGAAAATGAATTTACTTTCAAAATTTTAATTCCCCTTTTCCTCTCTCCTTTCTGATTTCATACAACTAAAGCATAAGGACTTGGAGATGTAGAGAAAATGCTTAGGTTCTGGATGTACAAGAATGGCATGCCTGCCCTGCTATTTAAAAAGACATACACTTGAGAAACTTTTGGAGAATACTATTTCTTATGGTCTCAGAAAAGGAAATTCTAATCTTCAGACTCTTACATTGCTTATCCTATTGTTCCTTTGCTTCCTGAGGATTGAGCTGGATATCACTGAAAGTGCTTAATTGTGTCAATGGTCCGGTTTGTAACTCAAGGGCAAGGCCCTGGCTTGTAATTATATCCATGGGACTCTTCAAAGTACAGGCAGTCCTTGGACTTATGACACAATTGGTTCCTGAAAACTACATCTTCAGTCGAAACGTTGCAACTTGAAACCGATTGTCAACAATGTTATAAATGGAGAATTGGTTCCTGAACCAAGGCCCGATACCCTATTTTCACAAAAAAATAATCCAGAGTTTTGTACAGTACTCAGTTAATTATAGATGAGTAATATAGCTACATTTATTTATTTTATACTGTACTGGGACTTATCTTTTTTCACTATAGGTAGTGCTGTAGTGGCAGCAGTGGCCACTGCGGTCAACCAGGAAGGGAGGCATGGAGGGCCTGCCCCACCTCCGGGGGCTTAAGCCTCCAAAAATGCACCCTCCCACCTGGTCTCCCTAGCTTTCGCCACCTCACATGCCCTGGTGCCTCCCCACCCTGCCAGTGACCTGAGCCCTCCTCACACTTTCCATGGGGCAAGCCAGACTCTTCCCTGCCTGGCAGAATGGCCTGCTTCCAGTGGTGGGCCTGATCGTTGCTGCTACTGAGCTTCCCTGCCTGCCCCAGGGCTGGGGAGTATCCTGCTGGCAGGCCGACCATCCCCTGCCATACGGGGGGACACGGGCCTTCCCTGTGAGGGGACAGCACCCCCCAGGACCACCTGTGGGTGGGGGGAAGCTGGGCCACTGCTGCCTGAAACCTCAGGTGCCCAATCCAATAGGGGGATTCTTCCTGGCCTTCCAGCCACCTGTGCCAGGTCCCCACCAGGTCCCCACCAGCCTGTGCCACCACCAGTGGCTTTAGCGGTACCTCTGTATTGGCTCCTCAGCTGGCCTGGCCCTTCCTGGAGGACTCCTGGGTTCCTGGCAGTTGCAGGAGCCTCCAGAATGCAAAAGTGGCCATGGGCTTAATTCTTTTTTCCTCTGGACCTGATCCAAGTCTCCAGCCTGATGCAGCCCCAGCACTGCCCACCTCACCCTGGCAGAAGCAGCAGTGGGAGCAGCTGGCCGAGCCATGGCTCCTCCTGCGGCTGCTCATAGTCCCCCACTGCTCCCCCTGTGGTGAGGCAGGCAATGCGGAACTGTGCTTCAGGGGTTAAGGGCAGCCCCACCTCACCATGGGCGGAGCACCAGGGGAGCAGCCAGGTAAGCCCCAGCTTCTCCCATGGCTACCCATAATCCCTGGAGTGTAGCCATTGCTCATCCAGCTGCTACCCCACTGCTCCTCACATGGCAAGGTGCCCACAGCTCCTGGACTGCAGCCTGACACTGCCTGCCACACCATGGGGGGAGCAGCAGGGGAGCAGCTGGACAAGCTGCAGCTTCTCCTATGGCCACCAATATCCCTGGAGCAGCCCCAGCACTGCTTGTGTGGTCCCTGCAAGAACAGCTGGATGAGCCATGGTTTCTCTCACACCCACCCATAGCCCCAGTTCCCAGAGCCTGGTGCAGCCCTGGCTGGCCAGCGCTTGCCCTAGCCCCAGCCCCAGCCCCAGCCCCAGCCCCAGCCTCTGTTACTGCAAGGGACTTGATCTGCCCCCACCACAGCCCTTCTTTTCCTTCTCCCCTGCCACCATGATAGATGCTGTATCTAGCACTGTAAAGTTAAAACCCATGCCAGAACTTTGAAATGGGTGTCAACTTACAAGTGTCTTAACTGCTGTTTGTTGTAACTGGAAGAATTGTAAGTTGGGGACTGAAATAAGGCAGAAGATTTTTGTGTCAGACATCATCTGTTTTTCAACCACACCACTAGTCAAGACCTCATATTGGAGAGTTAGTGCCTCTTGCTAGGAGTTGGGATTCACAGCAGTTTTCCCATATCTTTTTGTTATAGGTTATAGAACGAGTTGGACTAGGAGAGTCAGGTGGGCAAAGGAAAGGCATAGAGAATGTGCAGAGAAGTTTATAGGGTGAGTGTGTTATGCCAAAGAGGGCCCAAAGCTTGTAGGCAGACAGGGACTAAAGCATGCAATGAAAACTGCGTCTTGAGAGGGTCTGAAGAGAGAAGTGCGGAGAGAATGAATCTGGTTTGCATAGGAGGTGGGCCAAGAGCATACACAGATATGGCCCAGAACAGGTGAATATGCATACTAAGTGAATGTCTAGGACAGATCTAAAGAGGGCTGGAACATATAAGGTGAAGAGGATATGATTTCCATAACAAATAGAGAATACTTGTACCTTATTCTTTCCAGTCTCCTGCTGCTGTGAGAGGACACATGGGTTGAGCTTGCAATGTATCTCTGCTGTTTCCCCTGAAGTCCAGGCTTCTCCTTTTCATCCTCCTGCAGAAGTGACCTCTGCCTCTCCTACTATTAAAATGGGCTCAGCCTCTGGTTCACTAGCTGGAAACTTCTGCTGCTTCACTGTGCATCTCAGCTTCTTTTTCATCACGAAGTGTTTCTCTTCTCCCTGAGTAATACACTGTGATCTTTCACAAGTTACCTGCTGCTTTTGGTTTACAGAGATTGCTTCCTTTCCCAAACAAGGCTATGTGGTGTCATTTGGAAACAATGATGCCTCGTTCTCTGAGGGGAACTTTTTCCAGGTCCAAAAAAATAGTTTTTTTAAAATTAATTTGTTGCAGAAGACATGCTGCAAGCAAGACAAGGAGAGAAGTCAGCCATTTTCTTTGTATAACTGAAAGAGTGGGATGGGGCAAATTGGGGCAACCATCCAGGGCCTCGCACTTTGGGCAGCCCTGCAGATCTGGGCAGAGTGGCTGTGGTGACTCTGCACCACCACAAGCTTTACTTTTGGCCACTTGCTCCTCCTTAATCAGGCTGCTGCCGGAGCTGACCCAAGGAGGGTGCAGGGCCCGGGTCAAATCAGTTCATGTGGAGACCTTCCCCTGTCCCAATCTTGCATGCCCTGGATGCGAAGAAGCTACTGCCATTGCCACCATTGGCAGCAGTGGCGGTAGCAGGGAGGGTAGCGGGTGGCTGGACATGAAGACAGTGGCAGTGGTGGCACAGAGTTGCCATGACCACTCTGCCCAGCTCCATGGGGCCCCGCAAAGCACAGGGCCCAGGGTGGCCACCCCAATTCACCCCCCACAAGGATAGCCCTGGCTGCCACTGGTCCCAGGCAGCAGAACCAGCCTCATGTCATCCAACAGGCAGATTGGGGGCCTGCTGGCACCCCTGGGAGGGCTGTGGGGGATGTGCTGGAATTCTCCTGAGGGTGCAGGCCCCTGATCTGCTTGCCTGATGACAGGAGGCAGGTGCTGCTACCTGGGGCCAGCAGCAGCATTGATCTTCCTAGTGCTGAGTGTGTACTGTGCCCAGTGCCAGTCTGTCATCTGGCAGGCAGCTCAGGGGCCCTCAGCTCCGGGAGGACTCAGGCACAGCCTCCACAGCAAGCAAAGGAAGTATGGATTGAATGAATGGTGGACAGTAAACTGGCTGGATCGTTGGGCACAGAGGATGAGTCTACACATTCGTTTATGTGCCTTAGACACTGTGCCTTTAGTTTCCTACTTCCTTAATAAAGAACTAACTAAATGCACAGTACCTAAAGGAACTGTGCATTAGTGCCAGTGCACAGTTAATTAGTGATGCTTACTGTGCATTAGCCTAAAAGGACTGAACAGTAGGCTATTCACACAGTTTGTGCTGTGACACTCTCTTGCACAGTGTTATCAGGCCAATGAACATTATGTGTCTCATGTAGACACATCCAGAGGGTAGTAATCAATGGCTTGATGTCTAGTTAGCAGCTGGTATCAACTGGACTGTCCCTGGGGTCAGTGTTGGGGCTAGTTTTGTTCAATACCTTTATTGATTATCTGGAAGATGAGAGGAAGCGCATCCTCAGCTTGGTGGTTACATCAAGCTGAGAGAGTAGTGGAAGGTAGGGCTATAATTCAGAGAGACCTAGACAAATTGGATGCTTGGACCAAAAGAAATATCATGAGGTTCTATAAGAAGAAATGAAAAGTCCTACACTTAAGACAGAACAATCCCAGGTACCAGCACAGGCTGGGGATTGACTGGCTACGTAGCAGCTCTGTAGAAATGGACCTGGGGACTACAGTGGACAATAAACCAAATATGAGCCAACAGTGTGCCATTGTTGTGAAGAAGGCTAATGGCATACTGGGCTGCATTATTAGGAACACTGTCAGCAGAACAAGGAAAGTGATTATTCCCCTCTATTCAGTACTGGTGAGGCCACATCTGGAGTACTGTGTCCAATTTTACAGAAAGGATGTAAAACAAATCGGAGAGATTCCAGCAGTGGGCAATGCAAATGGTTAGGAGGCTGGGGCACATGACTTATGAGGAGAGATAAGGGAAGTGGGCTCATTTACTTTGGAGAAGAGAAGACTGAGAGGTGGGGTAGACTTTAATAGCAGACTTCAACTACCTGAAGGGGTGTTCAAAAGAGGATGGAGCTAGACTATTCTCAGTGGTGGCAGGTGACAGAACAAGGAGCAATGATCTCAAGTTGCAGCAAGGAAAGTTTAGGTTAGATATCAGGAAAAACTTGCTCACTAATATTTATATATTAGCAATATATTTATTAATATTTTCTATGATTCTATGATCACAAGAGGGGTGGAATGTAACAAGGGTTAGATGTACCCTGTATGATATTCACAAACTGCTAATTTATGCCACTCAGTGGGTTTGAGAGAAAAATAAATATTATATGGAGGTGCAAAAAAACAGAAGTCCTTAACACTTCCTACCTGTGAAGATGACAGGCTGAATAATGATGTGTGCTTCAGCTTAATTTTGAGTAGCATATGTGAGGCATGGTGACCAGGGCAGCAGCTCCAGGGGCTGACTTGGTGTCGACTGGGGGTATGGCAAAATAACAGCTGCTGCCGCCAGCTGGCTGCATATCTACCACCAATGCCTAGGAGCTGCCGCCGCCCCATGAACTACTGCTGCCCCATAAGCCACTGTTGCCCGGGGCACTAACCTGCTGTATTATACCTCTGTAATTGCTACAGTTGGGCAACTCCCAACTCCCCATACTGAAAGTCAAACTAGGGGTGGGTCTGGGCTGGTATCAGAACTCACTGCTCAGTATGGAACAGAGGGCAATGGACTTGAATGTGTGTCCTATTTAACAGCAGGTGAATATCAGCTAAGGGTCTTCATAGTTTCATAGTAGCTAGGGTCAGGAGGGACCTGAACAGATCATCTAGCCTGACCCCCTGCCACAGGCAGGAATGAATGCTGGGTTCACAGGACCCCAGATAACTGTAAAATATTGCCTTCTGATCTCTAACCGAAACCTATTCTTCATCAACTTATGACCATTGTTCCTCGTCACCCCAGGTGGTGCTGGGGAGAAAAGGGCTCTGCCTATTTGCTGTTGATCTTCCCTGATGAGCTTGTAGGCAGCCATCAGGTGCCCCCTCTGCCTCCTCTTGCTGAGGCTGGACAGATTCAGGTCCTTCAGTCTCTCTTCGTAGGGCCTGTCCTGCTGCCCTCTCACCAAGCGAGTGGCCCTCCTCTGAACCCTCTCCAGGCTGGCCACATCCCTTTTGAAGTGTGGCACCCAGGACTGGATGCAGTACTCCAACTGCAGCCTGACCAAAGTTGCATAGAGGGGGAGTAGCACCTCTCTGGATCAGCTTGAGATGCACCTTTGGATGAATAACAGAGTATGGCTGGCCCTGCTGGCTGCGGTCTGGCATTGGCTTATGTTCATCTTGGAGTCAATAATGACTCTGAGATCCCTTTTCACCTCTGTGCTTTCAAGAAGGAAACTCCCCAGCCTGCATATATGCTGTGGATTCCTTCTCCCAAGGTGCAGCACCCTGCATTTTTCTACGTTGAACCCCATCCTATTCTCGTCTGCCCAATTTGTGG
>JAGPOW010003316.1:103205682-103226254 GCA_030014935.1 Caiman crocodilus | reverse complement strand
GCAGAAAACAACAGAATGCAGTTCAACAAGGAGAAATGCAAAGTGCTGCACCTAGGGAGGAAAAATGTCCAGCACACCTACTGCCTAGGAAATGACCTGTTGAGTGGCACAGAAGTGGAAAGGGATCTTGGAGTCCTAGTGGACTCCAAGATGAACATGAGTCAGCAGTGTGACGAAGCTATCAGAAAAGCTAATGGCATTTTGTCATGCATCAGCAGATGCATGACGTATAGATCCAAAGAGGTGATACTTCCCCTCTATTAGGCACTAATCAGACCGCAGTTGGAATACTGCATGCAATTCTGGGCACCACACTTCAAGAGGGATGCAGATAACCTGGAGAGGGTCCAGAGAAGGGCCACTCGACTGGTTAAGGGCTTGCAGACTATGAAGAGAGACTGGGGCACCTGGACCTCTTCAGCCTCCGCAAGAGAAGGTTGAGAGGCAACCTTGTGGCTGCCTATAAGTTCATCATGGGGGCACAGACGGGAATTGGTGAGGTTTTATTCACCAAGGCACCCCCAGGGGTTACAAGAACTAATGGCCACAAGCTGGCAGAGAGCAGATTTAGACTAGACATTAGGAAGAACTTCACAGTTAGAGTGGCCAAGGTCTGGAATGGGCTCCCAAGGTTGGTGGTGCTCTCCCCTACTCTGGGGGTCTTCAAGAGGAGGTTGGATAAGCATCTATCTAGGGTCATCTGGACCCAGCACTCTTTGCTGCCTATGCAGGGGGTCGGACTCGATGATCTATTGAGGTCCCTTTTGACCCTAACATCTATGAATCTATGAATCTATTGTGGCCATCCACAAACACATGGGGGAGAGGGAAGACAGCAGGAAATATGGGATACAATGTTTACCAGGGCACCCATTGGGGTAGCTAGAAACAATGGCCACAAACTGAAGGAGAGCAAATTTAGATTGGACATCAGGAAAAAATTCTTTACAGTGAGGGTTGCCAAAATATGGAATACACTTCCAAGGGAGGTGGTGCTGCCCCCTTCCTTGGAGGTATTTAAGAGGAGATTGGACAGACATCTGGCTGGGGTCATCTGACTCCAGCACTCTTTCCTGCCCAGGGCAGGGGGTTGGATTCTATGATCTAATAGGTTCATCTGACCCTAAAATCTAAGAAATCTCTGAAATCTCTGAATCAATTTGGACCTTTTAATTGGTCCCCTGATTCAATTCAGATTCCAAATTGGGCTGAATCTCCTCCGAATCAAATCAGCATCCAAAGCTTCACACAGCCCTATGGCGTGTGTGTATATTTCTAGCTGGCAGAACCTAGACTAGCCCTGTGGATTCTCTGAATAGGCCTTTGGCTATTACCATAAGCCTGTTGTCACTGATGTGCAAAGGAAGGCAAACTCTGGCCATTGAAAGACATTCAATTCTAGTCATAAGAATTTTAGAGATATTCTAATTTCTTACTACTAGAAAAATAGTCCAGGAGATGGAACATAATATGCGTTCCAGCCCCCTGATTGGACAGCTACACAGGCAAGCTCTTCAGCCAGGGGACTCTAGAGGGCTGCTTCCTGAGTCACCCCCTGACGTGGGGGAGCCCCTTGATTAACAACCTACCATCTCCCCTGTCAAGGAAGGGGGCATGCTATCAATAGGCAGTTGGCAGCTGCTGAAAAGCACCAGCTGGCACAGACGGCCCAGGAGACTGGCAGGATAGGGGGCCATCCTCCCATGGAGGGAAGTCCTTTGGTTCTCACTATGGGAAAGGAGCCCCTGCTCCAGTTACTCCTATGTATTGATCTGGAGGATTGCAGGGGCCAGGGTGACATTTTCCCATTTCTTCAGGAGCCTTGCTTCCACAGTTCAGCTGCCTGTCACCCTCTGCCCATTTTTGAGGCGTGAGGGTTGCTGTCATCCTCCCTGACAGCAACCCTCCTGAGCCTCTGAGAGGGTTCCCACCACTGGAAAATGACCCCACCTTCCTGCCTATCAGTGGACTAGCTGGAAGGGAGAAAGATTTTCCAAGGTGGGGTTCCCAAAGGATTTCATGGCAGCTTGCCTCTGGGAGGGCTATCAGGAAGCCATTACTTTCTCTCCCTCCCTCAAGTTTGTACGAGAGGAGAGAGATCTTCTTGGTATGTAAAAAAGAGCGGGAAGAGATCTGTAGAAGAGCCAGTTTTCTTCCACAAGAGATTCCATGAACAGATCTAAGCTCTTGTTTTTTGAGCCTGGGGAAAGGCTTTTGTCCCAGCAAAAATACTCAGCTCATCCATGGCCTTTGCCTCTTTAAAGTGGTTTGCTATTTTGCTCTTGGTATGTGCATGAATGAGTGGGAGCCACTGGTATGTCCTAAACTGGGACTCATATTTCATTTTAATCACTTGTAAGTCTGCTGTACATAATTATAAGGACTGATGTCTTGATGTATTTTATAAAAGGAATGCTTATGGCAAAGTCTATCAGCAGAATGAAGCACGTAAGATGACATCGCTGTAAATATCTGCAGCATGCCACTGTTCTGCTGATGTATAAAAGAAAGTTTCATTGATCTCAGGATAGGGCCAGACATATCTATGAGCAATGAGTATACTCAAACAATAATTTTCTGAGTAAAAAAAAAAAGAAATAGTGGAGAGAGGAATACAGAAAATAGAACCCCTTATATTATAGCCACAATGGGACATACAGGCAAAAATGTATTACTAAATATTGTGATATTAATAAGGAACATCCCTTGGCATTGTTAAATGATTTCTGCACTCATTCAAATTGTAGTTATTAGCCTGCAAGCTGTTTATTACCTACTGTTGTTTTTGAAAATCACATTTTTATTATACTGTACAATCCCCATCTCTTATCTGATTTCTTCAGTGTGCTTCTGAGTCTCAAAAGCTGCAAAATTAGATAAGTGACAACAGAAATGTTTTCTCATTTTGAATGCCATGACATAAATACTTGCTAATCATAATAATAAATTTGATGTGAGAAGCAAACTAAAATAGAAACACATATTTGTTCTGACATACATTAGAAACCTTTGAGCTGCCTTATTTGTGCTGACATACATTCTAAACCCTTGAGCTGCCTTTCCCTGTCAGACTGACATTTCGACTGCAGGACCACAGAAGACAGCAGGAATGTATTTATTTGATATAATTCTGAAATAAATATCATGTTGGATTTATTTCTTGTGTATGTGGTAGTACATTATATGGAAATATATGAAAGAAGAGAAATGTTATTTCAACCAAGAAACACTAATGATGTTCATTTCTGTAAAGTTGATACCTGAATAAGAGAAATGGCTCAGAACAAAATTCTAAACTCACCATGAAGAATGATTATTACTGTTAATAAGACACATCCTCACTGTTGTAATTGGTGGTATACTTGAAATAAGCTGACTTCTAATAGTCATTGAGGAAGGCAAGGGAAATGTGGAGTGTCTGTGTACTATGGAATTGCATTTCAGCTAGGTGTGCACAAATGTCAACGACTTGACTTTAGGTGGTGTGCAAGGATGATCCTTTGGGAGAACAGAGACAGACAGTTAAAAGGCATTTTCAGCTCATTCATTCTGTTTTATCTTGTCTTATATTTCTGTTTTTATCTCATTCAACCTATGGCAATGGCACTGAATGCTAATAAGCTAATATTTAGTGCAAGACAGGCCATCATTTGGGGATAATTAATACTGGTACCAAATACCCAACCAGATATTGTAAATAGGCAGGAGTTGTAGGTTATGAGGATCTAGAAATGTGACTAAAGATATTTTTACTTTTCATGAATTGTAAAGAGATGGCAATAAGCTGACAGTCTCATTTAAGCTATGATTTTATGATTCACAGAACACTTTTCTGTATGCATTAACACCAAATATAATGATTTGTGGTAGTTACATAGAAAATTTAAATATCCTTTAATTCTACTTTCCCTTTTTAATTCTTTAATGATTATTTCCTGGTGCATACAATGCTATTATACTGAAATATTGTTCGAAAGCATATAAATTACCTGCAATCACTGAAACATTTTACAGATATGTTTTACTATTACCAAATTGTTTTTAAAAAGTAGAAAAATGCTACATGCTTCTTTTCCACCTTTGTTCAATAACATATTTCTATTTTCTCTTTAAAATGTTTTTTAGTTCAATTTTCCTTTAAATTTATTTAACAATATTTTAATATTTCAAAATAAATTAAAAATGTTTTATTTCAGGTATAATCAAGATTTTTTTCTAACTTTTCATTTCACCAAAAAATATTTTTGATGCTTTGAATCTGATAGTAAACCAAAAAATATTACTTGTTCATTTTTACTTGTGAAGATCTTTGTTGAATGTTGTGTAATGAACTCAATAAACATACTGAGTATGAAAGAAAAAGGAGGATAGTCATTTCAGGAAGCAAGTATATTTAAAGTAGTCTATGAACACCATAAGAAGTTTTGATTAAACTGGCAAAATGCAAATTGTGTACAAAGCTACATTTGTTGCAATACATATTTTTCTTCAACATTTGTATTATGCCAGTGAAATGGCATAACTATATTTCAGTACAGTATAATTATTTATATTTCTTTAACAAAACTTGGTTTAAAAGGGATTAAGTCTGCTCAGGGGTGAGATCCTTTCACAACTCAAAACTCTGAAGAGCAAGTAATGCTGCTATGAAGCATGCATTAATGATAAGCTAGAGCCCACGGAGCACAGTTTCCTGACACTGGCAGAATCCATAAGGAACCTCATTCTGCTTCCAGTTGGTAAATGAACACACTGCAGGAGCACAACACAATTTCCTTCCTAAGACAGTGCAAAACCTCAGTTTCCCTCTTTTTGATGTGGCCTCTCCTTGTCAGCTAACTGGGTGAAGAAGTAGGGCTCCCTTAAGTTAGTCAGAAGAGAATGTCCCGCGTAGCATGAAATGCATTCCCTTTTCCCTTCTCCTCTAGCCCTACTCACCTTTCAAAATTTCATATTTCAAAATACTTTTGAAAAAAAGAAAAATAACTAAGTGGAGCTCTAAACTGGCAGTGACAAGCCATTATAGCATGTAGATTTGCTTTCTTTTTCCACAAAACCAGTACTGAAATCCGATATAAGCCTTTTTGACAATATATAAAATTGCATGTCTGATCTTTTATGCAGCAATCCTTCACTGAAAATATTTCTGCAATTTAAATTCTGCATGAAGCAGTTACTGTTCATACTCTATGCAAAGGTTTAATGGAGAAACCAGGAATTTATCTTATTACTGTCATTAATGTGACTTTCTTCTGCTAAGTAGAGCAATGCAGTGTTCCTGGATATATCAGGGCATCGAACTGTATTTTTTTATGGTCACATATAAACCAGCCTGTAATAGCATATCAATAAACCTCAATTACACTCAGGAAAATACTAAAAGCAAAGCTCAATAAAGTGTACAGGCATATTAGAGCTATGTGGAATTGTGACATCCATCTGGTATTTTTCAGTGACTTCTAGTCAATTACTACATTTCATCATGTGTAATCCTCTTTTATCTTCAGTTCCTGCTGCTACGGTAATTCTCACTCTGCTACATCTGTGGCTTTACTGTGAATTTTTATCACCTACAAGTAAGTGGATTTTTTTTTACTAGCAGTTGTACTGTATCTGCTGAAAAAGATTTAATTGCAAGAGAAATAGAAAAAAGAAGACTACAAAGAAAATATGTAAAAGCATGCATATGGATATGGAGAGTATGATAGAACAAGCTTTGGAAAAGTAACTTTGCAATCAGAACATCAATTCATGATACATTATGTAGGTGCTAGAATCTATAGTGATATTTAACAACCTGCCATAGTTTGATCTTCTACATATTTACAACAATGCATTAAAAAGGGATTCAGGAGACAGTTGTAATTATATTTTTCAGGGAGAAGGAAGCTTTTGAGACTTGGTCATCATATTTTTATCATGAACACTAAATTCAAAGATATTTATTTCTTCTACATTTTGAAAAAAAAAGTTAAAACCTCTAGTAAGGGGTTTGACTAAAAGCACCTGTAATTCCATGCTTACTTAGTCAAATGATAAAAGACAAAAAGAGCATTAACAAAGATGTGAAGGGTCAAGATGGGTCCAAGAAGAAGGGTCTCAAGGCAGGTGCAACCCCTGGAAATATACTAGCAGACCTCAGTGCAGAGGGCATTCCTGGGTGGGCAGGAGCTGAATGGGATTAAAGCAAAGGCACCTTGGAGGAAGGAGACAATGGACTAAACATAAGAAGGACAATGTCTGGTATGGGCTGGCTTGTAGGGGTCATGGTAGAAGAGACATAAGTTAAGGCAGCCTTCTAGGGGACATTATGGATAGAAGAGAGGCAAACTGGAAGACAACCATGCAAACTGTCTCTAGGTAAATTGAAATGCAGGGGGACTGGACCTGATGATCTTGTGAGATTCCCTTCCAGCCCCTTACAATCTATGAATCTACGAAATTTCCAGAAAAACTATGGGCTTCTCCGTTTGTTGTGATTTTTATGGAAATATATTGAATGCGATCGACATTTTCTTAGAATGTTATGAAAAAATTGTAGAAATTCCCAAATGGACTGTTGGGACCTTATCAAATAAGATCAGGTTCAATATGTCAAGTTACCTTTTTGTGAAAATATTATTTTGATTTTTCAGTTGGCTTTGAAGAGGTGGGCAGTGCGGGGGGGAATGGCTTCTACTCATTCAACACAGTTTTATTCTTGGTGAGCCACAGAGAGGGATACTTATCAACACCACACTAGAAGCAATTTTACATTTTGCTACTCTGGAGCCCTAGGAAGACAAATCCATCTTAGAGCTCCTCCCAGAGGACTAAGTACACATCTCCTTGCTTGAACCATTGGCTGCATTGCATAGACCGGATTGCTAAACTTCGAGTTGATTTTGTCTCAGGTGGCCAGAGCCATCCAGACGAGGATTGTTAATTTAATTGGATGTCAGGCGGGTGGCAATGGAGAGGCAAGGCAGCATATTGGTTTTAAAAGTTTATTTTACTTATGCCACTTGGAATGGCAGCGCAGGCCTTGAGGTAGCTTGCTTGCGTTGTCACGGTTAAGTAAACAAGTTGTTATTAAATGAGTTGCTAGTATATGAGTTGCTGAATGAAAAGGAACCTGCAGGATAGTGAGGGTATGTCAAAAGGACCCGGTGACGGGGAGATATTGGTGGGTGATCAGTCCATCAAGTTTCCTCAGTCGTGCTACAGAGTTCTCCGTGATTACTCTGTCGCGTGCTCGGAGGTCTCCGACTGGGGTGGAAGCTGCATGAACTTTTATATGTCCGGAGTGGCCAATAATGGACCGCTAGGTAGGAATAACTAATGAAGCGGAGCGTAACCAAATTTGGGGTAATGGCTCCATGCGGTCTATTGTGACTTGGACACTCAACTGATTTGGTTATGACAGATTTCAGTGTTTAGCTATATGCTGGCGTTAGAATGGAAGGGTATAGATGGCCAGAGTGATTAACTCTCTCCCTACAAAGCACTCCCTTTAAAGTTTCACAGCTCCTACTACGAGGAAACATACAAGTGCCATGGAAGAGCAGTTATATACTTTTGCTACTGTTTATAAACTTTATTATGTTTTCTTCATTTAGTGCTGCCAGTCCTTTCTGGGTTGCACAGCTCACACAACTCAAATTGCTCCCTCCCACAACTGAAAGTGCAGTTAGCAGACTGGGGTACTTCTGAGGGTTAACAGACTTCAGGCTAGAGTCAATAAAAGGCATGTCCTAGGTACCTACTCTGCTATCTCATTGTTAATGAAAAGGCAGGGAGATTTCTAGCTCTCAAAAGGGCTTTATTGCAACTGTTGTACACACAGAAGATGGCTGATAACTTCCTGTTGATGTCATCATGTCAGCCCTTGGGAACGGAGTTAACCTATACTACTGCACCTACCGTTTAGGCTCTCCAGTGCCTAACGTTTAAGCATTTCCCTCCTCCCCAGAAGGAGATTCCAGGCCCTAAGTGAGGTGGTGCATATGAAGAGTCAGGCATCTTAGAACAAAAATAACCAGTCAACTGAACATGCAGCTGCCTACAGACAGGCATTAGGA
This sequence comes from Caiman crocodilus, assembly GCA_030014935.1. Lineage (NCBI taxonomy): Eukaryota > Metazoa > Chordata > Crocodylia > Alligatoridae > Caiman > Caiman crocodilus. Next base: position 103,218,194 of record JAGPOW010003316.1, on the reverse strand, counting down.
ACTGCTGATTCTAAAATCTTACCTCTCCAGAGCTTAAATGCCTGATTTATATTTTCCAGATGGTACCATGCACTCCATGCACTCAGGATTGATAGCTTGGATCCTCTCTGAAAGGAAGATATCTACACCTTTACCTTCAGAGACACGAGGAGGGCTCTTTTTTTTCTTTGAAAACAGCTAGAGGAGTAGGGAGGGATGCCCACTTTTTATATTATTGCTTACTGGTTGACACAAGATACGGGAGACCTGGTTTCCAACCCTCTTCAACCTGGTGAGAGCCAAATCTACATTGCCGGTGTCCTAGGAGAATGTCTTAATCACCAGGCTATACACTAGTTTGGGTGGGAGCCCTCCATGCACAGTTGATGTTGTTCCACTACACATTAAAGACTACACAAGTGGCAGCAAGCCTCTCTGTCAGTAATTATAGCACTTACGTGGAAGGAGGGTGTAAGTGGACCCAAGATTTTTTTCTGCATTTTATTCAATGATTGTTAAAATAAAATACAGAAATAGGGTCCTAGTATTACTGTGTTCACAACTTTAGGTGTCTTAATTCTACTTCATTTTTGACTCCTTTACTGGATCTAATATTTATGGCTTTATTAGTTTACTTTTTATTTTTGCCCTTTTTTCTTTGTCTATAATAGCCTTACTTCACATGGGCAGCTCAGTCAAAATATCTTTAATGAGGGTTTTGACTTAAGATACAGTACACTGGTCCAGAAAGGGAAGGGTCATTTTGCGCATAGGGAGTGAAGTGGGACCAAGAGAAAAAGAGAGAAGAGGCATCAGTGAACCAGAGGACCTGGAATATATGAGGGAAAGACAAGAGAGGAGTTATGTGTACTGGTTCTAAGAACCTCTTATCGAAGTCAGAAAAGTCTGTGTTGAAAGCAGCTTTGCTTCTTTATGCATCCTAGTTGTGATAGGTGAGAGCTATTGGGACAGTATGTGTCTAAGGGTCAATGTAATATAAGATTGTTAAAAAATTAAGTACAAGGATGCTGGGGATTCCAAATGTTCCAGCTAAATGCTCTTATCACCACATATCTCTACTCCAGGCATGTAAAATGCATCAATCCAGCCAGCCCCCTCACATTCTGTCTTCTCAGGGTCCTTATCAACCTTTCTGGTTTGCCTTAAGCTGCTGGCTCCCCTCCTAACTGTGCTCTAATCTCAAAACAGCTGGGGCTAAACAAACCTGCCCTGGGAAGAAGATAATGAATAACTCTGGGCAGCCACGGTTCCTGGGACTCAGAGAGGAGCTGAAAGGTTCTTCACCAAAGCAATAAGAATGGGGAGTATGGAAGGAAAAGAGTGGGATGACCTAAAAATGTAAACAAAAATCTGAAGGATACTGTTTTGTGTATTGACAAACTTGTGACCAAATTCAGCTGCACAGTTAGAGGGCTGCAATAATTTAGACTAGAGCTGAATTTAGTCCCTAATGTTTGCTGAGAGTAGCAATGCATTTCTTTCCAGAAGTGCTTCTGTTCCAGTGTTGGTTCTATTTTATATACAATGGCTCAGTCAATTATTTGACATTTATCATTTTAAGATTTCATAGACATTAGGACAGGAAGGGATGTCAGAAGATTGAGTCCGACCCCAGAGGCAAGAATTCAGCTACAGTCAAAGGATCCCAGCAAGATAAACATCCAATTGACTCTTAAAGGAATCCAGAGTAGGTGCTTGCATGGCTTCTGGCAGCAGTCTGTTCCAGGTCTTGTGGGCTTGGACTGTAAAGAAGTTCTTCCTTATGTCCAGCCTGAAATGGTTGTAGCAGGCTTGCCATTTGGAGCTTGGGTTGAGTCCCAGGCTTGAAATCTTGCTTTATAGATTGGCCCTGGAGCATATAAAAGGAACTGCTTGCCCAGCATGAACACATCCGGGAGAGAGAAGAGAGAAGAGCAGGGCTTAGAAGAGCTGAGGGGAGCTGCTCAGCAGGGCAAAGCAGTTGCCCAGAAGTCTTCCATCAGTGGGGAACAGCAGATGGCTCCAGCAGCTAGGCTCTCGGTGTGCAGCATGGCACGGTGTCCAGACCTTGGGAGCTGTGTGAGGCGGCTCAGGTCTGCAACTTCTGGTGTGTGGCCAGAGACATGGTGCACAAGGCAGTGCATGGAGTAGGACTTTTGGAGTGCTTGGACGGCTCAGGTCCTCAACCCCCAGAACGAGGCTGGGAGCTTGGTGCAGGAGGTGCTACATGGAGGGTCTGGAAGCGGAATGAGCCTGGTGCTGCATGAGGCAGCCCAGGCCTCTGACCCATAGCAAAATGTTGAGTCCAGAGAGCCAGACAGTGATCAAGCTATTGAGCCAGCAGACAGGGCCCAGCCAGAGGCCCCAGAAGCCCTGCATAGCATAGCTTTGTTCCTGGGTAAAGTGACCCCCACTCGCCCGAAGTCCACTGCAGGCGAAAGAGGAGCCTGGCACAGAGGATGAGGACCACCCTCCAGGCCTGGGATCTGTGAGTTGCAGGCAAAAGAGGATTCCCACAGGGGAGGGAGGTCCCCCCCTGGTTAGTTAAGGGCTCCTGAAAGGGGAGGTCCCACTGAGAGGGCCCCCCCCTAAATTTACCAGCTTCTTTGTAGGGCTTGGGAAAAACCCAAGGGCACTGAGGCTTCTCCTCGGGATTGAGTTTATCTTTGGGGTTTATCTGTCTCAGATCAGATACTTACTTATGACTTACCTGTATCTGGAGCACTGGTATAAGGTTTTATGTTATTTACCCAGAGAGTATTGCTTATGTTACTGGCTTAGATATAGCTTATAAATATGTACATTGTACATATGTTCATATCCATGTTCCTTTTCCTTGGGATAAGTTAATGTAAATAAATTTGTATATAGTTAAGTCCCCTGACTCTCCTGGCCTGGTTCTATAGGGATGGAGGGAAACTGAGTGGTCTGCAGTTCCCACCCCACAGCACACCTGCCAGCTAACAAACCCTTTCAGTTGGAGAAGTGGAGTATATATACCCAAGTTACCTGGGCTACACAGTCTTGAAGAAGTTTGTGACTGTTTAACCTTATCATCTCATGGGGCGCTGTGGTGAACAGACATTCCTCCAGATCCTGATGTACACCCATTATATACTTATAGGCGCACCTGAGACTGCGCTTTTCCTGGCTGAAGAGTCCTGTAGTTCTCAGCCTCTCATCAAAAGGCCTGTTTTCCTGCCCTCTGATCATGCATGTGGCTTTCCTCTGGACTCTCTCAAGGTTCTCTACATTCTTTTTAAATTGTGGAGTCCAGAATTGGATGCAGTACTCCACCTGTGGCCTCACCAAGGCCGAGTACAGTGGGAGGATGACATCTTGGGATTTGCTAGAGCAACATCTATGGATACAAGCCAGAGTTTTGCTCACTTTGTTGGCTGCAACATCACATTAGTGGCTTATATTTATCTTGTAGTCAATCATGACGCCCAAGTCCCTTTTGGCTGTGGTGCTAGCAAGTGTAGCACTGCTGAGCCTAGAAGCATGCTGCAGGTTTTTCTTCCCAAGGTGGAGTATCTTGCATTTTTTGGAGCTGAAGGCCATCAGGTTTTCATCAGCCCAATTTCCAAGCCTGTTAAGGTTGGCCTGGATCACCATCCTGTCCTTGGGTGTGGATGCTTTATCCCAAAGTTTGGTGTCATCAGTGAACTTGGCCAGTCTGCTTCTGACACCAATGTTCACATCATTAATGAAGACAGTGAAAAGGATAGGCCCAAGGATGGAGCCTTGGGGGACGCCACTAGTCACGGCGCACTGCAATGATTGACTTCTGTCAGCTACCACTCTCTGGGTTCAACCTTGAAGCAAATTCCCCAGCCAGTGGACTATGATGTAGCTGAGGCTGCAATTGGCCAGTTTTTCTATAAGACAATTGTGGGATACCAGATCAAAAGTGTGCCTGCCTGGCGTCGAATACCCGCTTGTGGGCTGCCTTGGCTCAGACAGTAGATGCTCTCTAGCTTCATGGGTTCCCTGAGGTGGGCTTTGGTTGTCCCACTGGCCTTCCCCGAATTCTCCTGCCATGTCTTTGAATGTTACATCAGTGTGGGGTTCAGCCTTGAAGCTCCCCTCAGGGATGACCACTCAGCTTGTGGGATGTTTGTGGGGCTCCACCTTCCCTACACCCTGACGTTTCACCAACCTCCAGTGGGGTGCCAGATTTTGACATGGCTGCCTCAGTGTAGCTGTTCCTTGTGCCCTATGGTATCCTCCTTTCTCCTTGGGGAAGGAAAATTAGCAGGTCCGAGCTCTGGGCCTGAGATCCATTTTGAGCTGGTCGGCCCTCTTCTTGGGGACTAAGGGTGCCCCTGTTGAGCAGAGATAAAGAAATAAAATGAAGAAAAGGAGATTAAAAAAAAGGACCCACAAAGGGTCTTCTTGTCCAGTATCCTACCAGTCAGCTTTCCCAGCTTTCTTGCCTGAACTTGGTAGTTCTCCCCCAGTGGTGGTCCTGCGGGGTCCCTCTCTCCTTCCCGCCCCAGCCCAGCTCTCTGACCTGATTCCTGGGGGTGATCAAGTGGGAAGACCTCCGCTTCCCCAAGGTTGACTTCCACCTCTTCTTTGCATTCGTTGAATTGGCTACGCCACCACTCGGCGTCTTCCCCAGTGAACTTCTTTAATGACACTAGGAGGACGTCACCCCCAATGTTCCACCCTTCCTGGGGCTTGACCTCAGTGCCCCTGGTGTGGGGAGCTCTTGCTGCTTCCCCAGCTATCCGTTGTCTGGGCGTTCCCTGTTCGTGCCAGTTCTGCTCATTGCCGGCACAGAGAGCCTCGGCCTCCTCACTGGCTCTCCCCTCCCTACTGCCAGAGGCTGCTTTTATTCCTGCCAACTGGTGCATCCTTATGATGTCCCCTGCTGGCCTTAATTGCATAAAGGTGTGGCTTGTAAACCACACAGGCTTCTCTCTTTGGTCTTCTGGCATCACTTCTCCTGCAGGTAAGTGATTAGCTTGCATTTCTTTCTTTATTTTAGTGTTTCTTCCTGTGCCATGCCCTGCAGGTGGAGCTTCCCAGTCCCACTTTTCACTATCCCCGGGACACAAAGCTTTTTTAAAGTTGAGCTATATGACGTCAAGCTCTTCTCCCTTCTCCAGGTGATATGTCATCTGGTAGTAGAAGGAGATGAGATTGGTCAGGCAAGACCTACCTGCAACAAACCCATGTTGGCTATCCCTCAAGAAGCTGCCTTCAGCCAGTTTCTCAAGAATGGTATCTTTGATGATTTTCTCCAATTTCTTCTGGGGATGGAGGTCAGGCTGATGGGCCTGTAGTTCCCTAGATCTACTTCCAATCTTCAGGCAACTTGCCTGAGCGTCGCAAGTTATCAAAGATCCATGCCAGTGGCTGAGCTATGATGCTTGCCAACTCCTTAAGTATGCTGGGGCGTAAGCTGTCTGGGCCATCTAACTTGAAGGTGACACCTCTCAAGGTGTCAATGATCAACATTGATGAAGGGTAAAAGCTCTCCCTCGATCTTCCCATTTCATACTGTATTGAGCAGGGCCATCCCTTGGGGCTGGTGAAAAACCGATGCAAAATACCCATTGAGCAGGTTGGCTTTTTCCTGGGCATTGGTTGTCAGTTGACCCATATGGTTTAGGAGGGGTCCAATGTTACCCTTGCTTTTTCTCCAGCTCCCCACATACATAAGATACTGTTTATGGGACAGAATAATCATGGTTCAGGTCTCACTCTTCTGGAAGCCACCAATCTGGTTCTTAATGCCATTCCTGTGATCATTGAAAAGTACTTGTTCACAGGTCCTCCAGATCTTGTCTTATGCCTTGTTTTATTTCAATTACTTTCATACCCTAGTTTCCTAATTTTCAAGGTACAAGAGTCTTCTTGGATTCATAGCTGTCATTTAATATTCCAATTAATTCTGCAGTTGCAACAGGGTATACTCTCAGTTACACAATATGATTAATCTTTTTGAAGTTGTAGTTTTCGTGAATTGGAAGACCTGTTAATTTACATGCTGGTGTCCTTTAGCAGCTATTGATTAACACAATTATTTTTTATTTTGGCCACCCTTGCACTTTAATTATGAAATTACAGGTTGTTCAAAATGCTGCAGTTAGACTGCGTACTCTTCCAGGTGTTAAGTGAACACTTTTCCATTGTACCTCATTTGCTTTGCTGGCATCCCATGTAGTAAATACCACTGTGGGTCAAACCAGTTGCACAGGATGTAAGCCTGCAAAATCTAGCTTCCTGATTTTGTACTTCTTGCTATGTCGCTTTAGACTGATATTCTGTTTTTTTAATATGAACCCTGCGTTACTCAGTCTGAACACTGAGGTCTTTCTTTAAAAGGGAGCATGCATCCAGAGTAACCCCATATTTACGTCCTTTTTTACCTACTCATAATCTTGCATTGAGAGTAAAATTCCATCTGGGAAACAGAGCTAGATGGACCTCCAATCAATGCTGCTTCTCAGTTTACCAAAGGGATGAATAATGGAGGAATAATAAGTAGGCCACTACAGCCCTCTATTGAAAATTACTCTGTAATGCGAGAAGGGAAGGTAGGAAACTGAGTGCAGCCCTAGGGGTTGGAAATAAATCTGGAAATTTTATGGGAGTAAAGGAGGAGTTTGAGTGTACATCTACATGAGATATTTACTGCAGAGTAGACTAATTAGCTCCTTAGTAAACATTGTGCATCTACACGTGCAGCCCTATTAGGCTGTATGAAACTAATTAACTCTTTAGCGGGGTAGTACTTGTAACTACAAGTACTATCCTGCTGTGGAGTTTTTTACTTGGCAGCACTGCACACATCATAGGTGATGCATAGGGGAGGCACGGGGGTGGGGGGGACACGTCCCCTTCCTGAAATTTCCTGCCACCACTGTCTGCATTGCCACCTGCATTGCCATCTGTGGGCAGTCACCACTCACCACCCCCTCCTCACTACCGACACTACTGTGGTTGCCTGCAGGCAGTCCCTGCTTGGCCCTCCCTACCTGTTGGCATCACCACAGCCATCTGTGGGTGGTCCCCGCTTGGCATGCCCTTGCTGTTGATGTCAGCGTGGCCATCTGAAGACGGTCCCTGCTTGCTGCCGCCAACATCACCGCCACCATCTGTGGGCAGTTTCCATGCCCCCCCAGCCTCAGGAGGCATGAGTTGTTCATGGCACACATAGGCACTGACATGGCTGGATGGGGCACAATGGTGCTTCAGTGCATTGGCTGCCTACTGGTTAGCCCCACACTGGAGCAACCACGTGCCCCAGTCAGCCCCTCTGCAGCAAGTTGGGCTGGATTGAAAAAGCTCTGGGTTGGCAGGCTAATCCCCTAGGCAGCTGGGATTAGCCTGCCAGCAAAATGTGACCTGTGACCCAGCAAAATGTGTTGTGGTCCTGGGTGCATGTGTAAATGAGGTACCCAGGAGCAATAAACTCTGGTGTGATAAGTGCCAGAATTTATTGTTTTGCCTTAATAGCAGGTGTAGATGAGACTTGAGACTTCTGTCACCCCAAGTGGGTAAGTTCTACCCTTGGACTTACATTTACTAGAAGTAGCCAGGGTTTTGTAAAATTTTGTCAGATAGACTTTGCCACACCATACCCAGAAATAGCATGAATCTAGGTTCTAATGTATTGAAGTTCCCAAAGTCTGAGTGAAGGAGGGGAAGAAGCATTCGGAAAATCTATTCCAGTTTTGGTACATTTCCACTACCTAGTCACAAAAGTTATGATTTTCCTGCTCTGACTTTCAAACTGTACCAAGACAAAAATATTTGTGCCATTTCACTTTTCTCTTAAATCAGTTTACACATTTCTTCTTATACCCTAGGTTCAGTAAAACTTAAGCATATGTTTAATGAATTTGAAATTAATGGGGCTACTGAGATGCTTCAAGGCAAGCATATATTTAAGGCCTTTGTTGAACCTCAGATGTTATAACCCATGTTGTTTGTTTCAGTGACAACATGAACTGTTATGATAAGGGGGCACAGCTGGCATCTGGGTTCAGAATAAGGTCTGGTTCCTTGGTTTTTTTGCTACAGTTTGTGTTTCCTCAAGTGCTAGGACTTCAATATGACTGATACTTCTGCAGCTTCCTTCTTGTAGTGATACAAGCACCAGTCACAGCCTGCTTCCAAACATCCATGCAGTTCTTAGTGAAGTCCCACCTATTCCATAGATACAGGATGAAGGGTCTATTCCCTTGACAGATGTGACTCTTAAATAAACTTAGAGGTCTCAGCAGATAATGGACCTGAGTGGAAAATACTGTTGTCACTGTATAGTGCCTGGTTTCTGCAGAAAATTTGGTTTTGCAGTAAAAAATCATAACCTGCAATAACCTGCAATATTTTGATGCCAAGCTGAAAAAGCTCTTCTCAGAAATGTGTCTATACATTTCCTTGGAAAGTGTGGTTTGGTATTTAATGCTCCCATGCTCCTGTGCAGGGGATGTGGTGAGGCAGTTATATCTCCCTTTCACTGTTGCTGTCTTTGACTGAGTCTAGGACCCTGTGTAGCCTCTCCTTGCAGCTGGAGTCCCTAGGCTAGTGGGGGACATCAGAGCAGGAGTGGGGCTGTATAGGAAGCAGGCACAGAAAGAGGGAATGTACTACTTGTGCCACTCTCCCCTGCTGACCCAGGCATGATGTGGGAACATCAGAGCTTCTCTTATGCAGTTCTGGCCACAAGTTATGGTTCCACAAAGTGACAGGTTCAGCAGGGAATGTGAGCAGCAGTGTGTGGCATCTGCTCCCTTGCAACCCCCACTTCCCCATGGCCCAAGGGTAGCCCCAGAACTTCTCTTGCCCTCCTCCAGCCAGAGTGCAGGAATCAGCTGCCTGATGCGCTGGGCTTAGCTGGGGACAGCTGCAGTGGTCTGGGTGGGGAGCACTTTCTTCCTTCCAGCATCTACTTCTGGTCCATGGGGGACACTGGTGGGGGTGGAGGGTGGGGTGAAAATGGTGCAGGTGCAGGAAGGAGGAGATGGGACCTACTCATTCCCATTGCTGTTCCTGGCCACACCCAGCACCCCATAGCTTCCTCCCTCTGTTGATTAGGTCCAATGAGGTGAAAGATGTGGCTCTGGGGCTTTACCAGGTGCTTATATCAGCTGGAAACAGTGGTGTTGGGGGGGCAGGTACCCCTTTCCTACATTTGCTCCCTGCCCTGTCCCCCAATGTCTCTCTTTGAATGAGAGGGTCCACCATGCTCCATTCCCATCCCTTACGAGGGTCTGAAGGGCAGTGTGCCACAACCCCCTTTACTATATCCAGATTGGCCCCTAATCTTGTGTAGGACAGGCTCCATAGCCGGTAGTACCTGAGAACATAGACAAGGGGCAACAGAACTATAACTTCCATGAGATAAAAAGGCAGCATGCCCGAACTGAATATTGTCTTTTTTGGACGTTCATTTAAAAAAGAACTGCAGCAAACAGAAAAAAATAATCTGGTAAAAATCTCCTAATTTTCTGCTGAAAACACTAGTGAGATGCCAGCAACTAAGAATAGAAACATAAACCTTGCATATACAAACAGAGGAGGGTCAAGTAAGACTGGAGAGGACAGATGATATCCTTATATGGCATTGTTGAAAACATGAGTAAAATGATGTTTTTGGTTCTGGTGTCCACACTTCAAAATAGATGATGGAAGCTTGGGAAGTTTTAAGAAAAGAGGGAAACTCAGAAAATCAGCCTTTCAGTGACAGACATAAGGAGGCAAGCAAGCTACTTAGTTTATCAAAGAAAAAACTTAGAGGTTATTTTATCATATCTATAAGGCTCTCCCAAGAATGGAGGCACCTGATCTTAAAGGACTCTTCAATTTAAGAGACAATGTAAGAACAAGATTTAATGACTGAAGGTGGAAACTAGACAAGTTCAATATGGAAATGCCTTTACATTTTTAACAGTAAAGGCAATTCGGCGTTGGAACAACTTGCAAGAGATGTAGTAAACTCCATATTATTTCAAGTCCTTAATTAAAAATTGAGTCCCTTTCTAAAAGAGGTTCTGTCTCAATCAGGAATTATGTCAGCTGTTAAGCAGGATTTTACACGTGATAATTATAGCAGTTTTTTCTAATTTAAAATATATTAATCTAACATTATTTTTAATTAGTCCAGCCTCTCTCCCTCACAACATCTTTCCTGAAATAGTTCAATTGTTAACCTGATCATTTGAGACATCATAGGGGGATTATTCATAATTATGGATCAGGATGTTGTCTTTAGGCAAGGAAAGTGATTTCCCTGCTTTATTTAAATGAATATGAGTGCTAATTAATATAAGTAAAAGAAACATTATCCAGATACAAAATTCCCATCTGGGACTATAAAAAGAAAGAGGTGGTGTTGCAATGGCTCTGGAATACTTAAAATTAGATCCAAAGAAAACCTAGATTAGTTAAAAATAATACTGTTACCTGTTTTGCAAAAAGGTACAGGAGCTCCTATTGCCATGGCCCAAGCACAAATTCTGTGGTTTAAACTGTGTGAAAAGAAACTTATTTGTATTACATGTACAGCATAAACCATGAAGAAAGATGACTAATTTCATGGGATAATCATGGCAAAAATGACAATTTTTACAGTTTATCACATCTAACAGAAACAAATATTAACATCTCAATAAAGTCATTTATCATGTTCAACATGATATTTACAATAGAGGAGCTATGTGCTATTTTTATAAAATAATGTGCTATTTTTATAAAATAAATACAAATAATACATGTAAATGTCACTCGATGAATCAGATATATAGGAAGCATCATGTCACATGAACATTGAAGACCTCATGGATATTTTTGGAAGTGGGTTGAAGAAGTGAGAGACCATTGGAAAACAACCTGGATTTGACCAATTTCTTATGAAATGCATTTAAAATAACATTTTCATTGTAGTCTTAGAATTCTGTGACTGTTGTGCTTTTAGATTTACATTGAGAGTAATATTAACAGGGGTATATACTCAAGCAGTAGGGGGGAGATGTGCTATTCAGCTTAATTTATACTAAGCATTTTACTTTTCATATTGAACTGTGGAAATAAAAATCCAGTGCACAGTGGGATATTAGCCAGAGAGTCACATTGCCAGAATTAACTGTGTTCAGTTTGGAGGCTGAAGTCTGCTAAACAATCCTAACATATTAAGAACACATGAACACTAGACTGGAAAAGACCTTCAGTGACATTGTTTTTTGTTTGCTGCTATTGGAGGCAATCACATTATGGAATAATCTCAGCAAATTGATCCAGTTTCATCTTAAAAACTGCATTTTTTTGCACTCAGTACTCCACTTGAAAGAATGTTTCTCACAACCCTTGGTTGGTCTGAACCAAGAGTTGTGGAGTTTTGCATTTTTTTTGTCTCAGATCAACAGGGCAACAAATACATCCCTCACAACTCTTTTGTTCTTGTACCAACATTAGTCTCTAGCTTAAATAATTATTTTCCCTACCTGCTATTCACCTCAGTGATCCATTTACAAAGAACAATCTTATCTTCTCTCAACTTTTGTTCCACTGATCTAAACCAATAAAGTAAAAATTTTGGTCCTCTCTCAGAAGATAAGTTATTCAAGTCCTGGTATCATCTCTGAACCAAGAGTTCTAGAGTTTTGCATTTCTTTTTGTCTCAGACCAATATGGCTACCAAATACATCCCTGATCATTGTAGTAGCACTTCTCAGCACTTGAACCAGTTAGAATTATTTGTTTTGAATATGGGTGACCTGAACGTATAGAGCATCCCAATGATATCTCACTGGTGATTTGTGCAATGGAATTAATACTTCCTCCATCTCTATATTTCCTTCAAACATCATAGAATTTCATGTCGTTTTCAAGATATCATCACTTTGGTTATCCTGCGACTGATTATATACCCAGTTTTTTCTCTTTCTCTGCTATATCTAACTGACAAGCCCCCAGTTTGTATGTAAAAGAAATTCTTGTCATTAGTCCCTAAGTCCCTAAGAGACTTGGGGGGTCATCATTGACCACAAGATGAACATGAACCTGCAGTATGATGCTGTGGCTAGTAAAGCGACCAACATGCTGGGCTTGCATCCATAGATGCTTCTCAAGCAAATCCTGGGACGTCATTCTCCCCTTGTACTTGGCCTTAGTGAGGCTGCAGCTGGAGTACCGTGTCCAGTTTTGGGCTCCACAATGCAAAAAGGATGTGGAGAAGCTTGAGAGAGTGCAGAGGAGAGACACGTGCATGATCAGAGGTCAGGGAAGCAGACCCTACGATGACAGGCTGAGAACCCTGGGGCTCTTTAGCCTGGAAAAGCGCAAGCTCAGGGGTGATCTGACAGACACCTATACATTTATCAGGGGTGACCACCAGTATCAGGGGAATGTTTGTTCACCAGAGCGCCCCAAGGAATGACGACTAGGTCGAACAGTCATAAACTACTACAAGACTGTTTCAGGCTGGACATAAGGAAGAATTTCTTTACTGTCCGGGCCCCCAAGGTCTGGAACAGCCTGCCACCGGAGGTGGTTCAAGCGCCTACATTGAACAC
>JAGPOW010003316.1:103134106-103184644 GCA_030014935.1 Caiman crocodilus | reverse complement strand
GGAGAAGTAAACCATGGCTCCCAAATTAGAAGGGGAATGCCGCAGTGCTTAGCAACACAAAGGAAGAAGTAGGCTGCGGTTCCTCAATTAAGCCAGACGGGGAATACCGCAGAGCTCAGCAAGGGGAATTTTCAACACAATGCAATTGGACAAAGATGTCCAGTGCTTGGCTAACAACCATAGGTTAGGGCTTGTCACTGGGTAACACAATATGCGCCGCCATAGACTAAAATTTGCCGCAGTATGACATAGCGCGCTTACGCGAACCCAAGGTATATATGTAACCCACCGTGGAACAGGAAGGCAAGAGACTCCCCAAGTGACAATCCAGTCACTTAGTCATCTCATCTAAAGGCCTTCGTGCATCTGCTGTATCTTGCCGTAACATGGTTTCTGTAACTCCATGTTCTTGCATACGCTCATCATAACCTGCATTCGTGGTTCCTCATAATAAAACTTCACCCTGCTAAAGTCAACAGCAGAGTAAGTACCTTTCTTCACAACCAGTACGCGTGGTTAACCCAGCCAGCTCATCCCGCCTTGCACTCAGTAACAGACAAGTGCAACACTTTACACATGGGAAGCATAAGCTGCATGATTAACCAAATGACTAAGATTGCTTTAACATCCCACAAGTATGTTCCAATGTGGTTACAATGTGCAGTATCCTGTTTTTCATATTACTCTCCTATAACATGTAAAGATTTTAATTTTAACACATCCTTAAATGCTGATTTAATTTAGTTCACTGTTTTGGGCTACAACATAGCTATATAACAGATGGAAATCTTGTAAGTGGAATGGGTCTTCAATATTACAGGCCTTGGTCATACAAAACTGCCATTTGCTTTTACTGCGAGTCAGTTTACAGTAGAATTACAGGTACATGGGTGTAACAGAAATCAGAATCATGTTTGTTATCTTTAATTTTTGTACCATGGCATTATGATAAAACTCCTTGCTTGTGTATCATCCTCAGTTTTAATCATCTTTCCACACAAAGAGCTATCAAATGGCAGACCAGGTTCAGTACTGCCTTCTCGCCACTTTGTGCCATTCAGGTGAAACAATTTAGTCATAATCCAGTTGAATGAACTAATGAAGGCACGTGTGGCCACTGGCACCACAAAAAATGGCATACACCTTTGCCAAGGTCACTTTGGGACTGATTCTTCATTGGTTTACACTTGGTGCAGCCATTTAGAAAAGTTACTACAGTTCTACCAAATGCATATACTTTGCATAAAGCTGAAGCTGTGAAGAATCAGGACTTTGTAGATAAGTATATGTGCTATCATCTTCATGGTCAGGAAGTAGATTAGGAATTACAAGATGTTACAGCAAATGTTTAAAGGAGACTGTTACAGTGCCAGGTACTCAGTTGCTGGTTCTGAAATTGTGGCCCATTGTGGTCTTGCTGCTCACTTTCTATTCTAGTCTATCCTGTTTGGTTCTGGTACTTATACCAGCTTGACATTTTGAAGCTCAGAAGTTTCTAGTAGTGCATTCATCCACATGAGTACCATCTCTCACTTGAAGTTTATTTTTACTCTCATTTTCTTCTCAGAATATTGTGAGTGGTGGACTGATTACTTTTCTTAGGGGTTGGTTTTGGGGACTTGTTTTGTATATATGTTACTCAATATTTACAACAAAGAAGGAAAGTGCAAATGCATGTGCCTTCTACTTGAAGTGGAAAATGGTTTGCTATATAATAGTCCTCATTTCCTGCAGAGGGTTTATTCTATTGTCTTATACTCTGTCTCCTGCACAGACAGACTTGACCCTGGCAAGAAAGTTCTATTTACCAGGAAGAGGTGCTAGTCATGGTCCTTATCCTGGAGCATTTGCAATCTTTAGATAAGCCAGGTGTAAGCCATTTAGGGCGCTGATAAAAGTGACCTTTGTCATGTGATCATTCCCTTGAAAGCACACTGCATCCATGCCCTGACAGAAGGGCACAGCTGCAGAGTGCTTTAAAAGTACCCAATTACATGGCAAAGTAATCCTCATGTAATGAGTTTCAGATGAAGGCGCTCCAAAGCAGAGTGCCTTCATTAACTTCTGTCTGTCCCTGTGTGATTGGGGCTGGGCTGCATCAGCCCAGCCCTACCCCAATGTTGTCTGTAGAAAGGAAGGAACAGAAAGTAGGGGGAGGGAGCTTAGGGCTGAGGTTTGCCCAGCTTGAATTAGAGAGAGAGGAGGTGCGTGGATTGGAACCTGTCTGGAGCTACTTCCCCTCCCTTCTCCCCCCTCCATCCTGCAGGCAGCACTGGAGCTGGAAGACCAGGAATGTGGAGAGTAGGGGGAAATAGGCTGCAGAGAGGAAGCTCCTCCTGGATTGGCTTCAAAGTGGAGTGTAATCCCCCACTCCCCCAACCCAACACTGAATGTCTGTTAGGTCAGGGGAATCGCTGTAACTCATGGCACTTTCTGTGAAACATCATGAGATAGAGCAGGAGGCTACATGTTTGTCAGTGCCCTGAGATTACACCTACTTAGACATTTAGGACTGACCCTGAGGGTCATCCTTAACTCGCTTGAGTCACATGCACTGACTTCCCAATCTATATCATACCTTAGCCTGCAACAAAGCCTTCCATATGGTGCTTTATGTTCCTCAAGCGAAGCACTTCTAGAAATCAATTTGTGCACTACTTGTTTGTCTTGTGAGGTTGACTCTAATTACAGATGGCAGAGATAGGAAGTGGGGTGTAGAAGGGCCAGAAGCTAGGAACTTTAAGTGGGGGGGCATGTTGCTAGTGGTTTTCCATGCGTGTTGTCTACAGCACCTGGGTGAGTTCCAAATATAGTGGGAGTGGAGTGAGGAGGGGAGCAGGCTGGGCTAGTATCGTGCAGCTGGTCAGTGGGTATGATGAGACGTTTTGGGGTTCACTTTAACTAGCACTTTGGGCCAGCAGTGTCAAAAGTCTGGCCCATGATCCAGATCCAGCCCACAGAACCATGTCCTCTGGTCTGTGAAGTTCCCAAAAGGGCTAGAAATTTGGGGTAGGGCCCATCACTGAAATCTAAGTCACAGAGCCCTACTGGGGAGGCATATCAATGGCAGGAAGTGAAAAACAGCTGTGTTAACCCCACAACTGTCATCACTGCTTGCTCTGCTGCTGTTCAGCATGCTGCTGTTGCCATGTTCAGATCTGGTCTATAGCCATGGGTGAATTTGTCACCCCTGGTTTAGTCAGACCCTGAATGTCTTGGAGACAAAGAGCAAAAGCATAGAGCAAAAGAGCAAAAGCAGAGAGCAGTCTTGTTGTGTTCAAAGTAGTTTGTTTTGTTTGGGGGGGCATGTTATCTTCTGTACTAACTGCAATTTCTTAATGGCTGCTGGTCCAGATACATGATATTGCTGTTGTTTAGACAGAAATGTAGAAGGCAAGTACAATAGAGGACAAATTATTGTCCACCAGAATGAAACAGATTCTCCTCATCAACCAAAAGTGGTTAAATGTATTTTACTGTGGATGCTGTATTTTGACAGCTTAGCATTCTGAAATGGTAAAATGAGTTGACTAATCATGGATATGTATTTTCAGCCTATGATAAAGCACCATGTTTTCTTTTGCCCATCAGCAAAAATTCTATCTTGTTCAGGTTCAGTCTGAGCCATCTGTTCTTCAACCATGAGCTGAGATCATCCAAGCATGAGGTCATTTAAGCCATCTTGCTGGTGGTATAGTTGTATGAATTGAAAGATAACTAGAGCTGTGTGTTAACTGCATATTGCTGCCATGCTATGCAGATATGTATCTTTTTAGCAATTTAACTAGTGGCTGCATTTAGTTATTGAGTATGATCACTAGCACCTTTGAACTTTCTAGGATTGTACAAATAAGGTGGAGGTGGAGTTTTCATCACTATTCCTTGGATGTGTCCCTCCAGAAAAATAGGCTACTTGTTGGTGGGTATAAACAGGGTAAAGAAAAGTAATATGATGACAAGTGAGCCAGATGGTGCCAGCTAAATCACACAAAAAGTAATTTAAAGTTAAATATTTTTTCCTGTTGGGGCTTTTTAGTGTAAAAATTTTCTATAGATTTCTCACATATGATATTTATCATCATTTGAAAAAAGAAGAAGGTTGGTACTTGCAAGTGTGATAGGAGGTTATATTGGCCTTAGTTAAGTTTGTGACTTGGGTGCCCTGGGTGATCAAGCATCCACATCCCCACTGAGCATGCTAAATAGGACTGTGCTCTTGAAAGGCGGGTACATGGTGCCATATCCTTGGAAAGCTGTGCATTTTCTGAAACTGTAGTTAGGCAAAAATCCTTGACTAGTGGAAGAAGGTGAGGATCACCCTTCCATCATGTTGTAGTATAACTAGCTAATTGCCAAGAATGGTGGATTTCAGGAGGTGTTTACATGCCCCGCTTCATCCCCCGCTCACCCTTAGGGGCTACCCATGTAAAGACTCCTCCCACTGCCACCGCCTCTTTCTCCAGTCTCTGGTGCAGGGGCTCCCTTTCCCTGCCCGCCTCTGCCTTACAGCGGGGCTTCTCCCCTTCTTCCCTCCACTCTCCTCCCCTCCTCTCCCATCCCTACTTCTCCACTACCTCTCCATCCCTGCTGGTTGTTGTCAGGACTGGGCAGCAGTGTGAGGGGGCATCACCACCATGGTACCCCCCATCCCCTCCTTTTTCCTTCCCTTCCTGTTTCTCTCCCTTCCTTCCTTCCCTGCCACTTGGCCCTGAGAACAGCTGCTGCCATGACCCCCCCTTCACCTCCCTCTGCCTGGTGCCCACCCAGGCCCACACAGCCTTCCTCCCTCCCATCACCTCTCCCTCCCTGCCAGATGTTGTCAGGGTCCCGTTCCTGCTCCCCTCCCTTCTTCCCCACTGCCCAGCCCTGACAACAAAGCCTCCTAACTAGTGGGTATTTGATGGAAAAGGAAGCCTCTACCATGTTTCAGCCCAACAGACTAGGTCATTACAGTAAACGAGTTATGCAGGTTCAGTGGGAAAAAACAAGCCAGATATGAAAACTGCTGTGGTATAGGTAGGTTTTGGATTTTGAAAAGCAGGATGCAGATACTGTGGTACATTATCCCATATAACACAACACACATATTTCACCAGTTAAAAATAAATGAGATGCTAGGGCTGTAGTATTCCTTTTACATTTGAAACAAAAACAAATATAACTTTATCAGAATGCGCATTAATGTGCTATTATATAAAGCAACACAATGAACTAGGCCGAAAATAAGCAAAAGATGCCATTTCATAAGTCCTGTAGCTATTAAATTTAATGTACATCTCTTTTTTGGATTCATAAAACAAAATCTAGCCCTCCAGAGTGTCTTGACACCAATGCTTCACTGGAAGTTATTTCCACACCTGAGTTAATGTTTTTACCTAACGTTAAAACTGGACTGCAACACTGTTAAATAGGAGCTCCATTATGAGGAGCAGCCAACAGACTGCAGAACTGCTAAAAAAAGGATAGCTCAATTAGTGGAAGAACAAGATCATCCAAAGGAAGAGAGAGAGAGTTCTTCATATCTGTGAAATGAAGTGTTTAGGAGTCAGGTAGATTACAATGTGCCATGAAGTAAATTGTTTCCCTCACTGCTGCCTGAATAGAAATGTTGCTGCCACTGGTAAGCAGGTGGCTTTAAACTTTGGGTGGACCAGGAATCAAAGAGGGGTGCAACTGCACCACTGCACTGTCCCTTGGATCCGCCCCTGGTGAGGGGTTGCTGGGTTCTGGCCTTAGTTTCTGATCTCAGTGGGATAGAAGCTAATACCTAACCTGTGGTCTAAGAGCTTTGTGCTGCAAAGTAGAAGATAAGTTTATCCCTACAGATAGGGCAAGCTATAAATCTTCTGGCACCTGTCACTTCCCTGTCTTACCCTTGAGATGACCCTGGAGTCACAAAAAAGCAGTGAGAAAGATGAGGACCTATACACATTGGTATAATGAAACTTCATTTTGGTACCTAGTTATACACGAATATCTCATACATACTGTATATTCTCCTTGTATGCCCAAGAGGTAGAACAAAATCTGGTCTTTAGGGACTTTGATTCCTAAAAATTGTGTGACTGCTACTTGGATATTTAAGAGGTGGACTAGGATGGGGCCTAAATCTACTATAAGCCTGTTAATAGTATTTATTAATATTGTAATTGTTAACTGAAGTTTCTAGCATAACAATAAAGCATCACTGCCCACACTGTGAGAGTTGAAGTAGCTTTAATTTTATAGTGGAATAAGATATTACATCTACCTTTATTCAAATTCTGGTTTCAAGGCCATAAGCAATAGCAGAGAAAATGACACATTTTTTCTTAACAAAGCAAGATTTTCTTGGTTTTGGCAGTATCCATCTGCCACGGTTGAATGTTGATGATAATGAGAAAGTTGCAGTCATGGTGTCCAGATGTTATTCTTTTTATAGCTACAAACTCCTGAGTGCTTGGTAAGAAGGAACATTTATCTGGTTTCCAAAACAGTTTTTACAAAGAAAATGAATATTTAAAGTCACTTTTCTATATTTTATTAAGTAATTGCATTACAATTTGTGCAGTACCAGTGTTTCCTATCTTTTCTCGGTTATCTGATTTTCCTCATAGTAGTATTTTGGCTCATTTATCAGGGTATCATGATATGAAATGAGAAGCAAATCTGGGTCCTGCTGAATCTAGACTTACTTTGAAAGGATCAGCATTTGACCCTCACAACTTTTTTTAGTAAAGAGGCCACTTAGTAACCACTGTTTTTTAACAGTAACTGGTCACACTGCTTGGTGAGCACTGAAAAATGCACTCCTTGAACTTCTGCATATCGATCCTACAGAGGACACTCAATAAATGAGAGGTAGGAGCATGTATGATGTCTTTGTGTGTAACCGTTAAATCTTTGTTTTCTGTCTACTGAACATTTACATTTCTAAGCATCCCATGCTCAGAATCCAGTAGCCATTTTCCACATAGAATTAGATTCAAAGTGTTACTGGGAAGACATGATACATGGTCTGTCACAGACACTTTACTTTGGTCCTTCTTATCTGTGTTCTCTTAACATAATAAAAATGTCACTAGAAGTAGCCTTTTGTTTTTTCATGAAAAAAATTCCACAAAAAGCTCAGGTATATTTTTTCATCACAAAATACCTAGACCTATGTCCCACAACTCATAAGATATTCTTAACAAATGGATTTTTTTAAAAAGATCTTTAATTTTTTTTACTTGCACATCTGGTTTTTGACTTCTTCTGGCATATATGCTTTTTAGCTTTTCTCTATAACAACAGGGACTGAAAAATAGGCTTCATTTTTTTTTTGTAAAGTGAAGATTTTCATACGTTCTCTCATCTCTAACAACAAGGGCTTCATATAAAATTTGAATTATCACAAGATTCATAAAATCATGAGAGCTGGTACCACTGCTTTATGGGAACATCTGACCATATCATCCTTACTACACTGGAGTCTATAATACACTCAGAGACCTCTCCTATAAAAATCAGTTTGGGTATATTTGGGTTCAGTGTTTTGAACTTTTTATTAGCTCAACAATAGCCTTCCTCTCATAAAAGCAAAGCTCATTCAAACTTCTAATTTTTCTGAAAAAAAATTATATTTTTCTTAAAACATTTTTCATTAGGTTTTTTTGCAATACCAGGGAAGGAAACCCAGCCCAGAGATCTTTCTCTCTATTGTCCTATTGAAAACAAACTTGAGGAAATACAGACAGCCCAATACACAAGCAACTTGCAAGTCTATACATCTTTACACTGTAAGCTTAATACTTTTTCAGTGCATTAGTGCCAGCATGGATTGTCTCTATCCTGAAATTCCAGATCTCCTGGAAAGCAGTAGGTACAAACTTACTGACTGCTCTTTCACCCCACATATTGATTCTGATTTTGCTGGGAATTTATTTCTAATAGAATAAAATTAAGGGACATGTCTCTTCTTTCTGTTCTGTAAACTCAGTTTACACTTCTAGCAGAAAGTTCTCTCTGAAGTTCAGTTTTCTTTGATGGATGTAGCTTGCTGTCACAATGCTTTGCAGTAGCCTATACGTAGCAATGCCTACCACGCGAATCACAGAATTAACTTTCAAACACAGAGGGCACACCTACATGAGACATTTATCGTGGAGTTGCCTGATTAGCTCTGCAAGTAAATGTTTTGACATCTACACATATGGCACTATCAGGAAACTAATAAACTCCGCAGCAGGGTAAATACACTTTACAGCACTTGTAAATACAATTACTATTTTGCTGCAGAGTCTTGTCATGTGTAGCAATGCATGTGTAGACACTGATGGGGCTGGCTGACTGGGACACGAGGGTGCTTCAGTGTGAGGGTTGTTGGCTGGCTGATGCCCCCCACCAGACTTCCTGCCAGCTGGAGCTGCTCTGACTTGGTTTATCAAGCTGCAGTCCCTGGCGCATATGTACATGTGACACCTGTGAGTAATAAACTCGGGCATGGTATATGTGGGAGTTTATTGCTACATATTCATATGTATATGTAGATGTGCCTAGGCTGTAACAAAACATTGGAAGTCAGCTGTTAGATTTTCAATTCTAATAGTAATAATTACTTAAGCAAGATTTATTTTTTTATTTTGTTTACTATATCAAAGGCTATTAACAGTTAAAGGATAAACACTGATCTATTTGCTCAAGTGCTTGCTATACCAGGCATGCCTGCATTGTTAAACAATAGTCAGTGATATCAGCATGTACTTGGCTCTTAACAAAGAACCTGGAAAATGGCAGTATTGTAACTTTTCTCTACATCTTCTTTTTCAGTTCCTTTACCTTGATTAGCACTGATACCAAATGCCAGTCTGTTTGGCTTCGTTTTCTTGCAAAGAACCTGCAATAGTGTTTGCTTTAATCAGCTGAAGGGTACAAAGCCATTAAGATTACACGTGTGCACACAGTGATTCCTGCCTTGCTGGTTGGAAATTTGCAGTGTCAATAGCCCCATTGAATTGTACTGTGTCCTGCTGTGCCAGTACTGAGTGCTTAGCATAGTACAATTATCTCAGGCTTGAATCCTGCTATAGCAAGCCATGTCTTTGTTTTCCTTCTTGTATGAATGTTATTTTATGGTGTGTCCTTTGAAAATTGAATATTGCTTCTCATTAGAACTAGAGTATGACAGTTTCAATGTCTGTAACTTGATGTTCACTTTATAGTTTGACCTATAGTACTTGGAGTAGGACTCCAGAATTTTTTAATATAGCTGAGGCAGATAATGACCATGTTCTGTATGCAAAGCAGAATTCCTTTTATGTATATTTAATAGCCTTATCAAATGATGCATTTCATTTAAACAGTACTTTCTAGGCTTATGATTAATCCACTTTTTCAATTTTTTTGAATAGTAAGGAGAAGCTAGTCTATGTGTAGCTTATTGGCTACATGTATCAGATACCAGTATACACTGGCTGCCATCTATTTAAAAAATATCCATTAAGATTGCAAAATCAAGCACTCCAAAGGTAAGAAATACCTGCATGAAGATTACGAATGCAACTTAAGTTAGCCACCCTTGTGCATTATGTGGTAGTCCTTTATTATATGATTACATAAATCTGTTTTTCCAGAGGGGCCCTGCCTCCTTCAATATATTTTTTGTCTTTTTCATTCACTGTGTGTCCTTACTCCTTATTCAATGTACATCATCCGAACTGTGCCCTGGATATAAAAATATTAAAACAAATTCCCTCTGAGCATTTATACATATTTTTACCATAAAATTCAAATGCTTTTTGAATATTAATGAATTTCTCTTCATAACATTCCTGTGATGCTGGTTGATATTTTTTCCCATTTTACAGATGGGAACTGAGACAGAAATTAAGGCCCAAATTACCAAGAATGACAAATAATTTGGGATGCCCAACTTGAGACACCTGTATTCTGATTATCCAGAGTACACAGACATTTTATTGTACATTATGTATTCAAAGCACAGCTTCAACTGAGTTCAGCTGCAGTTGTGAGCACTCAACATTTCTGCTCTGCAGGCCCCAGCTGGCAGATGCATCCAAATGATTAGGGTAGTCTGTATTTCATTCCTTAACATACCCCACTATTTCTGTATCAAATGAGGGATGGATCCATCTGACAACAGCTTCCTTTACCACATAGCCCTGTTGCATTCCGAGGACAAAGTCCATCCGGTGACCTGGAAAGGGTTAAAATGCATATTTTGCTGGTGGGTTTTACAAGTATTTGTTGAATACAGCAAAGTAAGTCAGAAATCTTGGGTTCAAGTTAGGCTTTCAAGGGGAATATCTTCTAATAAAGTATAGACTCTTCTGCTACTAGCCTATCCCGCCTGCTTCTTCCATTACTGAGCTCATGATGTCTTATCATCATCTGACCCCCTCCTTCTTTGTTCCTCCTCTTTTACTGGCTTCAGCAAACCCCTTTCCTTTGATGCTGATATTCCTTCCCACATTCCTTTGCTTCTTGCCATTCCTCCATCCTTCTATTCAAATCAAGTGCTTCTTCCTTCTGTTCTTTCTTGCTACCTGGTATCTGGAGAAGAAACTTTAGGAGTTTAGGACACTGATAAACAGTGTCCCTGTTCTGAGCTCTCCTAGGCACCATTGTGTCCCATGATTCCTTCTGGGCCCATGCAGACATGGGGTGAAGCAGGCTTAGTTGCTGTGTTGGAAAGGCACATGGCATTGGAAAAGGTGAGAAGATGGAACATGCTCAATTCAGACTTTTGAAATTCAGAACTTAACTTCTAAACTCTCCCAAGTTTTTACTTTGGACAAGCAAATTGAGATTGTCAAAGGTTCGTAACATGGCCAAATTTGGGTACCTTTATCTGGGAATAGCAAAAGACATTTCCCCACATTTCCCCAGTGCCACCCTCCTAAATGCTAAGTCCTTATCCTATAGCATGATGGAATTAGAGCTTCTTAGTAAAATGATTGTAAGATTTCTTTTAAGATGCAGACTAAACAGACTATATGTATATTGTTTACCTACAGCCCCCTGCCCCTCCCAGCCCTGCCAGAGGGGGCACCCAGCTGCCAGTCCTATGGGATTAGGGACCTGGGTCTGTAGCCTCCTGCTGCCTCCAGCAGCATCCAAGCCCTGGCTGCCACCTGTGAGAGGCAGCAGCTGCTGCAGGCCAAGCAGAACGTGGAGCCTGACTCCCTCTCCCACATGGGTGGCATGGCTGGAGTAAAACCAGAAGGCGGGGGGGGGGGGGGTGCATGCAGGCTGTCCACTGTGGGCTTCGGGCTCCCCGCCTTGCTGCCTTACCCTCAGGGGCCCCTTGCAGGCTGGAACTCTACCAGAGACTGAAACATTTTCTACAGATTTTTGCTCACTTCATTTAGCCATTTACAGAGCTAGTAAAACATGGAAAAGACCTGCAGGATTTTATTATTATTATTTTCATAAACAACTTACTTGATATTTATTATGAAAGGAAGATTCAAATAGGTGACGAGAACCTCAGAGTTAAAAGGCTGCTTCATAAGCGATAATAGAAAAGAACAGAGATCACCTCTCTTCTTTTGGCAGATGTTAGCAGTCATCTTCAGCATTGGTTCTAGTCTTTCACTAAATAGGAAAGCTGTCTACCTTTCCACAGGTTGTGATTCGGTGCAGTCATTAACACTGGACTATTTGACACTCACAGCTGAAGCAGATTAGCATATGGCTGTCCCCAAAAAATAATGTTGTCCTCACAGATGCCAAACTGTCATGTAGCTAATGCACAGAAATCAATGAGATCCCAAAGTAAGTATGTTATGGCCATCATTTTATTGTGTCTTTTTTTAGAGTTTTCTCTTTAAATTTGAGGCCACTGCTATGAAGTCAGAGGCATTTCCTAGAGATTTAGAGGGGATTATTTGATTATGTCAATACCCTGTCAAAATAATAATACGAAAGAAAATCAAACCTAGTCACTGTCAGCTACTTTTGCAGAGGATATTTGGTTTGATAGTAACCAGTGAGAGAGGTGATAAGAAAGGCAGGGATACAATTTTGCATTTTGGTCCTGTGAGGTGGGATTAACGTCTCTTGCTGAAAATCTTGCTCTGGATAGCTGAAATGCCTAATGATTCTTAAAGTTTGCTAGCTATGCCACTGCTAGTATCCCCCCCAGGATTTAAAAAAAAGGTTCATTCTTACATCCAGAATATTTGCATTTCATACTTGGAAGGTGAGCATATTTTACGTTGCACAGATTTGTTGTTTTATAAAATACTTAAGAGTACAGCACTTGATGGCTGTTTTCAGATATCATAAATCAGGGCTGTCCAATGTCTGAGTGGTTGGGGGTCACAAATGTACAGTTGACAAAAAAGTCCCCAGCAGCTGCTGTCACAGCGTGGTCTGTCCACAGGAGAAGGCAGAGGGGTGGGCTGTGTACAGTGTCTGTGGACTCCCTAAGCTTCATACTGTGCGGGGTGCATGGACTCCCCAGGCTCTTCAACGATGGGCCTTGCCTCTGAGCTGTGCAGACTATGTTCTCTTCTTGGGCTGCAGAAGGCTGTACTGCCCCACTTGGGGGAAGAAGGAGGAAGAAAATGGAAGCTAGAGGAGAAAGGGGGAGCCTGGAGATCCTGGCAACAGCTTTTTGAAGCCCTGACTACAGGATCTTTAAAGAAATGTAAATATGTAGGTGACTGTAGGCCTGGGGCCTTAGGGATTTTTTTTCTCTTGTGGGCATCTTGTCCTTTAGAAATATGTACTGAAACTTTGCATTTGATGAAGTAATCTTTATGATACAGTTTTATAAGTGAATAATACTTACATATTGCAATATGATTTAGAAACCTCTTCATACCTTGGAAGGAAGCCCTGTTCAAGCAGAATCAAATGCAAAACTCTAATTAACTTCAGTGGGATAAGGATTTCATTATTTGATTTTTCACTTCAGTTTGCAGTAGTATATCATTAATAGAGCCACTTAGTTATCATTCCAACCCTATCAAATGCAAAGCAGAATTAACTGTCCAAAAGCTTACTCAAAAGGGAAAATGTTAAATCAGATTTTAATTATGACATTTAAATTGATTTTTTTTTTTTATGTAGAGAGGGAATTAAATGGCTTTTTTCCTTCCTAAAACCGTGTTTTAGAATATTAAATTCCATAATGCCCATTGACTGTCCTTTGAGAATGCAGAGTAGCAGTTTTCATTTATTGCCAATTGACACTGACTGATAAAGAATGAACTTGAGGGCTGACTAGGCAGCCTTTTTCACAGCTGAACTGAGCCAAGACACCAGCTGCAAGACTCCACTTCATGTTCTTGCTTTTAAGACAAATGAGAACATTATAGGCTATTTCCACACTCTCCTGAGGAGCACAGTCCAGCAGCATCATGCCTTTGGAAACTTGCCTCTTAACTGAGTTCTTTATGAAGTTTGAGTACAGTAACTGTGCTTTCAGAATTTAGGCCAGTTACCTAGCATATGTATTGATCATGAGCCCACAGCCTCTTAAAAACCAGACAACACAATACAAATAATCAAGCCGCCTTTAATATATTTTACATTTAAGTTTTTTTAAAGATTCTGTTGAGAAAATACCCATTTTCCTGAAACAAGAACTCTCTTATTAGATGTCGATAAATATAGAATGTGAAATAAACCAGACTTATTGTAATGAACAGTGGGTGGGTCTACTTGTGTGCTTAACTACGTATTAGATTAATCTAATGCACAGTAAAGAATCACAGTCTGCATGTGCATGGAAGTTACTGCACGCTAGATTAGTCTATCATGTCATTGGCTAGTACCAACAGATACAGGTACTAGAAAATAGCACATTAAACTAATGTACTTAGATGCACATGTAGATGCTGACATCAGGCGCAATTTGCGTCTGGTCAGCCATACCAGCAGGCGGCCAGCTTCCTGCTTGGTGGTGAGCCACGTGGCTAGCAGTTTCTGCAGCCACATGGCAAGAGCAACTCTTTGGCTGCCCGATGCTGGCCTGTGGACCCCTGGCATGACCTCCAGGGACTCCTGCCAGCAGCTGCCTGCCCCATGGGTTCTGTACCCCAACAGTGCAGGCATTTGCTAGGCACTGCAGCCCTGCAGATCCTGGTTCTGCTCTCTAGTACGTACCCCTGTCAGGAGACATTGGGTCTGGTATCAAACTAGACCCAAGAGGTGATGGTGGACTTCCTCACCATTTGGGGAGATGTAGAGATCCAGTGCCAATTTGCTCAAGTGATGAGAGCCAATGCCCATAGTAGAGCACATACAGGAGTGTAGCCACCAGCGCTCTGGCTGGCAGTGCTGCGTCAGTGTGAAGGCCCTGTGGGCACAGTGAGTCCATGTGAGGGACCACAATTGGCTGTCTGGGGCTGTGTGCAGGTCCATGCCCTTTCTGCACCATCTGCACTGCATTCTGGCCCTGAATGACTTTAGTGAGGCCCATCCCATGTTTTTTAGCACAGACAGGCTTCTGGAACCTGTGCCATGGCCTAGCATGCAGGAGGACTCAGTGCAGGAGGGCCCCTTTGGGCTTCAGCGCCAGGTCCTGGCACACTCCCTGCCTTTGGCCTCACCTGGCAGGTCAGGCATCCTGGGCCACCACCTACCCTGGCAGCAGCCCACTAGTGAGGATGTCAGGCTAGGGATGGCCCCTGCAATGACCAGCTCCAGCTCCTCCCCAGAGGGGACCACTTCTTAGGTAGCTAGAAGAACCCTTGGACACTGTAGCCAGCCAGATCACACCTTCACAGCTGCGCATGGAGTCCAACCACTGGGAGTACTTACCATGCCCACCTAGTAAGCTCTGCACAGGGAAGAGGGACAGGGGGGTGCTGTAGGCATCTGTGCCCATGCCATTTCACCCACTCACCCCTGAGCTGTACACCTGGAGCCAGGGGCCCTGCATGGGGTTGTGGAGTAGGGTAGAGGTAAGATAGGCTGCCCGAAGCAAGCAGCAAGTGGCTCATTTTCCCAGCTATGGAAGCAGAGAGGGAGGGCTCAGCCAATAGGCACCTTAGGAAGGACCCACCTGGCCAATTTGGCATGGTCCCTGGGCATCTGTGCACTCACAATCTCTGAACTGAGGACGGGCAGTACACAGTCCTTCAGTACAGCATATTATTTCTGAAATGTTGCAAACTCGCACAAAGAGCCTCTCTGTCCTTGCTCTGCAGGACCAGCAGCTACACACAGGGGATAACCACCAGCTGCTAGCAGAGATATGGTACAAGGATGCTGTCACCATTGGTGGACACCCTCCACATGTGCCACCTCTGCCAGCACCAGAGCTAGGACTGCATAGTGCTCCTGGAGTGGCTGCTCATTGTGGTGGAGGAGCAGCTTGTGGATTCTTGGGCCTGGTGCCATCAGGACTTCAAGGAAAGGCACCTCATCATCCTGGAGAGGCTGCTGGAGGCCCAGGAAGAGCAATGCGTCATGATATCCTGGGCAGTGGAGATGACAATAGAGAACTGCTGTTTCCTTGACACTGTGCTGGCCTTGGCAATCACATTTGTGCTGCCCGGCACCCAGCCCCTGTCCCCCAGCCCACCTGACCTCTGGCAGGTGCTTGTGGGCCAGCACTAGGCCCCCCAGTGTGCTTAGGAGGAGGTACAGTGCCGCATATAATGGATAAGGCCTCCTGCTCCTAAACTCAATTCCCCAGTATCCCTGTGCCTCCACCTGGGCTGTCTCCTACTACCCACTTGTAGGCCATGCAGCCCCTGAGTGAGGAGATCCCTGTGGGCCCTGGTGGCCCTGGGCCTTTGCAGGAGGAGGGGGAGTGAACTGAGTGGGCTGAACAGCACCCACCCCTGCCCCAAGGACCAGCTCCCAGCCTGCTAGATGCACCATGGTGTCTATACCTGGGAACTGCACCATAGGCACTTCCATACCACTGTTTCCCCCACTGACAGTTCACAAAACAGACACTGTATGTACTTGTTTGGGAAGTGGGTCCTTTATTGGTGGTGCATGTTGGGTTTAGGGAGTGATGTGTTTTATTGGGAGAGAGATAAGGAGGGACAGAGTTGGAGTTGCTGTTGGAGATGGAGTGAAGGAGGGGGTCAGTTGTTGTATTATGGAGGGAAAAAAATTGTGGTATTTCTTCCGAATTGTTCATAGTGTGTGTGTTTTGGGGGTAGCACTGTGGGCCTGGGGTCCCTGGGTGGCCTCCAAGGCACCCTACTGTGGGAGGAGTGGAGGAGGAGGTGGTCACTGAGAGCCCCATGGGCATGGTGCCCCATCCATCACTGCTGCGGGGGGGGCAAGAAACATGCATGGCATGCTGGCCACTGGCTTCTAGCCTGTGGCCAACATCCCCTGCCATCCTGAGCCTTCCCCCAGCCACCTGCCAGCCTGAGGTTGTCCCTGGAGCCCCCCCACCAGCCTGAGGCTCCTCCCCCCTGGCTCCCCCCATAGCCCCTGTCAGTTTGAGGCTGATACCCTGTGCCCCCTGCCAACCCGGGCCTGGCACTCAGGCAGCTGTAGCTAGAGACTGGAGTTCCCCCTGGCTGCTGCAGGGGAACAGGGCAGGTCAGGAGCAACCCTGGAGTAAGCTGCTTCTGTTGGGCTCAGTTTGCTCTCGATGTGGGTAAGTGTGGAGATCAGGCTTGTCCAACATATGGCCCATGGGCCACCATGCAGCCCACCAAGGCATTTTCTGAGGCCTGAGGTGCTGTGACAGGAAATGACAGTAAACTTTTTACTTTTGTTCCCACCCGTTGTCCCTCCCCCAGCCCTCAGTAGCTTCCTAATGGCTGCTGAAGGGATGGGTAAGGGACAAGGTTCCCACACTCACTGTGTCAGTTTGGCATTGCTGATGCATTGCATGTGAGAAGAGGAGTAGCCATGTGCCTCTTGGGACAGGATGAACCCAGTCAGATCAACAGGGGATCAGCTGCACTTTCCTCCTACCTGTGCTGGTCAGTCCTGAGCAGCACACTGCTCTGCCGCTGCCTCTACTGGCTGGTGCTGACTCTGGTGGGTCTGTCCCATCTGGAGCTGCATGCAACTGAGGCCAGATTGCCATGTGCTGCTGGGGATGGTAGGAGGCCGGTCAGGTTGGCACCGGCTAGAAGAAGCAGCAGCGGAGCCGTGTGTCGCTCAGGACTGGCCGGTGCGGGTAGGAGGAAAATGCATCTGAGCATCTGCTGCTCCAGCTGGGCTCATCCTGTCCCAAGTAACACACGGCTCTGCCGCCACTTCTGCTGGCCATTGCATACCTGGCCAGGCTCCTCCCATCCCCAGCAGCTTGTGGGAAGCCAGCTTCAGCCGCATGCTGCTCTGGATGGAACGGACCCAACCGGGTCAGCACCGGCCAGGAAAAGTGCCCTGAATGCAGTCAGGGCATTCTACAGTTCATACGGCCACATGCAAATCTAACTTGGACAGGATACTTGTGGTTGTTTCACATTTAATAGTATTCTATAAGTAGTTTAGTCTGGGCCGATGCTGACTCAAAGGCTGCAAATGACTTTTTATGTCCTCCACACACACCTGTGCTGAGTAGAACTCACAAGCTGTTTGTATACATACTCACTATTTTCTAAGTGGCGTTAACTGAGTTGCATCACAAAGTTTTAATCAAATTTCAATTTGAATTAAAGGTTAATAGAGTATCAGGGGGTTGCCTCCTCCTTCACACACCAGTAGCTCAGTGTGCTTGTGGAGGGACATGGGGGTGCTTTGTCAGGATACTTTGGGTGAAGTGGAGTTGGCACATATGACTTTGTAAAGGCTTGGGGGCGAGCAAGGGTGGTACTGTGTTGCAAAAACCTAATTTGAATTAGTTATCTGAACTCCTAAAGAATGCTTATCTGAGCTCCTAAGGACTGTTTTTCCTAAAAAAGACATGTATATGCATCTTAATTAATACAGTTTAAATTGCCTAATTTGGACTGCTATAGTCTACATTAACTTTGATCCTTATTCAATGAGGATTAGTTAATTTGGACTGGAGTCAATTTTAATTCAGACTAGACGTCCACGTGTATATAGTGACGGGTGTGTATGGATTAAACCTAGAAAAATGTAATGCCTATAAACAGCCACAATGATTTATGACCTGACACTTCATCAGTGAAGACAGTTTGGTCACTGGGTTTCAGAGAAGCAGAAATGAGATCCAAGTGACTTGCCCAGCACTATAGAGGAAGCATATGGCAAAACCTGAGTAAAGGAAAATAAACACGTTTCCTGAGGTATGCCTGCCTCCCACTCCACAAAATGATATTTGAGTCTCAATTTTTTGAATAATTATTTGTAGTCAAAATCTGTTGATTCTCTGTGACTGTCTTTAATTAGAAATTCCCCTCTAGTATGGTTACTTTCATTTATTACACATTTTTGAGCAAGAAGAAAAAATAATAAGCATTTTTAGGTGCAAAATTCTCTGCTAAAAAATTAATAGAGAAATTTTGTACTTTCTATGGATTTAGAGCTTTGAAATGGAAACTGGCATTCTCAGAGGAATGTAAATCTAAAGTCCAAATGCAATCTTTCCAAACCTTAATGCCTTACCTGTAAAATAAAACAAGGACTTACATTACAATCTCAGGAGTGTGGTGAAGACTGATAGAAACATTTTAGCTAGTTCCTTAATGTTTCAGAACAAGTGTTCTCAGGCAAATGTACTGAGAAAATGTGTGTGTGTGAAACTGGGGTGTAGGTTGTAGCTGTGTTGGTAAGTACATAGGGAGACAACATTATTTAAATAAATTTGATATAATTTATTTATTTGAGTTGGTCTAATAAAAGATATCAGATTTATCCAAAGAACCTTGTGTGCCTTGTGTGAAACTAATATTTGCTCATTTTGCAGTACAAGTTTGTGGAGGTGTAACTTAAAATTCTGGCTCCTTTGGCTGTACAGGGCAGGGAGGGGAGAGAACATGTATCTTCTCTTGTAGGGGCTGTGATGCAGGCTGCTGCTGTCTCAGCTCAAGCTTACCAAATATGAGCCCCCTCTGAATTGGCACCAGGGCCTGGTTTCAGCTCTCTCCCACCACCCCTTCACCACTCTTTCCCCTCAAGAATTTACTTAACTGGAAATGGGTGTGGAGTTTGCATTATATTATTTTTGGGGGAAAAAACAGATTTGCTTTTTAAATACACTTTTAAAAAATGACAACAACAGAAAAAGTTTCTTTATCTTGGAATCTCTTTGTCAATATTGCCAGAGACATCCAGAAAGGTTACATTATTTTAAAGAATAGTAAGGATAGTTACTAAAAGCATATTCCTATATTGCCAGGGAGACCAGATGCTGTGTTGAACGATCATCTCAACAACAGAAAAGCACTTATCACATTTATGATGCTCATCTCAAAACATGCTCTGAAGGCATTTTATGAAGCCGTTTGCTGAAAATGAGTCAATACTAGATATAAGTATTACATGGGAAAACAACATAAGCTGCTATTTACTATACTCTGACCTTGGAAATGCTATCAGATTGACTACTCTGCTCTGTAGAATGAATCATCTTCAGTCCCTGACATGGGGAATTTACTTTAATACCTGATGTCATTTGGATCCCAAATATAACTGTGGAAATAGTGCTGTTTGCTGCCAGGCAAAAGTTTGCCCATAACCTTAGACAAAGGGAGAAAATGCAGCAGAAAGAAGTTTTAATTAAAAGCAAGAGATAAAAAGGGAATGATTCATAGATTCATACATGTTAGGGTCAGAAGGGAACTCAGTAGGTTATTGAGTCCAACCCCTGCCCTGGGCAGGAAAGAGCGCTGGGGTCAGATGACTCCAGTTAGGTGCTTGTCCAGTCTCCTCTTGAAGACCCTCAAGGTAGGGGAGAGCAGCACCTCCCTTGGAAGCCCAATTCAGATTCTGGCAACCCTTACTGTGAAAAAGTTTTTTCTCATGTCCAACCTAAATCTGATCTCTGTCAATTGGTGGCCATCGTTCCTAGTTACTCAGGGGTGCCCTTGTAAATAGAACATCTCCTATTCTCTGATGCCCTCCCCTTATGAATTTATAGGCAGCCACAAGATCACATCTCAGCCTTCTCTTGTGAAGGCTGAAAAGATCTAGGTCCCTCAATCTCTCCTCGTAGGCCTTGCCTGTAGACCTCTGACCGTATGAGGGGCCCTCCTCTGAATCCTTTTAAGATTATCCATATCCCTCTTGAAGTACAGTGCCCAAAACTGGATGCAGTACTATAACTGCAGCCTGACCAGTGACTCATACAAGGGAAGCATCACCCCACTGGACCTGTTTGTCATACATCTGCTAATGCATGATAAAGTGTGGTTAGCCTTGTTGATCACTTTGTCACATTGGCTCATATTCATCTTAGAGTCAGCTATGACTATGACCTTTCACTGCTGTGCTGCTGGAAGGTCACCTCCAAGCTCATCATGATGATCTTCTGTAAGTAACTCTGCTTACTAATTATGTAGCAGTAGTGGGACACCTAAGCAATTATTTTGGATACCAGTGGGAGACACAGCATAGGTCTTGAATCACAGACAGGAAGGTTCCAGGGGTTCACCTACATGCAAAAACTAATTAGAGCAGATTTGTCTCTTCATTGTTTTGTGGCAATCTTGCATGGCTGTATAGGGGCTGCTCTGTAGCCTCATATAGGTGAACTATATAGTGTTGAGACCATTCCCATGATTGCTTGACTTGTTCCTCTGTGCTCTGAACATTCCCCTGTAGCCCTCACATAAGAAAAATGCCATTATTGAACTTATGAAAGAATTCTTCAAGGGCTGTTTCTAGGATGGCCATCATAGAGAAAATGCCTGTTTGTTGCTACTCTGTTCTCTGTTCTTTATTGATATGAAACCTGATGCCTTTATGTCTTCTATTTTTCTCTTGAAGAGAGAAATGGAGGATGTAAAGGCATCTGGTTTTGTATTAATAGAGGACAGAGGACAACTGGACTGTCCTCTATGATGGCCACCCTAACTGTTTCACCCATTTTAGGTCTCTTTATGCTACTGGAGTGGTGCAGAGGGGCCATATCTGTTCCTATTCCAGTACAAAGGAAAGCATAAGACCTGCATTATTTCCTGGTGCACATAGAAGTTCATACCAATTCTGACATGCTCCTTCATTTTGCTATAAGGAGTTAAAGGTGTACACAATGAGACAATGCTGCATTCATGTTCTGCTTACCTGTCTTGTGTAGCTGACAGGTGGTTTAGGAAGTATCGGACAACGTTGAAGGTTTAAGTAATAGAATAGCACAAAGTACAAGTTTATACGCTGAGGAACTCATGAATTACTGCTACTATTATAATTTGACCATCCCAATAGTCAAATCCAAAGCTGATGGTGAAGAGTTAAGCAATAATCTCATTTAAATGAGTGAGTGAGTAATATAGTGACAAATGAAATGCAGTTCATATTGGTACACAGTGATGTGTGTGGAAAAAATACTCCCACAATATATGTACTTAGTGGCGGGCTCAGAATTATCCATTACTATTCAGGAAAGAGATCTTGAAGTCATTGTTGACAGATCTCTAAAAACACTGGCTGAATGCACAGCATTGAAGAGGCAAATAGAGTGTTAGGAATTATTAGTAAAAGAATTGAAAACAAAATAAAATGTATCTTAATGTAAACCTGTGGTGGGCCCCACAGGCATACCAGCGCAGCTGGGTGCCTGGGGCAGCTGCCACATATAGGGCAGCTTCTGGTTGCCACTGAAATGAGCAATCATGATTGTGATTTCACAGCTGCAGCAGCAGCTGCTTCTTTTCACCCTCCCCCCTGTCACCCAGTCCTGGAGGGGTGACTGGAGGGGCTGCCCCAGTCACTCCATGCTAGTTACACCCCTGGTGGGTCTTTGTTCTGAATACTCTGTGTGGTTCTGGTCACCCCATCTCACAAAGGAGGTAGTTGAGCTAGAATAGGTATATGTACAACACCCCAAAAAATCAAAACCACAAAAACATCCAAAAAAACCACAGCACATAGTGAACAGCTTCCACAGGAGGACAGAGTAAAAGGAGGAGGATTTTTTTAGTTTGGCTGAGAGATGACTGAGTGGGGGATATGATAGTGTTGCAAGTGGTTGGACTGCCTGGGCCCAGTTCTTGTAATGAATCAAGGCTTAGCTGGGACTAATCTGGTCCCAGACCCCAAACAGAGGTAATCAGGTTGAGTCATGCCTAAGGGAGAGGGCCCACCCACACTGGCTATGTAAGCTCAGACCAGACCATCTTGCTGTGCCTCTGGTTGGCTTGGAACTCCCAAACCTGATTCCGTGCTCTGAACCTCTGTCTTGGACCCTCCTACCTATTCCTGATTGCTCCTGTTCCAGATTACTGCTGTTCCTGTCTTGGATCTCTTGACCTGGGTAAACTGCTTGTCATAACCAGGAACTCATCTTGACCTTTGGCTTGATATCCTGGACTTAGACTAATAGCTCACATGATCTTGGTTTACATTCTAGTGACACCTTGACTTAGCATGATCCACTTGGATTGGCTGCCTTTGATCCAGTTACCCCCTTACAGACCCTCATAGTTTGGTTTTTGTCCTTGGTTTGTTGATGCATTGCATTAAATTTCAAGACATGACACAGTGAGTATACCTAGAGAGCCATTAATTGCTGTCAGCTGGCTGATCAAACCAGCTGGCAGAAGGGAAGTGAACAGGGGTTAGCATGTCCAAAGCATGATAGAAGAGTTACATTTTTATACTGTTACTATACATTGAATACCTATAAAAGCCAATCAGATTCCAATCATAACAGACTAACACCAACCACCACTTACTACACAGAAAGCTATGCAGGTGTTCCCTATTTCACTATTTTGGTTCATATACCAATTAGATACCCTTATTGTTGAACCTCCCTTCACACATTCCTATATTCCTAAAAGGTGAGTCACTTCACTAATTATCTTCCACGTGTTATCTGTAAGGGCCTTCAAACTCTCTGATCATTATATTTTTAGCAGCCCATGAAGCCTGGTCACCTTCCAAGAAGTGAAAAGGAAGTGGGGAACCTGGCTAGAAGCTCAGTTCCCCTGCAAATAGGGAGAAGATGTTGTGTAGGGGAAGGAAGGCCTGCTAAAAGCTGAAACCTTAACAAGACAGTGTTAGGGTCAAGGCCTCTGGTTCGAAAAAGTTGACTAGAGTCAACTGGATACTGGATCTGGATCTGGATACGGACACTTAGAGGCAGGAGTTCACAAGATGAACATCTTGGACAGCCTCCTGCATGAAAGTAGTGTCCAACAAACAGTACAGCACTTAGTTGAAACCTGCAATCCTTACAAGTGCCCATATTGGGCAGATGGAATTTGCACATTGAGTGATAATACCAGATAATGGCTCACAGTTTTGGAAGTTGATATTTGATGCCATACTAAAGAGAGAGAGGGGCCTCTAGTTTATCCAAAAGAGAGAACCCCATAAAATTATGAATGATATGGAAAAAAATGAGTAGGAAAATAATATCCATTGGGGTTAGAATTACTATTCCCTTTATTAATTTAAATGGTAGGTTCCTAGCTGCATAAGTGGTGTTTTTGGTATTTAGTCAGGTAGCAATTTTGTTTTTCCTGTAGTATGAATGCCTAATAGTGCACAAATAGACTAAGCATATGAGGTTGCTACATACACTCATTCTAGAGATGTACCTAAATCTAAGACATGAAACATAGGTGGCCAGAAACCCACTGCTAATGGCTATTAGCCTCCAGAGGAAGGTCCTCCCATGCTTAGTCCAAGTTAGTGAGTATTAGGGTATTTGCCCAGGAAGCCAGACTGTGATTCTAACCCTTCCTTCTCCCAAAGATGAAACAGAAAATTCATCTCTGTGATTTTTCCAGCACAGTTGTCTAATCACCGTGCGACAAGTTAAGCATTTTCCAAGTGCTTTTTTTGTCCTTTGAGCCAATTCCCGCTTCCCTTTAAATGTCATTATAAAAAAAGTGATGGAGAGGAATGGGGAGGGTTCTGTCTCATGGAGAGAAAGATTCCAGGTTGAAACCCTTTCCCCTTATAGGCTAGTATCCATCTTACAAAATCATATGCCCCTTGGCTTGGTGTTTTTTTTCGGTCCCCACATATCTTCATGTCTTGATTGCCTAGAGGCCAATTTCTAAAGAAACACTGAAGAAAGATCTCATTCATGCCTAATATGCATCCTGTTAGTCAATTACTATGTTAATATAGATTTCATTGACATTAGGGCTGGAAGGGACCTCGAAAGATCATCGAGTCCAGCCCCCTGCCCCAGGGGCAGGAAGTCAGCTGGGGTTGTAGGATCCCAGCAAGAAAAACATCCAGATTTCTCTTGAAGACATTCAAAGTAGGTGCTTGAACCACCTCCTGCGGCAGGCTATTCCAGACCTTGGGGTCTTAGACAGTAATGAAGTTCTTCCTTATGTCCAGCCTGAAATGGTCCTGCAGGAGTTTATAACCATTCAACCTTTTCATCTCCTGGGGAGCTCTGGTAAACAAACATTCCCCCAGATCCTGGTGAACACCCCTTATAAACTTATAGGTGGCCATCAGATCACCCCTGAGCCTGTACTCTTCCAGGCTGAAGAGTCCCATAGCTCTCAGCCTGTTATCGTAAGGTCTGTTTTCTTGACCTCTGATCATGCACATGGATCTCCTCTGCACTCTCTCAAGCTTCTCCACATTCTTTTTGAATTGTGGAGCCCAAAACTGGATGCAGAACTCCAGCTGTGGCCTCATCAAGGCCAAATACAATGGGACAATGATGTCCTTTGCTTGAGAAGCATCTATGGATGCAAGCCAGGGTTGCTCACTTTAGTAGCTGCAGCATCACACTGAAGGCTTATGTTCATTTTGTAGTCAGTGATGACCCTCATGTCTCTTTCTGCTGTAGCGCTAGCCAGCGTAGCACTGCCGAGCCTATAAGCATGCTGCAGGTTTTTCCTCCCAAGGTGGAGAAACTTGCATTTTTTGGTGTTAAACACCGTCAGGTTCTCGTCCACCCATTTTCTGAGCCTGTCAAGGTCAGCCTGGATGCCCACCTGTCCCCAGGTGTGGATGTTTTACCCCAAAGTTTGGTATCTTGGCCAGTCCATTTCTGACTCCAGTGTCCACATCATTAATGAAGATGATGAACAATATAGGTCCAAGGAGACACCCTTGAGGGACCCCACTGGTCACAGGGCACCATGACAATTTACCTCCTTCAACCACCACCCTCTGGGTCTGACCACAGAGCCAGTATATCATGGTGGCTCCAAGGCTGCAGTTGGACAGTTTTGCCAAGAGGTGATCATGGGATACCAGATCGAAGGCTTTTTTAAGTCAAGATATATGATAGGTCACCTGGTCATAAAAGGAAATGAGATTGGTCAAGCACAAACTACCTGCAACAAACTCATGCTTGCTATCCCTTAGGATGTTGCCATTAGACAGTCCATTAAGAATGGTCTCTTTGATAATCTTTTCTAAGACCTTCCCTGGGATAGAGGTCAGGCTGATGGGCCTGTAGTTTGCCAGATCCACTTTCCTCCCTTTCTTGAAGACAGGCACCACATTGGCCGCCTTCTATTCTTCCAATCATTGGGAGCTTCACCAGAGCACCAGGAACTTCATGCCAGGGGCTCAGCTGTGTTGCTGGCTGAGCTATAAAGCTCCTTGAGTACTCTGGGGTGTAAATTGTCAGGGCTGGCTGACTTGAAGGTGTCCAGCCTCTCAAGGTTCCTTCACAAGGTCAGCATTGATGGAGGGAAAGGAATCACCCTCACCTGGGCGTCCCTGTCCCTTAATGGGCAGAAGCGTCCCATGAGACTTGTGAAAGACTGATGCAAAGTACGCAATTAGGAAGTTGGCTTTTTCCTTGGTGTCAGTCATCAGTTGTCCCTTCTGGTTTAGCAGAGGTCCAATGTTGCCCTTGCTTTTCCTTCAGCTCCCCACATACCTAAAAAAGGACTTTTTATTGTCCTTGATACTTGTTGGAGTTTCATTGCAGCCTTGGCTTTCCTGGTTTGCTCCCTGCAGGTCCAGATCAGTGCAGTATATTCCTCATTGGCGGTGGATTCCATCCTTTGTAGTTCTGTCTTTTTAGATGCAGGAGGTCTGCTAGTTCCTTGTTGAGTAAAAGGGGGCTGCTGTGCCCTTTTGCTGCCTTTCCTCTGAGACAGAATAGCCTTAGCATGTGCATCTAGGATCGCTCCCTTAAAGAGAAACCACTCTTCCTGGACTCCCCTCCCCTTTGGGGTTGTGGTCCCTTAGGGCCTTACCGACCAGACTCCTGAGCTTGTCAAAGCCAGCCCTCCTGAAGTTGAGTACCCCTTGTACTGGTGACTGACTTGCCAGCTTTTCGGTGGCTTGTGAAGGTGATCAGTTCATGGTCACTGTCACCCAGCTTCCCTTTGATCATAGATCACTGATTAAGTCATCCCTGGTTGCCAGTACCAGGTTGAGTAGTCCTTTTTACCTCTCATTGGCCCGTAGACTTCTTGCATCAGATAGAGCTCATCCATGCACATGAGGAAGCTTTGCGACTGTTTGAATCTGGCTGACTGTTTTTCCCATGAGATGTCTGGGTAGTTGAAGTCTCCCATGACAACCATGAACTGGGAGTGTGTGGCCTCAGCCACTTCCCTGGTGAATGCCTGGTCAAGCTCTTTGTCCTGGGAGGGG
The DNA here is from genome assembly GCA_030014935.1 of Caiman crocodilus. Taxonomy (NCBI): domain Eukaryota; kingdom Metazoa; phylum Chordata; order Crocodylia; family Alligatoridae; genus Caiman; species Caiman crocodilus. Next base: position 103,158,064 of record JAGPOW010003316.1, on the reverse strand, counting down.
GGTCTGTAGTAGACTCCCGCCATTGTATTCCCTGTGCCATGTTCCCCACCAATTTTAACTCAGAGGGTCTCCAGCTGTCCACCCTGGTCACCAATGTTAGCTAGCAGGGCTGTATAGCTCTGCTTGACATAGAGAGCTATGCCTCCGCCCTTTTTGTCTACTTGATCTCTCCTGTACAGGGTATAGCTATTTATACCCATGATCCAGTCATAGGTGAAGGCCCACCAGGTCTCCATTATCTCTATGACATCATAATTGTTTGTGCTGAGCAGGAGGACAAGTTCCTCCTGTTTATTCCCCAAGCTCCTTGCATTTGTGTACAGGCAGTCAAGTGTCCCCTTGGGGGCTCTTGCCCTGCCTACTGGTTGTTCCAGGGCTGGGGCAGGGGTGGGTTCCATTAAGCGCCTTGGCCTGCTGGCTTTGCAAGGGTTGTTCAGTGGGCCAGCAGTGGTGGTAGTTCCCCCATCCCCCGGCAGGCTTAGTTTAAAGCCTGGCGCAGCAGGTCAGCCAGTCTGGCTGAGAAGAGCCTCCTCCCCAGCAGAGAGAGGTAGAGGCCGTCAATTCCTAGCAACTCACTGCCTCTCTCACCAAAGAGTGGACTGTGGTCATGGAGGATGAAGCCTTCCCGATGACACCATATATACAAAAGTTGCCTGTTCAAATCTTTTCTGGATATGGGGATACTAGAACCCATCTATCCAGCTTTATGGATGACAGCCATAACTACTTACTGAGGCCAGCATGTAGGCAAGGTCTTCCCTGAACAAATGTGCAGGTATACATGTACACGATCACCTATGTATCTAGCCACTGCATAGCTCTGCTGTGCATCCATACTCTAAGCACATACATTTACACATCCACTGAACAGGCAGGACCAAAACCAGCCATCTTTGTGGCAAGAGAACTGCCATTTAGATGAATAAAGAGAAGCAGTAGAGTTCTGCCTTTGGTCCCTAAATGCAAAAACTAGGGGACACTCAATGAAAATATGAGACAGCAGGGTTAAAGTAGCCAAAGAAAGTACTGTTTTATACAACAGACAATGTCTAAAGCTTACTGCCAACATTATAACTAGCATTAAAAAGAGATTAAGCAAATGTATGGAGGAGAAATCCATGAGGAACTACTAAACATAATATTCAGGTATGTAACCTTAGTCTTAGGAAATCCCTAAACCTCTCACTGTTGGCACCTGGGAGGGTATGGCATCCTGTACCTGCTCTGCTTTTCCTTTAAAGCAAGGGTGGGCAAAATCTAGCCCATGAGCTGGATCCGGCTCACGAGGCCATTCTATCTGGCCCGCAGGGTACCTTAAAAAATTTGGAAAATTAATATTTCTCTGCCCTTGGTTCCTGTAAAAAATGACAGGAACCAAGGGAACTAGGGCCCAGGGGAAGTCCAGCAGGCTCCAACAACAGCTGATGGGCCCCTCCCCCCCAGCCAGAAGCCCCAACTGCAATTTCTGGGCTGCCAGCACATGACTGCCTTGTGCGGGAAGCTCAGGTAAGTGTGGGGGGGAGGACTCGGGCAAGGAAGGAGCTTGGGGTGTAAAGCGGCCCCCTCCCCACCCATGCCCGGTGCCCCATGCTGCAGCTGCTTGCAGCCCATGCGGGACTGACTGTGCCCTCTCCAGACAGCCCCATGTGGGCTGTGAGTGCCTGCAGTGTAGGGCACCAGGTGTGGGGTGGGGGAGGGGCCACTTCCACCCCCCCCCGCCGTGCTCAACTTTTCCCTGGGCTCCTTGCCTGTACAGAGAAAAGCAGCCCCTTATCCACCCCATGGCTGGTGCCCCACACTGCAGGCACTCGCAGCCCATGTGGGGCTGTCCGGAGCAGGCACAGGCATCCCTAGGCTGGCTGCGAGCGGCTGCAGAGCAGGGTGCTGGGCATGGGGCAGGTGAGGAGCTGCTTTCTCCTTCCCCCTGTGCTCAGCACCACCTTGTAACCCAGCCCAACTGCCGGGCTGGCAGTGGGGCAGGTTACAAGCTGGTGCTGAGCACAGGGAAAAGTGGCCCCTTGCCCGCCCCATGGCCAGTGTCCCATGCTGCAGACACTTGCAGCCTGCCTGGGGCTGCCTGTGCCTGCTCCAGACAGTCCCATGTGGCCTGCAAGCACCTGCAAAATGGGGCACCGGCCATAGGGCAGGTGAGGGGCCACTTTTCCCCATGCTCAGCACCAGCTTCTTTCCTGCTGGTGAGCAGGGGGTTGGGGCTGTGCGCTGCCCCCCACCTCTACCATGGGGTTGGGGAGAACTGGGTGTGCGTGGGCAGGGATCCAGTGGGAGCACAGGGCCCACACCAGTGTCCCAGAGCCAGTGTTGGTGGGGCCCAGAGCAGGGTGGCAGGAGCACAGGGTCCCAGCTGGCAGGGGCTTTATGGAGCCAGGCCAGCTCCCCCTTCCCTGCTGGTTCAACCCAGCCCAGTTCCACAGATGCCTGCCAGCCTGTGCCCTGCTTTGGGCCTCACTGGTGCTGGCTCTGGGACACTGGTTCCAAGACATTGGGATGTTGGTCCCAAGATGGTGGCCAAGGGGTGGGGCAACTGTCAAGGGATGGGGTACCTGTCAAGGGGTGGGGCTACCCATGCAGCCTTCAACAGCCTGCCAAAACTGGCTAAGCAACCCTCTGCTCAAAATAATCACCCACCCCTGCTTTAAAGCCTCTGCTGTTTGCCATTGTGGGAGACAGGATACTGGACTAGGTAAAGCTTTTGTCTGACTTGTGCTGACAGTGCTTATGTTCTTAAGTTTGGTATTCAACAGTTAGAAGTAATAGAGGAAGAGAAAGACCTGGGCATGTTTGTTGATCACAGGATGTTTATGAGCTATCATGGAAATGTGGCCATTAAAAAGAAAAATACTATAGTAGGATGTATCCAGTTAGGCACTAGTAAGACCTCATTTGGAATACTTGGTATAGTTCTGGTCCTCCTCTCTTCAAGAAACATGAGTTCAGAGTGGAGCAGGTACAAAGACGTGTTGCAGGATGATAAGAAGAACAGAAATCTGTGTTAAAAGAAAAGACTAAAAGAGTTTGTTTTGTTTAGCATATGAAAATTAAGGCTTCAAAGGTATACCACTGTTTCACGCAATTACATAAGGGAGGTAAACACCAGGAAAAGGGAATAAAAAATAAAACACCATCTTGGCATAACAATAAACGGGGGTACACTGGCCATGAATACATTTAGGCTAGAAATTAGAGGAAGTTTCCTAATAATAAAATCAGCAGGGTTCTGAAATGAACTTCTAGTAGAAGTTAGTGGAGACAACTATTTTTAAGATGGAGGTTTGTGAATTTATCAATGGGATTTATTTGAATTAGTTTCCTGCAAAAGTGGGAAACTGGATTCTAATGCCTAGGAGGTCCATTGCTATTTTTGTTTCTATATGTCAGGCAAGAAATTTAGCACAACTCAGCACCCTTTTGTCCCCTTCTCTCTGGCACTCAGCCTACAATCTCTGACATTTGGCACCAGGGTGCCAAAATACCAATAACCACCTGGACAATGGCTTGACCAACTTTTAGTATGTTAATTTATATAATCCACATATGCACAATTGCCATTCCAGTTAAAACTGTATAGCTATTTTTTTAACTGCATAGCTAGCTAAATTAATGTGGTCCTGTGTTAGGCACTGCTGTTAGCTGTCCAGGCCTGGCAACTCAGGGACATCCCAGAGAGACATCATGAGGTCCAGCATGGCCTCCTCCCCATCTGTGGACATGCCCATGCCTATGCCCTCCACCTGGGGCCCTACTGGACCAAGGAGGAGACTAGTGACCTCATGGTGCTGTGGGGCAAGGCAGAGGTACAGCTCCAGTGTGGGGTGGCCACTTCAAAATGCATATCTATAGGGAACTTTCAGACTGGATGCAGGACTGAGGGTACAACTGGTTAGCACAGCAGTGCCACATAAAGGTCAACTTGGTCTTGTGAGCACAGTGAGTCACTGTGACCAACCACTATCATCAGTCTGGCCATGCCTGCAAATCCATGCTCTTTACATGGCAACTGGACACCATTCTTGTGCTCCGGGACAGAGGCCACAGCCATGCAGTATACACCAGCTTGGGTGGTCTGCCCGAGCCCCCACCCTGGCCTGGCACCCCAGTGACATGTCAGCGAAGGATGGTCCCTCAGACACCCAGTGTTCCATCCCACCCAGCTCCTCAGCTGCAGTTTCCACCAGCAGTTCAGGGAGCCCTGGCCAGCACCTGCCTTGACAACTCCACAGACCCAGGGCAATCCATGAGGCACTGCCAGCCATAATACCACTGACTGCCAGCTCCTCTCTGGGGGTGCCCCCAACTGGATGCCTGCACAGTGCCCCACAGGCTGAGGACACCAGCTGCAGCCACATGCTATTGCTAGGAGGGAGGACCATGCTAAGCTGCGAGCCACACCAGCCCCAGCCACATGGTAAGCCCCACCCCTGGCTGCTGCCTCTGTCCCACATCCCCACCCAACCTAACTTCACTCCTCTGGCCCCAGGTCTCCCCCTGCCAAACAGCACACAGAGAGGTGAGACATAGTGCTAAACTTTATCGAGCAGCCTGTGCTCCTGCAGCTGGTGGGTCATGGGCCCGTCACATGCTGAAGAACGTATCCTTGCTGACAGTGATGTCTTCCTCAGCAGCAGGGGACAGGGACATGTAGCACAGCCACATGTAGCCCTAAAGGTGACAGCAGAGGTTGCAGGGCAGCCTGGGCTTGCCCCCTGTGCTGTTGTAGCTCATTGTCCCATACCAAGAGCGCAGATACTCCTGGAGTACCATGAGGATCATCAGCAGCAAGGTGTAGTATGTTGGGCACTCCTTGGACCATGCAAGTAGCTCATCTTGCACCACTCAGGGGACAAGCAGTAGGGGCACTATCAAGATGCAGTGGTGGCATCATGTGGGACTGGCATGGTGTGGGACACGGGCAGCTCCTTGTCCCAGTTAGCTGGAAGCCCTGCATTTCTTGAGCCCAGGCACTGTAGGCTGGGCAGTAGTGCAGCAGAGCAGTTGACCTGCAGGAGAGAGGGGGCAGTGGGGTCTGGAGCTCTGGCAGGAACATGGCTTGTCTCTTCCTAGAGACAGGGTGAGGGAAACAAACTGCCTGAGACCAGCACCCAGTGGCCTGCTGGCCCCAGGGGAGTGCATGGCGATGTGGGGCTTGGCCAGTGCCTGCCTGGCTCTGAGCCTGCCTGGCCAACTTACAATGATCCCTGGGAACCCATGTATCCTGTTCCCTGCTCTGAGGCTGGACTGCGCACAGCCCCTGGTTCAGAGCATCTTATCTTTGAAAGGTTGCAAAATCTCAGAAAAAGCTTCAGTCTCATGGGTCTGCTGGTTCTGTAGCTGGATGTGGGGGAGAGGCCACACTTAGCAGTGGGGATGCAGCATTAGGCTTACTGGTGCCCATAGCTAGGGCACAGTAGTTGTGCCAGCTCCATCAGAGGTGCACAGTGGACTGCACTGTCTTCCTCCAGAGGCTGGTAGCAGTCTTGGAGAAATGTGCAGAGGATGCACAGGCTTGGCAGGTGGAGGACATCACCTGTGAGGATGTGTGGGACTAGCACAAATAGGTGTGGAACCAGTGCAAGGAGAAGCAGGGCCGGATGGATTGGAACCTGTCCTATGTTCTGGAGGCTGGTAGGTGTGGCCAGTTTGAGTAGAGTAAGGCCCAGCCATATGTCCTTTGGGAAGGCCAGGCACATGCCAGTATTCTGCTGCTCCAGGTGGGGTTGGAGGTGATGGAGGAGATCCTGGAAGGTGACCTGAGTCATAAGGAAACTGTTTAGCTACTGCTGGTTGTCCCAGGTATGTAGGATGACATGCAACCTCCAGTCTTGGATGGTGCAGTGGGCCCAGATATTGTGGGGCTGGAGGCTGCAGAAAGCAATGGTGGTCCTGGTGGTGGCAGGCCAGCAGGGCCACCATGGCAGCCAGCAAGAGCTCAGGGTGCTGGTCATCACTTCTGGGGCAGGGGCTGGAGCCACCATAGCGTAAGGAGTCAGAGTGGCCAAGGTGAAAGCTGCTGTGTGCTGTCCCTGCAGGTGGCACACTGCTCCTGGGCAAGGAAAATGCTGGCCAGAGAACAGCATGCTGGCCTGGTTTTTAAAGAAGTCTGCTAGGTGCTGGCATCTGCAGGAGCCTGGAGTTCTCTTTGGTGGTGGCAGAGAACCATTGCAGGGCTGCAGGAAACTTGGTGCAAAGAGCAGCAAATCTGCTCCCCAATGCCCACGTGTGTAGATGCCTGCCCAAAAGTGTTTACACCAGAGTATATTTAAGCCAGATCAAATGCATGTGTAGATGTGCCCAGTGTGCTTTAACTTTATGGAGAAAAGCATAAGAAGAGTCACAGACTGGAAGTTAAAGCCAGACAAATTCAAATAAGAAGTAATGACCAGATGTTTAATAGTGAGGATGAAAAGCCTTTGGAAGAAACTATCCATTTCCTGATATCCTTTACATTTTCCATTACCTGATATCTTCATATTGAGATCTGATGCCTCTGTGGAAGATATACTATAGCCAAATACAAGCTATACTTTGGTCTAATGAAAGATTTTGAGCTCAGTACAGGAGTAAACGGGTGATCCTCTAATATGTCAGAATGGAGACTAGATATGTGGTCTCTTCAGGCCTTAAGCTATATGAAACTACATACTTCTGTATTAGGATTGGCCGATAGCCTGAACCCATCAATACAGCAATTCAGTCATCTAGCAGCAGACGGTTTGTTTTATCTTTTTTAGAAGCAGCTTAGAGATTGTTTGAAAATTCTAATACAGACACCAATGTGCAGGGACCACCAAGCTGCAGCAAGGATTTCAGCAGATATAAGCGACTGTTAATGATTGATACAGGAGAACACATTTTAGCACAGGAGTTTAATTAGCTAGTGTTGCAGCTGTTTTTGGTTGAGATAACTTTATGGAACATAAAGCTATTATGTGGCTTGATACCAACAGGGTATCTATTGAGCCAATGTAAAAGTGAAATAGCAAAAAATGCTATCATGACATTTTTTTTGAAGTTGAGTCCCTGCCAACATCTTTTAATAATGAAGAAAGGATAAATACTTTTTCATCAGTTTTATGGCTGGATTCAGAGCTTGTGCAAGTCAGGGGTGAATAGCACTGACTGCTGCCAAAAACTGTGCAGACAGGTGTTGAACAATTTTTTCTCAATGCAGCTCTGGAATGTCCCTTTAGTGAAGACAAGCCTGGCTAGAGTTCTGAGCACCACATGCCAACATGTTTTTGCATATAACAAAAGCTGAGTTTGAACAAGTTTGAACAGTATACTTTATATTCTTATTTTTGTCAAAATATTAGAGTTAACAATCTAAGACCCCAGTCCTCCAGTGAATTATGTGTGGGTAGACTGCAAATAGCTTATGTCATGTCATATCTACACCAACATTTTATTGATAGAAGGTATCAATGTTATTTGCATAGCTAAACCTACTCCAAGGTTTTGTGGATATAAGTGGCTTCTTTTAGTATGGTGTGATTAGAAATAGGCTTAATCAAATCAAAATGCCAAAATAAGCTATTACATTGGAAGTGTCTACTCTGCACAGCCCCTTGACAGTGATTTATTTATATTAATATAAATGTCAATTCCAGATACAGTGGAGGAACTTCCTCACATAGATAGTTCCTGGACATAATAGAAAGAGAAGATGGCTATAGATAAGGATCTAGACAAGTAAAAAATGTGCTAAACACATACATGATTATTTGTTAACATGAGTGTTATGTTAAGTCTGAAATATTTACAGAATATGTCAGTTACACTATGGATCTATGGCACAGGTTAGATTTAGTGCCAGGATGTCAAAATAAAGTAATTCTGCACTGTTATCCTGTTACTGATGGAAGCTTGTATGACAATAGTTTAGATGGGCTTAGTTCTTGTAACCCAGACAAAAATGCTTAAAGACAGCATGAGAGAGTCTTGCCACAGTGAAACTCATACATATAAGAAAGCATATGCCATATAGATTCAGACTTAGGAATAGTGGTATAGGTATGCAGTGTTTTCTTCTGATTATGCCCTGGTGATGGTGCTATCCTTGCCTATTCATCCTGATATATGCAGTCTCTCAGGGAGTGGGAAAGAATGCTTCTGGAGAGCCCACAGCCATGTCTCTTTCTAGAGAAGAATGAGGGAAGTGCTATCCACACAATAGGTTGGCTTGCCTTGGAAAAAATAGTGCACCTGGTCATTTTACCAGTCTTAACAACCAAAAGCATTCAGTAATCATAAAAGAGGTTCTTCAAATGAGATTGGCTCAAAATCATGGGATTAAAAAACAACCAAAGAAAAAGCTATCCCCCAACCAAAGACCCCCAAATACCAATAAGTTTCTGTGCAGTCATTTTGTACTTGCTTTAGTTTCTCCCTTTGTCTATGACTGCAGCCCTCTGCAGCTATGGGGCCACTTGGCCCAACAACAGCTTACCCCCTGCCACAGGAGAGGCAGGCATACTGACTAATATCTGCAACACATTGTTGCAAACTAAATTACATCAAGAAGTAGTTCAGTTTGCAATGATGCAAACTCATTTTAAACCCCCCAAACTCCTGCACATGTACAGTGTGATACCATTAAGCCAAAGTGACAGTTTCATCAGTTGTACATGGTAATGGTGTCACGTGTACAAGTGCCCTAAGTGTTCATTTGTGAAGATGTATTGTGAGGCTGTGCATTCATTTGTGAGGCTGTGCATGCCAGCCAACATTTTGAAACATGTATGCCTGTTAGGCATCTAAATCCAAGATATCTATACAGATGAACTTTTGATCAGATATGTCCATTTCTCGGTAGTTGACTTAAGGTGTCAGTGATGGAAAGTTTTGGCCTCGTTTTACTTTTCAAATTACATAAACTATATTTATACATGATTTCTCTCTCTCTTTCTCTCTCTCTCTCTCTGTCTCTTTCCCTCTCTTTTTCTGTCCCCTGCAAAGTTTGAGTGATTTATATTTATATGGATTCATAGTAGCACATTTTCTTGTAGATGACTGCATTTTCAGAAAAATTACTTTTAGAGAATTTTACATGTGTTTCTTATTCCAGAGGGAGAGAAAGAGTGAGAAACTATGAGAGTTAGAGAGTGCAACCATACTGCAGTCAAGTAGGGTTGGCCATTTGTCACTGTCTTATCTTATCAGTTACAGGTGACTAGAGCCAGAGAGACCTGGTGATGGAATGAGAATGCTGCTGAAACATTTGAGACTGACTTAAAAGTGAGATTAGCTGCAATGTACTTCATGAAAATGAATGTTCAGATTTTTCTGACTTGTTATGTCAGGGATGGATTGAAGCAGTGACCTTTTTGTAACCGAGATTTAGACATACCTTCAAGTGGCTGCCATTTTTTTTTGCTTGAGGTTTATGGTTATGTACGGTATTTTTCAAAAAGCACCTGGTGGAAGCACGCTAACTATTGCACTTTACTTAGAATGCTATAAGTTAGAATGGGAATTAATTTAACAGACATTTGCCACTCAGTGTGTGCATAGGGATGTGGGGGTTTGATGCCTACCTGCACTGGCCAATGTTGGCACTGAATTTATGACACAGGTACCTTGTTCTGGGTGGATCCAAAACCTCAGACTGACCACAACCTCTCCATTTGATAATAGGCAAATTTTATTGATACACAATGATAGCAGATAAGAATAATGCAAACAATTCTATATCTACTAGCCCCAAAGTTCACAAAGTCAAGGTATGCCTGGCCAGTACATGGGTTTCACTCTGAGGTTCTCTCTTGAATGTCAGATGTCAGCAGCCTGGAGGTCAAAGGCTGAGTAAGATGGGCTGGTGGTATTCCCTTTGCCTATGGTGGGCTTGGGTTCCCCTCTCAGGAACACTTTGCTGCTCTGAAATCCCTCTTTTTGTATCCTTTTCCTCCCCTGATGACTTTTCATCTCTGGGCATCATTGATTGGTTTCCCTGTGGTCATCATACTGTCCATGTTCTGTCCTGTCAGCATATTTTTTGTCACAACAAACCCATCACCTGCATATATCCTAATTTGGTTATTTCTAGTGTCCTCCTAATTTGGTCCATTTACCAAAATCAAAAATTCCAAGGGCTCTGCAGCTGGACACTGTGATCTAATGCCACCTTATCTCATGTTATGGAACAGTGTGTTACATGTCTTCAATTTCCTAGCCTGTGTGTCTGCTTGCTGCTTGCCTGTATCAGACACAGTGGGCTTTGAAGGCACAAATAGGCTTTTAGAAATCAACCCCTGCCATTGCCTTAGACCATTTTTCTAATGTAATATCTACTTTGCCTACAAGCCAATTCCCAAAAGCAAACCTCTAAATACCATTTTCTAGCCCTCACCCAATGCAGCAGATACGGGCCACACCTGCATTTCTCCCAGGAGGCTGCCAGAGGGGCCTCTCTCCCAAGCCTCCTCCCCCACCCCCCCAACTGGTTACTGTCAGAAGTGGCTTCAGGGGCTGCTGTGGGGGAAGCAGTGGGTGGAATGGACCCCCCCCTCAGTGCAAGGGCCTCCCACAACTTGCTGGCTAGGGTCTTGAGGGGGGCCAGGCTGGGACTGCATGGCAGGGGGGCTCCCTTCCCCCTCCTCACCCTAGCCTCTTGACACCTGCAGGAAGGAGATGCAGCTCAGGGCTCCCCAGCCTGGCTTTTCCCTGTGCCAGGAACTGGGGCCAAGGGGATATGAATGTGCAGACTCACCCTCCTCCCCCAGCTGGAAAGACCCCATATAGCAAGCAGGGGGAAGGGCTCTCATGGCTCTTCTTTCTGCCTTGTTCCCAGTTCCTGTTGTGTCAAAAAACCAGGCTAGGCAGCCCCATGCTGCACCTTCTGGCTGCTGTTGCTAGGAGGTGTGGGTGGCAGGGTATGGGAAAGGAGTGCCCCCATGCTGTGAAGGCCCCCCCCAGCTTGCTGGCTGGGGTCCTGGCAGTGGGAATATGTAGGGGGTGCATGTGCAGTCCCTGAGAGCACTGGTGCACCCCCTGACTGGCCATGCTCCCTGCTTAGGCGATGGGCAGGGGGTGCAGATGGGAGTGCCATTGCCCTCCCTGTGAGCTCTGTTTGGGGAGTGGGAATGCTGGATGTAAAGCTGTGGCCACTGCCAGAAGCACTGAAGCCATTTCCGGGAGCAATGCAGCTGCTTCCCAGTTGGTGAGTTTTGCCGTGGAGGACTCTCCCCCCTCAGTAAGTGAGATTGGTCATGTGGGGCCTCTTGATAGTTGTAGCCAGGAGCTGCAGCAAGGGGCTGCTCAGCCTGGCTTTTTGCTGTGCAGGGAACTGTGGCCTGGGGGGAAAGAAACTCCCCTGCTGTGAGGGTCCCTCCCCCACAGCTTCCTGTCTGGGTTCTTGGGGTGGGGGCTAGGCTGAGTCTGCATGGCAGGAGGTATTACATTCTCCCCAGTGCAGCTATCAAGAGGCCTGGGCAAGTGGGATAAGGGAGAAGGTTGCTCCCTTGATGCACAGACTCAGCCTGCCCCCAACTCCAGGACCCCAGACAGCAAATAGTGGTGGTGGGGGTGAGGTCCTGCAGCATGGAGCTACTTGGTTTGGCTTTTTGCCAAACTGGAAACTGAGGTTTGGGGTGGAGGAGGAAGAAAAACAGTCTCTTTGCTATATAGGCCCAGCCTAGTTTCCACCAAGACCCAAACCTCTGAGCTTTGGGTACATCCACATGGCAGAGAAGCTCTGTTTCCCAATAGTTACCAATTCAGCAAAAAGCAGCAGGCTACAAAAAGCAAAAAGCTCCTGGCTGTAGCTGGGGGAATGGAGCCTCTCTGCCTAGCTTGCTGGCTTGGTTCTCAATGGGGGCTGGGACAGGTCCATATGGCAAAGAGGTTCCATTCCCCAACCTCCCAGTTGGCTGCATAGAGAGGAATTAGTCTTTTTTTTCTCTCTCTGTGACAGCCTGGCCTAGGGCTGGCCTGGTACTCACCAGAAGCAGATAAGTACAGGCCAAGGCTAACAAGCTGCCTAGTGAGGGGTCCCTGGGATGGTAGCAGAATGCAACCTACATTGAAGCACAATGGATATAATACAGATGTTCAACAAGTGCTCTAACCTAATGTGTTTTAGTCTAATACCACATCCATTGAGGATTAACTTGCAGTAGGATCTACTATGTAGATATGGTCCCACTAAGGGAAATGCCTTACTGGACTTCATCCTGGCTATAGGGGATGATTTGGTGGGGGATCTAATAACACAAAGTAACCTAGGGGACAGTGACCATCACTTGATTAAATTCACTATCTGGTGTAGGGTGGGAAAAATAACCAGTAGGGCAGAAGTGATAAACTTCAGGAAAGCTACCTTCAGTGTGCTCAGGATATTAGTTAGCAAGGCACTGAAGAAGAGGCAACTTAGTGAGATAGGAGTCCAGGAAGGGTGGACATTCCTAAAAGGAGCAATCCTGCGGACATAGAAAGGGACAATTCCTTTGCACAGGAAAGGGGGTAAAGGGGCCAAGAAACCCTCTTGGCTGAACATGGAAATCCCTGAAAGCCTTCCGGCAAAAAAAGGGACATATAGGCTGTGGAAACATGGAGTAGCTATCAAGGTGGTGTATACCTACTTGGCCCGCACTTTCAGGGAGGAAAGCAGAAAAGCCAAAGCAGAAATGGAACTTAGGCTGGCAATAAAAATTAAAGACAACAAAAAGTCCTTCAGGTATATAGGGAGCAAAAAAAAGGTGCAGGGTAGCATAGGAGCCCTACAAGTCAAACTAGAGCAGTGGTAGATAGAGGTGATAGATAGAGGTGAGAAAGATAAGTTTTTCAATGAGATTTTTGCGTCCGTCTTCCTGAACTCAGGAACCTGGATCAGGACAAATATCACAATTGGATCATAGACAGGCATAAAGTGGAAACCAGCCCACCAACTGTTAGCACCAACTTAGTGAAGAGACACTTGGAGGGACTGGATGTGTTTAAGTTGGCAGGCCTCCATGATCTTCATCCAAGGGTGCTGAAGGAAATGGCCAGTATCATAGGAGAGCCAGTGGCACAGCTGTTTGAGCACTCTTGATGCTCAGCTCAGGTCCCCGAGGACTGGAAAAGGCCCAGTGTGGTCCCTATTTTCAGGAAGGGGAGGAAGGAGGATCTGGGTAATTATAGACCGATTATTCTCATCTCTATTCTTGGGAAGACTTTGAAAAAATTATTAAGGATCATATCTGTGCGAGTCCAGCAGGGAAAGCAATGCTAAAGGGCAGCCAGCACAGATCCATAGCAGGTAGATCCTACCTAACTAACCTTGTTTCTTTTCAAGATCAGTTCAGAAAATGCTTAGACACAGGAATTGAGGTGGATGTCATCTACTTGGATTTTAAGAAGGCCTGTGATATGGTATCTCATTACACTCTTAGATTAAGCTGAGTGACTGTGATGTAGATGATTACATGGTCAGGTGGGTGGCAAATTGGCTTAGGGGTTTCACCCAGAGTGTGGTGGTGGAGGGGTTGGTATCAACCTGGAAAGATGTGGGCTGTGGAGTCCCACAAGGCTTGATCCTTGGATTGGTGCTGTACAATGTCTTCATCAGTGACTTGGATGAGGGTGTGAAAAGCACTCTGTCCAAATTCACAGATGATACCATATTATGGAGTAAAGTTAACATACCGGAGGGTAGGGAACAAATCCAGAGGATCTGGACAGGTTGGAAAAGTGGGCAGATGCAGTTAGGATTCAGTTCAATAAAGACAAATGCAAGGTGCTGCACCTAGGAAGAAGGAATCACCAGCATGCTTACAGGCTGGGGGATGACCTTCTCAGCAGCACAGCAGCAGAAAAGGATCTTGGAGTCACTGTTGACTCCAAGATGAACATGAGCCGTCAATGTGACAAAGTGATCAGTAAAGCTAACTGCACTTTATCATGCATTAGCAGGTGCATGACAAACAGGCCCAAGGATGTGATACTTCCCCTTTATGCAGCATTGGCCAGGCTGCAATTGGAGTCCAGTTTTGGGTGCCACACTTTTGTTAGGGTGAACAACCTTGAGAGGTTTCAGAAGAGGGCCATTTATATGGTTAGGGGCCTACAGGCAGAGCCCTATGTGGAGAGATTGAGGGCCTTGGATCTCTTCAGCCTCCACAAAAGAAGCCTGAGACGTGATCTTGTGGTTGCCTACAAACTCATCAAGGGAGGACAGCAAGGAATAGGAGATGCTCTGTTTACCAGAGCACCCATAGGAGTAACTAGGAACAATGATCAGAAACTGATGTAGAGCAGATTTAGGTTAGACATCAGGAAGAACTTTATACTAAGGATTGCTGAAATCTGGAATGGGCTTCCAAGGGAGGTGGTGCTTAAAGACCTTGGGGGTCTTTAAGAGGAGGCTAAACATGTACCTGGCTGGGGTCATCTGACCCTAGCACTCTTTCCTGCCCAGGGCAGGAGGTCAGACTCGATGATCTGCTAAGGTCCTTTCCAACCCAAACATCTATGTTTTAAGTGTTTCAAGTGCCGCCAATGTTTGCTCTCTTATGGCTTTAAAATACTTTCTGTGCACATAATACAAGTTTAACGTAATGTCTGCACTTAGCCTCAAGTTACAGCCTAAACTGAATATTTGCACATCGCGCTGTTCTTTGGCTTGTTATATGCCTCAAGCATTTTCTGAATTGCTAAGGTAATGAGGTCCAGAGGGCAGGACAGAGATCTAGGACAAATAATTTTTAGGCCCAGATCTACAACTTACACACCTAACAACTCTGGTCAAATCATCTTTGCTTGTTTTCCCTCTTTATGTACATTAGTGAAGCACTTTCTGATCTATGAATGAAATGTGTTTAATAATTATGAATTATTTAGATGTAGTTCAGAAATTCTGTGATCCTAAATATAAGTAATGAAAATATTTGTCCTCAAAGGTCTAAGGGCTCAATGAAACTTAAAATGGCAATTTCACTTACTTTCTTAATTACATGCTAGGAGCACCTCAGGATATGGTACTTGCTAAAGCAATGAATCAGCTGTGAAATGAAATTTAATAGTTTATCGACCAGACATTTTATGAAACTGCCTACAATTTTTAAGAAGACTACTGGGGATAGTAGAACTCACATTGATTTCTACATTCATTAGCCACACAACTACCATATATACTGGTTGGTATTTCTGTTGTAATAGAAATCAGATGTGTGTTTAATTAATGTTAGGTCTATATGCCATTATACTAGGTCATTATAGTTTACTGTGGACTCCCAGTTAGAAAGGGGATGACAAATTTGTGGTTAGAAGAAATAGTATTTTTAATTTTTCAGATACTTGCAAAAAACTCTGGACCAAATTTTATCCTCAGATTGTCACATCCCTCCTTGGAGACAGACCATTGCCCCACTTTGCAATAGGTTTGTGCAGTTTTGTACAGAAAGCTCATTTCCACCATGCTGAAAGGATGTGTTCTATAGAGCATATAAAATAGCTTAGCCAGTCCTGAACTGCTTATGATACTATCTAGAATCAGGCTAATTACTTTTTGGCACAGAGAGACCCAGAATCATAGCTATTTTTTTTTGAGATGTCATTTATAAGTTAACTGTCAAAATCCCTGAAACCTGTATGAACTCAGTGGCTTATTACATGTGCTGGAGAAAAATTAAGGGCATTCAATAATTTCCTACAGCCCAGAATTTTTGCCATTTGAACTTTTTGTCAGATCATGCCTTAATGTCACTCAAATTAACTTTACCTACTTAATAAGTTTCAGGGTTTAGATGGGCAGCTGCTTAAGTATTTCTAAACAACTAGTGAAAAACCTTTAAACATATATCCATCACAACAAGTGAGATTTAGAAAGAATACATTACAGCATGGACATGGCACAGCAGAATTGTTCCACCTTTCACACTTGTGTTTTCACAGGTCTGTAAATTCTATCAGTACTAAACCTGCTATTTAAGGCCTAGTCTATAAATTATAATTTTATTAATATAACAATTTCATTTGGGGTTAAAAGCCAAAGCGCCTTGTTGCTGAATGCTGCTGAAACCCCACAGCTAGGGTCGGATCAAGTGTTTCTGCTGGCTGGATTTAGGCCCACGGGCTGTAGGTTGCCAACCCTTGCTTCAGACTATTCCTCCAATATAATACAGGGCAGGAAATGTTTTTGGGTCCCACAAAATTTTTTCCCATTCTCCTTTGGGAAGAAATTAACATCCTTCAGTCTCACACACCTGAAATGGAGATAGAGGCACCAGTCCCGTCTTCTTTCCTGCACGTAAGTGTCTTAACCACTGAACTATTGATAAGTGTCTTCTACTGAAGCTGTTTATATAAATAATTAAAAATTAATTGAGCCAGTGAATATTATTTGGGATGAATGAAGCAGAGCAAGGTTGTTTGTGTGTCACTCACATCCCAAGTGAGTACTCTAAGTACTAGGCTCAGAGTGAACTTCTCTCTCTCTCTCTCTCTCTCTCTTTGTCTTGCATTGACAGACATTCTAGCCCAGACCTGAAAAACTTTTCTGGATTAAAATTTTATCAAAGCTGATACTATAAAGAGTTTTAGTGTGGATAAATTGGCAGTTTCTGTCCAAAAATGTTTTGTCAAAGCAGAAAAAATGGCAAGTGCCACAACATTCCCGGTGCTTCGGAAATTCCTGTAAACTTCATCTTGATATTTGTGGTTTACTGGGATCAAGTTGTTAAGCTGGAAATCTTGTAAGATCAGCATTTCTCTTAGTGTCTGCTTCTTGTCTCAGCTGGAACTCAATGGAGACTGAAAAATAATGGACCTTTCCAACTTCAAACATATTTCTGTTCAAACTGGGTTCAATTTTGGGCTAAAGTTTTTGTTGATTCATACTTTACACAAATAATCTCACTTACCATTAGGGTAGGTACTGGTACATGATCAAGCTATAATGTGAAAAAGGACATTAGCAAGACAACTAAAACAAATTAAGAAACTGCAAGAACTTTCCTCCTTGCATGTAAAAAGAAAGTGAAGGCAGACCTAAAATGGAAAGTAAATGCAAACAGTGAGCATTTTACTGTATAGATGTAGAATAATACATTAGTTGCACATATACCTCTGTGAAATGCATTTTGTGGGGGCCAAGTATAGCCGGATGGGGTTTTTGGTACTTCGACCGATGGAGTACAATTAGGCACAGGCGCGTATTGGTTAACTTGAAAAAGAACTTTACTTACAAACTGAAGTACAGGGACTCGCGTCGATGTACGCAGTGTAGGTACCTTCCGTAATTGCAAACCGGGTAGAATTCTAATGTTTTCCGAGCATGCAGGGTACGGGGTACGTCGGGACTATCAGCAACAGGGAGTCATTGGTGGGTGATCAGGCCTCCAACTTTGCTCCGAGATGTACGCAGAACTCTATTCCAAAGTACACGTGGAGTGCTCTGACTTGGGCGGAAACTGTCCAAGTTTTAATATGGCTAGTGAGCCAATTGCTAGTCACCAGGTAGGAATAATTTACAACAAGCCAATAGGTAGCATGCATGCAAACGCTGCAATCGCCAGGTTTGGCGGGGACTGATCACTGCACCAAGGTTTTTCCCATCGTACCGAGGGACTTTTGCAATGAAGAATAGCGCTGTGCCCTGGAAATTCTGCTGTGCCAAGGCACTTCTAATCTCTGAGCACAGACACATTTCATAGCCTTACTGATAAGTGGCTTTCTCCCACTGTTTTTAAAAGTTGAGCCATTAGTCATCAAATATGCAGTTGCCACTAACAATTCATTTGGCCTCATGTCAAACAATAATGAGTACTGGAACAGTTATGAAGCGTAGCATATTAATGTTTTCCTAGTTACCCACCACCGGAACTGCCCCAAAGATTTCTGAGATTTGCATTTTCTCCTTTATTTACTTACATTAAAATTCTCTCTAGGGAGCATCAAGAGGCTTAGGAAGGGGGCCATTTTATTAAGAAGCCCAAGTGCGGGCATTGGGAGTCCCCGATAGGGGACTGCAGTCATTAGGGAGCCCAAGTTGGGCACAGTTCGCCCCAGGAAGGGGGACAACATTGAGAAGCCCCAGAGGGGGCGTGACAAGCACACGAAGGAGGGGTGCCAAATATTGGGAGAGGCGAGCCCTGAGGGAGGGCCACGCGATTGAGGAGCCGAAGTAGGGCGAGGATTAGGAAGCCCGGTGGGGGTACAGCAAGCCCCAGGGAAGGGGCAAGAGATGTAAGGAGTCCAAGGGGGACACAGGGAACCCCAGGAAGGGGGCAACATATTGAGAGGGCCCAGAGAGAACGGGAAGGGGCCAAGATAGGAAAGAACGAGCCGACATCCGCGAGGCTTGGGCTGCGGTATTGGGGAGGAAGGAGCTGTAGACAGCGCCCCCTAGTGGAGGGGGCAGTACAAGAAGAAGGGCAGCCTCTCACTAATGAACCAATCATCATTATAGACATGACAGACGAGTAGGCAGGTGGTTGCCCAGAGACAGGTGTGGGGGCCATACTGAGGGCAGCCCCCAGGCGCTCTGTCACACACAGGCATATCTAAATGAGATTGTTTCCAAAATATAGAACAATAGAATCATATAGAACCATCTTGTCCAATACCCAGCTCAAGGCAGGGACACTCCTGTCTAAAGCATCTAAGTCTTTAACCTGCTCTTTAAAAACTTCCAAGGATGGATCTGCTGCAACCTCTATGGGTAGCTTTTTCCAAAGCTTGACCACCTACATAGTAAGAAAGATCTTCCTAATCTCCAACCTAAATTTCCTCCGCGAGGTTGAGGCCATTGATCCCTACAACTATGAAGAAAAGTATTTATCTATCCTCTTTATAATCACCCTTTAGGTATTTGAAGACTCTTGTCAAATTCCCCTCAGTCTTCTCCAGACTAAATAACCCAAGTTCTTTCAACCTTTCCTCATAAATCATGCTTCTCAGTCATGCCTCTTATAATTTTTTTCCCCCTGTGCTCGGCTCTTCATTGTTCACTGCTGGTCTCTCTCCAATTTGTTGACATATTTTTTGAAGTGTGTGGTCAAAAACTGGACACAGTACTCCAAGTGAAGCCAAGTGCTGAATAGAGTAGAAGAATCCCATTCCTTGATTTGCAGGTGACACTCCCATTAATGCACTACAGTATGCTATGGTTTTTTATTTTTTTGCACAAAGATTTCACTGTCTGTTCATATTCAATGTCTTTTCCTGCTGTACTTCATCATTCCCCTGTCTGTTGTTTGTGCATGCAACTGTCTAGGCTGCTTATTTCCTCCCCTATCCTTGCTGTCATCTGACAGCTGACCTTATTCATGAAGACTGAAGAAAACAACCATCTCCACCACTTCCATTACTAAATTGACCACTGCATTCATGAGCAGAGAGAAGTAGTTAGATGTGTAGTCCTACACTTTCCTTGGTTTTCTTCTTACTTCTGACATACTTGTAGGATCTGTTTTTATTGACTTTTAAATTCCTAGTTATATCCCAGGTTGTGCCTTTTTGTATGGAAGTGTGACACTCTTATATTCCTCCCTAGGAATATAGCCCAGTTTTTACATTTTGTAGGATTTCTTTTTGAATTTCAACTTTATTGTTTAACCTCTTGTAGACCTCTTGCTACACTTCCTATTCTTTCCTTGCATGGGGGTAGTGTGCTTTTGCACCCTTAATAAAGGACTCCTTTCCCCTTAGACTTGCCTCTCAGACTCTGCCCTACAGAGTTTCTTTGTCTGTTTTTCTGTACTCCAGTGTCTTTATTCTGATCTTCCTCTTTCCTTCCTTTCCTTAAGATCTTAAACTTCATTATTTCATGATCATTCTCACTCTTTGTGCCTTTCATCTTCATAGTCTTCACCTTCACCTTCACCTCTTAATCTTTGCACATATGTATAACATACGGCCAATTTAGATAACTTTTACATAAGACCAATTTAGATAACCAATATAAAGCTTTTAACCCTGCTAGGGCAGCACTTTTCTTCATGCCCTAGAAACCATAGGTACCAGTTTTATGGATCCAAGAGCTTTTTAGGTAGGATCCAAGAATCTTTTTAGGTAATATTCAGATAAGTATCTCGCCATTTGGATGTTTATCCAAATCAAACATCTTAATCTGGTTAGTCAGCTTGTCATTCTGGTGACTCACTTCAAGACAATCTCATTTACTTGTCAAAGTTTGAAAAGCAATTATTTAGCCTCAAAATGATGGAATAATAGGACGTTATGATCAGACACTTCATCTGAGCTTTGAAGTTTTTCACATTTACCTTAGTGAGGCAAGTTTCTCCCCCGGGTTCACTTGTATTGGTATAATTAAGGTAATGAAGTTAAGCTATAGAAGGTGTAAAATGGGCTGAAGTCAGATTTGGATCAGGCTCAAATGTTTGAGCTTGTCAGCAGCTGTTACCTTCTGGTGCCCCTGAAATACTTCAGAATAAATACTCAGCTATGCATTTGTTGTTTACATGTATCTAAAATACTTTTTCAGCTTCTGTTTCAAATAGGGATAACACATTCTTCTCTGAAAACATATTTATTTTGAACTTCGTAATGAAACAAGGTGTGGACTCTTACTGGGTTTGCAAACTCTTCTTTGATTGCTACTGTGAGAGTGCTGGGTGAAGCATTTTGGGAGCTGGGGGGAAACCAGTAGGGCAGCATGTGGAAGCAGTAGGGTATCTTAAATCCTCTACTAATTTAGTAGGCCAACTTAAGGAAAAGGGCATTTCATCTGTACTGGGAGAATAAGTAAAGAAGTCTGAGTTGAAACCCCTATGAATTCTTCCCTCTCTGTGAAATTTTCCTGGCTAGATGAAAATACGTTCCCATAGCTGTATGACAGACCCGTAACTTGTCCTGTTTTGTATTGGGGGAACAATCAAGACTGCAGTCATGTTTATTGACAAACACTTTTTAGAACATAATTTAGGTTATTGAAATCTGTATGACTACTTGATATTTCTATGTTGGAAATTTGTAATATTTATTTCCAAGTATGAATATGCTTTCCCAAAAGGCAATTTTAAACAGATATCTACTCCGTTTCTGCTTTTAATATCTTTCTCTGTAAATCTACTTTCATTATTTATTTGTCTTCTCTCTCATCAGTCTCAGAATTGCCTATTGTACTCTGCAATTTGGGACAGTGCACTAAAATACTCTTTCCTTTCAGAGACAGAACTTTTCTGGAGCTGATAGCTCCAGGAGTCACAATAGTCCTTTCAAAAATTAAATCTATTGCAAGAGTATGTCAGAAGATCCCTCTTTGTTTACAAGCTTCTGAGTATTGTGTTTCTAATCTTTTAGATGTGTCCGTAGTTAAGGACACCCAGCATAATCTGAGAGACACTAGCTGCATCTACACAAAACACAACTGTGCAGTGTTTACTGTGCATTTAATTAGTACTTGTTTAAACAAGTACTTGTTATACTTGTTTAGAACTTGTATAAACAGGTACTAAATAAATGTGCAGTAACCTGAGCTACTGTACAGTAGTGCTGGCAAACACCTTTTTTGTGATCCTACGGTGCACTAGCCCGATCCTACTGCACAGTAGTGTCACATCATGTTTTTTGCCATGTGATGCTACTGCAGGGTAATATCAGGCTACTGCCCTGTTAGTATCTCATATAGCTGTGCCTGGGGAGTTGAATTCTGTTCTCAGTTATAGCCCTGAAGCCCCAGTTGCTTCCATATCTCTGTTTAAAGTTAAAAGGATGATAGGGTCATTATGTCATGCAATATTGGTTTTCCATTATTAGGCAAATATCAAGACTTTCTGGAATGTACCAAAAATATGAATGTATAGCTGAAAGACCAAGGGAAGTTTAAGAGACAGATTTACATGAAAAAGTAGGAGAAATAGCAAACCTTTTTTTGTTTCCATATTAGTCTGATAATTATTAACAGATACATTGTGCCTATATGTATATAAATGTATATACTAAGTAGGGAGAATATATATTTTATATACATTGTATACTAGACATTTATCAAAATGGTAATATTAAATTAAGTCCTTATCTTGCATTCAGTCTTGCTCTTGACTTTATTTGGCTGATAGTGAAGTCCTGACTGAAGAATAAGTTACTCATTGGTATGTCCAACATAAATTTATTGGTTTTAAGAAAAATTGCCTGTCAAAGGTAACATAACGTGTATAGTTATGTTGGAAACAAATTATTCACTTTCCCAAAATGCAATTTATAAAAACTTTATTGACCATTTCAAACTCTTTCCCAGACCAACAAAACTGCCACTAAGGAAAGATTTTTTGCTAAAACATAATGATCAGAATTCTCCTGTCACCTCTTTTAACAGAGATGGAATAGTTCACATTTATCATGTTCCTCACAATGCAAGACTGAATTTTTATTGCAGCAAAGAACAAACCACAACTGGTAGAAAAACATTATAATTAAAAACCCAAGTTCTCTTTTGTTCAGGTTTTTGATCATGGATATTAATACAAATCTCTTTATCATGCAATCCTTTGCTGGGGATAAAACAAGCAATTTAAAGGGAAAAAAGCAGCTATGTTGTTTTTCTGCTTTGCACTATTCTGTTTTTATCATGTTCTGGTGCTGAGTACACTTTGAAGCTAAGTCCATGTAACTGCTTTAGACTGGCTGCTGAATGCGTTATCATTAAGTGTTCATACTCAATATATAGACTCAGTGATGATTTCTATATAATGGTATACATTATAGGTACATACATGCATTCATACTACAAGTGTTTTTCTATAGGTGTTTTCCTCAGACTGCTCCATGATGGGATGGCCACCTCTGTCCTTTGCAATGGATCCGAGACAGACCCATTTACCATCCGTACTGGTGTCAAGCAGGGCTGTATAATAGCCCCAACCTTTTTTTCCATCTATCTTGCTGTGATTTTGACCGCCTTCCTCCCAGAATTGGGGTTGAGGATCGAATAGACAGACAGCTTTTCAACCTGTGGCGCGTTCACAGCAAAACAAAATTTACTAAGACTGGCATCACTGACCTTCAGTATGCTCTCAGCATGCACACTGAGACTGATCTGCAGCCCACACCTTTTCTCAGGTGGCAATCACAGACTGGAACTCTCCTTTAACATAAGGGAGAACAAGATACTCCATCAGCCTGCCCCAGCACAAACTGCCCCTTTCCCCCCACACATTACCATTGGTGGAGAACCCCTGGAAAATGGTGAGTATTTCCCATACCTTGGCATTCAGCTTTCCTAGTCAGTCAAACATAGGATTCACTCTACCAGTATATCCTTTGGAAAGCTGGTTCAACATGTCTTTGTTGACCAAGATCTGCAGATGGAAACTAAGATCCTGGTTTATAACGCAGTGGATATCCCCATGCTTCTCTACAGGTGAGAGATGTGGGGGACATATCAAAGCCATCTTCAGCGCCTGGAATGGTTCCATCAGTGTTGCCTCAGGAAGATTCTTTGCATTAGATGGGAAGACCATTGCACCCATGCCAGCATCCTCTCTGCAGCTAACATAACCAGCATTGAGGCAAAGATCAAGAACCATCAACTCAGCTGGGCTGGCCACTGTGTGCAGATGACTGATATACATCTCTCAAAGTAAGTTCTCTTCTCTCAATTTAGTCATGGTAAGAGGACCTGTGGAGGGCAGAGGAAGCATTACAAGAACAAACTGGAAGCATTCCTGAAAAAGGGTGGTGTCTCAGCTGGGCAGAGCCGACCAAGGGAAATGCTCCTTAATTAAGCAGACGTCAGGTGGGCTGGTGGAGGGAGAGGGTTAACACAGCATACTGGTTGCAAAAATAACTTTCTCTTTTATCTGGTATGCAGCAGCTGCCAGCAGCAGCGTTCTGGGCCACTGCTTGGACTTGGTAGGTAGGTGATTTGTAGATGGAGTGGAAATGAATTAGGCGTGAACTTGTAATGGTTGTGAGTTGCGTTCGTGACAGGTTAAATAGGTCGAGAGGCAGGTTGCAAATACAAGGTGTTTATTTAGGGACTGACTACTTACAGAAGGCCTGACCCTA
>JAGPOW010003316.1:103116741-103134006 GCA_030014935.1 Caiman crocodilus | reverse complement strand
GGCGGGGTGTAGTTGCTGTCGCATGTTAATTTGAGCGCGGCCATTTTCCCTATAAGAAAGAGCTATACTCCATTTTACTCTGTTTGATTTTATGACAGGTTGCAGGAAGTTTTATTACTTATGTTGCCCAGGTAATGATGTGTGATGCAGGCAGAAGACTTGCTTTAGTTACAGCTACAGCTGAGTATACATGTCCGGTTATAGTTAAGCAAATGTGACGAACAAAGCGCCGTAAACGGACTAATGGACCTGTAGGGAATTTAGGATTATCAGGACAGTCGGAGCCCGGGGAGTCATTGGTGGGTGATCAATCTGCCAAGTTACTCTGTCGAGAGCGCAGAGTTGTTTGACTTGGACAGAAGTTATGAAACTATTTATAGACAGAGGTGTTTAATGGAGGTATCCAATGATGGGCTGCTAAGTGGAATCTTTAATTTTTTTGGCAAGACAGCAGCTCTTTGTGCTCTCAGGTTGCAAGGTAGTGAGTCAGGCTTTCTGTCTGCTACGTGTGAATTACGTGCGAGTGGCCTAAGCTTGTTTCTTGACCAATTATATATAGTTTTCGCTAGGGTTTTATTTCAGCTGACCAATTACTTACAGTTGTCTGCCAGGGTTTGGTTTCAGGAACTTCTGGCAGGGATTTCTTTTAACCCTTTGTTGATTACTGTGTGCGAAGTGAAGATGGTCTGAATTGTATCTCTTGCTTGTGACATGGGCACTGTTTAATTGGGTTGTGACAGGTGGCATCCACCTTACAAACTGGGAAGTGCTGGCTGGCAACAGGTCTCAGTGATGCTACACTATACATCAAGCTACAACCCACTTCAAAGAGAGCTGTCTTGTTCAAGAAGCTGAGAAATGGCAGAGGAGGAAGGAAAGAGCACAGCATCCTGGCCAACAGTTGTACCCCACCTAAGACACCACTTGTCATATCTGTGGACTCCTCAGCTACCTTAAAACTTATCAGTAATCCTGCCCCCAACAGCAGGCATCATCCTTGTATTGAGGGATAGCCGATGATGTTTTCCTATTCCTTTCTTCTTTAAGTTTTAGTTTCCCCAAAAGGTTATAATGTATTATCTTTCCTACTCTGTATGTTTAGAACCTTGATAACTTTGACTACAAAATGTTGTCTTGCTTGTTAAACAGGTTTAATAAACACAAGATAAAAGAACAATGGGTGGATACAGGACCAGCACCAGGAACTACAGGGATGGCTCCACCCTGGTTCTTAGCCTCTCCTGCTCCTACACCAGGGTGAGCAGACAGCATTTCAGGAGCAGCAGCAGGGGACTTGCTTGAAGTCCCTCAAGAAGGTAAAAATCGTCCCCCCTTGCACCTTTCCCTTCAATGCTGACTGGCTTGTTCCCTCTCCTCCTTTCCTCTGTCTCCACCCCCAGCACCGCTACTGTCCCCAGATGACTGTGGGGGTAGAGGGGCTCCAGAGCTGCCTATGCCCCTCTCTAGCCAGGGTACACATGAAGCTAGGCTCAGGTAGAGACAGGTGGGTGAATTCCTTCCCCCCATGCCTGCTCCCAGGATGGCAGGAAACTCTGTGGGGACCAGGCAGGGAGAAAAGTTGCATCTGTTGCTTCTACTGTCTCTGGCTGAGCCAGCTCCATGTGGAGCTCACTGGAGTTGGCAGGAATGGCTCTGGAGCTCCAACCCTCTGCCTCTGCTGCCAGGACAGCCAGTGACAGTGGTAGCAGTAGGCAGTGGGGAAGAGAAGCAACATGTCATTGATCATGGAAGAGAAGGGAGGGAGGATTCTTATTTGATTTAGGGACTTAAAAAAAGTCCCTGCTTCTGTTTCCTCAACATGATTGACTGAAAGTGGATGCAGCCACACCACTGCACCCTCCTGCATCTGCCCTGAAAAAAGTATAAGTTGTTTACTTTCTGGATATAACCAAATAAAGAATTTGCAAGGGGGAAGTCTATTTACATATGCTCAAGCTAATCCCAGGCAACGGAAGTGTAGCTGTCTTTGGAGGAGCACAGTACTAGTTGAGGTAATAGTTATATGCATATGATGAAAAACAAATCTGGATCAAACCCATAAAAAACCCACTACAGTTGGTTTTGATTAGCTATGTACAGGGCAGTTATGACTACAATCAACTTTAGCAACTTTCCTCCTTTAAAGTAAAGATCATACATAGTCTCTGCTAGCAGACAGTGAGGATGCTTGACTAATATTTATTTTGCCAGAATAACATGAGACAAAGATGACACATGATGATTAGTATTTCTTCAGTGCCTCAAGGAGCCCTAGTCAGAGATATGGTTATGTACAATGTAGAAATTGAGATGATCTTTTCTGGAGTAATCTTGTAGTTCCTTTCAGAGAAAATTGCTAGGTTCAGCAGCTGAGTTGAAAGTCTTCCCAGTAGTAAAAGAAGTATGCAGTCTTGGGACACTGCTAGGTTAATCAGCACTCCTGGATACACAAAACAGCATGAGTGACTGCATACAACTTTCTTCACTTTTTGACAGTCACAACTGCAGTTCCTCTTCATTGCATTCTCAGCACCATGGATCTATGGTGATGTCACTACTAGCCTGGATAAATGCAACACACTGTAATGTTCACCTAAGGATGACTTATAAAGGCTCTACCGATGCAGGAAAAAGACAACAAATCAGAGTAGGTCTTTCACATATCATACTAGTAACCAACTGAATTCCATTTCAGATCATTTCCAAAGTCCTGAGTGAACAGAGGTCCAGCTAAATTAGTGACCATATCTGTTTTGGTCCCCATTTTCTGTCCTCAACAAGTTTCAGGCTATGGTTGATGTAACAATACTTTGAACCTGTGATATTAAAATGTTTATGTAAATCACTAGTAGAGGTCAAGTTAAACCCATATTTATGCCATCTTTAGAACATCTGGTAAGTCGTGGGTTTTTTGGTAATTATTTCCCCCAGACAACCAGATTGTCCTCACATAACAAAGCTCCTT
Organism: Caiman crocodilus; assembly: GCA_030014935.1. NCBI lineage: Eukaryota > Metazoa > Chordata > Crocodylia > Alligatoridae > Caiman > Caiman crocodilus. The sequence continues at coordinate 103,131,041 of JAGPOW010003316.1, read as the reverse complement.
TCTAAATTGATTCCTGGATCTCTGTATTAGAAGTAAGTTAAACAGGTGCTACTGAAGGTAGAATAACTCCTTTTAAAAGGAATCCTTTAAAAAGGTAACTGATGCATCCATGTTTTGTAGAGTGCCTACCTAGCCAGAGGGAGAAAATATTTGTGGGGGGGCTGAGTAAAAACTTAAACTTAAAAAATACTTTTACACACACACACACACACACACACACACACACACACACACACACACCCAGCAGGTAAGTCTGAAGGGGAAGGGGTGTGAGGGAGGGAAGGGCCAGGAGGTGGGGTGGGGCAGGGCAGATCGGGGCCCTCCTGGTAAGAGAGGAAGTGGGGCAGAACTAGGGGCAGCAGCCAGGATGAACGGATTCCCAAGGCCAAGGTGGGTCATGGGATTGTCAGTCATGGGCAGCTTGTCCAGGGATGCAGGGGGCTCTTGCCACTAGGGGAGGCACAGGCAGCACATGCACCCAGATTTATGCACAGAGTGGAGGTAGACTGCCACTGGGCTGGGCTCTGTGCCGCACTGCCATTGCCTGGGAGCTGCACTTGATGCCACATGCTGGTTGCTCTGTGTCCTGCCAGTGGAGGGCACATGGCATCATGCACAGCTCCCGGACAATGACAAAGGGGTGCAGAATGCAGCCCACAGTGGCAGCCCACCTCCACAATGCCCTGTGCAGAAATCTAGGGGCACATGAGCAGTGATGGAAGCTTCCCCATGTCCCTGGACAAGCTGCCTGTGGCTGCAACCATCTCATGATCTTCCCCAGCCTCAGGGCCCTATTTGCCCCAGCCCCTGCCCCTTCCTTTGCCACACACCCTTCCTCATCACAGGGGTCTCAGTCTACCCCTCTGCTCCTTCTCTCCCTCAAGTCCCTTCCTTTTCACAGACTTAACTGCTGGGTGCCGCTCCACAATCTGCTGGCTGCATTCCTGGCTGCCTTTGCAGTCTGCGGCTGCATGTCTGTCTGTGCATGCTCCTCCCCCTCTGGCTGCAGCCACCCAGAGCCTGCAGCTAGGCTGCCCTGCAGTCCTCTGTGCTGCCACCACTGCTCTGCACTGGTGGGGTGGGGCCTAAATCCCATTAGCCCTGACCTTCCATTGCCTATGAATGCCTAACTACTACAATTACTACAATGATAAAACTAATATGTTATATATATAGTTTTCTGATTACCTTACCACAAAACTTCAGAGAAATGGTAGAAAAGATTTAAAACTGGTAATAGGCCATATAATTCACTTCAGTTTATGGCTCAAACCACAAGACTCTCAGTCTAAGATCCAGATTAATTTTCCTACCTTGAAAAAAGTTACATTCTATAAGCTTCATCCTCCATTTGTGATGTTATGTTCCTTCAAAGGCAAATTCTGGAGAAAATGAAGGAATTTACTGCTGCACATACTTTTGAATAAAGAACAATACACTTTTAAACACTATTTAAAACTTATTTTAAAGGTAAACTTTACAGGTCTTGACACATCAGGTTGTCTATATGCTGTGTATTGCAGGTCACAGTGTAGGCCTGTAAGCTGCCTTGTCAAATGCTGTGAGAGAGAGGAGCACATAGGCAACATAAACAATTGTTGTAGGTGAACAAGCACATAGATAGCCATGGAATGTAAGAAAAGAGAATAGAATAGGAAAGCAAAATAAGCTCAGTAGGTATTAAGTAAGTTTAAAAAAAACAGAATGGACATGACAGATTTATAAGGGAATAATAGAGTTAAAAGGTAATTGGTGAGAATCTATAGCGTAGCCATACATGGGACATACAAAAGAAGGCTGTAAAGGAGTAGAAATGCCTCAGGAAAAAACTTAAGTTTGGGAAGCTATCACTGAGCAGGAGGAGACTATTTAAGCTGGTTGGAACCATGACTTCCAGTGATGATGCTTGGCTAGCTCAGTCATCATACATGATCAGAAGTTCTAGGTAAGAATACTTTTATGAACCATTTGAAGGCTGCTTAATATCTTGATAGATTGCTTGAGGGTTTGCTTAAATATTAGTATTGCTTAAGTGTTCGCTAAATTATGATATGAGGCTGGATAGTCTCACCGATCATTTTATTCCATTCACTTCACCTACTAATCAGAAGTGAGTTCAGTAACAGAGCTTTGGAACAGTATTGCTTCCACAGTGAACTGAGAATATCTAAGGCAGAATGAATCATGGGGTGCTTTTTTGTTTATTGGCCAAATCAAAACCCTGGAAGAAAACCCTCATTTGGGTTCAATGAAAAAAGAAAAATTTCAGTATTCAGTAAAATAAACAAAACTGCAGCAATGGCAAAAAAAAAAAAAAGTAGTACAAGCCCCATAAAATGCTATTTTAAACCAACTTGCAAGTATTCCTTTGACATGAAATAAAATGTTGTTTCTTTTTTGGTTGTTTAACCCTTCAGTTTAACTGTTGTCTGTCTGTCTGTCTTTCTTTCTTTTTTTAAATTTTGGCTGGGTAACCTATTGAGAAATATCTACAAGTTAAAGTTTCTCCAACTGTATCACACATAATAGTGAATGAGGTATTATTTATTTTTATGTATTATCATATATTTAGTCTGATTTTAGTTTTATTTAAATTAGTACAGTGTGAATTTTTATTGTATGCTTTAAACAATAATCATACAGAATGTAATTATAGTATTACAAAATTCATATACAGGTATGGATCCAGGACCCCTCAAAGTGGGGAGCAGCAACCCACACTGTAGGGGTGACTGCTCTCCCTGCTTCCAGTCTCCCCCACCGCAGTCAGTGCAGTCAGACCCTGAGAGAGCCTATGGTGACTTCCTAAAATCCCGCAAGCAACTGAAAATCCCTTTCTCCCTTCTTCTTCCTAGTAAGAAGCAGTCCCTTCTTCTGTTCCCCTTCTCCCCCCACTCCTCAAGCCAGCTGAACTGAGTGGGATCTGGATTTAGCTGGGGAGGGGACAGTGGCAAGAGGGTGGATAGAGAATAGCTCTCTGTCCATTCCTCAAGCAGGCAGGGGGAAGGAGGAACCCTGTCCATCCTTGGTGCTGTTGTCCATGTCCCCAGCTGAGTCCAGTCCCTGGGCAGAGGTCAGGAAGAGCTCTGCTTCTTCCCCATCCGGGAGACAAGTGGGTAAATGTGGGGTGGGATGGGGTAGAGTGGGGTGGGGAAGGGAGGAGTGGAGGAGAGACAGTGTGGCTTTGAGCAGGAAGGGGAAGGGAGGCAAGAATTTTCACCTGCTTTAGTGGCTTTAAAAAAAATCCCCTGAGGGTCCTGTGGTGCTGTCCAATCCAAAGGGGACAGGGGTAACCTGTACCACTGCGCCACCTCTGGATCTGCCCCTGCATATATAATTTTAGCATTAATTCTACTGCATTATTTTAGCAAAAGATTACATAAACTACATAGCATACATAATATAGCATACACAGATAGGGTAAAATAACATACCTCATAAATATCTGCCAAATTTGGCAGACCTCATTCAATACAAACTCACACTGATAAAAAAAAGACTTTTATTTAAGCAAAGACTGTAGAATTTGGCTTGACATGCAGTCTTCACAATAAAAGCCTTGCATGCTCCTTCAAAGTGGCCTTAATTCTCATCGTTGGCCAGGGACTGCAGTGATCTCAGTGATGAGCTCTCTGCTATCCCAATCTGTTGGCTAAGTTGCCTAAGCCTCAATATGCTTAGTTTATAATGAAACATTCTGATAATTTATCTTCCTGTCTTTCTGGAACTCCTAAATCTAACCAGATACCAAGGTAATGAAATTTAGGGGGAAATCTAGCTCTCTGGTCTTAATTACAAAGCTGTCACAATTCTGTGTGTTAGTCTATCTGGGATCCTTAAAAGCAATAAGAAGGAGGTTTTTAGATTTAATACAACATTATTTTGAGTCAGAAGCCTGTGACAACAAGAATTCTAACTGTGACCTAAGAGCAATGCATAACACTATTTGGACCTCTCTGGTTGGACTATCATTTACAAAAGAGTTATCCTTGTACAATGCATGTCATCTGGCACTCTGGAGCTTTTACAATATTTATCTATATTTTAGTTTGTGTCTGACTGGACACTCTTTGATCCATTCTGTTCAAGTTATTTTCATATTTTCATTCTGTTAAGTTATTTTAAGAAACAAACTGGACACACTAGATAGAGCTGGCATAGCAGCAACCACAATAGTTAGGGTTTTATATGGTTTTGTAGTGGCAATGCATGGGGGGGCACATGGTGGTGTACATGCACCCCTTGAGAGCGCTGGTGAACCCCCTGTCAGGCTGTGCTCCCTGCTGAGGTGACAGGTGAGGGGGGAAGGGCAGGTGGGAATGCCTGGTGTTCCCTCTGTGAGTGCCAGCTGGGGACTGCGAGCGCTGGATGTAGGCCATAGCCACTTCCAGAAGCCCTGCGGCCACTTGTGGGAGCACTGCAGCTGCTTTCAGGAGCAGTGTGGCTGCTCAACAGTTGGTAAGTTTTGTCATGGGGGAACCCCCCCACCCCAGTGGCTGACTCGTCGCTGGGGGGGGCACATGCCCCCCCAGCTAAGGTAGTACTGGTCACTCGTGGTTTTGTTATCTGTCTCCATGTTCTAGTCACTCATAACTCATTAGTTTCTACCCTTAGAAACTTTCAATATGTGGGACCCAATTCAGCACAGTATTGCTCCAGGTTTGTGCCACTGTAGTGACACAGATGTGACTCAAACCCTTGCTCTCTGCCTTAAGAGGAATTTAAAAACATTAAGAACATGGATTGGTCTAATAAAAGATATCAAATTCACCTAAGGAACCTTGTCTGCCTGAAGAAAAATAGGCATTTTTTTTTTTAGTTTTGGGAGGATAAAAAAAGAAAAAAATTCTCTCTTTTGAACAGCTGTGTATGACATGGAATAAGTTAAATGTTTTGGGGCTGTGAGGTAAAATTTGGCAAACAGGCAGTCTTTGCTAAGCAGCATAGCATCTTTGCTTATTCTGCAGGGGATTTATTTTGATTTAGCCATTGGATGTTTGCAAGCTGAGGCTGAATAGATTTGTCTGGGATGGTGTAGGAATAGTGTACATTTGTGCAGGGGATTGGATGAAATGGTCCCTTTCAACTCTATGATTCTATGGAATAAAAATCCATGGGTAGCTATTGGAACTGAAGCCCAGAGTTACAGAAGTGTTTAGGCTGCTAAGCTCTCCTTAGGGCCCATAGGTTCAGATTTCCAAAGATAGTAAGATGTGGAACTTCAAATTAGGCACCTAAATACCACTGCTTTTAATAGCAAGTTATATGCCAAAACACCTTTCTAAATCTGACCTGTAACTCCTATCCTTTTTTAAAGAACTAACATACCTCTGTGGATCTCAGTTAAGATTCTCCCATACTCCAATTCAAGCACATTTTGCACCAGTTCTCATTGTAACCACTCAGATATTTTTTGTTTTTACTCTGTAGTTAAATAAAATGAGCTCCTTAATTATGATGACCTCTAATTATATATGCTTGATTTTCCCCCTGACCATGCCGGCATCATGTTCAAATATTCACCATAAACCTTACGAAAGTCTCAGACTCCTGAGAGCAACAATCTCAATATTTGCTAATTATGAAATAATATCAGAGACCTCAGGTGAATGTCAGTTAGTCAGTTTGCTGATTCATAAAAGGTTTTTTAAGGTTTCTGCTAGGAGCAATAAAAATGAGGCTAAGTGTTCCTAGGCTGCATGGAAGCCTCAAGCTGAATAATAGATTCCTGTTGGTGATTAAGTATCTAGTTTAGTAGCTATGGGAACTTCTCATTTAGCGTTTATTGCAGCAAGTGCAGTATAGAAGGCTGCTCCAAGTAATGCTGCAGTGATACTGTACATAGGAACATAGAGAGGGAGTAGAGGCAGATTACTCTTGAGACCAGAGGGTTTTTAGAAAAAAATAAAAGCCCATGACTTGTTTTTGATGGTCTTGGCTGAAACACCCATGTAGGTGAAAGCTGGTCTGGGAAAGAAAGGGGGACATTTCCCATGTAGGAATCTGGGAAAGTTTCCAAGGAACAGCTTAAAAAAATTAAACAATAAGCTATTTGAGTTCCTGTATATTGAAAATCTGCAAAGCAAGCAGGGCATGGGGCCAGTTTCCTTCTCCCTGGGACTCATTTCAGGAGTTTGATTCTCGAAGAGCTGTCAGCCTGCGGTGCTCCTTCTCAGAGATGCTGAAGTGTTCACTTAGGGAAAGAAGTAGGAGGCATTTAAATCAGCACAGCAGCCTGCCAAGATCAAAGCAGAAGTTGCACATTTGTAAAAGTGTAATGTGGCAGAACATCTAATAGCTGTAGTGCAACATCACAGTGAGTATTGTTAAACGTGCAGCACCTGAGTGGCCTGTGTCTGACATGGTCTGCTGCAGCAGTAGGAGATACTTCCCACAGAGGGAGAGGAGAGTGTGAAAGCCAGAGAGCCTCCTGTTGGAGGCCCAGACCAATGAAAGAGGGAAAGAAATTGGAAGAAGAAAAAAAATCCAGTTCAAAGAATCTCCAGAAAGAACAAACGTTAGTGGCCTCCTGCTTTCAACAGTGCAATTAGCTTTAAAAAACCCCCTGTGTCTAGGAACTCTTAGCCACTTCAGACAGAGGAGTAGAAAAAGGAGGATTGTATAAGATGCCTATTCTTACTTAATCAGTACAAAATCCTGAAAGCTTTTGAAGGTTTGATGAATGGCTTATGCACGGTAGTGAAATAAGATCAGGACAATCTACTCTACACATTTTAACATAGAGGACTGATTAAAGCCTTTGGCTGGAGTCATCTTTTCAGCTAACTAGTGTAGCCAGGGGAATGAGCTGTAAAGACACACATTCACAAAAGTTCATGATGCACGTGAACTTGAGTGTGAGACAGAAAAAAGCCAGTCACGTCACTTTCAGGTAGCAAAGAGATAATTGATTTAGGAGACCTGGGTTTTGGTCTCTTACTTCAGGACTGCGTAAGCATTTTAGTCAATGACTATCCAAAATAAAATCCAAATAAAATGCAAAAGCAGTGCTGGGATCAGGAACTAGAATTCAGGGGAATTAAGCATTAAGCTACAGAGTCATGCTGTTTCTTGCTTGCTTTCTTTCTAACTTAGTGGATCTTGCATACCTTTCCACTCACACACACATGCACTGACATATCTACCCATCAAGCTGGGAAGGGAATTGAACCTGGTGTTCTAACCTGTAGGATATTATAGGAACGGTAGGTGAGATAAGCACCAAAATCTTCAATGCAGCTACAGGAGTGGTGCCCTGAGCAAGTATAGTAGAAAAATGCTATAGACCTGACCTATACCAGCAAGTGAGGTTCCCTACAGGTCTTTCCCAAGTGCAATATTGCTTAATACCTTCATTAATGATTTGGAGAATGGGACTGAGTGCATACTTAGCAAATCAACCTATGACATCAAACTTGGAGGATAGGATTAGGATTCAGAGTAACTGGAGATAAACTGGCCAATAGGATAGAACGATCAAGTCAAACTGAAGATGTGAGACATCCACTGTACAACAATCCCACAGCACACAGGCATCTGAAGTCACACAGGAGCTTCCTCACTAGCACCCAACCTCTTGATGCCTCACCCAAGAAGACATGACTACACATGTAGAAAGAGAGGCTGAAGAAAATACCTGACAGTGAAAAAATGTACAGTCCTTGCCAAAGGGACTGACAAGCCATGGCAAAGGTGGCTGTGTCTCAACTGCCTATGTATCAGAGTTGGATGTTTTAAGGAACTAGTGAAGTAGTGGGGCTATACCATTGTTTCGACCACCTGGGGCTGTGGCACAGAGTCTCAGACTATGCGACACCTGCTGCAATGACTGCTGCTTGAAGGTACATGTACAATGAAAAATATTGCAAAGTACAATAAATGAGCACAAATGTGTAACCAAATAGTCAAATGTGACAGAGACATGAGAAGAAGAACTAGACAAACTTTGTGGATATGGGCATATGTGACTTTTTAACATACTCTTCAAAAAAACTGTACAATTGAGTTCTTTAAATGTGATATAATAAATCTATCAATAGACCTGGATCAGTATTATAGGTTTCTTTTGAAACTCTGGCAATATTTCCACAGTTTTTTATATATAGACACCAGAACCACAAATTTCTTTCTAATAGCAGTCTGTAGATAAAGGTGAGATCACTTTCTTACTCGTATCTAATACTCCTCCTTTTACACAGTCAAGGATCATTTTAGGCCTATGGCCTAAGTACTAAGCACTGATGTTGAAACCCTCAGAAGAGTCAATTATTCTGTGTGTAACCCTGGCAGTGGTACTACCCACAGTCATGTCCAAATTTTCAGGATCCAATAGGTGCCAATAGGTCTCAGTCAACTCCCACTCTGTCTACATACTAGGAGTCACCACTCAGTGGAATGCTTTCCCATGGTTCTCCCTGCACCAGACCAGACAATAAATGACTATTTACAATCATGTATTATTTACAATAGTTATTAAGAGAATAACAAATTCAACTTCCCATAAATAACAAACAAAATATTTTCACTGATCTCAATAATAAACTATCCTAGCAAATAGAAGCAAATACTTATCGTATAGCAAAAGCAATTGTGTTATCAACTTTAACACTCAGGCAACTTCTAACAGGTATACACACTTAATCAGCGAGATCCAGTAGAATCAGTCTGCCAGCAGCACAGAAATCAACTGTGGAATGGCTGCAGTTTACCATCCATGAGCTGTGCTCACTCTGCCTCAGAACAGTGTTGCAATCTGAGCAGAAGATGGAGTCACCCGTCAGGACCTCGGGTGCAGCTGAACCAGAGACAGGGGGTTCTTCCCATTTCCAGTCTCTCCTGGATGCCTACAAACAACTGCACTGTCCCCAAATGCTTCCCCAAGGCAGCTACCCTGTGTTTGACACCTGAAATGCTTATTTTCAGCTGTACTTTATTGAGCTCTCTGCTGGAGCTCCTCACAAAGCCATGATTTCCTGTTACTTTCTTTAGCTCTCCCAGCAAACTTTCTCTAGCAGCCCCTTTCCCCGATTCTCCCCCCCGGTGAATTCGGCACCCAAGGAACTTAAGAGTGGGGAGGGAAACTGGTTTGCATAAACCCTACTCCTTTGGTAAAGTGCAGCAAGTGATCCTGGGTACTCAGTAACTTATGGCTTTTCTGCCCTCAGTAGCAGCTCACTCAGAAACAATTATTCCAGTTAGCAGCCCCCCTCAGAAGCAGACCTTTTCGTCGTGGCCCTCAGCTACTCTCTCCCTTCAGCCCTCTCAGCAGCTGCTCTCTCTTTTTCCCAGGCTTCCTGCCTTGGAGTTACAGCTGTCCAATTGCACGCATGCGTTTTGCAGCCTTCAGCTCCAAGCTGTCTATCTCAGCTGCTATGTCTGTATGCACAGTTTTTGCAAATCCTGGTCCCAACAGTGCAAACACCCTGACTGGGCTTGCAAGCTCTGATCAAACCCTTCAGGACCTTTACATGTGGGTATGGCTTGTATTCGTTATTTTCAAAGGCTAGGGACAGACATTAAATAAGCCCGAGCCTGAATTGATTCAATCCTTGCAAGTAAGTCTAACCTGGCTAGGCTAAATCAGTTTTGTAACCAGACAGACATCCCAGAAATACAGACACATGCCTGCAGTGGCTCAGGATAGAAGTCAGGGAGCACTAGAGCAGCCCTCCCTTCTTTCCACAGCATGTAACCGGGAGGGGTGTGGCCAGGCTCCAGCAGGATGCTGTGATTAGTCCATCAGGGAATTGATAGGAGTGTTTATCACACAATTAAGAAAACAACAGAGGGACATTGCCAGCTATTTGTTGATTCTGCCTGTTTATTTAGTTGGGACCATAGGCAGCATGTGGTCTGCTAGCTAATATACAGAAACCTCTTCAGCAAGGCAGAGGGGAGAGGGGAATTCCTGCTTAGCCAGAAGTGGTGAGGGGAGGGGCAGGGAGCTGCAGCCAGGGAGCAGAGGGGAGGGGCCAGCCCTGTTGTGGAGCAGAGACCTCCGCCCAGCCCAGAGAGCATGCCAGGATGCTGGGAGTGTCTGGGTTATCTTAAACCAGCAAGGGGCCTGGAACAGACATTGCAGAAACCAGTTTGAGCCAAATCAGTTATGTCTGATACTACATTCAATCAGGTTTGCCTCAAAGTGGTTTCAGCCATTCTCAAACTGTTTTTTGTGCACTGAACATCTGTTCTGTTACAGGTTTGAACAAGTTTCTGATCACTTAAACCGGTTTGTGTGTAATGTCTGCCCCTAGCCTTTAAACCAGTTGTAATCTATTTGGCTATGTGAACATGTTGGATTGCGACCATTTGATTAGGCAATCTAAATCAGCCTATGTCAGTAATATGTCTCCCTCAGTGTTCACTACCCTATCCATCTTTTGATTACCTGCAAGGTTTAATATAAAATATTTTATACCATCATCTCATTCAATATCAAATTGGACCAAAACCTGGTCCCTGAAAGACTCTTTTAGTAATGTTGAAGGGACAGATTCTATTCCATCTGTTAGGCACTTAAATGGACTTAGCTGCCTGAATGTGATTCTGTTCCATTTTGCTTGAGTCCCTGAAAAACATGTAATGCAAAAGATGCCTGTCTCTCCTTCCTCATTGCTATTTTTTTGTAATTCAATCTTAAGGGCCATGCGATGGTATGTTACTAAAGTAGACACCTTAATGGATTTTTCAGGATTTGAGAAGGGTGGATAGAATTACACTTAGTTGCCTAAATCCACTAATTGTTGTTAAAAGCTTGGTCCTGTTAATCCCAAATAAACATGACTGGATCCAGGATTTTGAAAAAAGGGGTGCGGGTGGTGTGGTGCATCATCACCTATGACACAACACACATTTTCCTCTAGTTATAGACTAGAAGCTTCACTTATAAATAGGGTCCTAGAGCAATTGCACTCAGCTTAAGATTGAAGAAAAAAAATCAAAACCAAAAACTCCCAACATTTATTGGAATGTGCATTAATTTGCTATATCATATATTATATATAAAAACACAACAAATTAGGCAAAAATGAATTCAAAGATGTTGCTTCATTAGCCTTGGGGCCATTATAGTTAAATGTACATCTCTTTTTCAGATTCATAAAGCAATAGGAAGCCTTCCTGAGCATTCCAATGTTTCATTGAACATGATTTCCACATCTGAGCTAATGTTTACCTGAGTTAATATTTCCAAACATAAGTTGATGTTTTTAGCTAGAGTTAAAAAATGGCCTCCAGGGCTGTGAAATGGAAACTACATTACTAACAAATGGCAGCATTATGGAAATATGGAGAGCTGTAGTAGTGGAACCATTAAAGACCATTTCAAAGGGAAGAGGGTCATTAACACCTGTAGAATGAAGAGTTTAGAAGGAACCAAGGAAATTATGATGACTGCCTCAGTGCTGCTTGCTTTCCTCAGTGCTACCTGAGTATGTACTTCTATCACTGCTTTGCAGCTTGCTTTAAACCAGAGGTAGGCAATAGCCTGCTCATCAGCCCACCCACTCCACACAGCTGGGGTCCTAAGCTGGCAGGACCATTCAGGACATCTAAACTGTCATCCCCAGAGAGGCTGGGAGAGCACACAATGGTGCATCCCCATCACAGTCCATCCACCCTGGTGCCAAGGCAGCAGGCATAGGGGGACATCAAGGAGGGTTTTCCCCCAGGATAGCAAGCCAGACTGGCTCTGGACTGACAGCGTTGCCTGTGCATAACACCCCACTGCTCTGGGGTCAGGCCAGTGCAGCATGGGAGGAGAGAGCTGGGCTGGAGCTGGGGGAGTCTGTCCTTGTGACCTGAAGGGACTGAGGCAGTAAGCCAGAACCTCCTCAAGGGATCCTGGGGCATGACCTGCCCCACTTCCTCTCAGACCCTGGCCCAAGGGAACAAATCCCACACTCACTGTAAGCTGCAATGCACAGAGGCACAGGAGACTTGCCCATGGCCATGCAGGATGACAGTGGCAGAGCTGAGGCCACTAGTCTGGGGTCACAGTAGGAGACTGAAACAGCCCCAGGCTGCATAGTCCCATGAGTAGCAGCCACGTGGCTCTGCCCAGCATCTCTGAGAGCTCAGGTCCAGAGGAGGGAAGCTCAGTCCTGCCAGAGATGATGTCCAGAGGCCAGATCACCTCAGATTCAGCTCCCAGAACTCCCCAGTTCTCTGGAGGGGCTGGATCTGGATCTTTGGAGTACCCAAGCTGCTGAAAACCTTGAAGCAATACCCATGCCCCAGCCTCACAGCTGTGAGCCCAGAGGCACTGGTACTGGAACCGACCAAATAAGCTCAGGAATAAGGTTTCTGGGCAGCTGCAGCCAGGAGTCTGCAAACAGCTGTGCCAGGTTCCACAGCTCTGGCATCAGTTCCATGCTGGCAGCAACTGCACATACACCTTGGAGAGGACAGTGAGGCAGCGCAGCCTTCCCACTGTCTGCTCCAAAGTGCGTGTGCAGTGACTATAAGCATGGAGCTGATGCCGGAGTTGTGGAGCCCAGCATAGCTGTTTGCAGTCTTCCTGCTACCTGCAGCTGCTTGCTGCAGCTGTCCAGAGTCTAGGCTGCCTACAAACATTTGCGCCAGGCGCCGGAACCTAATCATCAGCTCTGTGCCGGGAGCAGGGAAGAGACTGGGGCTGCGCTGCCTCAGGCCCCTCCCGCTCTGTATGTTCTGAGGCACATGTGACGCACCAGTACAAAGCTGATGCTGGAGCCTGGCACAGCTGTTTGCAGCATGCTGGGAATTGCCAACCCCTGTTTTAAAATTTGAATGGACCAGGAATCAAAGGAGAATACAGTAAATGCATAAGTGCACAACCATGGATTCATCCCTGACAATAGAGCAACATTTTAATTAAAATATTGTGCTATGTCAAATATATTGGAGAAATAAAACTATATTATATCAACACACGTGCCTTTTTCAGGATACCCAATGGATTTGCTTGGCAAAGGCTATTTTGTATTAATCTGTATTCACCAGCATTATTTATATATTCATACCCCACTTCCCTTTTGAGAGAGTCCCAGATTAACTATTCCCCTTTTTTGCATGAGGCTGATGTCACGTTAACTAGTCCATAGTTCTTTCCACCCCTTTTAAATGTTGGAATTGTACTCATGCTCTTCCAGTTTGAATTTCTCCAAGTGGCTGAGGAAAATACTCAGTTACTTTTCTAAGGCTTCTGTATGTAAGGCGACTTTTGGAAGTGTTTACATTTAGGGGATTGTCTCATCTCTCGTTACAGGTGGTAAATATTTTTATTTCATCAATGTTTTATAGGATGGATCCATCCTTCTGATTCATTCCAAATACAGGACAGACATATCTACCTAACATTTCAGCATCTGGATTTATTGTTTTACTCTTTGCATTTAGCAAATATCCTATGCCTAAAGAAGGGTTATTTTTCTCCAAATACGATTAGAGGCATTTTCTTATTCTCTAACAGTATTGGTCTTGTGCTGATTACTTAAGTTTTCCCCTGTCAGTCACCTAAAATTTTAAGTTACAATTCATATTAATTTTCTTTAATTTAATTTTCCTTTTATTCTTTATATATTGATTATTTTTATTATATTGTTAATCACATCTTCTTTTAGCTTAAATACTGTGCAAACACCATGTTTTTGGAATCCTGGCATTTTGAGCATACTGTAGGTTGTCCTTGAATAACAGCCATTTACAATTCTCCCAGTCAATTATGCCAGCTGTTGCTTTACTCATTGTAAAATTATTGGTTTAAAAATTCCAGGTGTATACATCATTGGTTGGTGTCATATTCTTTTACCACAAAGTATATGCAACTAGATCATGCTCACAGGTACCTAGGCAACAGCTAGTTTTTAGGTCAACCTGTAGTGACAATTAACTTAAGAAAAACACTGACCCGGCTGGGAGCCGCGCTCCCGAGCCACGCGCAAACAGAGCGCGCAAACAGGGAGCCGGCAAGAGGGCAGGAGGGGCCGAGGAGCACCCTCGGAGGGAGCTCCGGAGAGTGTTTTTCTGCTTGGCTAGGCGGGTTGCTGGGCTAGAGCCCTGCACTCCCCCCTCCCCTACTCGGGAGCTTCAGAGACCAGGCTGCTGGCAGGCACTTCCGGGTAGCCAGGACTGCTGATTGGCAGCTGAAGCACCGCGGGATTTTTCAAAACCTAATCAACTGCAATTAACAAGCTAGGGTCTGAGTCACTGCTTGGCAGTTAGGAGTGGAGCAGGGGGACTCTAAGACTCTGGAGAGGGTTCATGTGTGGTCTCGGTCACATGTGAGCCCTTGCAGAGCAGAGAGCAAAAGGAGCAGCAGC
>JAGPOW010003316.1:103101968-103114098 GCA_030014935.1 Caiman crocodilus | reverse complement strand
ACAAGGTCGCCTCTCAACCTTCTCTTGTGGAGGCTGAAGAGGTCCAGGTGCCCCAGTCTCTCCTCATAGGGCTTGGCCTGCAAGCCCTTAACCATACAAATGGCCCTTCTCTGGACCCTCTCCAGGTTATCCACATCCCTCTTGAAGTGCGGTGCCCAAAATTGCATGCAGTATTCCAACTGCGGTCTGAACAGCGCCTGATCGAGGGGAATTATCACTTCCTTGGTTCTTCTGATGCACAATAAAGTGCCATTAGCTTTTCTGATGACTTCGTCACACTGACGACTCATGTTTATCTTGGAGTCCAAGATCCCTTTCCGCTTCCGTGCCACCAAGCAGATCCTAGGCAGTAGGTGTGCTGGACATTTTTCCTCCCTAGATGCAGCACTTTGCATTTCTCCTTGTTGAATTGCATTCTGCTGTTTTCCACCCATATGTCCAACCTGTCCAGGTCTGCTTGTAGTTGTTCCCTGCCTTCAGGTGTGTCCACTTCTCACCACAGTTTTGTGTCATCCACAGACTTGGACAGAGTATACTTCACTCCCTTGTCCAAGTCGCTGATAAAGATAATGAAGACTATCTGTCCAAGGACCAAGCCACTGCCCACACCCTTCCAGGTCGATACCGACCCATCCACTACAACTCTTTGGGTACAACCCTCTAGCCAATTCGCCACCCACCGGACTGTGTAGTCATCCAAGCCACAGCCTCTTAACTTGTTCACCAGTATGGTGAGGGATACCTTATTGAAGGCCTTCCTGAAGTCTAAGTAAATGACGTCAAACCCTACTCCTGCGTCCAGGCGTTTTCTAACCTGGTCATAAAAAGAGACTAGATTAGCCGGGCATGATCTACCTGCTATGAGCCCATGCTGATTTCCCCTCAGCATAATTTTTTCTGCCGGGCTCTTGCAAATGTGAGCCTTCATAATTTTTTCAAAGACTTTGCCAAGGATGAAGGTGAGACTGACTGGCCTATGGTTGCCTGGATCCTCCTTCCTCCCCTTCTTGAAAATGGGGACCACCATTGCCCTTTTTCCAGTCCTCTGGGACCTGGCCCATGCACCATGAGTGTTCAAATATTCCCACCAGTGGCTGTGCAATGACATCAGCCAGTGCCTTCTGTACCCTCAGATGGAGCTCATCCAGGCCTGCCAATTTAAATGCATCTAGGTCCCCCAAGTGCCTCTGCACTAATCTCAGGGTCTACGCTTGGTGGTCTGTGTCACACCTGAATAAATCATGCTCATTTCACAAAAATATACCACCCACTAGCCAGCCCAAGTAAGATGAAACTCGCACTCAATTGGTTATTAGTAGTGATGTCAGTACCCCTATAAAACATACAAACACGGAGTCCATTTTGAGAGACTCTGGGGTGACAAGCCAGCCGCTTTGTGTCTTCCCGTCAGTGATACGGTGACGTTCCTTACATAGGCCTCCAAGCGATTGTATTTAGTGCTACGATCTTCCCCAGTTACTCCCCCTCCCTTCACTTGTAACTGTAACTAAGAGCTTCCAGCCCCGCCCCCTGGCGATGTAAGTAAACTTTTTTTTTTACCACATGCGTCTCTGCCTAGTCAGTTCTGACTACTAAACTGCCCACCTGTTCATCCTGGTCGTAGCCAGCTGATCAGATCACGACAGTCTGGTGCCTTGCTGCTGCCTCTCTAAGTCCAGTGAGAGACTTTATCTTGTCCCTCGCTTAGGAACACTGAGGCAAAGAACTCGTTGAGGAGTTCAGCCTTGTCCCCCCTGTCAATCACCAATTATTTATGCCCATTTAGTAGAGGTCCTATTCCACCCTGAGCCTTCCTTCTACTCCCTATATATCTAAAAAAAATTTTTTTGTTATCCTTAACTTGGGATGCTATCCTCAGTTCCATGGTAGTTTTGGCCTGTCTAACTGCCTCCCTACAAGCGTGAGCAGAGGAGGCATACTCCTCTTCAGTAATGTCTCCCCATTTCCACTTTTTATATGCCCCCCTTTTTGCCTGTAGGCTGCTCTGGATTTCTCTGGTCAGCCAAGGAAGCTTCTTGGCCCCTTACCCACTTTTTTTCCGCATCAGGATCGTCTCCCTCTATTCCCAAAGGATCATTTCCTTAAGACACAGCCACCTTTCCTGGGCTCCCATCTCTTCAAAACTCTTACTCTGTAGTGCATCCTTGACTAAACAGCTGAGTTCATTGAAATCGGCTTTCCTAAAGTCTAGCACTTTCACCCTACTAGTTACCTTACCCACTCAATGTTTTATGATGAATTCTATTATTTGGTGATCACTGTCCCCCAGGTGACCTCCGATCTGTAGGTCTCCTACCATGCCATCCCCCGTTGCCAATATCAGGTCCAGTAAGGCCTTCCCCCTAGTGGGACCATCTACCTCTGGCATCAGATGAAGGTCCTGTACACAGGATAGGAACCTGCGTGAATGGTGCAACTTTGCTGTGTGCGTCTCCCAGCAGATGTCAGGGTAATTTAGGTCCCCCATGACTACCGCTTCCTTAGTCTTTATGGTCTCTGAGAGCTGCCTCAGGAGCTCCAAATCTAGTTCTTCCCCTTGGTGTGAGGGTCTGTGGCAGATCCCTACCACCAAATCCATACCACGAAATCCCTTTCTCCTTGACCTCCATGTAACCTAACCTACAATCCTTCTACTTTCTCCTCCTCCGATTCTGTTTGGATAAGGATCGATGTATATCGCTCATTGACATAGAGTGCAACCCCTCCCCCTCTCTATCCTTTCTGTACAGCTTATAACTCTCAATGTGAGAGGAGGGGACGAGAGAGGAAGGACTGATGGTGTAGCTGGCCAGGAACTGTGATACTTCCCTGAAATCCCTTCCAATCCCAGTGCTCCGAGGGAGGGATGGAAAAACAGCATAAAAGGCAGCATTGTTTGAACTGGCCTGATTTCTGCGTTGGGGTCAGTTACTGAGCTATCTTTGAGAAGCTCAGGAGTGTTAGACAGTGAAGGCTGCTACCATTGATTTCCTACTTGGTAGCCTAGCAAGTGGAATTCCACAATACCTTTTGCTTCCTTTCTAGACCCTTTTTTAAAAATTATATTCAGTGATTTATTCTTTTCAATTTCATAATTATATTGCATATTGTACTGTAGAATTTATATAGGAAGACACATATACATTTATATATTTTTATTTTATTGATTATATTGCATATTATACTATTGAATTTATATAGGAAGACACTAGGGATGTGAGAAACACCATTGTTTCACTTTGACATCGGTTTAGCCATTTCAAAGAGACAGAGATTTGTTTCATTATTTTGTTTCATTTTGAAGCACTGTCCAATTCTGTTTTGTCGAAACAGAGTCGCTGTTTCAACATTTCTCCCTTAGGCTATAATGGGGAATCATGAAAATGCCTAAAACTTTGTCATTTGTTGCCCGATTCAGATGCCAATTACAGGGATGGTAGCCCTTTCTGAGGACAGCAGGAGGTAGAGTGCAGTGCCAGCTCTGTCCACCTCCTGCCATTGGGCTGTGCTCCATGGGGCTGGCAGAGCCAATTGGAGTACTGTGCTGGCTCTGCCTACCTCCTGCCACTGGGCTGTGCTCCAGTTGGCTCCACCAGCCCTGTGGAGCTCAGCTCGGCAACAGGAGGTGGAGTGGCTATACTCCGTGGGCTGGCAGAGCTGATTGGAGCACAGCAAGCCAGCACTGTGCTTGGATTGGTTCCACCAGCTCCACAGAGCACAGCCTGGTGGCAGGAGGCAGGGAGAGCCAGGGTGGTGCTCCCTGCAGGGCTGAGTTACATGGTGCTACAGAGCTGCTCAGAGCACAGCCCTGGCTCTCCCCTGCCTCCTGCCACTGGGCTGCTTCAAAACTTTTGAAACATTTTAAGTGCCCTCATTTCATTTCAAAGCTGTTTCAATGTTGTTTTTTCATTTTGATTCACTGTTTCAAATTCAAAATGCTCCAAACAACTTCAAAACAAAACTCTTGGTGAAATTTAGCACATCTTCTAGGGCTCTGCAAAGAGCACCAGCCATAACTCCCCCCCTCAACCCACAACCGTGACAACAAGCAGCAGCACCAGTCTTCTCCACTCCCATTTCACTTCCCATGTTGAGCTTTCCAGTGCCAGAGAAAAAGCTGGAGCTGGATCTGAGTGCCCTAGCAAGGGAACTTCTGGGGAAGGAGGGGGAATCATCTGAGTTTGTGTTCCACACCCCTCAAGTTTCCCTTAGAGCTAGATCTCTTTCCCCATAAGGCAGTTTGGAGGAGGCCGAGGTAGAGGTTGTGGAGGCAAGTGGCTCAGCTGAGTTCACTCCCCCTGTTGCTGTGACTCTGCCTGCTGAAGAGGGGGAAATTGCAGCATCCACACATACACCCACATCCCAGAAGTGAGCGGGTAGTGTGGTCCAGGATAATTTTGTGCTGGCAGATGATCTCACATACTCTATCTGCCTGCACTGCTAAGCCAAAACCAGCCGGGGCAAGGGAACAAAACATGAACACCACAAGAATGCTGATGCATCTCTGCAAGTACCACCTCCTTGCCTTTGCTTCTCCTTATCCTGGCACCAGTGGGAGCATGCCCAAAGGGAAGTCCCTGTCTTGCTTCAAAGCCCCCATCCCACCAAAGCAGAGGTAGGCCACCTTGGAACAGTGGAGAAAGGGGGGACAAAAATGGGAGCACATAGCAAGGGCAAGTGAGATCACCCAGACCACTGGGGAGATGCTTGCTGTGGATGGCCAGCCCTTCTCCTTAGTTAAGCAGCCAGGGTTCAGGGGCTTGTGCTCATGGCTTCATCCTACCAAGTGTCCACACGCACCACCTTCAGCAAGATGGTGGTGCCCTCCTTGTAAAAGGCATGCAGGGAGTACTCAAGTAAGGAGCTGAGCAAGGCAGGTCCGCAGGCAGCTTTACATTTCACCTTGGACATCTGGAACAGCCAGGGTGGAAATCATGCCTACCTCTCCCTCACAGGAAAGTGGTGCAACCAGTCAGGCCATTGGTGGGATCTCCTTCAAGACAAGGTAATAGATGAGTCCCACACAGCAACAGAGATCATGGGGGCCAGGAACTGCTTGGTGCAGGGATGGCTCGTTGGTCAGGGTGAGCTCACCCATGGGCTCACAATCACCCAAAGTGGGGCCAATATGATCAAGGTGGTCTGTGATGCCAGAATGAGTTGCTGTCTTAAGTACATGACCCCAGGAGCTGGGCCTTTAACAAAAACACCACATAGCATAAGTGCTATGATGCAAAAAAAAAAAAATCACAAAAACTGGCAACAATGGTACAGACCATCAATATCAGTATGAACTCCCATGGATTAAAGCTTGTATACTACCTATGCAATTTCAATGGTCCCCACATTTTCTTTTACCACCTTGGTGGTTTGGGCACTAAACTGGGAACTCAGAGCATACAGGTTCAAATTTCCTCTGTATGAAAGGACCTAGAACCCAGGTCTCTGGCTTTCTGGTCAAGTGCCTCAATCACTTTGCTATTGGGGCTAAAATATAGGAGGACCTCTCTCCTCCCTACTCTTTTCCAGACTTATCCTCGTATTTTCTCATAGGCACCCAGCTAGTGTGTGGCCTACTGAGCATGCTCAGTCTATATATGCATGCTTATGATTCCACAGTGCAGAGAGAGCATAAGAAGTGGCCAGGTATGCAGCTAGAAAACTTATTTAGGTGCAAAAAGGGAACAGGAATTCCAAAACAAGTGTAATGCCTTGGGCAAGAGTCTACTCCACCAGTGGGGGGAAGTCTACATGTGCATGTAGACTTCAAATTAAGTGCACCAATTAGGTGCATTAATGGACTTGGGCATCTAGGAGCACTTCTATTCTACACAGTTTGGGTCCCTGAAAATCCATTAATGCATCTACTTTTGTAACATTTGCCTTCTTACCCTTAATACTACAGCACAAAAAAGAAGCAAAGAGGAAGACACACTCAGGGTTTGGTTTAACAATTTTTCAGGGACTTGAGCCAGGTAGCATAGAGTTAGGTGCCTGAAGTATTATCTTTGATACTGAAAAAGAAATATTATTTTATATACTGAAAAGAAATATTATACTGAAAAAGAAATATTATCTACTACAACAGATAAGTGGAGTTATGCCATACAAATAAAAATAGAATATCTGTGCACTATTAAAGTTAATGTGTAGTTAATGACTGGGCTATTTCCTTTTCATTTCCTCTTCTACTTCTACTACTTTCCTTCAGTAAATGGATCAGCAGACAAGGTGAAGGTGATATTTCCTATACGCAATTTATGGTTGAAATGTTAGAACACTTATAAAGACTTCTGAGAAAATTCTACATCGCTGTCTCTCTCTCTCACACATATGGTAGAATGTTCCTAGGCATGTCAAATATTTGAGAGGTTTAGTGCTTCCAGGTCACTCAGGTGCCTAGCTGCTGAATCTTGCTCGCATGCTCAGGGTTGAACAGATCAGATCTGAGATTAGGAAGAAGTTTTCCCAGGTCACATCATACAGCAGTTGGTTTTTTTTTTTGTGGGGGTGGGCTCCTTCCATTGTAGCATTAGCTGTGGTCCATCTCCTTGGACTAGCTGAGTATATTTCACCTAACAAATAACCTACCACTGCAGGGGCTTGGATGCCTTTTTCTCTTCTGTACAGAAATGATTAGAGGCTTTGGAAACATGATTTATGATGAAAGACTGAAAGAATTAGGATTATTTACTCCTGAGAAAAGAAGAAGACTGAAAGGGGGATTTGGTAACAGTTTTCATATACCTGAAGAACGATTTTACAGTGACTATTTTCTGTGGCTATAAGAGACAGGACTAGGAGTAATGACATCAAGATACAGCAGGGGAAATTTATGGTGGAGATTACGAGAACCTTTCTGAAGGTAGGTATTGGAACAGACTAAGAGAAATTGTGGAATCTCCATCCATAGAACTTTAAGATGCTGGGTTGGTTTAGTCACAGATGGTCTTGCCTTGAGCAAGGGGTAGACTTCATGATTTCATGAGGTCTCTTCTAGTCCTACTTTTCTATGATCCTCTGATTGTGGTGATATTTCTTGTGCTACAGATTTTTTTTGTCTTTTTTTTCCCCAGCAAAGCAGTGTATGTGGAGTAAGAGAGAATGGCTGAACCATGTGTCTTAGTGGCAGTCTCGGAATTACCACAGAAGCTGTATAGATGTACAACCTGCATAATCTTTTAAGGCTATGTAGACAATGGTATTAAGACTTGATGTAACCTGTTGTGATTTTTAAGCAGTGAAGCATGGTTGTTTTTTAATTATTTTACACAGTTTTAGACTGCATTCTTATCTGACAGAATGTGGAAATGTCATTCAAACCTTTTTCAATGTATACTGCTAATTCACTCTGGTTAGTTAAAGTGAAGAACATGCACTTTAATGGCAGATTATCTTCTTTGTAACAGGTTAAGACAGAAAGCAGCAACTGAATATACAGCAGAATATCTGGTTCCATTTCCTGATTATTATTCTGTTCTTTGTGTATCTACTTTCCTTACTGTCACTCCACACTTTTAAAATCTATATGACATCATTTGATTCCCTAGTGAATTATTAGAGCCAAGTTTAAAATTATGGAGGTTCAGTTGCAAGATGTGCATTGTTTTTGCATATGTATTTTATGTAAAAGTCTGAACATGCATCTAATTTATCCACTACTGTGTGACTTTGTATTATGCTTTCAGTACAAGAGTTTCAAAACTTGTTACAGATCTGTGGATCATATCTGAAAGAATAAGGCAGCAAATAAATTGTTGCTTTTTATTAAAGCTAATGCATGTTAATATAGTCTAGTATAGTTTTCAGAATTACCAAATAATGATATCAGATCCTTACCTAAGATAGAATGGATTGGTCACAGGAGCAGGTATCATCCTGACAACCTGTTAAATGTAGATATTAAAAGGAAGAAAGAGGAACTCAAGAGACAAAATATATTCCTTTTAGGTGACATGTAGAGGGGCAGAGAGGAGCATGGGGGGCATGTAACAGGGGGCCTTCTCGGGGCCGCTTTCTCTGAGGCCCATCCACCTGTTTCTGGGCTAACCACCCACATTCTCACTCACCAAGCCTTTCTGTTAAAGATGTAATTCAGCAGAAGACTGCCCATTTCCTGTCCTGATGCTAGGGGGCACTATCTGTGGCCCCATTCCTCCCCCACACCACAGCACAAGCCTTGCTGATGGCCTCTAATTGTCATCATAATTACTGGCTCCTACACTGGGCCCCAAAATCCTCCTGATTGAACCCTGCCTGGATCCCTCTCCTCAGGCAGTCTTATCTGCCTTCATACTAGGTAACATAGCTCTCTGAACTGCCTTCCCTTCAGGTGTGGTTCTCCCCATGGGACCTTTAGCTCCTCTAGTCCTGGCCCACCTCCAGGCCAGTCAGAACCCCAGGCACACAGCCCTTGGGTATTCCACATGGTAGGCTCCTGGCCCTTCAACCTTTCCAGTCTTGGCCCCAGCATTGACCAGTCAGGGGAAGTTCAGACAGGTCTGAGTCTATGGCCTTTTCTTTCTCTCCAAGGTTCCACCCTCCAAACAAGGGGGGTAACCCACCCAGTCATGGGGGCTAGTGGTTAAGGTGCCCCAAACCACCTTTCACCAGGGGTGGTAACTGACCTGGCATTTTCCAGGGGCTTCCATGCCACTGAGAGCCCCACCAGGCCACCCACTGCCAGCAGGGTGCAGGTCATACCCAGGACCAGGAACTTCCTGACTATCCCCTACAGCTCCTCCCTTACCTTCAAATGATACCAGCAGCTCTCTATCCAGGCAGTGTTGTTACCTGGCCTGCAGCAGCAGAACTGCCCTGTTTATATGGGCAACTCCAGATCCAAAATGGCTGCTCTCATCAGGCACCTGCCAGCTGCCAGCTCCTGGACCTTAAAGTGGCAGGCACAACCAGTGTCCTGCCACAGGCGGCATGAGCTCCCCTGCGATTGGCAATCACTGCTTGCTGCCCCCTGCCATTGCCACTGCCACCATCACCAGCATCTGTGGGTGGCCCCCACTCACTGCTCACTGCTGGTGCTTTGCCTACAAATGGTGCTCCCCCAGTCTCAGGAGGTACCAGTTCTTCATGCCATCAGATGTCACCTGGAAAGATTGTTGCTTCTGGTTTTTACTGTGCTAGCTCTTTAATGCCGATACCTTGCATTCAGAAATATTCAGCTCCTCATTTTAAGAGGAGAAGAACTAGAACAGAAGGCTAACAGCCAGATTCTTATCTGGATCACATGAATGACCATTTCAGTCAGTGGAATTAGTTCAGCTTTTTACCATTGACAGAAACCAGAATCTATAGGGCTAACTCCCCAGCTTAATGCTGCCTTTATACCCTAAAATATCTAGGAGTCAAACTGTTTCATAGTGCAAATTAAGGGCAGCCTTGAGGCTAATTGCACTCAAAGAGCCATTCCACTGTCTACAAACACTAAAAAGCATCACATTCTGTACCTAACAAACATACATTTTGCAACACAGGCCAAATGTCAAAAGAAATTTTTTTGCCATCCATTTTTTATCCAGGGATTCCTCAGTGGTATACAGTGTTCTTCTAATTAAGGGCAGAAATAGGCAAGGTTAGAACAGTGCTAGGACCTGATTTTCTGTGTTATTTCTTCCTGGTGCCTGGCATGGCAAGGGTAAATCTCCCTACTGGCCGTCCATGGCACAGGCAGTCCTGAAGCCTCCCAGCATCACAGGCCATAGACTCCCAACCCTTGTTCTTAGGGAATTCTCAATTGTTGGTTTAGGACAGTTCTAGTACCACGAAGCAGAGAAATTTAAAGGAATCTAGTACCTGGCCCTGTGGGCCACCAAATTGCCTAATAGGTGTCCTGTATAGTATTTCAAAGTGACCTTTGCATATGAAATATGAAGCAATAAGTCTGGTGAATTACAACTGAAGGCTGTCTGTTGTGTGGTTATATAATCTTAGAAGTCTTAAGAAAATTAAGCAGTAAAGAGGTGCTTAGGGAATGCAAGTAGTAAACCTTAAAGAACCATTGGTAAGGGTAATATGGATTAATGTCAAGAAACTATATCTGTAGATTCCTCATGCAATGAGTGAAGAGTAGATCTCTTGATATTTTTGTTTGGCTCAGCAATAAATTCAGAATCTTTTGGCTGAACAATGGAATTATACAGTTTTTGATGCATTCTCTTATTCTAGGAAAAATTCACCTTGTGCAATGGGCCAACACAAAAGTTGTTTGTGAAATGAGTGGGACTGTAGTGGTGTATTACTTTTTCATCATGAAATAATTCTGTCTGTGACTTTCCCCCACAAACTACAGTAACTAATTTTCTGAGGGTAAATACATATGCAGATACAGGTAGTCAGCTGTGTTAGAACATAAGGATTGCCATTTACTGAGTCAGATCATAGGTCCATCTTGCCCAGTATCCAGTGTAACACAGCGGCAGAGAGTGGATCCAAAACCAGTTTAAGATAAACCCGAACAGATGTAGTATCAGACTTAACTAATTTAGGTGAAATGAGTTTATTGAACTTCTGTCCCAGATCTGCTCCAGATTCAAGTTAACTTACAGTCCCCCAGCACCCCAGAATGCTTTGCATCTCCCCCACAATCCCTATCTTGCAGGGAGGGTGGGCTAGCCTTGGCCCAAGTTGTCTGCTTCAGCTGAGCAGGGAGGGCTTCGCCCCTTCTCCCTCCTGTCCCAGCTTCAGGCCTGGGACTCTGCAGGCATGGGGCTGCATTTTTGGAATCAAAAGTGACTGTCTGTTTACTTGCTTATTGGTTCGATCCATGCAGCTCCAACTAACCTGTGAAGATTGAATCAATTCAGCCTTGGGGTTTTGGACTGTCTGTGTTACACAAATTGCCAATTGCTCAAAGCACAAGCGAGAACTTATAAGGGGTGATAAGGCAAAATGCTCTGTTTATTGATTACATAAAACAGAAACATACAAAGACATACACTGACTACACCATTCTTACAAACACACACACATAGACAAACAGACACACACTCTATTTAGATGTTATAGTTACCAGCTTGCTTGTTCAACAGTGGGACTGGGTGGTCAGTCCAGGCTCATTGTGGCTGATGAGAGCGGGGATGAACAGACGCACCTGTGCTTCCTGATGTTGCAGAGTGTGAATTCCCCATCTCAGCATTTTTGGATCTCACTTTTATAGGGATTTCAAGTCTTTGTCCAGAGTCAAAGTACTTTTCCATCCACACATCCTTATCCAGTTGTTATTCTTCATTTTTTTCATTATTTCAGCTCGAGGTCACCCCTGTTGTAAAAATCAGTCTCTCAGCCTTGAAATGCTGTGCAGGATATACAGAATTCCTCCTCCACGCAAGGGTTAACTTTGAGCTGGTCTACTCAGTTTGAGCTAGGGTATTGTTAGTCTACTTCATGGAGATAAAGCAACCAATATGCAGTCATCCAGCATCACAGGATGCATGGCTCTCAGCCCATCTACCCAGGACAAACTTTTCACCCTCCCAAGCTCTACTACCCAGGGGTTGGTACAGAATGCAAGCCAACTGCCCCACCTACACCCAGTGGCTACCCCGGATCATATGACACCATACTGCCAGCTCCAAGGACCCCAGGAGATCTGATCTTGGCCCCTGGGATGGGGGCTGGGCACTCAGCCCTGTACTTGGAGGGCTAAGCCTTTGCCACACATCTGAGTGGCCCTACCTTAATCTGGAGAATTTGTGACTTTGTGGACTTTTCTCCCCAGCTTCCTGTGCTCTGGGAAGGGGTGGGGCAGTAATTGATTAATATCAGAAGCAACTCAGAAACAGCACGTGAACAATTCAAATTTCATAACAAATAATTTTGTCAAGGAAAGAGGTTAGATTTTCAGTCGTGCAGGTTCTTGTTTGCAGTTTTATTTTAAAACTAGTGAATTGCCAGTCAGAATGATACAGGGGGGATAAGGATGGAGCCCCATGTCCAGTCCTGTGGCCCCCCCTCCCCCGTCTGGCCCCATTCCCCACCACCCCTCCCCACCACTCCAGGCCCTTCCCCACTCTACTCCCCTGGCACTCTGGGTCTTGCCCTGTTCTATGACCCACCTACAGTCCTGCTCTCCACCCCCTCCCCCCTGCTACTCTGGGTCCAGCCCCACTCTACC